>OX451739.1:438638608-439838608 GCA_948472305.1 Vicia faba | reverse complement strand
AAATGCTCTTACCATAGTCTACACGTTTTATAGACTTTAAATGCTCTTACCATAGTCTACACGTTTTATAGACTTTAAATGCTCTTACCATAGTCTACACGTTTTATAGACTTTAAATGCTCTTACCATAGTCTACACGTTTTATAGACTTTAAATGCTCTTACCATAGTCTACACGTTTTATAGACTTTAAATGCTCTTACCATAGTCTACACGTTTTATAGACTCGCACTTATTATGTCTGGCTAAACTATAAAGGTTTGGATGTAATGATTGTCATCATGGTCGTGTTCCAATTATCATGCTAGTGAAAATACTCTGGGGATGTTTTGCTTTTAACTTAAGTCAATTATGTTTAAATGTTTATTGGGTAAGATCGAAAGCCGTCCAAACTAATGATACAACTTGATTATTATTTAACCAAACAAAAAGAGCGAAAGTCGTTGATTGGTTAAATAGGAATCATTGACCTTTTTAGAAAACGATTTTGAAACTATTTTCGGACGCGTTTGTAGGTTTGAAATCTGACTCTTGGTCAAAAGCCAAAAGTCTCTTTAAGTTAATCTTTCCAAGTAAAATCACTTTTCTGTTAAGTCAAAACTATCAATTTCTTAAAAATAGGTTTACCTCTTTAACGCGGAAGGCACCCTTTATATGTGATAATGAAGGAATTTAATTTAAAGAGTAAACTCGGTTCTTAGTAGTCAAAAGCTACAAGTTCCCGTTAAATTGATTCTTTGCTATCAATAGAAAATACTGCCCCATAAGTAGGTTCATCTACGCATGACCGGACCAATATCTGATTACATGATTTACATTCCAACCTGTCTTTTAAACTGTTATTTACCTCGCTCATTTACTTTGTGCACTGCACTCACATCAATATTCTTGTTCGCCTTAGATAAGCACCTTAGCAATAGAGTTGATAGATTGACAATTGGTCTCTGTGGTTCGATAATCTTATATATTACTTCGATAGGCTGTACACTTGCAGTACTACATTTAGGCTATACGTTACAGATTAAACCCATCAAGTTTTTGGCGCCGTTGCCGGGGACCAACTTCGTCAAATTTCGTACCCTATTGTTATCCCGTTTAGACTAAGGCTATTCTAGCCGGTAGATGCGTATAAATTGTAGCACCGGTAACCTAATAAATCCTTTAGTAGAACCTGAACGTTACGCTCGTGCCCGTCTTTTTATACGCAAGATAAGAAGAGCTATGGCAGAAGATCGTAACCAAAGACCGCTCAAGGAATTCGCCCAACCATCTAACGAGGAACCTAGTTCTAGTATAGTAAACCCTGCTATAACTACCAACAACTTTGAACTAAAGCCCTCATTATTACAATTAGTACAACAAAACCAATTCGCTGGTCTCGCTACCGAGAACCCGAATCAACATTTAAAGGTATTTATCCAGTTAGCTGACACCCTTAAGGCAAATGGAGCCACACCCGAAGCTATCCGTTTAAGACTGTTTCCTTTTTCCCTTAGAGGTAAAGCTCACGACTGGTTAGACGCCCTTCCAACTAACTCAATAACAACTTGGGAAGACCTTAGGAGAGCTTTTCTTGCGAGGTATTTTCCACCAAGCAAGACCGCTGTTCTTAGGAACCTGATCACTTGTTTCACCCAAAACCAAGGCGAATCACTTTTTGAAGCCTGGGAGAGATATAAAGAACTTTTAAGAGCTTGTCCGCACCATGGCCTGGAGCAATGGTTAATCATACATACCTTCTATAATGGACTCCATTACAACACAAAGATGTCCATAGACGCTGCCGCTGGCGGAGCGTTGATGAACAAACCTTATCCTGACGCTTGTGCCCTAATAGAGGACATGGCCCAAAACCACGCCCAGTGGGGATTAGAACGAGCGACAGTAGAGAAAAAGGAGAGCCATGGAGGAAAGCATGAGGTAAGTTGCATGGACATGATTAATGCCAAAATGGACGCCCTAGCTTTGAGAGTCGAGAACATGTCTCAAAACCCAACCATAGTAGCAGCAATCCAATCGGAATGCAAACTCTGTGGAACTCAAGGACATCAAACCGTTGACTGTAACCTTTTGAACGAATCTAGCTCATACCAAGTTAACTATACCCAAGGGAACCCTTTCTCGAATACCTACAATCCTGGATGGAGGAACCACCCGAATTTCTCTTACAAAAACAATAACCCTATCCAAAATCCCGGACCTTCGAGACCTCAAGGATTCCAAACGCAAAAACAAAACCAACCTATGCAAATAGTGCCCCCAAGACCAAACCTTAAAGAAACCATAGACACCTTTATTCAGGCTCAAACCCAGCAAAATAAGGAGTTTATGAACCAACACATTCACACGAACGAACTAGTTACTCAACTGGCAACCAAGTTTGACCAGATAATAACCCACACCAAAATTCTTGAGACTCAGATTTCCCAAGTAGCACAAAACACCTCTGTACAAGTTGCACCTGGAGGACAATTCCCTGGACAAACTCAACCAAATCCAAAAGGCCAAGCAAATTCTATCACCTTAAGAAGTGGAACTGCTTATGAAGGGCCTAGAAATCCTAACTTAAGCACATCAGAAAAACCTATGGAAGATGCTGGGCCTAAAGACCAGGTAGAGGAACCAGAGAAACCAGAAAAGCAATCAAAACCAGAAGTAGGGAATAACACTCAACAACCTTATAAACCACCTATTCCGTTCCCACAGAGGCTGAAAAACACCAAAGTAGAAAACCAGTACCAAAAGTTTATTAAGGTAATAGAGAAACTCCATGTAGAGATTCCTTTTACTGAAGCTATAACCCAGATACCATCATATGCTAAGTTCTTGAAAGATATTTTGACCAATAAACGGCGACTCGATGATCCCAAGCCTTTAGAATGTCATTCTATATCCGAAAATAAACTCGCCAAGAAAGATAAAGACCCTGGAAGTTTTTCTATCCCTTGCATCCTAGGTAACCATATGATAGACAAAGCATTTTTAGACTTAGGAGCAAGCGTAAGTCTGATGCCTCTGGCCATCTGTAAGAGGTTAAAATTAGGAGAACTTCAACCTACTAAGATGTCCTTACAACTAGCTGATAGATCTGTCAAATATCCCATGGGTATTTTAGAAGACATACCTGTCAAGATTGGTCAGTTGTACATTCCGATCGACTTTGTCGTAATGGATATTAAAGAAGATGAAGACATCCCAATCCTCTTAGGAAGACCATTCCTATCGACCGCCGGAGCTATAATAGATGTTAAGAAAGGGAAACTGACTTTCGAGGTAGGAGATGAAAAGATTGAGTTCATTTTATCAAAGTTTCTAATGGCACCAGTGATAGGAGATGCGTGTTATGCCATCGACGTCATTGACGAATGTGTAAATGAGCTCGAATGAATCGAATCTTTAATCAAATTACCATCAACCCCTATTTTAGAGGATGACGGATTTAAGAGTATCGAACCGTTCATTGACGACAACCTTTTCGAATGCTTAGCTCTTACCCCTGACCCTATGCCGCGTACCGAGAAACCCACTATAGAACTTAAGGAGCTACCCAAGAATCTAAGATATGAGTTTTTGGATGAGGAGATGAATAGACCTGTTATAATTAGCGCCGCTCTAAACCAAATAGAAACAAATCAACTCTTAGATACCTTGCGAAAATATCCCTCAGCTTTAGGGTATAAAGTTTCAGGTTTAAAAGGTATAAGCCCATCCGTATGCATGCATCAGATTATGCTAGAAGAAGATTCAAAACCCTCAAGAGAACATCAAAGAAGAATAAACCCTATCATGAGTGATGTAGTCAAGAAAGAAGTTCTTAAGTTATTAGAAGCTGGTATCATATACCATATTTCGGATAGTGAATGGGTAAGCCCAGTCCATGTGGTACCCAAGAAAGGAGGTATCACTGTTCTGAAAAATGAGAAAGGTGAGCATGTGGCAAAACGAACAGAAGGAGGATGGCGTATGTGTATAGATTATAGAAAGTTGAATAAGGCAACGAGAAAAGACCATTTCCCTCTCCCATTTATAGATCAGATGCTTGAACGTCTAGCAAGACACTCATGTTTCTGCTATCTTGATGGGTATTCGGGGTTTTTCCAAATCCCTATTCACCCAGAGGACCAAGAAAAAACCACATTTACTTGCCCTTATGGAACATTCGCTTATAGACGAATGCCCTTTGGACTCTGTAATGCACCTGCCACTTTCCAACGTTGTATGATGTCAATTTTCGCAGACTACCTAGATGGAATTATGGAAGTATTTATGGACGATTTTTCAGTGTGTGGGTTTGATTTCAAAAACTGCCTCTCGAACTTAGAGAAAATCTTAAAAAGATGTGTGGAAGTAAACCTTGTGTTGAATTGGGAAAAGTGCCACTTTATGGTAAATGAAGGGATAGTCTTGGGACACATTATTTCTGAAAGAGGTATAGAAGTCGATAAGGCCAAGATAGAAGTTATAGAAAACCTAAACCCACCTAAGACCGTTAGGGAAGTAAGAAGTTTTCTAGGACATGCCGGGTTCTACCGACGTTTCATCAAGAATTTTTCCGGAATAACAAAACCTTTAACTAACTTATTGATGAAGGATGTCGAGTTTGAATTCGACCAAAAAGGTCTTGAGGCCTTTGAAGTTTTAAAGCAAGCTCTTATTTCAGCACCTATCATAAGACCACCTGATTGGACACAACCCTTTGAAATCATGTGCGATGCTAGTGATTTCGTTGTAGGAGCTGTACTAGGGCAAAGAAAAGACAAGAAACTACATGCAATTTACTACGCTAGTAGAACACTAGACGCTGCCCAGCTAAATTATACAACCACAGAAAAGGAATTGCTAGCCGTAGTTTTTGCTATTGATAAATTTCGATCTTATTTGGTGGGAGCAAAAATAATAGTATACACAGATCATGCAGCAATCCGGTACTTGTTAAGTAAGAAAGATGCTAAGCCTAGATTGCTCAGATGGGTACTTTTACTCCAAGAATTTGACTTGGATATTAAGGATAAAAAAGGAGCTGAAAACTTAGTAGCTGATCATCTCTCTAGGTTAGAACACCTTAAACCTGAACTTATACCTATAGACGATCACTCTACTTATGAAAGATTAATAGCTGGGATAAACTCAACTGAAGAAGAGACCTATGAGGAAATCTCAACCATGAACAACATACCATGGTACGCAGATATTGTGAATTATCTGGCCGCTGATATCATACCCCCTGACTTAAGCTACCAACAGAAGAAGAAGTTTTTTAGAGATGTTAAACACTTCTTTTGGGATGAACCCCTCCTATTCAAAAGAGGAATAGATAATATATTCAGACGATGTGTGCCGGAAGAAGAAGTAGGCAGCGTCATTAAACATTGTCATGCTTCACCTTATGGTGGACATGCAAGCACATCTAAAACATGCGCCAAAATATTTCAAGCAGGTTTTTATTGGCCTACTGTATGGCGCGATGTCCACACTTACATTACAAAATGTGACCGATGCCAACGCACTGGGAACATCTCAAGACGTGATGAAATGCCTTTAAGTAACATCCAAGAAGTGGAAATATTTGATGTCTGGGGTATAGATTTCATGGGACCTTTTCCTTCCTCAATGGGTAACAAGTATATCCTAGTAGCTGTCGATTATGTCTCAAAGTGGATAGAAGCTGTTGCGTCACCCACAAACGATACCAAGGTAGTTATCAAACTGTTTAAGAATATTATTTTTCCTAGGTTTGGAACCCCGAGGTTAGTCATAAGTGATGGAGGATCGCATTTTATATCTAAGATATTTGACAAGCTTCTAAGCAAATACGGAGTAAAACATAAAGTAGCAACACCATATCACCCGTAAACCAGTGGCCAAGTAGAAGTATCGAATAGGGAGATTAAGCAGATCCTAGAAAAAACCGTATCATTATCCAGAAAAGACTGGTCTGGAAAACTTAAAGACGCCTTATGGGCTTATAGAACGGCTTATAAAACCCCTATTGGAACAACTCCTTATCAATTGGTTTATGGAAAGTCCTGTCATTTACCCTTCGAACTAGAACATAAAGCCTATTGGGCCATTAAATCCTTGAATCTAGATTACCTAAAAGCCGGAGAAAAACGTATCCTGGACATTCACAAGCTGGAAGAGCTTCGCTTGAATGCCTATGAGAATGCCATCATATATAAGGAAAGAACCAAGATGTGGCATGATAAAAAAATCATCAAGAAAGATTTCAACATTGGTGACCCTGTTCTCCTATTTAACTCAAGGTTACGACTTTTTCCTGGTAAGCTTCGTTCAAGATGGACAGGTCCATTTGAAGTGTCAAAAGTTCTAAAGTCTGGAGCAGTAGAAATCAAAAACAATTCATGCGCTCCACTTGTGGTAAATGGACAAAGACTGAAGCTATACAAAGGAGGCGATTTGCCTGTTGACTACTATAGTCATATTCTTATAGACCCACCAATACCCACATAAAGTAAGATCTAATCGTCAAGATAACGACGTTAAACAAGCGCTGCATGGGAGGCAACCCATGGTTTATTCTTAATTTTATTTTATTTTATTTTATTTTATTTTAGTAATTTATATATGTTTTATCTGGACTAATTTCTTATGTTTATATTTTCAGGATGCATTACCCCGATGGTATGGTTGTGATTTTCAGGGATGAAGCACAAAAAGCCCGATTTGCTACCTTATCTGCTAGACCTATGGTACCCACTAGGTACCCCGATCAGAGCTGCATGGAGGCACTCGGGATTGAGCCAAGTATTAGGTATCTGTGCAACCAACTTGGCTGGGATTCTTATGCTGATGATGTCCACAAAACCTACAGGAACCTTACTCTGGAGTTTCTTAGCTCTGTGGATTATAACCCACGGGTGGGTGAAGGAGATGAGCGAGGATGCCTAAGTTTCAGATTGTTTGGTACCGAGTATACCCTGACCACCAAAGAATTTGGGGATTTGCTTGGTTTCCAAACTGGACCGACCGCTATCACTGAGTTTCCATTGAGTTACTATATGGACAGAGATATTGATAAATTTTGGCAGGACATTACTGATAGAGCCAGCCTTGACCCCTCTACCCAGCTGTCCAGGAAGATCCATAACCCGGCTTTCCGATACTTCGAGATGGTTCTGTGCCACACTTTCTTTGGGAGGAGTTACTGTGACCACTTGGTCACCACTGAGGAGATCCTTTTCCTATACTGTGCCAGTCAGTCCAGACCTATAGCTAGTGGAGGTTTTCTGATAGAGAGCCTCGAGCAGACTGCTCGATCCGCTGTAGGACTCATTCATTCCGGAGGGAATGTGACACAGATAGCTTCTGCTTTGGGTTTGGACAGTATGATAACACAACTGACCCCATACTGTGGATATACTTTCCTGGATTTAGACTTTTGCATGGATCGTGGGCTCATGAGGAGGGCCTCTTTCCACCCATATCAGTACAGATTGCTCATCGATGACCAGACAGTTTACACCTTCACAATGCCAGACCCTCAGATGACTTGTGTTTCCAACCCTGCTAATTGGAACTATTCTATAGAAGGTTGGGGTGAGATATCAGAGTTCACTCCAGAATACACTCCTGCTTCCGAAGATCTCACTCCGGAATACACTCCTGCTTCCGAAGATCCCACTCAAGAATACACTCCTGCTCCCGAGGACTCTACTCTAGATCACACATCCCGACCCGAGGTTACACACACTACTGTTCTTACTAATAACCTCAGCTTGCAGGAACCTGATATTCGCACTCTGTTGACTGCTATGCGCACTGAGATAACCACTCTCCGCAATGAGGTGGCTGACCTTCATTTACAGTTGGAAGTGAATGATGTTACCTTTGCTGGTGAGTTAGATGAATTAGCTCACGAGGTGGCAGAGATTCGACGCCAGCTGACTGAGCTGCGTGGCCCAGACACTCCTGCAGAGCATCCTACCGGTTGGCAATAGATCTGTGTTGTTCACAAGATATCTAGTTCCAGTATTATTAGTATTATGTTGATTTCCTTTTCAGACTCATTTTTATTTGCATTATCTATTTCCTGCATTATTAATAATTATTTTGGTGACCCGATGTCCGTACCTATATATATATATATGCATGTGTTTCATTTATATATCTTTCATTTACTAATGTTTTTGTTTTTCTGATCACCATAATTTTAATATAAAAATAAATAAATATACATGTATATATGTATTCACATACATATATGCACATTCATAAGAAAAATAGGTACACCTCCAAAAATTGAAGCTAATGGCAAGGAAGGAAAAGCCCAATGGAAAGGAAGCAAGACCGGCCCAACTTGGCTCGCCCTCACCGCGCCCGCGGTGAGCCCTGCCGCGCCCGCGGTGACGCAACGGTCACCTAACGGCTAGTTGCTCGTTCCCCCCCCCCCCCCCATTTTACCACTTTTTCCACTTCCAATCCCATTTTCTTCCATTCTTAACCCCCCATAACTTCCTTTATTATCCATACCTACCCCACTACATTTATTCCCATTATTCCCATCATAAATATTTCCAACCACCATTTTTCTTCACTACCTATAAATACCCCCACTATTTCATTTTCTTCCTCACACCTTCATTACTTCTACATCCCATTCTTTCTCTTTATATTCATCCACAAGAAAATCCTATGGAGTATCACGGTTACATTTTGCGAGGTGGCCAAGCCGGAGAAAGACAACAAAAGCGGCTTGAGAAATTGCTGACAACACCAATACACTCTACCAGGTATATCGATGAAAACTGTCTATATTCATTAGGTATATACCATAGTGTATTTTTCCTTCTCGACAAACTAGGCATGCATGATATTTTTGCTACTCAAGCACCAACCTACCCTAGGCTGACGTTCGAATTTTTGAGTTCTTTAATTTATAACGTCTCTCCTAACACCGCTAGCACCGTAGGTGGAGTAAAATTTAGAATGTTTAATGTTGAATATGACTACTCCACTGACGGTCTAGCTGACATGTTAGGATGGCCTTATGGGGATGGTGCCATTTGTGAAGCACCTTTAGACACGGATTGGGAATTTGAAGCATTTTGGGCCCGAATTACTAAACAAAATGCAACATCTTTTGATGGCCTACTTGCTTCTCACATCCACAATCCTGCCCTTCATGTCTTTAGATTTCTTCTAGCATCCACCATCTTTGCTCGGGAAAACCCAAACAAGGTGAATGCTAAAGAATTAATTATCATGCAGAGCTGCCTCACAGACACCAAAGTTAATCCAGTCCCATTTATGATTGCCCACATGCACCATGTTTTAAGAAAAGGTGGGCCGATTTCCTTTGGTGGCCTGATTACTACTATTGCCCGTGCCATAGGATTGGATACGGAACTTGCCACCCTTGAGCCACTTCCTCCTCGTATTGCCAATCTGAAATTTTTAAGGGATATGCGTTTATGCAAGACGAGGAGGGAAGGTGGTTACTTCCTCATGGTTGGAGGTGCTGCTGTACCCAGTGTTGTTATTCCTTGCACCTGTCGTACTGATATTAGATTTGAGCGTAACTGGACCTACGATCTCAACGCTCCTGCTTTTATTGGTCCGTTGCCCCCAAATCTACCTTTAAATGAGGGTAACAACACTGATGATGAGTACGATTTCCAAACAGAGGAACCACCCCACTTTTCACCACCACACACGACACCATCTACGTCTAACCCACATGCAGGTACAGCTCCTAGTTTCCATGTCACTGAGGACATGTGGCGTGAGCATATGGCCCAAGAGGCCCAGAGGGACACCCTCCTTGCTACTTTGCAGCAACAGGCGACCGATAACATGGCCTTCATGCAAGCATCCCAAGAGCAAAATGCTAGCTCTCTGCGCACTATTATGGAAAGTCAGCTGGCTTTCCAGAGAGAACAACACCTACACCAGACCACATACGCTCGTCACTTCCAATTGATGGAGGCAACCCAAGGCACCCTCATTGGTAGGACCCAAGAGCTACAAGCGGCAAATGCCGCCTTGACAGAGAGATTGGAGCAGCTTGTTTTGGACCGAGATAGCCGCCGTCGCAGCCGTAGCCGCCGTTCCGGTCGTACCAACCAGGATGGTGAAGGTCCTAGTGGCCCCCACTAGTGTTTTCAGGTACCTCCTCCTACCTTATTTTGGAACATTACGGACAATGTCTGATTTAAGTGTGGGAGGAGCATTTATCGCTTTTATTTCCCATTTTCGCTTTTATTTCCCGTTTTTCCTGCTTTTATTTCCCTTCCGCATTTTTCCTTTTAGGTATGTTATATTCGTAGTTAATAAAATGCATGTGATAGGCGAGTCTTTCTGCGTAGTGTACCCCTTCATTTCCCCCACTTTTTAGCCTTACAAAATTTTTCTTTTTCAAAGAATTGTGGTTGTTTTTAAGGATTTGGGCTATGAGACAGGTCCTAGATAGGGTCTATTTCTTGGGCACTCACTTTTTGAAAAATTCGTTATCGTTTTAACACCGTAAGCCTTTTTGAACATCTAGATTAGATCCTTTCTTCCCAATATGCTATGATTTTGAATAAAACTGTACAAATAGGTCTTCAAGTAGTTTATCTTAGCAGTCAGCTCCGGCCTAAGCATGCTCTAAGTGTAGGATCGATGAATATAAGTGGATGATCTCTATTTTGCCTTAAAAGTTATAAAATAAAGTATGAATACGACTACGAGTTGGGTGATCCTCACAAAGATTACTCAACTCAAGAAAGTTGTAAGCACTAATAAAAGCAAAGAAAAAAAAATATATGGCATATCCGTTGTAGTTGGTCCAGAGGTATCTAGTGCTGGACTTGGTAGGGCGGACTACGGTCTGATCCCCCGCAACTGCAAATGGGTAAAATAAAAAGGGGTTAAACCAACTCTTGTACCAGAATCCCATCACTTGAGATCAGAGTCACTAACCGGTCACTACACCATGAGTATGTACGGATAACGGGCTTAATGTGATTGCGCCTGAATGAAAAAGGACCTCGTAAAAAAAGAAGTCTTAGCATAGTAAGGATATTAGGATCGATCTGTATACTTATGAGGTTTATGTCCGCATTTCTGCGAGTAGTGTAATTACGATACCCTTGATTCAGATAGTTAGTGCCTGACAACACACCCTTACTCAGACTTAGAAGCCCTCTTTGCCCAAAACCTGTATACACCATAATTTTCTTTCATCTACTTCTAAGAGTTGTTGCTTGAGGATAAGCAAAGGTCTAAGCGTGGGAGGATTTGATCGCACTAAATCGCACTATGTTTCTGACTCAAATATCACATGTTTTCCTTAGCTTTTATTATCATTTTCTCGTATTATGTTCCTTTTTCCTTTGTTTTCAGGATTCTTGTCATTTCAGAGCCTTTTGTGAAGAAACGAGCCAAAACGCCAAGAAATTAGGGTTTTTCAAGATATTCTGCACTTATGGCGTTCAGCGCCGCGCTGGATACAGGGAACGCGATGACGTGGCCCACTTTCACCCAGAGATCAACTGCCACGTTCCCATGATGTGGCAGTTTCAGCCACCGCGCCCGCGGCCACTGCCACCGCGCCCGCGGCCTTCACAAAAAGCTTCCCGCTCAGAAGAAGTTGAGGGGCATGCTGGTCTTTACGCATTTCAAGGATCCTCTATAAATAGTTTTCGATTTTCATTCTTTAGTTTCATCCAAGCTTAGTACAATCTTAAGCCATATACTATCAGTTTCTGTAAAGTGATAATCTCTTCACATCGGGGAGTTATTGCGGTGTAGGTTGAGTTGTAATCGAGTCTTGGAGCACTTTGGTTGAAGTTCATCATACCAGCCTTACCATTCCGTAGATTTGTATCAGATTCAAGTCTCCGACTGGAGCAAGGTTCTATTTTATTGCATTTCTTTACTTATAATTGCTCTTACCATAGTCTACACGTTTTATAGACTTTAAATGCTCTTACCATAGTCTACACGTTTTATAGACTTTAAATGCTCTTACCATAGTCTACACGTTTTATAGACTTTAAATGCTCTTACCATAGTCTACACGTTTTATAGACTTTAAATGCTCTTACCATAGTCTACACGTTTTATAGACTTTAAATGCTCTTACCATAGTCTACACGTTTTATAGACTTTAAATGCTCTTACCATAGTCTACACGTTTTATAGACTCGCACTTATTATGTCTGGCTAAACTATAAAGGTTTGGATGTAATGATTGTCATCATGGTCGTGTTCCAATTATCATGCTAGTGAAAATACTCTGGGGATGTTTTGCTTTTAACTTAAGTCAATTATGTTTAAATGTTTATTGGGTAAGATCGAAATCCGTCCAAACTAATGATACGACTTGATTATTATTTAACCAAACAAAAAGAGCGAAAGCCGTTGATTGGTTAAATTGGAATCATTGACCTTTTTAGAAAACGATTTTGAAACTATTTTCGGACGCGTTTGTAGGTTTGAAATCTGACTCTTGGTCAAAAGCCAAAAGTCTCTTTAAGTTAATCTTTCCAAGTAAAATCACTTTTCTGTTAAGTCCAAACTATCAATTTCTTAAAAATAGGTTTACCTCTTTAACGCGGAAGGCACCCTTTATATGTGACAATGAAGGAATTTAATTTAAAGAGTAAACTCGGTTCTTAGTAGTCAAAAGCTACAAGTTCCCGTTAAATTGATTCTTTGCTATCAATAGAAAATACTGCCCCATAAGTAGGTTCATCTATGCATGACCGGACCAATATCTGATTACATGATTTACATTCCAACCTGTCTTTTAAACTGTTATTTACCTCGCTCATTTACTTTGTGCACTGCACTCATATCAATATTCTTGTTCGCCTTAGATAAGCACCTTAGCAATAGAGTTGATAGATTGACAATTGGTCTCTGTGGTTCGATAATCTTATATATTACTTCGATAGGCTGTACACTTCCAGTACTACATTTAGGCTATACGTTACAGATTAAACCCATCAATGATCATAGTCCCTTAAAGGAAAAGTTGCCAAAGACACTTGGCACTATTGCAATCATGGTCTAAACGATGACCCGCGCCTGTCCCATTAACATCCTAACACAAGATTGTCCACCAAATACAATGGTGGAACAAAATTGTTAAAAGGGTTAAAACATAGGAAAAACCTTTGAGTAAATTTAGGGGTAGACAACTCTTAGTTACTTGATCAAACTTGCAAAAACACTTGCCTAGTTTTCAAAACCACACACCACAAAACACTTTCAAAACAACTTCTAAAAACATTGAAAACTTTTCAAAAGACAAGTACACCTTTGTATACATTAACACATGAATCATTACAAAGGTTGCCACCACAATGGCCTCTTTTCAAAACATTTTCAAACCCACACACAAAGCACCATTTCAAACAATTGAAAACACAAGGCAAGTGATCTAAGCAAGTAACTAAGAGCCCATGGATAACCATGGATAGAAAGGGTGCTAATACCTTCCCTTTCTATAATCTACCCCCCGAACCCAAGAAAACACCTCAAAGGTTTTTGCTGTGCTTTTTAACCTTTCCTTAGGATAAAATAAAAAGTCTGTGGCGACTCTTGCTCAACCGAAACATTTGCAAAAACAAACACAAAACCCAAGTCAGTTCTCCCACCGTATCACAGAACTGGCGACTCTGCTGGGGATTGTTTTAAAGTGGAGTAACCTTAGGGCTTAGATCACCCTCTTGCATGACTAATTGTTTGCTTTGATTGCTTTATATCTTGGCTCTCTTGTTTGGGCTTGAAATCCTACACCCGGATTTGGGGAAACATTCATAGATAGCATTACGTTGTGGAAACTGTGCAGGGTATACCGACACGGTTGAAGCAATAGCTATATTAGTGCGACATATTTGTGAGTACCGGTAACCCTTGAGTTCAATCAAGGAGAGTACGGGGCCGCTGAGTGATGTCACTAAGCACTAATGACCTAGAACCCTACTTGATCATCTTGTCCTTTCATTAGGGGTAGTGAGATGACCGGCTTCGGTGCAGTCCGAAGTTGGTAGATACTCGATACTACACTCATTGAGGGTTGTTTTCTTGGAATATTTTGGTCGCTAGTTAAGTGGCTAAACCAAAACAATGAACATGGAAAACAATCCAATGATATTGAGCTCCTTAGAACCCGGTTACTATTTATAGGATAGGTTTTTAAGCCAACTACACTCAAGAGGGTACTTACCTATGAAACCCCATGCAAGCTTGAAACTAGGGTTTTGTGTGAATTGCTTGTACATATGTTTGTGCATGCATCATGAACATCATAAAGCATCATATGCATACACTAACCATTTCAAGGGTTTGGATCTTCATCTTTGTTCTTGTTTTGTAGGTCATGGAAATTCTTCGCAGGAAAACTATCCAAGTCAACCTTGTGAGAATCCCTCCTCAACTCAAGGAGCTCACATCCAGAATTCCGGAAAGCTCTCCCTTCAGTGAAAGACATGGTAGACTGCTCAGCCTAGTCAACACCAACATTGAAGAGGACATGGTAAAGGTGTTGTTCCATTTCTTTGACCCCCTTCACCACTGTTTCACATTCCCCGACTACCAATTGGTGCCCACTTTGGAGGAATTTTCTCAACTCCTGAGAATTCCTATTCTTAATCAACTACCCTACAACGGTACGGAAAAAGAACCAAAGCCTGAAGATGTTTCTCAAGCACTACACTTGCAACCATCTGACATCAAGGGGCATTGGGAAACTAGAAGCGGTGTCAAAGGCTTCTTGGCAAAATTCTTGTTTGAGAAAGCACAAGAGTGTTGGAATTCATTGGATCTACAAGCCTTTGAAGAAATTGTGGCACTCCTCATTTATGGGTTGGTCCTGTTCCCAAATCCTGACCAGCTTGTAGACGTCAACGCCATCAAGATTTTCCTATCCAGGAATCCAATACCAACATTGCTTGGGGACATTCTTCACTCATTTTACACACGAACAATGAGAAAGAGGGGTGTTCTCATGTGCTGTACTCCTCTCCTTGCAAGGTGGTTTATTTCGCACCTTCCACAATCTGTCTTAAAGAATGACCAAGGCTTAAGGTGGTCACAACGATTGATGACCCTCACTCACTCTGATGTACATTGGTGTTCTCGGTCCAGAGAAAATGTCATCATCGTCGATCGTTGTGGAGAGTTCCCTAATGTTCCATTGCTTGGCATTAGAGGAGGCATTACCTACAACCCTTGTCTAGCTTTGAGGCAATTTGGATATGCACGAAGGGATGGCCCTCATGAAATGTTGATTCCTGACCTAGTTTTTGACTTCAACAATGATGCGCAAGGACTTCGCCAAATATTCATCAGAGCTTGGAGGATGCCTAACAAGGTAGACAGCAAGACACTGGGGCACAAGAACTCTGTCCCTCTTGAGCCTTATCTCAAGTGGGTGCGAACCCGAGCTCAGAGTCTAATGATGCCTTACCCTCATGTTCTCCCTGTGATTAAAGAGCCCGTTAAGGAAGGAGAGGTTCCCTACACCATCTTATATCCTGACATGCCAACATCATGGGAGGAGATGCAGAAGAGTTGGATCCAACTCAAGGAGGAACATAACACTTTTGAAGCCAGCTTCTACGCCAGTGAGAAGAAGGTTTTGGAGCTTACCCTCCGACTCCATGAGGAAGAGACCCTCCACACCTACATCGCACCAAAGAGGATGCGCAACGTCTTTTTACCTTGAGAAGTTTTTTGTAATATTTGGCCCATGGGGCATTTATGTACTGACAAATTTCTTCTTATTAATATGACGTGCGTTCTTTTTGTCTGCAACAATTTTGAATTTCTAAATCCTTGAATGCATTGCATAAATAAGCATATCATTCATCATACGCATAAGCAGGTCTCCACACCAGGTTTCCTTATCTTTCTGCTATTTATTTCAGTAAGATGGATCTCGAACAGACGGTCAAGGACTTGCAGTCTCAAAACTCACAGTTTCAACATCTCCTGATGACCTTGGCAAAGGGTCAGGGGGATCTAAAATCCCTGCTTGGGAACAAAGAGCAAGTGAAAAAGAAGAAGAAAAGAGTCGGGGTGGCTACCCTGGGAAGAAGGTTTGAGGGTGAAGCCAGAAGAGTTCTTGAATTTCCCCCTACGTCTGAAGAGGGAACCAGTAAAGGAAAAGGGGCTGCGGTACCTTCCGAATCCGAAGTTGAAGAAGAAGAGGCTGAAGAAGACGAAGACTACTCAGAGCAACAATACCCGCCCGCCGATGATAAGTACAAAATCTTGGAAGACAGGTTGGCAGCTATGGAACTGCAGAGAGTTCCCGGCTTAGATTTCGAAGATTTGGGATTAATTGCTGGAATTATGATCCCCCCGAAGTTTAAAGTGCCAATTTTTGCAAGATATGACGGGCTGTCCTGCCCGAAGATGCATCTCAGATCATATGTGTTGTACCCCAAAATTTGCCCTCCCATATTCTTCAAAAATTGCAAAGAGCAAGCTTCAAAATCTCCCCAAGGGTTGCACAGTGCAAGAGCCTCCTAACAGTCAAAGATTAGGGTTTTGGTTCTGACAAAGAAAGTGAAGTTTCCAAGAGTCCAATCAAGTCCCACATGCCTACAAACATGGTCAAGCATCCTCATATCAAGTTTCAAGACTTACAGCACAAAATTGCACAGTCAAAAACCCTAATTGCACTACAGTCAACTGCAGGGGCAAAATGGTCATTTGACAGTCAAAAGTCAAAATTTTTGGTCAACATCTTATTTTGAAGCCACAAACATCATTTGATCAATTCTTGATCATGATTTTCAAAGCTTGGCTCAAAAAGTCTCAAGATGCAAAAGTTTCCATATTTGGACAGTTGAAAAAGTCAACTGTAACTTGACCAAGGCATAACTTCCACATGGTTTATCAGAAAAATTCCATCCAAAGCTCATTTTGAATATAACGACATTACCTACAACTCCTCTTCACACTTCAAATCCAAGAAATGCTCTCACAAAAAGTTATCAATTTCAACATTATAGGTCATTTTCAAAAGTCAACAAAAAGGGACTTTAAGTCAAAGACCATAACTTGAGATTGGTAAATCAAAATGACATGGAACCAAAGGAATTGGTTAGAGGACTCAAAGAACTTTCCAAAATGTCCAAGAACATGAGCAAAGCTTAAAAATTGAGCAAATTATGCCTTGTGGAAGTTGGGAAACTTTTGGATATTTTGAAAAGTCAACATTGCTTCAAATGTCTTAAAAATGCTAATGGGCCTCTTTTTCTTCCAAGAATCATTATCCAAGGCATGTGCACGACCATTTGGCCCAAAGGGAAGTTTTTTATCATTTTTATTTTATTTATTTGAATTTTTAATTGCTAGAAATTCATTTAATTAATTAAAATATATGGAAAATACTAAACCTAACTTTTTGAATCTTTTTGTGCATAAAATATCTCCAAGATTTCGTGCAAATCAGGTTAGGAAAGAATCAAAGGTAATTGGACATGATTTGGTAGCAAATATGCATGAAAAGATTGGAAAATTATGGCTTGAAAATCAAATATTTTCCATATCAATGCAAGGATCCTTTGGCTCTGAATTCTTACCCTAATCATTCCATACATAAGTGCAAAGCTAACCCTATTCCAAAAGACCACAAAGCTGCGCAGAAAAGCCATAGCCAAACTTGCAATTTTCTTTAAAAAGTCCAAAACTGAAAACCACATCCCAGTGCTTTTCAAGATCAAATAGCCATTCCATTAGCTTGCCAAGGTGACCAGGAGACTATTCCAATCAAGAACATCAACTCTAACGCCCAGAATTGGTATAGGGGATTCAAACTTTTTCACATTTTTTTCATATTCGTTCTTCAATATTCAAGCATTATCATTGCATTTTTCCTATGGATTCTTACTAATTGGTTGCTCCTGAAACTAACTGCATTCTTTAATTAAGTTTTCGTGCCAAATTGGAGATTTCACCATTGATACAGGCTAGGGTTCTTCAAGTTTTAATTTGGGCGTTTCTAAATGCTGTAAAATTGGAACATCACAGTACCATGACTGAACTCAGCGTGCTTGGACGATCTGAATGGATACCTCGCACCTAATTTATACAGCCCCATGGCGTATTCGCTATTCTTGGTTAAAGCATATTTTGGGGGGGTTTAAAACCCCCGCTAACCTTTTCATGTTTCAGGAAATAAACAAAACGAAGAAGAAGATGATGAAGTGTCCAGCAACAATTGGTTGATTTGAAAATTCGCGCTAAAAATTCCACTAACGTTTGTTTTCTTTCATATTAATTGTTGATTGTATAATAAACAAAGTGCGTGTGTGGTACAGTTGGTCCAGGCGTGTATTGGTGATCTCCAGGACCTGGGTTTGATCCCAGGTCCCCCTTTCTATTCCATAATATTTTTCATAATGTTATCATATGCAGTGCAATTTCAGTGTCCATCATACATCCACAACATCAAGCCATCCACGTGCCTACTGAGATGAATCAAAGGGCCATAATTGGAAGAACATGATGGGCAGGAGTCAACGCATAGGCATGCTACTTTGGAAAGTCAATAAGACCAAGGATAATTGGGCCTAAAATGCTAAGAATACACCTCCCAATTTGGGGACAGACCCCTCTAGGTTTGCAATTTCTTTTATATATTTTCCATTTTTTTATTTGATTCAACTATTTCTTTTTTAATTAATTTCTTTAATTTAGTTTATTTTCATAAAAACATAAAAACAATATAAAATCAGAAAAAAGACAAAAATAAGTATTTTTATTTAATGTTATTTTTTGTAAATAAATATCATTAATTGATTTTAGTTTTTTTAATTTAGGTTTAAATCTTAATATTTTTCTAATAAACTTAAAATTTGTAGAATTAGGGTTTTAATCAATTTTTATCCTTTTTCTTTTCTTTTCACTAATAATTAATAATTTATTTTTATAAATCAAATTGCATGTAAATAATTAGATTAATCTTAGGTTTAATTTTAACATGTTTTCTTAATAAACTAAAAAAAAACAACTAGAATTAGGGTTAATATTTTCTTTCATTTAATTATTCTCATTAAAATCATAAGTACCAAAAAACTCAAAAATAATTTCTTTTTTTATTTTAATTTAATTAATTTCATTAAAAAGGGTCCAACGCCCTCGTTTCCAATTTTAATTCCTATTCGCGCATTTTATTTATTTCCTTCTTGTAAATATTAATGTAATTCTCCCAAAGCCTTGTAAACTCGGACATTTTTTATTTCTCGCACTTTACTTTACTTTACTTTATTTACTTTCTGTCAAATCGGGTCCTGGATTTTAATTTTGGCGATGTGGATCCGCGCCTTTGTAATAGTTTAGGAATTTTATCTTTCCGCGCCTTTTTAACTGTTAATAAGGGCATGCAAGAATGAATGATTAAAATAAAAACAAATGCGTAGATCACCCATGACATGACAAAAGACAAAAGTATCTGAATCTGACACACAAATCACACACCACCCCTAGGGTACGCCTCACTGTTGCCTTGCCTCGAAAGGTGATCGTCGAGTAGAGGATGTCTTAGTAAGTCCTCATGATCCGGGAACCTGGCATGAGGGTAGCTTCTAAGGTGTCTTCCCATTGCTCCGGTGATCACCATGTCCCAAACCTCGAATTGACCCGAACACCTCCAACGGTGGTGCTACCTACCTCTCAATGGTGGGATGGCACTATCTTTAAGGACATTTACACAGACGAATTCCTTAGGGTAGGTAGACGACTCTAGATACTTGCTCTAAATTCAAAAACAAATTCAAAAATACTTTTCACACCGACACCTTTTCAAAAGCTTTCGAAAGCAATTTTTCAAACACTCTTGAGGACCGATACAAGAGTCGAACTGGAATTTTCAAAGAAACTTTTTAAAACCCACAATTGAAAAGCAAACAAACAATTTTGAAAACACAAGTGAGCAAGTATCTAAGAGCCCATGGATAACCATGGATAGAAAGGGTGCTAACACCTTCCCTTTCTATAATCTACCTCCCGAACCGAGAGAAATCTCTTTAAGGAATTTTTCTGTGCTTTTGTCCTTTCCATTTGGAGAAAATAAAATACGGTGGCGACTCTTGCTTCCGCGACATTTCGCGAACCAGCGTTAAACAGTCAGTTCCAGATCCACCGATCACAGAACTGGCGACTCTGCTGGGGACTATTATAAAGTGAGGTGTACCTTAGGGTTAGTTCATAACTGTGTTTTCAATTGTATTGATTTGCTTGCTTTAAATTGTGGGACTGTCTTGGGAGTTCTATAGATCCTAACCCGGATCTGGGGATACCTTCTTAGAAAGTAGCAACAAGACTGTGAGGGAACTGTGTGGGGTATACCGACATGGTTGAAACAGTCTGCTACATTGATGTGGCACTTTGGTGTGTACCGGTAACCCTTGAATTCAGTCAAGGAGAGTACGGGGCCTCCACGTGGTGTCGTGAAGCATCAACTGACCTTAGGAACCTTAATTGAACCATCTTGGCCTCTTTAGGGTAGTGAGATAACTGACTTTGGTGCAGTCCGAGGTTGGTTGATACTCGATACTACACTCAATTGAGAGTTGCTTTCCTGGAATATTTCGGTCGCCAGTTCAGTGGCTAAATCGAAAGGATGAACAATGAAAGCAATCCCGTGATATTGGGACCCTTAGAACCCGGTTACTTCTAATAGGACAGGTTGAGCCCACCAACTTCAAGAGGGTAATACCCAGACCTCATGCTGGCCTAAACTCTAAGGGCTTCTCTTGTGTGACTTGTGTGCCTTCGTACTTGACTACTTGCATGCTTGTTATCTGACACATGAACTACTTGCAGGTTTTGTTTATAGTCCTTGATTAGGACTCATAACAGAGTTACTAAGTCTTGCAGGTTTTGTTTATAGTCCTTAATTGGGACTCATGACAGGTTTTACTTGAGTTTCTCGCAGGTTTCGTTTATAGTCCTTAATTGGGACTCATAACAGAGTGTACTGAGTTTCTTGCAGGTTTTGTTTATAGTCCTTAATGAGGACTCATAACAGGGTTTACCCATAGTACCCCATGCATAGCATAACATCATACCATTGCATACATCCTAACCCATTTCAAGGATCTCAAGGGCTTGTGATGCAGGTCATGATAAATCAAACATCTAGCAAGGGGCAAAGAGGATTTATTTTCCTCTAGCTAAGGTTGTCAGGGGCTATGACCCACTGGATATGGTGAGCCTTTGACCCTTGACGAAGGACTCTCAACAATATGCAGTTCCTTCAATCAAGCCACCGAATTCAAATTCTAACGTTTTTCTTGTTTACCCTGCGAGATCCTTGAAAACATTGCATGCATATCATACATATCATTGCATTGCAGGTACCCTTTTGACAGGTTGCTTACCCTCTTCGCTGTTTATTTCAGCCGATCGTCATGAATCCTGAATCATCAACTGAGCAGTCCATCAAGGCTCTCCAAGCTCAGAATGCCCAGTTCCAAGAGCTGATCATGAATTTGGCCCAGGGGCAACAAGACCTGAAGACTCTGCTCTTGAAAAAGAAGAAGAAGAGGACTGTGTGTTTCAACCCTAGACGCAAACCTGGGAATGGCACACAAAATGAAGCTGAGAGGACTACTCCATCTGTTGGGGAAGGCAGTCACCAAGAGGAAAGGGTTCCCATCCCAGTGGTCTCCGACAACGAGACAGATTTCAACGACGAACAATACCCTCCTGCTGAGGACAAGTACAAACAGTTGGAAGACCGTCTGAATGCAATGGAAATTCAACAAGTACCTGGTTTGGATTTCGGAGATTTGGGTCTAACTTCTGGTGTGGTGATCGCACACAAATTCAAGGTACCCTCTTTTGCTAAGTACGATGGGGCATCCTGTCCCAGGCTGCATCTCAGGTCTTATGTGCGGAAGATTCAACCGTATACTGTGGACAAGAACTTGTGGATCCATTTCTTCCAGGAAAGTCTTTCAGGGACTCACCTCGAATGGTTCTATCAGCTGGATGGAACCAAGGTTCGTAACTGGGAGGAGTTGGCTACTGCTTTTTACAAGCAGTATCAGTACAATGCCGACCTCGCTCCTACGCGTACCCAACTCCAGGGTATGTCGCTAGGATCGGGAGAAGGTTTTAAAGAGTATGCGCAGAAATGGAGAGACCTGGCCGGTAGGGTACAACCACCGCTGACTGACTGTGAACTTGTGGACATGTTCTTGGGGACCCTGTCTGGTCCATTCTACAACCACCTGATTGGGAATTCGTCTGCTGGATTCACAGATCTTATCTTGACTGGAGAGCGAATAGAAGCTGGCATCAGGTCTGGGAAGATTCAAGAGGCTGCACCTTCTGATAAAAAGCCTCATCATGGAAAGAAAGAGTCCAATGTTGTGCACGGTAAAAAGAGCCGTCATGAGGTAGGGGCAACCCAGATCTCCAATCCTAGACCTGCTCAACAAGGACAGGGGCAGCAGCGCAAGGAGAGCGCACCCAAACGACAGTTCACCAAGATCAACATGTCGCTGGATCAAGCACTACAACAAATGTTGAAGGCAGGGCTGATCACCTTAAGGGCTCCTCTTCGGAATCCGAACATTTCTGCTCCGAACTACCATCCTAATGAGAGGTGTGCCTACCACTCTGATAGCCCGGGGCATACTACGGACAACTGCTGGCCTCTCAAGAACAAGATCCAAGACATGATCGACGCCGGAGAGATTCAATTTGAAGTACCTGAGACTCCGAACATTATCACTGCTCCGTTGCCCAATCATTGAAGACCTTTTGTTTATTTGAATTTCCGAGTTGTATTTTTCTTTGCTCATACAAACAATTAATGTCATAGCAAACTCTTTTATTCTATTAAAGCATCGCATATGTCTGTTTTGGGAATTAATACAATTGTTTTCATTATATTCAAAATTGTTTTCATTTTTTCTGTGATGATCAACTCTCGATTAATAATTCTAAGCCTCTTGAGGGAGGATGACGAAAACGATACCACGATCTTTACAGTATGCTTTTGAACAGACCCCGCTGATGAGGTACAGACATTGTTTCAATCCCTAAACACTGGAGTTATAAGGAAGATAATCCCTCATCAACCCCTTTGAGCCAAAGAAGTAGGAGTTTTCTTTTTGAAAATTAAAACCCTTAATCATAACCTGGGGCAGGGTAGTTCTCTCAGTTGATCCAAGTGCGCAACAAATGGCACCAAAGAGATCCTTACGAAAAAAGAAAGACAGTGATGGTTCCGAACAATCGTAAAGACAGGCAGTCATTATCAAAAAACTCATAAATGAAAATCCCAAAAAGTCAAAACCTATAAAGGGGACTTACGAAACTGGGGCATCCCGCTGACTGTAATTCCAAAAAAGGAAACAGCTCAGGCAAAAAACAGGGATAACAAAATCAAAAATAAAGAGGTCTTATAAACCCTCAACAAAATGACTGCCTATTCCAAATAAATCATCCATATCTGAACCATCACCGGAAAATCAGAGCAAAGACTCAAACAAGGTCTAATGCACGATCAACTGAGTTTAGGTTTGAAGAACATCACGAAGAGCGGGTGGGTACAAATACATTTTGAGCCTTATCCTTTGTTTCTTAAACCGTGAAACAGGCCACGTTATAACCCTTAAAAGTCCTAGCTGAAGCATGGGTTAGTTCGAAAGCATACTATTACGAAAGGTATCCTGACTCCTTAAGGCTTGCGGTAAAATAACGAGTTGACATCACAGTTTACAAAAAGGTTTCATGTGTGTTATAAAAAATGCATTTTCAAAATCTTCAAGACAGACATAAGCTTTGCATTTTTAACATAACTTTGTTTGCATATGACTTTTTGTTTGAACAGCAGGGAAATTCGCATGACGAAAGTCTAATGAACAAGAGTATCTCCAATCAAGGGGCATGGCATGATTATTGTCCATCATCTGGGGCAATCAAGTCAAGATTCGGAGAATCTCTCAAAGGCCAAATAGCCTGGGGCAAATCTCCGCCTGAGTCACTTGGGGCATTTCAACAACGAAT
This sequence comes from Vicia faba, assembly GCA_948472305.1. Classification (NCBI taxonomy): domain Eukaryota; kingdom Viridiplantae; phylum Streptophyta; class Magnoliopsida; order Fabales; family Fabaceae; genus Vicia; species Vicia faba. Next base: position 439,814,624 of record OX451739.1, on the reverse strand, counting down.
CTTGCCTGATCAAAAACCTTCTTGTGGTACGACAAAACACTTCTAACAGGGGCAACTCCCTGCATTCTGAGAGCATGGATATGGTCGAAAAAATACTACGCAAAATCCAAGACCCGCTAGGTTGACATACCTAGGAAAAAATAAGGGCTTCCCGGCGAACCAAAAGGGTTCGGGCAAAATGAAGGGATGAAATGAAAAAACCTGTACACCCGGCAAGTCGAAAACTTGAAAAGGCGGCTTGGGCAAAAATGAGTATCCCGGTGGACTGAAAACCCGAAAGGGCGGTCCAGGCAAAAGTTAGGGATCAGAGCGTACGACTATGTCCTGTCATCTCGTCACTTGCCTACCAGAAGAAGATTGGTCAAAACAGCAGTCATCAAGCACCTCCACAGGTATCTTCCTCTCCCACATCAGAAACAGAGGCAATAAAGAGTTGTCTAAACAATCTGATTGTTCGGTCCTCCAAGGTATCAAGGTAGGTTCCATTGAAGAACATAACCAATACAGTTCAATACTTCCCCAGGAGAGTCCAATCCAGTTTCCCCAAGAAAGTTGGAATCCATCTCCCCAAGCAGTAAGCTTATCCCCAGTAGATTCTGGAAGCTTACCACGAACACGCGTCTCCCGGTTTTATTCAAAGAGTTATTTCCTCACCAGGATATAATTGGGTTATCCTCAGCCAAAAGCCACAGAGAGATCGTCCTTGGCGAAGTCTTCTTATTCCCCAGCGAAGTCTATTAACACTTCCAACACAACAAGGGTATCCCCAGCAAGTTATTATCAACAATCCAACAAAGTACCTCTCTCCCCACAGAGTATTGCTTCCCAGCAAGATCGTTAGAGTACTTTTCTCCCCGCAGAGTAATCCATTCGCCAAGTTCATTCCCCAACGGAGTTATCTTCTCCTACCGGTATTCTTGCAACTATCATCCCCAGCGGAGGCAAAAATCTATTCTTCAACAGCAGCCCAGGAGTGACTTCCCGGCACTCGTCAAGGATTTATTTTCCTAAGACGAAAACATATGTTCATGAACATTACATCTTCATACATTATAGCATGCATATGCATCATACTACACGAATCTCATCAATTTTGAGTACATCCTGAAATCATGCAGTTCATGCATCATGATCTTGCATACAACTGATGCTTTACCTTTTCAGGAAAGGTCAATACAAAGATGATTACTATCAACTATCGCGACTCCTTCTAGATATAGTTCAGATGTGAACCAGATATGGCGACGTTCTGATACTTCTTCCAGATTTCCTTCTAGATATAGTTCAGATGTGAACCAGATATGGCGACGTTCTGATACCCATTCCAGATTTCCTTCTAGATATAGTTCAGATGTGAACCAGATATGGCAACGTTCTGATACCCATTCCAGATTTTCTTCTAGATGTAGTTCAGATGTGACCCAGATATGGCGACGTTCTGATTCTTTTTCCAGATTTCTTTCTAGATATAGTTCAGATGTGAACCAGATGTGGCGACGTTCTGATACTTCTTCCAGATTTCCTTCTAGATATAGTTCAGATGTGACCCAGGCATGGCGACGTTTTGATACTTCTTCCAGATCTCCTTCTAGATATAGTTCAGATGTGAACCAGATATGGCAACGTTCTGATACTTCTTCCAGATTTCCTTCCAGATATGGTTCGGATGTGACCCAGGCATGGCGACGTTCTGACACTTATTCCAGATTCCCCTCAGATAACTTAGAGATGCTCTGGACACGGAAGCTGTTCTATTGTTTATTCAGAGATCACCTTTCTAGAGATGGTTCAGATGTGACCCGGATATGGCTACCTTCTGATACTCATCCCAAGATTCTCTCAATGATTACTGTTGAGGTTGAAGTCGCCCAAGATTCTCTCAATGATTACTGTTGAGGTAGAAGTCGTCCAAGATTCTCTCAATGATTACTGTTGAGGTTGAAGTCGCCCAAGATTCTCTCAATGATTACTGTTGAGGTTGAAGTCGCCCAAGATTCTCTCAATGATTACTGTTGAGGTTGAAGTCACCCAAGATTTTCTCAATGATTACTGTTGAGGTTGAAGTCACCCAAGATTTTCTCAATGATTATTGTTGAGGTTGAAGTCGCCCAAGATTCTCTCAATGATACTGTTGAGGTTGTAGTCGCCTGTGGTTCTCTCCCCGTTACTGCGGAGGTAATAATCGCCCCAAGATTCTCTCAATGATTACTGTTGAGGTTGAAGTCGCCCAAGATTCTCAATGATTACTGTTGAGGTTGAAGTCACCTATGGTTCTCTCCCCGTTACTGCGGAGGTAGTAATCGTCCCCAGATTCTCTCAGCGATACTGTTGAGGTTGAGGTCATCCAAGGTTCTCTCGGCGTTCCTGTTGAGGTAGTAACCATCCCTGGTTCATTCATCACCTTTTGAAGATCCAGATTCAGCTCCTGTAACCAGTCAGGACACATCTACACAAAGAATCTGAAGACCAGCTCCTGTAACATGCCAGGTACTCATTTTTCTTTTGCAGGTACGCAAGCTCTCGCTAAGGAATCTCTTACGCGATCAACACCCAGATGGCATCTATAAGCCCATCCACCTTCCATCATCTCTTAGCATGGCATCTATAAGCCCATCATCCTATCCATCAATCTCCAAATGGCATCTATAAGCCCATTCCCCCATCATACTGCTACTATGTGAGCGCAAATTTCTGGGCACTCTAGTGTTCAATCATCTTCCACCTTCGGATTACGAAAGGCACGTCAGCCAATCTGCATCCTCAGGTTTAAGAAGATTTAACAGGGGCAACTGTTGTACCCCAAAATTTGCCCTCCCATATTCTTCAAAAATTGCAAAGAGCAAGCTTCAAAATCTCCCCAAGGGTTGCACAGTGCAAGAGCCTCCTAACAGTCAAAGATTAGGGTTTTGGTTCTGACAAAGAAAGTGAAGTTTCCATGAGTCCAATCAAGTCCCACATGCCTACAAACATGGTCAAGCATCCTCATATCAAGTTTCAAGACTTACAGCACAAAATTGCACAGTCAAAAACCCTAATTGCACTACAGTCAACTGCAGGGGCAAAATGGTCATTTGACAGTCAAAAGTCAAAATTTTTGGTCAACATCTTATTTTGAAGCCACAAACATCATTTGATCAATTCTTGATCATGATTTTCAAAGCTTGGCTCAAAAAGTCTCAAGATGCAAAAGTTTCCATATTTGGACAGTTGAAAAAGTCAACTGTAACTTGACCAAGGCATAACTTCCACATGGTTTATCAGAAAAATTCCATCCAAATCTCATTTTGAAGATAAATACATTTCCTACAACTCCTCTTCACACTTCAAATCCAAGAAATGCTCTCACAAAAAGTTATCAATTTCAACATTATAGGTCATTTTCAAAAGTCAACAAAAAGGGACTTTAAGTCAAAGACCATAACTTGAGATTGGTAAATCAAAATGACATGGAACCAAAGGAATTGGTTAGAGGACTCAAAGAACTTTCCAAAATGTCCAAGAACATGAGCAAAGCTTAAAAATTGAGCAAATTATGCCTTGTGGAAGTTGGGAAACTTTTGGATATTTTGAAAAGTCAACATTGCTTCAAATGTCTTAAAAATGCTAATGGGCCTCTTTTTCTTCCAAGAATCATTATCCAAGGCATGTGCACGACCATTTGGCCCAAAGGGAAGTTTTTTATCATTTTTATTTTATTTATTTGAATTTTTAATTGCTAGAAATTCATTTAATTAATTAAAATATATGGAAAATACTAAACCTAACTTTTTGAATCTTTTTGTGCATAAAATATCTCCAAGATTTCGTGCAAATCAGGTTAGGAAAGAATCAAAGGTAATTGGACATGATTTGGTAGCAAATATGCATGAAAAGATTGGAAAATTATGGCTTGAAAATCAAATATTTTCCATATCAATGCAAGGATCCTTTGGCTCTGAATTCTTACCCTAATCATTCCATACATAAGTGCAAAGCTAACCCTATTCCAAAAGACCACAAAGCTGCGCAGAAAAGCCATAGCCAAACTTGCAATTTTCTTAAAAAAGTCCAAAACTGAAAACCACATCCCAGTGCTTTTCAAGATCAAATAGCCATTCCATTAGCTTGCCAAGGTGACCAGGAGACTATTCCAATCAAGAACATCAACTCTAACGCCCAGAATTGGTATAGGGGATTCAAACTTTTTCACATTTTTTTCATATTCGTTCTTCAATATTCAAGCATTATCATTGCATTTTTCCTATGGATTCTTACTAATTGGTTGCTCCTGAAACTAACTGCATTCTTTAATTAAGTTTTCGTGCCAAATTGGAGATTTCACCATTGATACAGGCTAGGGTTCTTCAAGTTTTAATTTGGGCGTTTCTAAATGCTGTAAAATTGGAACATCACAGTACCATGACTGAACTCAGCGTGCTTGGACGATCTGAATGGATACCTCGCGCCTAATTTATACAGCCCCATGGCCTATTCGCTATTCTTGGATAAAGCATATTTTGGGGGGTTTAAAACCCCCGCTAACCTTTTCATGTTTCAGGAAATAAACAAAACAAAGAAGAAGATGATGAAGTGTCCAGCAACAATTGGTTGATTTGAAAATTCGCGCTAAAAATTCCACTAACGTTTGTTTTCTTTTATATTAATTGTTGATTGTATAATAAACAAAGTGCGTGTGTGGTACAGTTGGTCCAGGCGTGTATTGGTGATCTCCAAGACCTGGGTTCGATCCCAGGTCCCCCTTTCTATTCCATAATATTTTTCATAATGTTATCATATGCAGTGCAATTTCAGTGTCCATCATACATCCACAACATCAAGCCATCCACGTGCCTACTGAGATGAATCAAAGGGCCATAATTGGAAGAACATGATGGGCAGGAGTCAACGCATAGGCATGCTACTTTGGAAAGTCAATAAGACCAAGGATAATTGGGCCTAAAATGCTAAGAATACACCTCCCAATTTGGGGACAGACCCCTCTAGGTTTGCAATTTCTTTTATATATTTTCCATTTTTTTTATTTGATTCAACTATTTCTTTTTTAATTAATTTCTTTAATTTAGTTTATTTTCATAAAAACATAAAAACAATATAAAATCAGAAAAAAGACAAAAATAAGTATTTTTATTTAATGTTATTTTTTGTAAATAAATATCATTAATTGATTTTAGTTTTTTTAATTTAGGTTTAAATCTTAATATTTTTCTAATAAACTTAAAATTTGTAGAATTAGGGTTTTAATCAATTTTTATCCTTTTTCTTTTCTTTTCACTAATAATTAATAATTTATTTTTATAAATCAAATTGCATGTAAATAATTAGATTAATCTTAGGTTTACTTTTAACATGTTTTCTTAATAAACTAAAAAAAAAACAACTAGAATTAGGGTTAATATTTTCTTTCATTTAATTATTCTCATTAAAATCATAAGTACCAAAAAACTCAAAAATAATTTCTTTTTTTATTTTAATTTAATTAATTTCATTAAAAAGGGTCCAACGCCCTCGTTTCCAATTTTAATTCCTATTCGCGCATTTTATTTATTTCCTTCTTGTAAATATTAATGTAATTCTCCCAAAGCCTTGTAAACTCGGACATTTTTTATTTCTCGCACTTTACTTTACTTTATTTACTTTCTATCAAATCGGGTCCTGGATTTTAATTTTGGCGATGTGGACCCGCGCCTTTGTAATAGTTTAGGAATTTTATCTTTCTGCGCCTTTTTAACTGTTAATAAGGGCATGCAAGAATGAATGATTAAAATAAAAACAAATGCGTAGATCACCCATGACATGACAAAAGACAAAAGTATCTGAATCTGACACACAAATCACACACCACCCCTAGGGTACGCCTCACTGTTGCCTTGCCTCGAAAGGTGATCGTCGAGTAGAGGATGTCTTAGTAAGTCCTCATGATCCGGGAACCTGGCATGAGGGTAGCTTCTAAGGTGTCTTCCCATTGCTCCGGTGATCACCATGTCCCAAACCTCGAATTGACCCGAACACCTCCAACGGTGGTGCTACCTACCTCTCAATAGTGGGATGGCACTATCTTTAAGGACATTTACACAGACGAATTCCTTAGGGTAGCTAGACGACTCTAGATACTTGCTCTAAATTCAAAAACAAATTCAAAAATACTTTTCACACCGACACCTTTTCAAAAGCTTTCGAAAGCAATTTTTCAAACACTCTTGAGGACCGATACAGGAGTCGAACTGGAATTTTCAAAGAAACTTTTTAAAACCCACAGTTGAAAAGCAAACAAACAATTTTGAAAACACAAGTGAGCAAGTATCTAAGAGCCCATGGATAACCATGGATAGAAAGGGTGCTAACACCTTCCCTTTCTATAATCTACCTCCCGAACCGAGAGCAATCTCTTTAAGGAATTTTTCTGTGCTTTTGTCCTTTCCATTTGGAGAAAATAAAAGACGGTGGCGACTCTTGCTTCTGCGACATTTCGCGAACCAGCGTTAAACAGTCAGTTCCAGATCCACCGATCACAATATGTAAGGAAGATCCAACCTTACACTGCAGACAAGAACCTATGGATCCATTTCTTCTAGGATAGCCTTTCAGGGGCTCAACTCGAATGGTTCTATCAACTGGATGGAGCCAGTATTCGAAACTGGGAGGACGTGGCTACTGCATTTCATAAGCAGTATCAGTACAATTCCGACCTCGCTCCCACGCATACCCAACTCCAGGGTATGTCATTAGGGACGGGCGAAGGATTCAAGGAGTATGCGCAAAAGTGGAGAGACCTGGCTGGTATGGTGCAGCCACCTTTGACGGACCGTGAGCTTGTCGACATGTTCTTAGGGACCCTGTCCGGTCCATTCTTCAACCACCTGATTGGTAATTCTTCTGATGGGTTCAAAAACCTGATCTTAACCGGTGAGAGGATAGAAGCTGGTATCAAGTCGGGGAAGATACAAAAAGGTGCCTCCGCGAGTACTGAAAAGAAGCCCTTCAAGAAGGAAGCCAGTGCTGTTTATGGTCCCAGAAGACAAAATAAGACGGAACGCCGCCAAGCTGTTAATGCATTGGTAATCTCAAAGCCTGCTGCTCCTCCTCAGCAATACAACCAACCAAAGGGGTGAGAGACCTAAAAGACAGTACACTCGACTCAGCATAACCCTGTCTCAGATTTTGCCGCAACTACTGTCAACCAATATGGTAACTGTCAAGGAAGCTCTGAAGGTAGTGAACAAGCTTCTCCAAAGTACAACCCTAACGCCCGTTGCGCTTATCACTCTGATAGCCCGGGGAATACTACGGATGATTGTTGGGCTCTGAGGAATAAGGTTCAGGACCTTATTGATGCTAAAGAAATACAGTTTGAGGCGCCCGAAAGGCCCAATGTTGTAACTGCTCCCATGCCCCAGCATGGAGTGAATGCTGTTGAGGAAGACCTGTATGTAGCCTCTGTGGATGATATTGTTACTCCGTTGTTGACTGTCAAAAGGAACCTGTTACTAGCCGGTTTATTTCCGGGATGTGGTAAAGGTTGCCTTCTATATGCTGTTTCACCTGCTGGTTGTCCCTTGCTGAAGTCAGGCGTCCAAAACCTGATGGATAGCAAAGAGATCTTGTTCGAGAAGATTGTTGTCCCTGTTGTCCCTGCTGAAGAAGTGTCTATTGTTACTATTTTCAACAACCCTCCTAAGGCTCCCTCAAAGAAGCCTATCAAAATCATGTCTACTCAGAAGATTACTCCTATCATCATTACTGTTCCGGGGCCCCTCCCCTATACATCTGACAAAGTTGTCCCGTGGCACTATGGGGCAGATGTTTATGTGCTCGGAGTGAAACAAGAGTTTGATACTAGTACCGGTGTCAGCAACATCACCAGGCCTGCCAAAGTCACTTATAGTGGTAGGCTCTTCTCGCCTGATATTGCGCCACCAGCTATTTAGAGACCTCTTATCATCACACCTGCCAGTGTGCCTGCTTCTCTTCCTGATCAAGTTCCTGTTTCTACCCCTGCTGCCGAGTCATCTGACGCTCGGGGCAAAGGGATTGCTACTGATTTGCCTACCCTGACGGAGGCACCAAAGACAACCACTGTTGAAGCTTCCCAGCAAGAGATGGAAGAGATCCTCAAGATTATCAAAAAGAGTGATTTCAATGTAGTTGAGCAGCTGGGGCACACCCCATCAAAGATTTCTATGCTATCACTGTTGTTGTGTTCAGAGGCCCATGCCAAGGCCCTGATTTCCTTCCTGAAGACGGCCCATGTGCCACAAGAAACGTCTGCTGATCAATTTACCGATTGTGTGGCCAACTTGACTGCAGATAATGGGTTGGGCTTCTCTGACGCCGATCTGACTGCCAAAGGAAAGAACCATAACGACGCCCTGCATGTCTCCATTGAATGCAGGGTCACTACTCTTGCCCATGTGTTGGTAGACACCAGTTCTTCATTGAACGTATTACCCAAGAAGGCCCTAGACAGGTTGGATTGTGAGGGTTTAGAGCTCAAGCCTATTAATATTGTTGTCCGGGCCTTTGACGGTTCGAAAAGGATGGTACATGGGGAAGTTGACATTCCAATCAGGGTTGGTTCTCAAGTTTTTGATTCTACTTTCTATGTGATGGACATCCGACCATCCTATTCTTGTTTGCTGGGTTGTCCATGGATCCACAAGGCTGGAGCTGTGACCTCCACACTACATCAGAAGCTGAAGTACCCAGTTAGAGGGAAAATTGTGACAGTTCAGGGGGAGGAAGAGTATATGGTCAGCCACCTCAACTCGTTCTGGTACATAGAGATGGATGGGGAGTTCATTGAGACCCCCTTTCAACACTTTGAAGAGGTGCCTCAAACACTGGCGTCAGCAGAGACTGTGACTGAAGAAGACTCTCCTTTGAAGATGGCTTCCTTAAAGGATGCCCGGGCTGTTATTGAGAAGGGTGAGTGCGCAAACTGGGGCCGACTTCCTGATTTCACTCCAAAGACCGACAAGTTTGGTCTGGGTTTCACTGCAGAAGCTCAGAGGGTTGTTCGTAAAGCAAGGATTGGAAGACCTCCTGTGTTCATCACCAACCCGGGAGTAAATGCTATTGAAGACGACATGGAGGAATCTGAATTCGACAGTTGGATCTACCCAACAACCGACAGTGGACCAAGCAACTGAACTGCCAAAGACTTCACACCTATTACTTTTGTCACTCAGTAATGAACTCTTTTGTTTTGAATTTGTAACAGACAATATTTTGAAACTTTTATGGCTCGGTGTCTTACCCGGGGCACCGTGGCTTCATTTGTGAGGGCTTTTGTGTGTCATTTTCATATATCATCAATAAAAACATTGGACGTTTGTTGCATTTCAAAATCTTGCACTCCTTTTCTTTCTTTATTATATATTGCAAAACAACTATATTTACACACACTCACTTATACAGGTTCCAATCCACTCTGGATCTCACTGGTAACGACTCTGCTACTGCCAGTTATGACTTCAAAAATCCGATCAACTTAGCCGAAGACGAAGGTGAAGATGATTGCGAAGTGCCTGGTGAGCTCGCAAGACTGTTACTCAGGGAAGAGAGGGCCATTCAGCCACATGAAGAGCCAGTGGAAACGGTAAATCTGGGTACTGAGACAGACAGAAAGGAAGTCAAGATTGGTGCCAATCTAGAGCTCAGTGTGAAACAATGGTTGATTTAGATGCTGCATAACTATGTGGAAATCTTTGCCTGGTCTTACGAAGACATGCCTGGTTTGGATACCGATATTGTGGTTCATCACCTGCCTACCAAGGAAGAATGCCCTCCGGTAAAACAGAAGGTCCGCCGTATGCATCTAGAAATGTCCGAGAAAATCAAAGCTGAGGTTATGAAACAATTTGATGCCGGGTTTCTAGCAGTGACTTCTTACCCTCAGTGGGTTGCCAACGTGGTTCCAGTGCTGAAGAAGGATGGTAAGGTCCGAATGTGTGTTGATTACAGGGATTTGAACAGGGCAAGCCCTAAAGATGATTTCCCTCTGCCTCATATCGACGTTCTGGTTGACAACACTGCTCAGCATAAAGTATTCTCCTTCATGGACGGCTTCTCCGGTTATAATCAGATCAAAATGGCTCCTGAAGATATGGAGAAGACCACTTTTTTTACTCAGTGGGGCACCTTTTGCTATAAGGTCATGCCTTTTGGGTTGAAAAATGTTGGGGCAACCTACCAACGTGCCATGGTTGCTTTATTTCATGACATGATCCATCACGAGATAGAAGTATACGTTGACGATATGATTGCAAGGTCCCAGACTGAGGAGGAACACCTTGACCACCTACAAAAGCTGTTTGACCGTCTGAAGTTGTACAAGCTGAGGTTGAACCCAAACAAGTGCACCTTTGGGGTGAGATCTGGAAAATTTCTAGGCTTCGTCGTAAGCGACAAAGTCATTCAAGTGGATCCTGCCAAAGTGAAAGCCATACAAGAGATGCCAACTCCCAAGACAGAGAAAGAAGTCAGAGGCTTTCTAGGACGGTTGAATTACATTGCCCGATTCATCTCACATCTAACTGCTACCTGTGAACCAATCTTCAAGCTGCTGAAGAAAGATCAAGTAGTACGTTGGAACGATGAATGTCAGGCCGCTTTCGAAAGGATCAAAGAGTATCTCCAAGAACCACCCATTCTTATGCCGCCGGTTGAAGGGAGACCTCTAATCTTATACCTGACAGTACTGGACAACTCAATGGGGTGTGTGCTGGGCCAGCATGACGAGTCTGGCCGAAAAGAACACGCCATTTATTACCTTAGCAAAAAGTTTACCGACTGTGAGACCCGATACTCACTGCTCGAGAAAACTTGCTGCGCTTTGGTGTGGGCTGCTCGCCGGCTGAGACAGTATATGTTGACTCACACTACTCTGTTGATTTCAAAAATGGATCCAATAAAGTACATCTTCGAAAAGCCTGCCTTGTCCGGAAGAATAGCAAGATGGCAGATGATCTTGACGGAATATGACATCCAGTACACGACTCAAAAAGCAATCAAGGGAAGTGTATTGGCAGACCATTTGGCGCACCAGGCAGTGAACGATTACCAGTCGATGAACTTTGAATTTCCAGACGAGGATATCATATTAGTAACTGATTGTGAAGTACCTGGACCGGATGAAGGACCTGAGGAAGGATCCTGATGGTCTATGCACTTTGACGGAGCCTTGAACGCTTTGGATAATGGTATCGGCGCTGTGATCATATCCCCTAAAGGCACTCATACTCCACTTACTGCCCGACTATGTTTCAACTGCACCAACAATATGGCAGAATATGAGGCATGCATCATGGGTCTTCAAGCTGCAATTGACTTAAGGATCAAGTTTCTGAGTGTCTTCGGAGATTCCGCTCTCGTGATCAATCAGGTCAAAGGCGAGTGGGATACGAAACACCCAAATCTTCTTCCTTACAAAGAGTATGTGATGACATTGATTCCCCATTTCGAAGAGATAACTTTTGAACACTTCCCAAGAGAGGAGAATCAGTTAGCGAACGCATTGGCTACAATGTCTTCTATGTTCAAATTCAAATGGGACAACGAGGCGCCCCAGATCATTATTTGGAAGTTGGATGAACCGATACATTGCTGCGATCTCGAGACCGAAGAGGTAACAGAAAAACCCTGGTATCACGAAGTGAAGAGGTATCTTGAAGCTCAAGAATACCCCGAAGGCTCATCTGTTAATGACAAGAAGTTCCTGAGAAGGTTTGCGGTAAAGTTCTTCCTCAGCAACGACATTCTCTACAAGCGAAACCATGATTACTGTGTTGTGTGGATAAGACTGAAGCAAAAAGGATCATGGCAGAGCTACATGAAGGTACCTTCGGAACACATTCCAGTGGACATACTATGGCAAAGAAAATCCTTCGGGCAGGATATTTCTGGTCCACAATGGAAGCCGACTGTTATCAGCATTCTCGAACTTGTCATAAATGCCAGATCTATGCTGATAAGGTGCACATTCCTCCGGTTCCTCTGAACGTCTTGACAGCACCTTGGCCTTTTGCAATGTGGGGCATTGATATGATCGGAGAAATCAGACCTACGACATCCAACGGGCATCGCTTCATCTTGGTAGCAATTGATTACTTCACAAAGTGGGTCGAAGCAGCTTCCTTCGCTACCGTAACCAAGAACGTCGTGGCACGTTTCATTCGGCACAACCTGATTTGTCGATACGGTGTACCTGAGAGGATCATTACGGATAATGGTACCAATCTTAACAACAAGATGATCACTGAGCTCTGCGAGCAATTCAAGATACAGCACCACAACTCTTCTCCCTACCGGCCGAAGATGAATGGGGCTGTAGAAGCAGCAAATAAGAACATCAAGAAGATTGTGAAGAAAATGACAGTGACCTACAAAGATTGGCACGAAATGTTACCGTTTGCTCTTCATGGGTACCGTACCTCAGCACGAACGTCAACAGGGGCAACTCCCTTTTCCTTGGTCTATGGCATGGAGGCAGTCTTGCCTATTGAAGTCCAGATACCCTCTCTCCGGATAATGAAGGATGCAGGTTTGAGCGAAGATGACTGGATCCAGACTCGGCTTGATCAATTAAACCTAATTGACGAAAAAAGACTCACTGCTATTTGTCATGGTTAGACGTACCAAAAACGGATGATCAGGGCATTTAACAAGAAGGTCAGACGACAAGAGTATCAAGTCGGAGACTTGGTAATCAAGCGCATCATTCTTCCTCAAAGTGATCCCAGGGGCAAATGGACCCCTACGTACGAAGGGCCATTTGTGGTTAAACATATCTTCTCAGGAGGAGCTATGATTCTAACCACCATGGATGGTGACGACCTTCCTCACCCCTCCAATGCAGACATAGTGAAAAGATACTACGCATGAATTAAAGACCCGCTAGGTTGACACACCTAGGCAAAAATAAGGGCTTCCCGGCGAACCAAAAGGGTTCAAGAAACATAATTCATCATTTTCCATTTTTCAAGAAAGCTAAGTCAAATAAGCTAAGTCAAATAAGCAAAAGCTTGTTCAAGAAACATAATTCATCATTTTCCATTTTTCATTGCAAACTTTTCAGAATTGGAAAAAGGGGCAAAAAGCAATTTGATTTCCTATTGTCATTGAGAGATAAGAGAGGAAAGAAGTCACCTAGGTTATTGGGATGCACAACCCTGCTGCCTTGCCTGTCACAAATTTCATAGAAGTTGCTAGAAAACAAAACTGCAACAAAAAGGGCATAGGAGCAATATACTGAAAATATTTAATTGGTGGGTTTCCCACCATTTTGAATAGGAATTCAACAGAAGCAACACCAATATAACAGTTCTTCTGATCTTCCCCCCCAACTCTCAGTTGCCGGAACGCCGCCTCTCTTGCCTCCCTAATTGAGTTTCGGTGGTTTTTTTTCTTGAAAAGGTGAAGTTCTGTTCTTATTAAAGCTTGAACGATTTCGTTGGTTTTTGTCATGTTATGTTTTTTTCTGTTAATCAAACTTGTTATCCATTGAAATGCAGGAAAAGTTCATACCTGTTGAAATTCTTTCTGTGAAATGAGAAAGGGATGGAGAGACTGAGGACGGCGCTCCTTGGTGGCCGGAGTTGCACGGGGGGGAGGAGATGAGGATACCGCCTTGGTGCTTCTGACTTGTTGGTAACTCTTTTCTTCCTGTGTTTGAATGATTCTTCCTGTGTTTGAAATTTTGGCTTTTGGTTGGTTTGAGACTTTGACAGGTTTTTGCTTTTGTTAATGGTTCTGACTTATCAGTTTGAGATTTGTGTTTTGTTGGCTTTGTTATAGTTTTGGTTTGAGGATGGCTACTGGTTGTTTGTATTTTCTTTGGTTCAGGTTGGTTGATGATGGTTCTTAAGGTTTCGTTGTTTAATGATGGTTCTTGAGGTTTGACGACAGTTTTGGTGAGATTGTTGATGGCTACTGTGTTTTTGGTTTTGTGGATTTGTTACTGATCTTGTTTTTGCTGTTGTTACTGGTTTGGTTTGAGACTTGTGTGTTCTGGTTTTTTCATCTTGTGAAACTGTTGCAGGTTTGGTTGATGGTGGGATGCTTTTACTGTTTTTTTGTTGTTTTGGTTTTAGGCCTTTGGAGCTTTGGTTTTGGATGTGTTGATGGTTTGGCAGTTTTTTTTGGATTTGGTTACAGTTTGATGGTGGTTTTGTAAGCTTGAGGCTTGAGACTTGTGTTCTGTTTTTTGGGGGTTAACAGGTTTTGTTGACAGTTTGAAGGTTGGAGACTTTGACAATTTTTTTTGAGTTTTGTGATTTTATTTTGTATTTGACGATGATTATGTTTTATGATGGTTCGAATTTAAGACTTTTGGTTTTTGGAGGTTTTGGAAGTTTGACAGGTTTTTGAAAATTGGAGACTTGTTTCAAGTTTTTGAGTTTGATAAATGTTTCTATCCTCCTTTGCTTGAGAGTTTTGTTTACTGTTATATTGGTGTTGCTTCTGTTGAATTCCTATTCAAAATGGTGGGAAACCCACCAATTAAATATTTTCAGTATATTGCTCCTATGCCCTTTTTGTTGCAGTTTTGTTTTCTAGCAACTTCTATGAAATTTGTGACAGGCAAGGCAGCAGGGCTGTGCATCCCAATAACCTAGGTGACTTCTTTCCTCTCTTATCTCTCAATGACAATAGGAAATCAAATTGCTTTTTGCCCCTTTTTCCAATTCTGAAAAGTTTGCAATGAAAAATGGAAAATGATGAATTATGTTTCTTGAACAAGCTTTTGCTTATTTGACTTAGCTCTAGGCAACCTTTGCAATGATTCTTGTTTGAATATATACAAAGGTGTATCTTTTTGAAAATATATTTCAATGTTTTGAAAGTTTGTTTTTTGAAAAATGTTTTGAAGTTGTGTTGTGATGTGTGTTTGAAAGTAGCAAGGATGTTTAGCAAGCTTTTGATCCAGTAACTAAGAGCTATCTAACCTATTTTACTCAAAGATCTTTCTTATGTTTTTAACCCTTTTAACAGTGTTGTTTCACCATTTTATTTGGTGAACAACCTTGTGTTAGGATGTTAAACGGGACAGGCGTGGGTCATCGTATAGACCATGATAGCAATTGTGCTAAGTATTTTTGGCAATTTTCTTGAGGGACTTGATCATTTTGTTTAGGCAACTCAGATAGCGTCATCGAGGGACTATGATCTTTGTTTTGTTTTTGTTTTGCCAAAGTACTTAACATGCATATCATGGCCCATTTTTGAAGGCAACAAGTGGATTGTAACCCTAGGGGTGCAAGTGTGCATTGTGTTTGTTTTTCATGCATTTTTGTCTTTAATTAGGTCAAACTATTTGTTGGTTTTGATTTTTGCATACAAACCCTAATTCTCTAATCATGGCATAATTGAAAGCGTATAAATGCGAGAATTTAAATTCTAAGCTATTACAACATGATTATGGGGATGGGGGTACAATTTTGAATAGGGGGTATTTGACAAGAAATATAAACCCTAGTTACTATTACATCCAAATTGAATCTCAAATGCATCAATATTTAAATGTACAATATTTAAATAAACAAAATAAATAAATATTAAGTAAAATGTATTATGCAAAAAAAAAGAGTTTTTATGTATGTAAAAATATTTTCAATGTAAAGAAATATAAAGAAATAAAAAAAGATTTTATTTATTAAAGGGGTAAACCCTAATTCTTTTAAGAAAATAATATATTATATTATTTATATACAAAAAATATATTAATATGTACAAAATAAAATATATTAAAAAAAGGGTTTTTTTAGGATAAATAATAATAAAAATAAAAATGTAATATTTTTATATTTTTATTCTATGTTTTTAATAAAATAAAGGTATATATATATATATATATATATATATATATATATATATATATATATATATATATATATATATATATATATATATATATATATATATATATATATATATATATATATATATATATATATATATATATATATATATATATATATATATATATATTAAGGATGTATAAAATAAAATAAAATATTTACAAAAATAAAATATATCCAAGAAAATATTTTCAGTGTGAATAAAAATAAGAAATGAAAATAAAAGTATAATTTACATTATTTTTAAATTTGAACAAATAATATAAAAGTATATAAAAATGTTTTAATGTTAGAAATAATTAAAATAAATACCAAATAAATGTAAAAAATTATGAAAATATTTTTTAAGCATTTTTTATGTTTAGAAATAAAATAATAAAGTCAGAAATGAAATTAAAATGCAAAAATAATAAAAATACAAGAAATTGGGCTAGGGGTGTGAAAAGTAAGCATAGGGGTGCAAAAAGTAGCAACAAGCCCAGCCCAGCCCAATGGCCTTCGTCCCTGTCCTCTGGCCAACGACCAAACGAGCGTGCTTCTGACCTTGAAACCTGTTCTCTCTGTACTTTGCTTGAAATCAAAAACTCATAACATGAAAATTATAGAGCTTGAAACAACGATTTCAACCATATAAAACACCTGACCTAACTCTAAGAAACCAGGGAGAATTTTATCATCCCCAATTTCTGACCTAGTTTTTTCAGAAAGTTCAACTATCAAATACTCCTAGCTCAGTTAACATAAATGAATTCTAAGCATATGTACAGCTCAAGGGCAATGAGGACTACATTTCTTATTCACAAACCTAAGCCTAATGTTTCCTAAATAGAGGGATATAAGTTTGAACTTTACCTGTTTCAGTCAAGCTCGAGTATGGAAATGCAGCAACTTTCAGTGAGGCCTGAGGTTCTTTTGAGCTTGCTTGATGTTCCCCGGTCCTTTCCCAATGCTTAGTTTGTTTTGAAATGGTCTGAATCTCTCTATAGAACTCAACCTGCAAAGCTTCAAAACAGAAATGGTGAACAATGTAAATGGAGTTAAAGTTGGCAATGGAGGTTTGGGATAGCTTGAGTGAGTTGAATGGAAGGTGTTTGAAGTGGAAAGGAGCAAAACGCACGAGCAAAATGAGCTATGACACTCAAGTTGCAGCAACTGCCCTGTTTTGCAGGTTTTTGGTGTTTTGGTGTTCAAGAGTGTTTGAGGGATGAATGGCTCGTGTTTCTGGCTCCAAGGGATGTGCAAAAATTCTTTGAAATGTTGGCAAGAGTTGAATATATCAAATATGTAAGTTATTGACCTTTTGCAAGGTTTCTTGTTTTTGAAGTAAAAGTGAGAATTGACAATGCAAAGGCTTGTACAATCTTGATTAGGGTCTGCTAAGAGTTGGTACCAATTTCCTGATATTAGTGAACTTTGTTTGCTGTAAAAGATTGGGTCCTTGGCTCAAGATATGCAACTTGACATAAAGCATGCTTTATCAAAGTGGCAATGCTACCTTTATGCCAAAAATGGATTAATCCTTTGTATAATGCTTCCTTGATCAGAACAATGCCTCTAACCAATGTGTTTGCATTCAATTTGTGAGTGTTGAAGGGTTTAGAGACCTGTAATTAAGTACAAAGCTAGTTTGGTCAAATTTTGCAACTTGTATGAACATGTATTGGCCATGGTTACAAAGTGAGTTTTTGCCAACTTCAAGCATTCGATTATCCCTAACCACAAATGTGTTTGAGGAGTTCTTGGACAATTTGGAAAGCTTGCAACATGTACTATAATCCATATTTGAAATGCAACTTGAGACTCCAAGTGGAACTATGTGAAAAATGGCCAAGAAGATGGGTCAAAATCCTGCCTAAACTAGGGCAAAATTTCTCTAAGTTAAAAGTTTTAGGGACCCTTGTTCCAAAAATCATAACTTAAGATCCAAGCTTCTTTTGAGAAAACTTTGTGAGTCAAAGTTGTATACTTTGTGATGGACTACAACTTTCATTTTGTAAGTTTTGTTTGAATCCATTTTCATCTTGGTTAAAATGTGGGGCAAAGTTAGGAAAAATTAAGAAAATTTCATAACTTAGAAAATTTCTAAGTTATGAATTTTTTTTCAATTTCAAACCCTAATTTGGAATTTTAGGTTTATTGGTGAACAAGTTTCATAATTTGACATATCTTGATAAAAAATGACCCTTGGCACTTGATTTTGACCAAAAAGTCAAAGTTTGACTTTTCAGTGTATAGTCAAATTTTGATTAGTTGACTGAAAAATTCATCTGTCAATCCTATGCATTTGAGATCTTTTGAACTTGTTGAATAGGTCAAGATAATGTCATTGAGTCCTTGAGTCCATGGTTGAACTTGATTTGCCACTGGCTAGGTCAAACAGTCAAAAATTGCCTTTGTACAGTCAAAACCCTAAGAATGACCATTTTGCCCTTTTGGTGATCTGATCAAATTTCTTGTGGAATTGTGGTCCAAACTTGATCAAATGGTTCATATGAGTTAATAATTTTGATGTGGATCAAAATTCATGAGGTTTTACTGTAAATTGGTCACAATTGACTTTTTCTCCAATACAGCTAATTTCTAGGTCAACTGTCCAATTGACTGGGCAAAAATTTGATTCAAGGCTTGAAACTTGGTATGGACCAACTTATGGGTCCAAAACGAAGTATGAAAGTCAATTTGGGCATTGAAGGTCCAAAAATCCCTGTGCAAACTCGAACCCTAATTTAGGTCAATAGTGCAAGGAGGTGTCTTGAGCAGAGCAAACCCTAGCCTGGTCTTGAGTTCCAAGAGCCTTGTGATGAGAAATGTTGATAAAATGAGAGGGAAAATTTTGGGGTACAACAGCATCCGTATCTGTATCTGGAGCGTATCTGTACTGTATCATGATTGCACATTGTTAAACGGTAGCTGTTAATCTTATCCTGTAAAGGGTAAAATGTTAGCTGAAGCACAAAGTTATGATGCATGAAATGCATGATGCAATATATGTACTTTATCAATGTTTATGATATATGGACATAATGTATGCGCATGTAAGCTGATTTGCTGTATTGCTGAGGAAAATAAATCCTGCTGAAGATTCCGTTGTGAGAGTAATGCCATATACTTCTTGAGGAACCTGCCTGGGGAATCCAGAGAATTTTAATGACTCCTACTGGGGATTATTGACGGGAGTCTTTGTTCTGTCGAGGAGCAATAAAAAACTCTGTGGGGAAAAGCTTATTCCTGTTTGGAAAAAGTTCAGGAGTTTCGATCGTCTGCCACTCTACTGGGGAGTTACCCTAGGTTGGGGAGAAACAAAAGTTAACCGTTATCTGGTTGATTTTCAGGCTTCAAGATAACTTGCTGGGGAACCTGGAGAAACTGGATGATTTCCGTTGTGGGTTGATAGTTTGAAGTTTCGGCTCCGCTGGGGATTGGTCATGGAATAGCCTAAATACATTTTCCTAATCTTTCTACCTGCCAGTAATTACTCTTTCATCCTGTTTATTTGTAAACAGTAATTATGTTCAAATGCATATGTTCATTAATGAATCATTGGACGCTTTTGCAAATAAAACACAAGTGTAAAGAAAAAGGCAAATAGTTTTCTGTACTTTGAAAGAGATATCTTTGTATTTACTTTGAATAAGTATTTTGTACAAAGGAGACAGACATCCTAGTAAGAGTATGGTGTCATAAATAAGAAAAATTTACAAAGAAAGATAGCTATGTGTAATAATCCCATGGGGTTCCCATTCTGCTATAGCCTTCGTATCTCCAAATATCCTGTCCATTTGTTGCTTCGTCCGAAGATGATTGAATTGATCAGAAGCTCCGAGTTTGTCCGTGAAGAGATTGTCCTTAAAGTGATCCGACGAGACATAGTCATACGCTTTAATTCCCTAATTTTTGCCTGGACCGCCCTTTCGGGTTTTCAGTCCACCGGGAAACCCTTTTTTTTCCCAAGTCGCCCTTTCAGGTTTTCAACTTGCCGGGTGTACAAATTCTTTTTGTTTTATCCCTAATTTTTGCCCGAACCTTTTTATTCGCCGAGAAGCCCTTATTTTGCATAGGTGTGTCAACCTAACGGGTCTCTTATGCGTAGTATCTTTTGACTATGTCTGCGTTTGCAGGGTGCGGCAGATCGTCGTCGTCCATGGTGGTTAAGATCATTGCCCCACCAGAAAAGATGTTCTTGATTACAAATGGTCCTTCATAGGTAGGAGTCCATTTGCCCCTGGGATCACTTTGTGGCAAGATGATGCGCTTGATCACAAGATCTCCAACTTGATACACTTGGCGTCTGACTTTCTTGTTGAAAGCCTTGATCATCCGCTTTTGATACGTATGACCATGGCAAACAGCAGTAAGTCTCTTCTTGTCAATTAAGTTCAACTGATCAAGCCGGGTTTGGATCCAATCGTCTTCACTCAAACCTGCATCCTTCATGATTCTTAAAGAGGGGATCTGAACCTCAATAGGTAGAACTGCCTCCATGCCATAAACTAAAGAATAGGTAGAACTGCCTCTCAACCGCATCCAATATCTCTTTAATTCCCCAATGTCAGTAGGCATGTATGGATGGAGGATGGTAGGAGGAACTCCTTCTTCATCAGAAACCTCAACAATTATAGGCAAGACGGCTTCGTACGACATTCCCAGCTTTTGGGCACGGATTCGAACCCATCGGAGATATAGTTCCATTGGAAGAGAAGTCTTCGCACCTAACTCGTGCGGATCAGACCTGTGTACCCTATCCCAAGCTCGTATGAACCTGCGGCATTGCTCGTCACTATCCCCTTGGAAATCAAAGACAATACTTGGCATTAGCAACTCATGAGGTCCTTCCCTCCTAGCTCGCCCAAACTGACGTAAGGCCAAACACGGATTATAAGTGATCCCTCCATTGATTCCTAGCAGTGGAACATTGGGGTATTCCCCACAACGATCAATAATAGCCACGTCTTCCATGCCCTTGATAGTCCAAATGATGTCCATGTGAGAGAGAGAGAGACATAATCTTGTAGGCCCAACCCATGCCTTCCTTGTTTTCAAGACTGATTTGGGGAGGTGAGAAATAAACCACCTCGCCAGTAATGGCGCACAACACATAAGGGTTCCCCGTTTCCGAGCAGTACGGGCATAAAGAGAGTGCAAAATGTCACCCAAGAGAGTGGGCACAGGATTACCGGACATGAAAATCTTCACTACATTCACGTCGACGAAAGAATCTGAGTTTGGAAACAGAACCATACCATAAATAAGAAGAGCCATGATGTCCTCGAACACCTGAAAGTCCAAACTGTCCCAGAACTGATTAGCCTTACCAACCAAGAACTTAGTCAAGAAGCCTTTTTTCCCGCTATGAGTTTCCCAATTAGACGTTACCTCAGCCTTTGTCAGATGGAGGGCTAAAGCAATCTCTTCCGGCCTAAGGACTTTCTCCCAACCTGTAAATAGGGTCTGCTCTAAAATACCAAGTAGACCAGAGAACTCTTCCAAAGTGGGGACCAACTGGTAATCCGGAAAAGTAAAGCAGTGGAACAGTGGATCAAAGAACTGGCACAAAACACTCATCATCTGTTCATCCAGCTTGGAAGTGACCAAACCAAGGAGGTTCCCATGTCTTCGGATAAAGGAGGAAGTATCTAGAACCTTGGCAACCAATTCCTTAAGCTGAGTGGGAATCTGGACAAAGTTGATCCGAATAGTGTTTCTACGCATGGGTGCCATGACCTACAAAATAGAACAAAGATGAATCCCCTCTGTCTTTGAAATGGGTTAGTCCAGTGCAAGATGCATGCAATGTCATGATGCATGATGTCATGATAGAAAACACACCACAAGTATCCACAAATAGCAAACATGGTAAGGGCACACAAGTCACACAGATAGCCCTTATATTTCAGGCTGGCAAGGAGTTTAGGTATTACCCTCTTTCAGTTTAGTTGGTTCAAACCTGTCCTAAAATAGTAACCGGGTTCTAGAGGATCTCAATATCACTGACCACCCTCTATCGGTCATAATTCCAGTTTAGCAAACTTTTCTTGCAGCCAGAATCATCGCGAGAGTTTGGTCTCAATGAGTGTAGCATACTGCTACTATTAGGGGTGTTCAAAACCAATCCGGCCCAATAGAAAACCGTAAAACCGAACCGAACCAAATCGAAACCGCAAAAAACTGCATTTGGTTCGGATGTGTTTGGGTCATTTTCTCGTAGAACCGCATGGTTCGGTTCGGTTTGCGGTTTGTATTTTACAAACCAAACCAAACCAAACAAAACCGTATTATGTTATAAAATCTTACTAACCAATATATATTTCTATAATTCTTTAGAGAAATCAACATGTATTATGTGTATATTTTATCATACTTTGTATTATATTCATTTTAATTTACAAATCATAAAATATAAAATATTATTCATTTATAAATACTATTTTCACAAAATATATTTTATCATATTCTTTGTATAATATTTATTTAAGAATGCAATCTTGTTGATATCATTATTTATATTTAGATAAAATTATAATACGCAATTTTATGTATCAAATTATAAATTTATTTTGACAATTATAAATTTTTTATGGTAATGTATGAACAATTAAATATAAAATTATATTTTCCTATATATTTGTATGTATGACATAATAATTGTTTTTGTAAAAAACTGAAACAACCGAACCAATCCAAACCGCATTAGTTTGGTTTGGTTTGGTTCAGATTTATTTTTAAAAGCCAACCGAACCAAACCGAACCGCATGTTTTTTTATCTTGCGGTTCGGATGATTTTTTGCTTCAAAACCGCCCAAACCGCACCGCGAACACCCCTAGCTACTATTCTATGGCCAAGTTGGTTAATTATAGGTGCTAAGGTCAGTTGGTGCTTAATGACCCCTTAGAAGACCCATATTCTCCTCGTTGCGCCACAATAGATATCGGTATAAACTAAAGTGCCACACCAATGTAGCTACTGCTTCAACCGTATCGGTCTACGCCGTACAGTTCCCTCACAGTTTATTGCTACTTACCTAAAAGGTATCCCTCAGATCCATGTTAGGATCTATAGTAACTCCGATACAAAGCCCACAAAATAAAGCAAACAAATCAAACAATTGAAAACAATATGATGAACTATTCCTAAGGTACACCCCACTTATTAACTCCCCAGCAGAGTCGCCAGTTCTGTGATACGGTGGGAAGAACTGACTGTTTTTTGGAATGCTGGTTTGCGTTTTGCGTTTGTTTTTGCAAAATGTCGCGGTAAGCAAGAGTCGCCACTGAATTTTATTTTATCCAACAAGGAAAGGAAAAAAAGCACAAAAAATTCCTTTTTTGAGATGTTTCTCGGGTTCGGGGGGTAGATTATAGAAAGGGAAGGTGTTAGCACCCTTTCTATCTGTGGTTATCCACGGGCTCTTAGGTACTTGCTCATTTTTTTCAAAATTTGTTTTCTTTGTGCTTGTGGTTTTGAAAAAAAGTTTTTGTTTTAAAACTTTGATTTAACTTTTGCTTCTGTCCTCAAGAGTGTAGTGAAGTGTTTTTGAAAACTTTGTTCGAAAAAGGAGTGTAAGTGTGAGAAGTTTATTTTGTTTTGATGAGCAAGCATCTAATAAATATCTACCTACTCGAAAAAGGAATCGTTCTATGTTATTTTCCTTTAGACAATTCTATCCCACTATTAATGAGTAGGTAGCACCGTCGTTGGAGTTTAAGGGTCAATTCGAATTAGGGACATACGATCACCAAAGCAATGTTAGGACGCCTTAGCGGTAACCCTAAAGTATTAGATAATTTGTTTGAGGCAACAATATCCGAGGCAACCATTTTGAGGCGACTATGATCTTTTAGACAAGAGGGCGACCTCTAAAGTGACCTATACTCAATGACCGCATACGAAGGCAACCAAGTGGGGTGTACCCTAAGAGTGCGCATGTGCGAGTGTGTCGTTTTCAGTTTATTTTTATCTTTATACATGTTAATGGTGATCTAATTTGATTTTAAGATTAACATTTAGTCTTGTCATGCAAACCCTATTATCAAACATCTAGCAGTTATAATTTGCGGAAATAAAATGCAGAATTTAAATTACAAGGCGTCGGGTATTTACATCGCGAAAGACAAACCCTTTGAAAAATAAAGTAAAGCGGTAAAAATAATTAAATGTCCTATTTAACTATTACAATCCAGAAGCAGATACATAATTGGATAAGGAAAAGTAAATCGCGACGCAAAATTAAATCGGACGCATGATTAGGGTTTTGACCCTTTTGAAAGAAAATACTTTTTTGTTGTTTTTATTTTAAGAAAAGAAACTAATACTAAGTTAAATAACCAAATTAAATTAAATAAATTAATTAAATGAAAAAATAAATTATTTTTGGAGTTTTTGATTATTTAGGAAAGAGATTAAAAATGATTGAACTAGTAGTTAATATCTAATTAAATCTAATTAATTTTATTTACAAAATAGGTTAAAATTATTCTAGAATAAAAAAAACCCAAATTAATTAGTTAGTAATTATTAATAAAAATAAAAGTTTAAAATCTAATTGAATAAAAAATATTTTTGTGATTTTATTAATAAAAGGAAAAAAAAGTTATTGGTTAGCAATTAATTAAACATAGAATAAAACAATTAAATATAAATATAAAAGATATAAGAGAAAGGAAGTAATGGGCCTGATTTGAGGGTGTGAGTAGCAAATCTGTAGGCCCAACAATGCTGGCCCTTTTGACTTTTTTGGATCTGGTACACACGCATTGACCAGCGCTTTGGTGGATCTTCAACGCTTGGCCACCAGAACTGGCCCTTTGGCTATCTGGCGCTTGGATAGTGAGGGAGCATGGTAGGGTGTAAGCTAGCGTATGCATACAATCACCTGAAAAATAATAATATTGAGAAAGAGGGGGACTTGGGATTCGAACCTAGGTCCTGAAGGAGAATGCATTGCCAAGGTTACCACTGAGCCACGCTGCTTTAGTTGTTAGTATAATAAGTATCTATAATAATATAACAAAACAATTCCAATGCCAGAAAAAATAAAAAAAGGCGCGCTTGGTTTGAATGGCCCAATGGCGGAGGACACCTCATCGTCCCTGTCCTCAAACCCCTGTAACTTTACCTGCAGATTTTTATCTGTATCTAAAAGCGCAGCTTATTCCTAAAATCGTCCTCAGGCAATAAAAATGACTTTCAAGGGCATGGCCGTGTTCATCTCAACCTCCTGGATACAACAATGCCCATCACGTGGACCAATTTTACCTGAAATAAAGCCCCCTAAAAACAGAAACAAAACCCTAGTGTGATCGGTGGATCTGGAACTGACTGTTTAACGCTGGTTCGCGAAATGTCGCGGTAAGCAAGAGTCGCCACCGTCTTTTATTTTCTCCAAAGGGAAAGGACAAAAGCACAGAAAAATTCCTTATAGAGATTGCTCTCAGTTCGGGAGGTAGATTATAGAAAGGGAAGGTGTTAGCACCCTTTCTATCCATGGTTATCCATGGGCTCTTAGATACTTGCTCATTTGTGTTTTCAAAATGGTTTGTTTGCTTTTCAACTGTGGGTTTTAAAAAGTTTCTTTGAAAATTCCAGTTCGACTCTTGTATCGGTCCTCAAGAGTGTTTGAAAAATTGTTTTGAAAGCTTTTTGAAAAGTGTCGGTGTGAAAAGAGTTTTGTTTGTTTTGAATAGAGCAAGTATCTATGAGTCATCCACCTACCCTAAGGAATTAGGCTGTGTAGATGTCCTTAAGGTAGCGCCATCCCACTATTGAGAGGTAGGTAGCACCACCGTTGGAGGTGTTCGGGTCAATTCGAAGGTTCGGGACATGGTGATCACCGGAGCAATGGGAAGACACCTTAGAAGCTACCCTCATGCCAGGTTCCTGGATCATGAGGACTTACTAAAACGTCCTCTACTCGACGATCACCTTTCGAGGGGCAAGGCAACGGTGAGGCGTACCCTAGGGGTGGTGTGTGATTCGTGTGTCGTTTTTAGATATTTTTATCTTGTTCATGGATTGGTGATCTACGTATTGCTTTTATTTTTGTCATTCATTCTTTCATGCAAGTGATTAACAATTAAAAGATGCGAGAATTAAAAATCCTACGCTATTACAAAGGCGCGGGTCCACATCGCCAAATTTAATCCAGGACCCGATTTGAAATAAAATAAAGTGCGAAAAATAAATATCCTAATTATTCTATTACATGGCTTTGGGAGAATTACATGAAAAAGGAAATAAAATAAAAATGCGAGAATAAGTAAAGTCGGGAATGCGAGGGCGTTGGACCCCTTTTTTAGGAAATTAAATTATAATTAACAAATTAAATTAAGTTAAATGAGAAAAGGAATTATTTTTGAGTTTTTCGTATTTATTGATTTTAATGAGAGAATTAAATGAAATTAAAAAAATTAATTAACCCTAATTCTAACTATTTTTATTTATTAAGAAAAATATGTTAAAATTGAATCTGAAATTAACCTAATTAATTAATACAATTTTATTTACAAAAATAAATAATTAGTTATTAATAATGATAAAAGAAAAGAAAAAGATAAAAGTGATTAAAACCCTAATTCTACAATTTTTAAGTTTATAAAAAAAATATTAAGATTTAAACCTAAAATTAAGACTAATTAATTAATAAAATTTATTTACAAAAAAATATTAAATAAAATATACTTTTGTTTTTGTCTTTTCTGATTTTTATTATTTTTATGTTTTATGAAAATATTAATTTATGCATTAAAAAGAAATAATCAAATTAAAACAAATAAAAATAAAATAGGGAAAAAAGAAAGGAAATGCAAACCCTTGGGGGTGTTGACCCCAGTTTGGAGGTGTTATCCCAGCAATTAGGCCCAATAGACCCTTGGCCTTGTTGACTTTTCATGCTGGTGTGTGGCCTGGTTGACTTATGCACATGGTACTCCTCAGATCAGGGCCCTTGGTTGGATCTTAGTGGGCGCGTGGCACGTCAGATTATGGGGACACATGATGGTCATTAGGAGGCACGCTGCATAGAATCACATGGAAACAAAATATATCAAGAAAGTGAGGGGACTTGGGAATCGAACCCAGGTCCCAGTGTTCAGAGGACAACGCACTAACCAACTAGGCCATTTGCTTTCTTTGTAACATTAGTGGACAATAAATAATATATATATAACAAAACATGCTAATGATATCAACTCAAAAAACGCGCTAAAGTTTGAATGAACCTATCATATGGAGACAAGTCATCATCTTCCCTGTTTGTGCGTTTTGCCTGAAAAACATAAAACAAGATTGCGGGGGTTTTGAACCCCCACTATATGATGTATGAAAAAAATAGCGAATAGGCCGTTGTTGATCATAAATTGATCGCGACCTATGGGTTGAGTTCGTATCAAGCTTCTTGTTCTAATGGTATGGGTCTTGTTGGCCAATTTTTTCAGAATAGGGAAGCCCCAATTTGAAACCTCTGCAACCCTAAAATACAACAATGGCAATTCTCTGTACAAGCAGTGTTAGTTCAATTCAATGATGCCATGAGTTTCGTTGAGTTCATATTAGTATAAAACAAGCGTTAGAATGTATGAATAGGTCTTATAAATCAAAACACGAGTATGCAATATCTCATGAACAGGACTGCTCCGTTTTACCGTTTCTTGAGGTTGGAAGCTGTGATTTTGATCCAGAAACTTTCCTTATGACCTTGGCAAGCGATTGGAATAGTTTTCTTGTCTTGAAACCAACTCTAAAGGCGTTTTCAGTTTTCACTTTTTTCACAAAAATTGCAAAAGTCGTTCTTAGGTTTGAGCGCAGCTTTCTGGTCTTGAGCTTTAGGGTTTGCATCAGTATATGTATGGGAACTGATTAGGGTTGAAATTTGGATCCAAAACCCTTTGCATTGATGTATGGAATATTTGATTTTCATGCATATCTTTCAAATCTTTTTCCATGTGATTTTGATGTCAATCATGGCCAAACCTTCCAATTTTGGTATGCACGAAATCTTGAGTAGCCAATGAGTGATTATACTGCATAAAAAGATTCAATCACATTGGTTTAGTATTTTTTCCATATTTTATTTAATTAAATGAATTAATTGTAATTAAAAATTCAAATAAATAAATAAAAATGATGAAATAAATCCCCTTTGGGCCAAATGGTCGTGCATATGCTTTGGATGATGAATCTTGGAAGAAAATGTGGCCCATTAGCAAATTTGAGGCATTTGAAGTAAAGTTGACTTTTCAAAATTCCCAAAAATTTCCCAACTTCCACAAGGCATATCTTGCTCAATTTTTAAGCTTTGATCATGTTCTTGGACATTTTGGAAAGGTCTTGAAGTCCTCTAACCAATGCCTTTGGTCCCATGTCATTTTGATTTACCAATCTCAAGTTATGTTCTTTGACTTAAAGTCCCTTTTTGTTGACTTTTGAAAATGACCTATAATGTTGAAATTGATAACTTTTTGTGAGAGCATTTCTTGGACTTTAAGTGTGAAGAGGAGTTGTAGGTAATGTCTTTCTCTTCAAAATGAGCTTTGGATGGAATTTTTCTGATGAACCATGTGGAAGTTATGCCTTGGTCAAGTTACAGTTGACTCTTTCAACTGTCCAAATATGGAAACTTTTGCATCTTGAGACTTTTTGAGCCATGCCTTGAA
The DNA here is from genome assembly GCA_948472305.1 of Vicia faba. Taxonomy (NCBI): domain Eukaryota; kingdom Viridiplantae; phylum Streptophyta; class Magnoliopsida; order Fabales; family Fabaceae; genus Vicia; species Vicia faba. The sequence continues at coordinate 439,786,122 of OX451739.1, read as the reverse complement.
AATCATGACCAAGAATTTATCAAATGATGTTTGTGGCTTCAAAATAAGATGTTGACCAAAAATTTGGACTTTTGACTGTCAAATGACCATTTTGCCCCTGCAGTTGACTGTAGGGCAATTAGGGTTTTTGACTGTGCAATTTTGTGCTGTAAGTCTTGAAACTTGGCATGAGGATGCTTGACCATGTTTGTAGGCATGTGGGACTTGATTGGACCCTTGGAAACTTCATTTTCTTGGTCAGAACCAAAACCCTAGTTTTTGACTGTTAGGAGGCCCTTGAACTGTGCAACCCTTGGGGAGATTTTGAAGCATGCTTTTGGCAAATCTTGAAGAATATAGGAGGGCAAATTTTGGGGTACAACAGTTGCCCTTGTTCAATCTTCTTAGACCTGAGGATGCAGATTGGCTAACGTGCCTTTCGTAATCCGAAGGTGGAAGATGATTGAACACTAGAGTGCCCAGAAATTTGCGCTCACATAGTAGTGATGTGGGGAATGGGATTATAGATGCCATTTGGAGATTGATGAATAGGATGATGGGCTTATGGATGCCATGCTAAGAGATGATGGGTAGGCTGATGGGCTTATAGATGCCATCTGGATGTCGATCGCGTAAGAGATTCCTTAGCGAGAACTTGCGTACCTGAAAAAGAAAAATGATTACCCGGCCTGTTACAGGAGCTGGTCTTCAAACTCTTTGTGTAGATGTGTCCTGACTGGTTACAGGAGTTGGATCTGGAGCTTCAAAAGGTGATGAATGAACCAGGGATGGTTACTACCTCAATGGGATGGTGAGAGAACCTTGAACGATTACTACCTCAACATGAACGCTGAGTGAATCTTGGGATGATTACTATCTCAACAGTACCGCTGAGAGAATCTTGGATGTCTTCTACTGAGTCTTTATCAGGAAAATCTTTTAGGGGTCGATTTAACTGGACTAGAGAAGGCCTTTGACTGGATAAGAAACAGGAAAATCTTAGGGTCGATTTAACTGAACCGGTCTAGGACTTGAAATCTTCAACTGGATAAGAATCAGGGAGATCTTAGGGTCGATCTGACTGAACCAGAGAAGGCCTTTGACTGGATAAGAAACAGTAAAATCTTAGGGTCGATTTAACTGAACCGGTGTAGGACTTGAAATCTTCAACTGGATAAGAATCAGGGAGATCTTAGGGTCGATCTGACTGAACCAGAGAAGGCCTTTGACTGGATAAGAAACAGTAAAATCTTAGGGTCGATTTAACTGAATCGGTCTAGGTCTTGAAATCTTCAACTGGATAAGAATCAGGGAGATCTTAGGGTCGATCTGACTGAACCAGAGAAGGCCTTTAACTGGATAAGAAACAGTAAAATCTTAGGGTCGATTTAACTGAACCGGTCAAGGTCTTGGAATCTTCAACTGGATAAGAATCAGGGAGATCTTAGGGTCAATCTGACTGAACCAGAGAAGGCCTTTGACTGGATAAGAATCAGGAAAATCTTAGGGTCGATTTAACTGAACCGGTCAAGGTCTTGAATATCTGAGAACTTAACTGGATCTTTCCTGAAAGGTAAAGGTCAGTCATATGCCATGCATGATATGGATCAAGCAATGATGTTCTCAACATAAATGAGATTTGTAAGATATGATGCGTATATGCATGCTATAATGTATGAAGATGTGATGTTTATGAATGTATCTTTTCATCCAGGAAAGTAAATCCTTGACGGGTGCCGGGAAGTCACTCCTGGGCTGATGTTGAAGAATAGATCTTTGCTTCCGCTGGGGATGATAGTTGCAAGAATATCGGTAGGAGAAGATAACTCCGTTGGGGAACAAACTTGACGAATAGATTACTCTGCGGGGAGAAAGGTACTCTAACGATCTTGCTGGGGAACAATACTCTGTGGGGAGAGAGGTGCTTTGCTGGGATGATAACATCGCTGGGGATCCCATTGCTTATGTTGGAAGCGTTAATAGACTTCGCTGGGGATAAGAAGACTTTGCCGAGGACGATCTTCTCATGGCTTTTGGCTGAGGATAACCCAGTTATATCCTGGTAGGGAAATAACCTTTGAATAAAGCCGGGAGACGCGTTCGTGCTCTACGGGGATAAGCTTCCAGAATCTACTGGGGATAAGCTTACTGCTTGGGGAAATGGATTCCAATTTTCCTGGGGAAACCTGATTGGACTCTCCTGGGGAAGTTTTGAACTGTGTCAGGGAAGTGACTCCGTTGAATGTTTGATATACCACCGGGGGACAATCTCTAGACCAAGACTGTCGGGGATGCTTATTAAGAATGCATGTATACTGCTGGGGAATGTTGAGATCTGCTGGAGGATACCCAACTTCCTTAAGGTTTGATAATATAGCTTGGGGAGAGTGCACTGACTTGCTGGCTCACTCTCTGGGGAGTTAAGGTGTGTTGGTTATGTTCTTCAGCCGAACCTACCTTGGTACCTTGGCGGACAGAGCAATTAAATCGTTTGGACAACTCATTATTGCCCCTATTTCTGAGATGGGAGAGGAAGACCTGTGAGGTGCTGATAGTTGTTGATGGACAAACCTTCTTCTGGTAGGCAGGTGACAGGATGACGGAACATAGTCGTACGCTTTTGATCCCTAACTTTTGCCTGGACCGCCCTTTCGGGTTTTCAGCCCACCGGGATACCCATTTTTGCCCCAGCCGCCTTTTCAGGTTTTCGACTTGCCGGGTGTACAATTTTTTTCATTTCATCCCTTATTTTTGCCCGAACCCTTTTGGTTCGCCGGGAAGCCCTTGTTTTTGCCTAGGTGTGTCAACCTAGCGGGTATTTGATTTTGCGTAGTATTTTTTCGACTATATCCATGCTCTCAGAATGTAGGGAGTTGCCCCTGTTAGAAGTGTTTTGCCATGCCACCAGAAGATGTTTGATCAGACAAGATTCGTTGCTGGAATTCCTCCAATGACTCAGGCGGAGATTTGCCCCAGGCTATTTTGGCATTTTGAGAGATTCTCCGAATCTTGATTGGACTGCCCCAGATGACGGACCATGATCATGCCATGCCCCTTGATTGGAAGTGCTTCTGTTCATTAGGCATTCGTCGTGCGACTTTCTCTGCTGTTCAAACAAAAAGTCATATGCAAACAAGGTTATATAAAAAATGCAAAGCTTATGTCTGTCTTGAAGATTTTGAAATGCATTCTTTTTCATAAAACAAGTGAATGTTTGTAAAACGTGATGTCAGCTCGTTATTTTACCGTAGGCCTTAAGGAGTCAGGATACCTTTCGTAACAGTATGCTTACGAACTAACCCATGCTTCAGCTAGGACTTTTAAGGGTTATAACGTGGCCTGGTTCATGGTTCAAGAAACAAAGGATAAAGGTTCAAATTTATTTATACCCACCCGCTCTTCGTGATGTTCTTCAAACCTAAACTCAGTTGATCGTGCGTTAGACCTTGTTTGAGTCTTTGCTCTGATATTCCAGTGACGGTTCGAATGTTTGACAATTTATTTTGAATAGGCAGTCATTCCTTTTTTTGCCGAGGGTTTGTATGACCTCTTATTTTCTTGATTTTGTTATCCCTGTTTTTTGCCTGAGCTGTTTCCTTTTTGGAATTATAGTCAGCGGGATGCCCCAGTTTTGTAAGTCTCCTTCATAGGTTTTGACTTATTGGGTTTTCATTTTTGAGATAATGACTGCCTTTCTTCATTGATTATTCGGAACCATCACTGTCTTTTGTTTTGTAAGGACCTCTTTGGTGCCATTCGTTATGCACTTGGATCAACTGAGAGACTACCCTGCCCCAGGTTATGATTAAGGGTTTTAAATTTCGAAAAGAAAAACTCCTACTTCTTTGGCTCAAAGGGGTTGACGAGGGATTATCTTCCTTATTACTCCAATGTTTAGGGATTGAAACAATGCATGTACCTCATCAGCGGGGTCTGTTCAAAAGCATACTGTAATTGTCGTGGTATCGTTTTCGTCATCCTTCCTCAAGAGGCTTAGCATTATTAATCGAGCGTTGATCATCAGAAAAAATATGAAAATAATTTGCATATAGTGAATACGAATATATTGCTTCAAAACAGACGTATGCGATGCATTAATGAAATAACAACGTTTAACATGAGTAAATGTTTGAACAAAAGAAAATTACAACTTGAAAATCCTAATGGACAAAAGTCTTTCCATCTTCAGGGCTTGTTACTTCAAATGGTGAGCCTTGGAGGGATGGTAGAAAAACTCAGCCTGACCATCTTGAGTGAACTCCAATGCTCCTTCATCAATCAGATCCTGGATCTTGTTCTTCAGAGCCCAGCACTCATTTGTATCGTGTCCTGGACTGGCAGAGTGGTAGGCACACCTTTTATTGGGATCATAGATAGGAGATGCTGTGTTGGGGTTCTGGGGATGAGCCCTTAACGTGATCAGATTCAACCTCAACAGGCGTTGTAAAGCTTGAAACAGCGACATGTTGAGCTGGGTGAATTGCCTCCTGGGCTTGTTTGGCTGAAGCTGGTGAGGTTGATGCTGAATTTGTGACACTGGAGCCATTTGAGGAGCTCTCCCCTTATCTCCTTGTCTCAAAGATGGTTGAATGATGACTGGCCCTTCAACCTTAGATGTTTGCCCCAGTTGGTTATTCTGAAGCAGTTGGTTGACGAGAACTCCGAGTTCTTCTTGCCTTTGAGCTAAACCTTGAATGGCAGTCCCCTGCCCCAGCATTTGGGCTTTCATTGCCTTCATCTCAGCTTGCAGGTATTTCAGCCGTTCATCTTCAGCACTGTTCCTGACCAAAGTCTCCATGAGAAGTGTCCTTAGCTCCTCCTGCCCCTTGGATAGATTCAGGAGGATTTCCCCGAGCCGAGTCTCTTGAGCAAGAAGGTCCTGGTTATCTTGTTGGGAAGCCATTGCTGAAATAAACAGCGAGAAAGGTAAGTGACCTGCAACAAGGATACCTGTTATGCGATGATGTGTATGACATGCATGTAATGTTTTCAAGAACCTCGCGGGATAAACAAGAAAATTTGTTAGAATTTGAGTCCGGTAGCTTGATTGAAGGAACTGCATATTATTGAGAGTCCTTCTTCAAAGGGTCGAAGGCTCACCATATCCAGTGGGTCATAGCCCCTGACAACCTTGCCTAGAGGAAAATAAATCCCCTTTGCTCCCTGCTGGACAGTTGGTTCATCATGACCTGCATCACAAGCCCCTTGAGATCCTTGAAATGGGTTAGGATGTATGCAATGGTATGATGTTATGGTATGCATGGGGTGATGTGGGTAAACCCTGTTATGAGTCCCCATTAAGGACTATAAACAAAACCTGCAAGAAACTCAGTATACTCTGTTATGAGTCCCAATTAAGGACTATAAACAAAACCTGCAAGAAACTTAGTATAATCTGTTATGAGTCCCAATTAAGGACTATAAACAAAACCTGCAAGACACTTAGTAAGCCCTGTCATGGGTCCCAATTAAGGACTAAAACAAAACCTGCAAGTAGTTCATGTGTCAGACAAAGCATGCAAGTAGTCAAGTACGAAGGCGTACAAGTCACACAAGAGAAGCCCTTAGAGTTTAGGCCAGCATGGGGTCTGGGTATTACCCTCTTGAAGTTGGTGGGCTCAACCTGTCCTATTAGAAGTAACCGGGTTCTAAGGGTCCCAATATCACTGGATTGCTTTCATTATTCATCGTTTCGATTTAGCCACTGAACTGGCGACCGAAATATTCCAGGAAAGCAACCCTCAATTGAGTGTAGTATCGAGTATCAACCAACCTAGGACTACACCAAAGTCAGTTATCTCACTACCCTAAAGAGGCCAAGATGGTTCAATTAAGGTTCCTAAGGTCAGTTGATGCTTCACGACACCACGCGGCGGCCCCGTACTCTCCTTGACTGAACTCAAGGGTTACCGGTACACACCAAAGTGCCACATCAATGTAGCAGACTATTTCAACCATGTCGGTATACCCCGCACAGTTCCCTCACAGCCTTGTTGCTACTTTCTAAGAAGGTATCCCCAGATCCGGGTTAGGATCTATAGAACTCCCAAGACAGTCCCACAATTTAAAGCAAGCAAATCAATACAATTGAAAACACAGTTATGAACTAATCCTAAGGTATACCTCACTTTATAAAGAGTCCCCAGTAGAGTCGCCAGTTCTGTGATCGGTGGATCTGGAACTGACTGTTTCACGCTGGTTCGCGAAATGTCGCGGTAAGCAAGAGTCGCCACCGTCTTTTATTTTCTCCAAAGGGAAAGGACAAAAGCACAGAAAAATTCCTTATAGAGATTGCTCTCGGTTCGGGAGGTAGATTATAGAAAGGGAAGGTGTTAGCACCCTTTCTATCCATGGTTATCCATGGGCTCTTAGATACTTGCTCATTTGTGTTTTCAAAATGGTTTGTTTTCTTTTCAACTGTGGGTTTTAAAAAGTTTCTTTGAAAATTCCAGTTTGACTCTTGTATCGGTCCTCAAGAGTGTTTGAAAAATTATTTTGAAAGCTTTTTGAAAAGTGTCGGTGTGAAAAGAGTTTTGTTTGTTTTGAATAGAGCAAGTATCTATGAGTCATCCACCTACCCTAAGGAATTAGGCTGTGTAGATGTCCTTAAGGTAGCGCCATCCCACTATTGAGAGGTAGGTAGCACCACCGTTGGAGGTGTTCGGGTCAATTCGAAGGTTCGGGACATGGTGATCACCGGAGCAATGGGAAGACACCTTAGAAGCTACCCTCATGCCAGGTTCCTGGATCATGAGGACTTACTAAAACGTCCTCTACTCGACGATCACCTTTCGAGGGGCAAGGCAACAGTGAGGCGTACCCTAGGGGTGGTGTGTGATTCGTGTGTCGTTTTCAGATATTTTTATCTTGTTCATGGATTGGTGATCTACATATTGCTTTTATTTTTGCCATTCATTCTTTCATGCAGGTGATTAACAATTAAAAGATGTGAGAATTAAAAATCCTACGCTATTACAAAGGCGCGGGTCCACATCGCCAAATTTAATCCAGGACCCGATTTGAAATAAAATAAAGTGCGAAAAATAAATATCCTAATTATTCTATTACATGGCTTTGGGAGAATTACATGAAAAAGGAAATAAAATAAAAATGCGAGAATAAGTAAAGTCGGGAATGCGAGGGCGTTGGACCCCTTTTTTAGGAAATTAAATTATAATTAACAAATTAAATTAAGTTAAATGAGAAAAGGAATTATTTTTGAGTTTTTCGTATTTATTGATTTTAATGAGAGAATTAAATGAAATTAAAAAAATTAATTAACCCTAATTCTAACTATTTTTATTTATTAAGAAAAATATGTTAAAATTGAATCTGAAATTAACCTAATTAATTAATACAATTTTATTTACAAAAATAAATAATTAGTTATTAATAATGATAAAAGAAAAGAAAAAGATAAAAGTGATTAAAACCCTAATTCTACAATTTTTAAGTTTATAAAAAAAAATATTAAGATTTAAACCTAAAATTAAGACTAATTAATTAATAAAATTTATTTACAAAAAAATATTAAATTAAATATACTTTTGTTTTTGTCTTTTCTGATTTTTATTATTTTTATGTTTTATGAAAATATTAATTTATGCATTAAAAAGAAATAATCAAATTAAAACAAATAAAAATAAAATAGGGAAAAAAGAAAGGAAATGCAAACCCTTGGGGGTGTTGACCCCAGTTTGGAGGTGTTATCCCAGCAATTAGGCCCAATAGACCCTTGGCCTTGTTGACTTTTCATGCTGGTGTGTGGCCTGGTTGACTTATGCACATGGTACTCCTCAGATCAGGGCCCTTGGTTGGATCTTAGTGGGCGCGTGGCACGTCAGATTATGGGGACACATGATGGTCATTAGGAGGCACGCTGCATAGAATCACATGGAAACAAAATATATCAAGAAAGTGAGGGGACTTGGGAATCGAACCCAGGTCCCAGTGTTCAGAGGACAACGCACTAACCAACTAGGCCATTTGCTTTCTTTGTAACATTAGTGGACAATAAATAATATATATATAACAAAACATGCTAATGATATCAACTCAAAAAACGCGCTAAAGTTTGAATGAACCTATCATATGGAGACAAGTCATCATCTTCCCTGTTTGTGCGTTTTGCCTGAAAAACATAAAACAAGATTGCGGGGGTTTTGAACCCCCACTATATGATGTATGAAAAAATAGCGAATAGGCCGTTGTTGATCATAAATTGATCGCGACCTATGGGTTGAGTTCGTATCAAGCTTCTTGTTCTAATGGTATGGGTCTTGTTGGCCAATTTTTTCAGAATAGGGAAGCCCCAATTTGAAACCTCTGCAACCCTAAAATACAACAATGGCAATTCTCTGTACAAGCAGTGTTAGTTCAATTCAATGATGCCATGAGTTTCGTTGAGTTCATATTAGTATAAAACAAGCGTTAGAATGTATGAATAGGTCTTATAAATCAAAACACGAGTATGCAATATCTCATGAACAGGACTGCTCCGTTTTACCGTTTCTTGAGGTTGGAAGCTGTGATTTTGATCCAGAAACTTTCCTTATGACCTTGGCAAGCGATTGGAATAGTTTTCTTGTCTTGAAACCAACTCTAAAGGCGTTTTCAGTTTTCACTTTTTTCACAAAAATTGCAAAAGTCGTTCTTAGGTTTGAGCGCAGCTTTCTGGTCTTGAGCTTTAGGGTTTGCATCAGTATATGTATGGGAACTGATTAGGGTTGAAATTTGGATCCAAAACCCTTTGCATTGATGTATGGAATATTTGATTTTCATGCATATCTTTCAAATCTTTTTCCATGTGATTTTGATGTCAATCATGGCCAAACCTTCCAATTTTGGTATGCACGAAATCTTGAGTAGCCAATGAGTGATTATACTGCATAAAAAGATTCAATCACATTGGTTTAGTATTTTTTCCATATTTTATTTAATTAAATGAATTAATTGTAATTAAAAATTCAAATAAATAAATAAAAATGATGAAATAAATCCCCTTTGGGCCAAATGGTCGTGCATATGCTTTGGATGATGAATCTTGGAAGAAAATGTGGCCCATTAGCAAATTTGAGGCATTTGAAGTAAAGTTGACTTTTCAAAATTCCCAAAAATTTCCCAACTTCCACAAGGCATATCTTGCTCAATTTTTAAGCTTTGATCATGTTCTTGGACATTTTGGAAAGGTCTTGAAGTCCTCTAACCAATGCCTTTGGTCCCATGTCATTTTGATTTACCAATCTCAAGTTATGGTCTTTGACTTAAAGTCCCTTTTTGTTGACTTTTGAAAATGACCTATAATGTTGAAATTGATAACTTTTTGTGAGAGCATTTCTTGGACTTTAAGTGTGAAGAGGAGTTGTAGGTAATGTCTTTCTCTTCAAAATGAGCTTTGGATGGAATTTTTCTGATGAACCATGTGGAAGTTATGCCTTGGTCAAGTTACAGTTGACTCTTTCAACTGTCCAAATATGGAAACTTTTGCATCTTGAGACTTTTTGAGCCATGCCTTGAAAATCATGACCAAGAATTTATCAAATGATGTTTGTGGCTTCAAAATAAGATGTTGACCAAAAATTTGGACTTTTGACTGTCAAATGACCATTTTGCCCCTGCAGTTGACTGTAGGGCAATTAGGGTTTTTGACTGTGCAATTTTGTGCTGTAAGTCTTGAAACTTGGCATGAGGATGCTTGACCATGTTTGTAGGCATGTGGGACTTGATTGGACCCTTGGAAACTTCATTTTCTTTGTCAGAACCAAAACCCTAGTTTTTGACTGTTAGGAGGCCCTTGAACTGTGCAACCCTTGGGGAGATTTTAAAGCATGCTTTTGGCAAATCTTGAAGAATATGGGAGGGCAAATTTTGGGGTACAACACCTAGCCATGGAGTTTTATGGTTACATTGCATATAAATCAAATTGGTTATTGCCAATAGCTTGCAAATGATATGAGGGTTACAAGTATGCTATTGGTTTGTTCAATAAATGCCAGAATAACTCAAATCGAAATCAAGAACAGGGATGAGTTGCGTGAGACTTATAGCGCATATGGAGGCTTGAGGATGCGTGGTTTGGATCGTAATGGCTTATGGAGATGGCCAACAATTGATTGAGACAACTCTCGCATCCTTAAACTGCCTCTAACCTGGATTTTGATCTCCAACTTTTTTGTGAATTTTTCCAAAGTTTTTTTGTCTCTTCCAATGATTTCCAACCCTTATTTTGTTTCCTTCAGCTTACTTATGTATTGTGCTTTGCATTAGGTTTACAAACTTGGTCCAAATCTCTCCATATCAATGCTCATGAATTGGATTTGATTCCACCATTAAAACCTTCGAAATTTGATTTGATTTGGATCTTTTTATGCATAAAAGCCTTGATTCGAATTTGATTGTGATGCTAGCTGTGGTCAAAGCCTAAAACAACCAGAAAATCATGAGTTATCAATGCCTTGGATTTTATATGATTTTATTTGATTTAAAATAGATAAATTCAATTAAAAATAAAATTGAATAATAAAAATGAAATATGGGCACATGGCTGAAGCTAGGGCACGTGGGCAATAATACAAACTTAAATCAAGTGAAAAAGAATGGTCCCATTTGGCAAAATTTGAAGTTTTGGGGATAGTTGACTTTTGGCAGTTTTGCAAAAAAGTCCAACTTCAACAATGCATAACTTCTTCAATTTTGAACTTTTGGAAGTGTTATTGGACTTTTTAGAAAGCTTGAGATGTACTCTAAGCAACCCTTTTGGTATCATCTCATTTTTATATTCCATTCTCAAGTTATAAGCTTTGGAAAAAAAGGTGTTTTTGTTGACTTTCAAAAATGACCTATAATGTCCAAATTCATAACTTGTTGTGAGTGCATTTTTTGATCTTGGGATATGAAGATGGATTGTAGGAAATTGAATCCTATTAAAAATGAGCTTTAGATAGGTCATTTCTCATAAAGCATGAGAAAGTTATGCTTGGTCAAAGTTGAGTTAACTTTTCCTACAAAACCCTAATTTAGCAACTTTTGAGTCTTGATGAATTTTGAGCAATCCTTGATGAATCATGATCAACCCTTGATAAAATGATGAAATATCCTTCAAAATGAGAATGTTGACAAAAAAACTTGAAGTTTGACTGTATGTAGGTCACAGTTGACTTTTGCCCTAGCACAGTCGATTTTTGGACCTCTTGAGAAATTGACTGAGCAAACTTCCTCTGCAAGGCTTGAAACTTGACATGGATGATATTGAGAACATATTAGGACATGGGGGAGAACTTGAGGTCATTTGGACTCATGGATCTTAATGCAACATAAAACCCTAATTTGGGGTAGACTGCCTTAGGAGAGAGCTTGTCTGACCAATTCTTGAGCAACGTTGAGCCACTTGGAGATCTCTTTTGCAATGTTTTGAGAAATATGGGAGGGAAAATTTTAGGGTACAACAGCTGGTTCGTCCATCCGTCCAATGGTGATCTGGGGAGCCTTGTTGTCCCAATTAAGTTTAAACATGGATGACATTGTAGCTAGAGCATCTGCTAGCTGATTTTCTTCTCGCGGGAAGTGCTCGAAGGTAATCTACTTGAAATGTGGTAGCAATGTCAGAACATGTTCTTTGTAAGGCATGAGGTTTGGATGCTTAGTGTCCCACTCTCCTTTGATTTGACTAATAACCAAAGTTGAGTCCCCAAACACAACTAAAGATTTGATTCCCAAGTCTATGGCAGCCTTGAGTCCAAAGATGCATGCTTCATACTCTGCCATGTTATTCGTACAACTGAAGCAAAGTCTGGCGGTGAAAGGAGTATGGCTTCCTTCCAGAGATATAAGTACAGCACCGATACCGTTGCCAAGTGCATTGGAGGCACCATCAAAGTACAGGGTCCATCGGGATCCTTGTTCAGGTCCCTCATATGGTCTAAAATCTTCAACTTTGTCCAATGTCATGATGTCTTCGTCAGGGAAGTCAAACTTTATGGATTGATAATCTTCTACAGCTTGATGGGCCAGATGATCAGCTAGTACACTGCCCTTTATAACTTTTTGGGTAGTGTACTGTATGCATATTCCGTTAGAATCATCTGCCATCTAGCTATCCTTCCAGATAAAGCAGGCTTTTCAAAGATGTATTTGATCGGATCCATCTTAGATATCAGCAAAGTGGTATGAGTCAACATGTACTGCCTTAGCCAGCGAGCAGCCCATACCAAAGCGCAACAAGTTTTCTCGAGCAGTGAATATCTTGTTTCAAAGTCGGTAAACTTTTTGCTAAGGTAATAAATGGCATGCTCTTTTCGGCCAGACTCGTCATGCTACCCCAGTACGCACCCCATTGATGTCTCTAAGACGGTCAGATACATGATTATAGGTCTTCCTTTGACGGGTGGCATCAAGACGGGAGGCTCTTGTAAATACTCCTTGATTTTATCGAAAGAAATTTGACAGTCATCATTCCATCTAACTACCTGATCTTTCTTCAACAGCTTGAAGATTGGTTCACAAGTAGATGTTAGGTGAGAAATGAACCTAGCAATGTAGTTTATGCGTCCCAAGAAACCTCTGACTTCCTTCTCAGTGCGAGGAGCAGGCATTTCTTATATAGCTTTGACTTTGGCAGGATCAACCTCGATGCCTTTGTTGTTGACAATGAAACCTAAGAGCTTACCGGACCGGACTCCGAATGTGCACTTGTTTGGATTCAATCTTAGCTTGTACTCCTTTAACCTGACAAACAGCTTTTGCAAGTGATCAATGTGTTTTTCTTCAGTTTGTGATCGGGCTATCATGTCATCTACGTAGACCTCTATCTCATGATGTATCATATCATGAAACAAAGATACCATGGCGCGTTGATAGGTTGCCCCGGCATTCTTCAGTCTGAATGGAATCACTTTGCAGCAGAACGTACCCCACTGTGTGACGAAAGTAGTTTTCTCCATGTCTTCAGGTGCCATTTTGATCTGGTTATAACCTGAGAATCCGTCCATGAAAGAAAATACTTTATGCTGAGTTGTATTATCAACCAGGATATCGATGTGTGGAAGTGGAAAATTATCTTTAGGGATGGCCCTGTTTAAATCTCTATAATCCATGCACATTCGTACCTTTCCGTCTTTTTTAGGCACAAGCACAATGTTAGCAACCCATTGAGGATAGGAAGTAACAGCCAGAAATCTAGCATTGAACTGCTTCATAACTTCTGCTTTGATCTTCTCTGACATGTCAGGTCTCATACGGAGGACTTTTTGCTTCACCGGTGGATAGTCTTCTCTTGTGGGTAGACGGTTGTGATACGGTGGGAGAACTGACTTATGGTTTTGCGTTTAGTGTTCGCAAATGTTTCGGTTTAGCAAGAGTCGCCACCGACTTTTTATTTTATCCAAAGGAAAGGTCAAAAAGCACAGGAAAGACCTTTGAGATGTTTTCTTGGGTTCATGGGGTAGATTATGAAAAGGGAAGGTACAAGCACCCTTTTCATCCATGGTTTTCCATGGGCTCTTAGTTACTTGTTTAGATCACTAGCTTTTGCTTTTCAATTGTTTGAAATGGTGCTTTGTGTGTGGTTTTGAAAATGTTTTAAAAAGAGGCCATCATTGTGGCAACCTTTGTAATGATTCTTGTTTGAATATATACAAAGGTGTTTGTCTTTTGAAAAGATATTTCAATGTTTGAAAGTTTAATTTTGGGAAATGTTTTGAAATTGTGTTGTGATGTGTGTTTGAAAATAACAAGGATGTTTTTGCAAGTTTTGATCAAGTAACTAAGAGTTGTCTACCCTATCTACTCAAAGATCTTTCCTACACATTTTTAACCCTTTTGAAAGTGTTGTTTTACCATTGCATTTGGTAAATAACCTTGTGTTTGGATGTTAAACGGGACAGGCGCGGGTCATCGTATTGACCATGATAGCAATAGTGCCAAGTATCTTAGCAAATTTTTTGAGGGACTAGATCATTTTGTATAGGCAACCAAGATAGCGTCATCGAGGGACTATGATCTTTTGTTTTGTTTTTATTTTGCCAAGATACTAAACATGAATACCATGGCCATTTTAAAGGCAACAAGTGGATGAAACCCTAGGGGTGCATGTGTGTATTGTGTTATCATTTTCATGCATTTATGTCTTGCATTAGGTCTAACTATTTGTTTTGATTTTAGATATTGCATACAAACCCTAATCTCTATCATGGCATATTTGAAAGCATAAATGCGTAAAAGTAATCTAGGTTATTACAACATTGATATGGGGAGGGGGATACAATTTTGAATGGGGAGTATTTGCAAGAAAATAAAACCCTAAGATTTACTATTACATCCAAATTGAATTCTTTGCATCAAATAATAAATAAGCAATATTTAAATAAACAATTTAAATATAAATATGAAAAATATTATAAATATGTAAAAAATGTTTTTGTTTATTTTTATGTATGTAAAAATATAATATTTAATGTGTTAAAAAAGAAAATAAAAAGTTATTTTTGTTAAGGGTAAAAACCCTAAATTTTGTTTTTTTTAAAAGATATATCTATTGATTATATTATTTATTTATGTACAAGTAAATAAAATATAAAATATATACAATTGTTTAGAAAATAATAATATATGAGAAAATATTATTTAAGTATACAAATACTAAAAATAATAATAAAATATACTATTTTTATATGTTATTTACAAATTTTTATTTGAGAAAATAAATATAGTAAACCTAATAAATTAAATATTGTGTCAAAATAAAATAAAATAAATAATAAAAATGTGAAAAATTTAAGGAAAATATTTTTATTAATTTTTTATATTTGGAAAAAATAAAATGAAGTCAGAAATAAAAAGAAATGAAAATAATATGAAAATATAAAACAAATGGGCCAGGGGGTGCAGTCAGCAAGGAGAGGGTGCCAAAAACAAGCCAAACCAAGCCCAGCCCAGTTACAGCTTCGTCTTCAACCTCTGATTCAAAAATACGCGCGCCTGTGTACAAATGTCCAACTCTTGTATACGTGCTCTAAAGCAAAAACTCACAACATGAAAGTTATAGCATTTTTCAAGACGATTCCAACCATGTAAAGAACTTAATCTAACTCTCAAAGACCAGAGAGAATTTCTCTGGCCCTAATTTCTAACCTAATTTTTTCAGAATGTTCATCAATCAAATTCTCTTAGCACACTTAACTTAAATGAAATCTATGCATATGTACAGCTTAAGGGCTATGAGTACTACATTTTTTATTCACAAACCTAAGCCTAATGATTCTTAAATAGAGAGATAGGAAGTTGAAAAATACCAGTTTCAGTTGAACACGAGTATGGCAATGTAGAGCTTTTCAGTGAGGCCTGAGATGTTTGGGAGCTTGCCTGAACTTCCTCTGACCTTCCCCAATGCTTTGTTTGCTTTGAGCTTGCTTGAATGAGCATGTAGAAGTCAACCTGCACAAGATGAAATAAGAAATGGTGAAGCTTGCAAATGGAGTTACATTCAATGGCCAATGGTTGGGATAGTTCATATAGGTTGTATGGAGTGTGTTGGAAGTGGTTTGGGGAAAAACGCACGAGTGGTTTTTGTTTTGGAACTCAAAGTGCAGAAGCTGCCTTGTTTTGCAAGAGGAATGTGTTTTAATGTTCAAGAGTGTTTGAGGGATGGATGGCTCGTGTTTCTGGCTCAAGGAAATATGCAAAACTTTTTTGGAATGCTTACAAACTTTGGTTATATCAGATACTCAAGATATGTGATTTTGGCAAGTTGACTTGTTTTGAAAGAAAAGTGTGAAGTGATACAAGATAGGCCTGTACAGGCTATCTCCAAGCATGCACAAGATTGTGGTACTTTTGCCTAAGTTTATGGGACTTGTTTGCTGCAAAGAGAGAGGTCCAAGGCTCAAGGGGAAGCAAGTTGACATAAAGTTGCCTTTATCAAAATGGCATAGTTCACTTTTTGCCAAAAATAGATTAAACTCTTGTACAAACTTCCATTGATCAGAATAATGCCTTAGACCATTGAGTTTGCATTTAATTCTTGAGTGTGGAAGGGTTTAGAGACCTTTATTCAAGTACAAATGAAGCTGGACAGAAATTGCAACTTGTATCAACATGAAAATGTCATGGATCAAAAGTGAGTTTTTGCCAAATTAAAACCTTCGATTCTCCCTAACCATAAATGATTTTGGAGATTTCTTGGACATTTTGGAAAGCTTATAACATGCTCTACAATCCATATTTGAACTGAAATTTGAGATTCCAAGTGGAACTATGTTAAAAATGGTCATGAAGATAGGTCAAAATCCTGCCTAAATTAGGGCAAAATTTCACTAAGTTAAAAGTTTCATGGACCCTTGTTCCAAAAAGTCATAACTTGAGATCCAAGCTTCTTTTGAGAAAACTTTGTGAATAAAAGTTGTATATTTTATGGAGGACTACAACTTTCATGTTGGAAGTTTTGTTTGAATCCAATTGCATCATGGTGAAAATGTTGGGCAAAGTTGGGAAAAAATAAGAAAATTTCATAACTTAGAAAAATTCTAAGTTATGAAATTTTTCAATCTTAAACCCTAATTTGCAAAATTAGGTTTCTTGATGAACAAGTTTCATGTTTTGACTCATTTTGATGAAAAATGACCCTTGGCACTTGATTTTGACCAAAAAGTCAAAGTTTGACTTTTCAGTGTACAGTCAAATTTGATCAGTTGACTGAAAAATTCATCTGTCAATCCAATGCATTTGAGATCTTTTGAACCTTGTGAATAGGTCAATATGATGCCATTGAGTCCTTAAATCCATGCTTGAACCCAATTTGCCATTGTCTAGGTGAAAAATCAGAAATTGCCCTTATACAGTCAAAACCCTAAAAATGACCATTTTGCCCTTTTGATGATCTGATCAAATTTCTTGAGGAGTTGTGATCCAAACTTGATCAAATGGTCAATATGAGTGTATAATGTTTATCCATGAAAGAGAATACCTTATGCTGAGTCCAACATAAAATTATTGTTTCAAGGCTTGAAACTTGGTATGAACAATATTATAGTCCAACATGAAGTATGAAAGTCACTTTGATCATTGGAAGTCCAAAAATCCATGTGCAAACTCAAACCCTAATTTCAGATCATCAGTGCAAGGAGATGTCTTGAGCAGAGCAAAACCTTAATCCTGTATGGAGTTCAAAGAGTCTTGTGAGGGGAAATCTTGATAAAATGAGAGGGCAAATTTTGGGGTACAACAACGGTGTACCATAATGTCTGTATCAAGTCCCGGCATGTCTTCATATGACCAGGTGAAGATTTCAACATAATCATGCAGTAGCTGAATTAGGCGCTCCTTGACACTCGGCTCTAGATTGGCACCTATTTTGATTTCCTTTTTGTCATCCTCAGTTCCCAAGTTGATTGTATCCAACTGCTCTTCATGAGGCTGAATTGCTCTTTCCTCTTGTTGTAGAAGTCTAGCCAATTCCCCTGGCACCTCACAATCCTCCTCACCTTCGTATTCGGCTTGGTAGATCAGATCTTCAGAGTCACTGAAGGCTATATCATTATCGTTACCCATGGGTTCCGGAATGGAATGGTACCTGCATTTGTGGGTGTATGTAAGGGTATAGCCACCTTTAAACAAATAAAATGTAAAAAGAAAGACAATGAACACAAAAGTTTATATGAAAAACGTCCATGATTCATTGAAATGACATATGAAAATGAAATAAGAACCCTTACAAATGGACCATTGTGCCTCGGGTAAGACACAAGGTTGAAAAAGTACGAATTGTTTGTGAATTATTACAGATCCAACAGAAATGGAAAAGATAAATTACTGCGGTATGAAAGTAATCGGAACAAAGTCTTTTGCTTCCCAGTTGCACAGTCCTCCGCTGACAGTAGGAAATATCCAATCTTCCAGGCTGCCCTCTTCTTCACTGTCCTCTAGTGCATTAACCCCTTGGTGGCTGATCTTCACAGGTGGCCCTCCGGCACAGGCGCGGCGTACGGCCTTCTGAGAAGTTGAGGTGAACCCCAAGTCGAACTTGTCTGATTTGTAAGGAAAGTCTGGAAGCTACCCCCAGAATGTGCTTCCTCCCTCTTCGACCACTGCTTTTGCATCCTTGAGAGATGACATCCGAGGCGGAGGTCTGGTAATCGTGGGTACAGAGGACACCGTCTTGGTCGCCGCTATCTCCTAAGCTACTTCTTCAAAATGCTGGAAAGGAGTTTCGATGAATTCGCCATCCAATTCTACATAACGGAAAGAATTCAGATGACTGATCATGTATTCCTCTTTGCCATGAATAGTTATGATTTTCCCCTGGACAGGGTACTTGAGCATTTGATGCAGAGTAGAAGTGACAGCTCCAGCATGGTGGATCCAAGGTCTTCCCAACAGACAAGAATAAGAAGGACAGATGTCCATCACATAGAATATGGAGTTGAAGGTTTCAGTTCCCACCTTAATCGGGATGTCCACCTCCCTGTGGACCATCCTTTTAGAACCATCAAAGGATATGACAATTATATTGCTGGGTTTCAGGGTTAAGCCTTCACAATCCAGTCTATCCAAGGCTTTCTTCGGCAAGACGTTCAAAGACGAACCAGTGTCTACCAGTACGTGTGCTAGGGTTTTCCCTCTGCATTCCACCGAGACATGCAAAGAATCATTATGTTTTCTCCCTTTCAAAGTTAAATCTACATCGGAGAATCCTAGACCATTGTCAGCTGTTAAACTAGCCACACATTCCTGGAACTGATCAGCGGAGGTTTCTTGTGGCACGTGGGCCGTCTTCAAAAATCTTATCAGAGCCTTAGCATGAGCTTTTGAACAAAGCAATAGGGCCAACATCGAGATCTTTGAGGGGGTTTGCCCCAGCTGTTCCACCACATCATAATCACTTTTCTTGATTATTTTCAAATTTTCCTCCATTTCTTTTTGAGAGGTTTCAGGGATGATCAACGGCTGAGCCCTCGTCTTGACGGGCTCTTCTTGGATCCCTTTCCCTCGAACATCAGTAGCAGCAGAGGGGATAACCACGGGGGTTGTGACTTCTTCTATGATTGGTGTACTTGCAGATATGTTTACCAGTGTAGAGATAACCTTAGGAGCAGCTGAGGGTCCAAAAATTTCCTTTGGAGGGGCAATCTCTGGAGAAAAGATTCTTCCACTACGGGTAACTTTGCTTGTTCTGGCAATGTTACTGATGTCGGAATTGTCTTCTTCAGAACTCTCTTCTTCGGCAGTCTGTTCAATCTGTTTGACACCATGGTAGTAGATTTCTCCACCATAGTTCCATGGTACTGATTTGTCGGACTTGTACGGGACTTGCCCGGGCATGGTTATCTTCAAAGGTGCAGCCTTCGGAGCGGATGTAATCCTAACAGGTCTTTTAGGGACCTTGGAAGGATTGGCGGATATGGTTATTATTGAAACATCGTTAACAGAAGTTGATAAAACAGGAGTCTTCTCAAATAGGATTTCTTGGTTATCAATTAGGCGTTGGATGCCTATCTTCAATGATGGACAATGGGTTAATGAGGATGAACAAAGGTGACAATCTTCTTCACAACCTGGGAAAACCCCAGCCTTCAACAAATTTAACTTGATTATAGGGAGCGGAGTTATCAAATCATCTACAGTAGCAACAAACAGATCCTCCTCAACAGCATGGGCGTTGTGGCCGTGCCTTGGCATTGGAGCAGAGATGACATTGGGTTTTTCAGGTGCGTCGAATTCAACTTCTTTAGCATCTATCAGATCCTGAATTTTATTCTTCAGGGCCCAACAATTGTCAGTGTCGTGCCCTGGGCTCTCCGAATGGTAAGCGCACCTGGCGTTCAGATGGTAGTGCGGAGAAGAAGTATTCAGATTCTTCGGGGCCTCTTTCAGACTTGCTAGATTTAACTTCAAGAGATGGGGTAGAACTTGGGCAGGAGTCATGTTTATCCTGGTGAATTTCCTAACTGGCCTTTCCACCCTAGTTTGATTGGTTCTTGGTTGACTGGTGTGATCGGTGGATCTGGAACTGACTGTTTAACGCTGGTTCGCGAAATGTCGCGGAAGCAAGAGTCGCCACCGTCTTTTATTTTCTCCAATTGGAAAGGACAAAAGCACAGAAAAATTCCTTATAGAGATTGCTCTCGGTTCGGGAGGTAGGTTATAGAAAGGGAAGGTGTTAGCACCCTTTCTATCCATGGTTATCCATGGGCTCTTAGATACTTGCTCAATGTGTTTTCAAAAATGTTTGCTTGCTTTTCAATGTGGGTTTAAAAGTTTCTTTTGAAAAATTTCAGATCGACTCATACGTCAGAGTGTTTGAAAAATTTGTTTTGAAAGCTTTTGAAAATGTGTCAGTGTGAAAAGTCTTTTGAGTTTGTTTTGAGATTAGAGCAAGTATCCTTGAGAACCTACCTACCCTATGGAATTCGTCTGGGTAAATGTCCTTTAAAGTAGTGCCATCCCACCATTGAGAGGTAGGTAGCACCACCGTTTGAGGTGTTCGGGTCAATTCGAGGTTCGGGACATGGTGATCACCAGAGCAATGGGAAGACACCTTAGAAGCTACCCTCATGCCAGGTTCCCGGATCATGAGGACTTACTAAGACGTCCTCTACTCGACGACCACCTTTCGAAAGGCAACAGTGAGGCGTACCCTAGGGGTGGTGTGTGCGAATCGTGTGTCATGTTTCAGTTATTTGTCTTGTCATGTTTGTCGTGTTCTACGCTTGATTTTAATTAGACATTCATTCTTTCATGCTTGATTAACAGTTAAATATTTTGCGAGGAAATAAATCTAAGATTATTACAAAGGCGCGGGTCCACATCGCCAAAATTAAACCGGACCCGATTTAGCGGAAAAATAAATAATGCGAAGAAATAAAGTGCGAAAAGTAAATTACATGGCTTAGGGACAATTACATAATAATAAGCAATAAAATAAATGCGCGAAAAGTAATTAAAACAAAACTAGGGCGTTGGACCCTTTTACAAACAATAGTTAAAGTTAATGAATTAATTAAATAAAGAGGAATTAAAATTAAAATTAAGAAAACAATGTTTTTAGGTATTTTTATGTTTTTTAGATTTAATAAGAAAAAGAAGTTAATTGAAATTAAATTAAGAAGCAAACCCTAATTCTAATATTTTTTATTTATTATGAAAGAATTAAAATATGACCTAAATTAAACCTAATTCATTTATGTACAATTTAAATAAGAAAATAAATAAATAAATAATAATTATCATTCTAAAAAAAGGAAAAATATTAAAGAGAAATAAAAAGAATTAATAATTAAGACCTAATTCTATTTTGTTGGATTTTTATTAAAAAGGAATTAAAATTAAAACCTAATTACACTACATAATTTATATTCTAATTTAATTATTAATACATAACATAATATTATTTTTTTTGGTATTTTCTGATTTTTATAATGTTTTTGTATTTTATAAAAGGGAGAAAATTAATTAATTAAAGCAATAAAAATTAATAATACAATAATTAAAACAATAAAAGAAAAAGAAGAGCAAACCAAAGTGGGGTGCTGCCCCAGATTAGGAGGTAAGGCCTGGTAATTCAAGGCCCATTTGCTTGGAAATTGGTTGACTTTCTAGGATCAGGTGTCAGCGCTTTGACTTGGTGCATGGTGCATCTGGAATATTGGCCATTGATCTGATCATCTTGGACGCGTGGACTTTTAGATCTTGACACATATGGTATACCTCAACACTTATGCTGCATGGAATCAATTGTTGAAAAATAATATGGAGTATTTGCCAGACCTGGGACTTGAACCCAGGTCTTGATGGTTCTAAGCGCTATCCCTGCCCACTGAGCCGTTTATGCTTTTGATAATATAATTAGCAAATAAACAATATAATAAGAAAACCAAACATGAGTGGATTAGCGCGCGCAACATTTAAATGAGCCAGTCCCTTTATGACACGACATCATCATCTTCATCCCTGTAAAAGCAAAACTCAGAGGCCACGGTTTTAGAAGTGTTGTGTTAGAGGGGCTATGAGAAAATAGCGACTAGCCCCTCGTCGCTCATAAATTGAGCGCGAGGGTGCCATCTTCTTCGTCTGGATGAGCTGAGCGTGATGATGGTACTGGCATGGTCCAATTTTTCCCCTAGTGAGAACCCCCAATTTGAAGCTCAAGAAAAACCTAATATTCAGTCATGGCATAACCTCATATGGCATAGAAAAACGCAATTAAATATGAGGGTTAGCTTTGAAACTTCAACATGAACGAGAATCCACAAACAAAATTCATAAAAAATGCTTAGAATATGATATGCGAATTCAAAATTTTTGAGGTTCAGTTTGAGTTCTTGATACCAATTCAAGATGTTTTTGCTGTTGTTAATGATTGGTACACGTTCAGAATTGTCCAAGGAAGCTATTGCAATTGGTTTGGTGCCTTGAATCGCCCTATAACCTTGATTTCAGAATCCAACTTTTTGAGAATTTTTGCAAATTTGTAATGTCAATTGCTGCGCAGTATGGAGTCCAGGAGCATTAGGGTTCTCATTCTGATCATATATGGAGTGATTAGGTCAAGAAACATTGGACAAAATCTTATGCATTGATGAATTTCAATATTTGATTTTGAAAAATCTTTTTTTATATCTTTTTCATGTTGTTTTTGTTCAATCATGATCCAATCTCATCCAAATTTGCCTATTTAAGACTTGCACGAAATATTGAGTTTATAATGTGCATGAAAAGATTTTTTTAGGTTAGTTTGATATTTTTCATATATTAAAATCATTTAAATGAATATAAATTAATATTAATTCAAATAAATAATTAAAAAATATGAGAATACTTCCCTTTGGGCCTAATGGTCGTGCATAGGCTTGGCATGAAGAAACTTGGAAGAAAAATGGGCCCATTTGCATTTTTAGGCCTTTTGCATCAATGTTGACTTTCAAAAATTTCCAAAAATTTCCCGACTTCCACAAGGCATAACTTGGTCAATTTTTAAGCTTTCCACATGTTCTTGGACATTTTGGAAAGGTCTTTGAGTCCTCTAACCAATGCCTTTGGTCCCATGTCATTTTGATTTACCAATCTCAAGTTATGGCCTTTGACTTAAAGTCACTTTTTGTTGACTTTTGAAAATGACCTATAATGTTGAAATTGATAACTTTTTGTGAGAGCATTTCTTGGACTTGGAACATGAAGATGAATTGTAGGAAATGTCTTTCTCTTCAAAATGAGCTTTGGATGGAAATTTTCTGATAATCCATGTGAAAGTTATGCCCTGGTCAATTTCAGTTGACTTTTTCAGCTGTCCAAATATAGCAACTTTTGCATCTTTGAGGAATTCTGAGCCAAATTTTGAGAATCATGATCAAGCATTGATCAAATGATGTTTGTGGCTTCAAAATGATATATTGACCAAAAATTTGAACTTTTGACTGTCAAATGACCATTTTGCCCCTACAGTTGACTGTAGTGCAACCTAGGGTTTTGACTGTGCAATTTTGAGCTGAATGCCTTGAAACTTGACATGAGGATGCTTGACCACATTTATAGGCATATGGGACTTGATTAGGCCTTTGAAAAGTTCATTTGCTTGACCAGAACTCAAACCCTAGTTTTGACTGTATAGGAGACAGTTGAGCTGCACAACCCTTGGGGAATTTTGTGACCTTGACTTGGCAATTTCTTGATGAATATGGGAGGGCAAATTTTGGGGTACAACAGTTGCCCCTGTTCAATCTTCTTAGACCTGAGGATGCAGATTGGCTGACGTGCCTTTCGTAATCCGAGGGTAAAAGATGATTGAACACTAGAGTGCCCAGAAATTTGCGCTCACATAGTAGCAGTGATGATGAGGGAATGGGCTTATAGATGCCATTTGGAGATTGCTGGATGGGATGATGGGCTTATAGATGCCATCTGGATGTTGATCGCGTAAGAGATTCCTTAGCGAGAACCTGCATACCTGCAAAACAGAAAAATGAGTACCTGACACGCTGCAGGAGCTGATTTTAGATGCTTGATATAGATATGTCCTGACTGGTTACAGGAACTGAGTCTGGAGCTTCAAACGCTGATGAATGAACCAGGGATGGTTACTGCCTTAGCATGAATGATAAGTGAACCTTGGATGATTTTAACTTCAACAACGCTCGTTGAGAAAATCTTGGTGAGGATTACCATCTTCGTAGTGTCAGGAAGAGAACCAAAGGACATTATAATCTGAAAGGAGATATCACCTCACGCTCATGCCGGAGAGGGAAACATCTGAAAAAGGAATTACTACCTCACACGCCGTTGGAGAGGGGACCATAAGAGAATATCACCTCACGCTCATGCCGGAGAGGAGAACATCTGAAAAAGGAATTACCACCTCACACGCCGTTGGAGAGGGGACCATAAGAGAATATCACCTCACGCTCATGCCGGAGAGGAGAACATCTGAAGAAGGAATTACCACCTCACACGCCGTTGGAGAGGGGACCATAAGAGAATATCACCTCACGCTCATGCCGGAGAGGAGAACATCTGAAGAAGGAATTACCACCTCACACGCCGTTGGAGAGGGGACCATAAGAGAATATCACCTCACGCTCATGCCGGAGAGGAGAACATCTGAAGAAGGAATTACCACCTCACACGCCGTTGGAGAGGGGACCATAAGAGAATATCACCTCACGCTCATGCCGGAGAGGAGAACATCTTGAAAAAGGAATTACCACCTCACACGCCGTTGGAGAGGGGACCATAAGAGAATATCACCTCACGCTCATGCCGGAGAGGAGAACATCTGAAGAAGGAATTACCACCTCACACGCCGTTGGAGAGGGGACCATAAGAGAATATCACCTCACGCTCATGCCGGAGAGGAGAACATCTGAAAAAGGAATTACCACCTCACACGCCGTTGGAGAGGGGACCATAAGAGAATATCACCTCACGCTCATGCCGGAGAGGAGAACATCTGAAGAAGGAATTACCACCTCACACGCCGTTGGAGAGGGGACCATAAGAGAATATCACCTCACGCTCATGCCGGAGAGGAGAACATCTGAAGAAGGAATTACCACCTCACACGCCGTTGGAGAGGGGACCATAAGAGAATATCACCTCACGCTCATGCCGGAGAGGAGAACATCTGAAGAAGGAATTACCACCTCACACGCCGTTGGAGAGGGGACCATAAGAGAATATCACCTCACGCTCATGCCGGAGAGGAGAACATCTGAAGAAGGAATTACCACCTCACACGCCGTTGGAGAGGGGACCATAAGAGAATATCACCTCACGCTCATGCCGGAGAGGAAAACATCTGAAGAAGGAATTACCACCTCACACGCCGTTGGAGAGGGGACCATAAGAGAATATCACCTCACGCTCATGCCGGAGAGGAAAACATCTGAAGAAGGAATTACCACCTCACACGCCGTTGGAGAGGGGACCATAAGAGAATATCACCTCACGCTCATGCCGGAGAGGAGAACATCTGAAAAAGGAATTACCACCTCACACGCCGTTGGAGAGGGGACCATAAGAGAATATCACCTCACGCTCATGCCGGAGAGGGGAACATCTGAAGAAGGAATTACCACCTCACACGCCGTTGGAGAGGGGACCATAAGAGAACTTCTACTGAGTCTTTATCAGAAAAATCTGTTTGGAGTCGATTTAACTGGACTAGAGAAGTCCTTGAAATAGGTTTGAGAATTTCAACTGCATCTTTCCTGAAAGGTAAAGGTCAGTTATATGCAATGCATGCTATGGATCAAGCAATGATGTTCTCAATATGGATGCGATTTGTATGATATGATGCGTACACGCATGCTATAATGATGTATGTGATGATTCATGTATGTTTTCGTCTAGGAAAATAAATCCTTGACGGGTGCCGGGAAGTCATATCCTGGGCTGATGTTGAGGAAGAGATTTTGCTTCCGCTGTGGATGATTGTTGCAAGAATACCGGTAGGAGAAGATAACTCCGTTGCGGAATAAACTTGGCAAATGAAACAATTCTGCGGGAGAAAAGATACTCTAGCGATCATGCTGGGGAGTGCTACTCTGTGGGGATAGCGATGCTTTGCTGAGTTGATGAAGATAACTCCGCTGGGGATATCCTTGTTGTCAGAAGTGTTGATAGACTTCGCTGGGGGTAGGAAGATACTTTGCCGAGGACGCTCTTTCCGTGGCTTTTGGCTGAGGATAACCCAGTTATATCCTGTTACGGAAATAACTCTTTAAATCAAGCCGGGACGACGCGTTCGTGTTTTGCGAGGGATAAGCTTCCAGAATCTACTGGGGATAAGCTTGCTGCTTGGGGAGATATGAATTCCAACTTTCCTGGGGAAACTGGATTGGACTCTCCTGGGGGGAAGTTTTAGACTGCGGGGAAGTGATTCCTTTGAATATTGAGATACCGCCGGGGAACAATCTTTAGACCAAGACTGTCGGGGATGCTTGTTAAGAATGCGTGCTGCTGGGGAGGTATTGAGAACTACAGGAGGATACTCAATTTCCTTGAGGTTGATAACTACTTTGCTTGAGGAGAGTATACTGCTTGCTGGCTCACTCTCTGGGGAATTAAAATACCTGGTTGTGTTCTTCAGCTGAACCTACCTTGATACCTTGGAGGACAGAACAATTAGATCGCTTAGACCACCCGTTATTGCCCCTGTTTCTATGGGGGAGGCACATGTGGGATGCTGATAATTGTTGAGGGTCAAACCTTCTTCTGGTAGGCAGGTGACAAGATGACAGGACATAGTCGTACGCTTTGATCCCTAACTTTTGCCTGGACCGCCCTTTCGGGTTTTCAGTCCAACGGGATACCCATTTTTGCCCAAGCCGCCTTTTCAGGTTTTCGACTTGCCGGGTGTACATATTTTTTTATTTTACCCCTTCATTTTGCCCGAACCCTTTTGGTTCGCCGGGAAGCCCTTACTTTTGCCTAGGTGTGTCAACCTAGCGGGTCTTTGATTATGCGTAGTATTTTTTCGACTATGTCCGTGCTCTTAGAATGTAGGGAGTTGCCCCTGTTTAGAAGTGTTTTGTCATGCCACCAGAGAGGTGTTTGATCAGGCAAGATTTATTGTTGAAATGCCCCAGGTGACTCATGCGGAGATTTGCCCCAGACTATTTGGCTTTTGAGAGATTCTCCGAATCTTGATTGGACTGCCCCAGATAATGGGCCATGGTCATGACTTGCCCCTTGATTGGAGATGCTTTCTTCCATTTGAGGTGACTCTTTTGTGGAGAAGACTTTTGTTCATAAGATATTCGTCGTGCGAACTTCTCTGCTGTTCAAACAAAAAGTCATATGCAAACAAAGTTATGTTAAAAATGCAAAGCCTATGTCTGTCTTGAAGATTTTGAAAATGCATTCTTTTTTCATAAAACAAATGAATGTTTGTAAAACGTGATGTCAACTCTTTATTTTACCGCAAGCTTTAAGGAGTCAGGATACCTTTCGTAACAGTATGCTTTCGAACTAACCCGTGCTTCAGCTAGGACTTTTAAGGGTTATAACGTGGCATGGTTCACGGTTTAAGAAACAAAGGATAAAGGCTCAAATTTTATTTGTACCCACCCGCTCTTCGTGATGTTCTCCAAACCTAAACTCAGTTGATCATACGTTAGACCTCGTTCGAGTCTTTGCTTTGATTTTCCGGTGATGGTTCAAACATTGGTGATTTATTCTGACTAGGCAGCCATTTTTTGTTGAGGGTTTGTGAGACCTCTTTCTTGATTTTTGTTATCCCTTTCTTTTTTTGCCTGAACTGTTTCCTTTTTGGAATTACAGTCAGCGGGATGCCCCAGTTTCATAAGTCCCTTTTATAGGTTTTGACTTTTTGGGCTTTTTGTTTATGATTTTTTTTTTGATAACAACTGCCTGTCTTTATGATTGTTCTGAACCATCACTGTTTTTTCGTAAGGATCTCTTTGGTGCCATTCGTTATGCACTTGGATCAACTGAGAAGACTACCCTGCCCCGGGTTATGATAAAGGGTTTTAATTTTCGAAAATAAAAACTCCTACTTCTTTGGCTCAGATGGGTTGATGAGGGTTTATCATCCTTATAACTCCAGTGTTTAGGGATTGAAACAATGCCTGTACCTCATCAGCGGGGTCTGTTCAAAAGCATACTGTAGATTGTGGTATCGTTTTCGTCATCCTCCCTCAAGAGGCTTAGGATTAAAGATCAAGAGTTGTCATCAGAAAAAATATGAAAACAGTTTGCATATAGTGAATGCGAATATATTGATTCAAAACAGACATAAGCGATGCATTAATGAAATAACAACGTTTGACATGAATAAATGTTTAAACAATCAAAGAAAAATGCAACTTGAACATTCGAATGAACAAAAGTTTTCTAGTTTGACTTAGTACCTTCAGATGGGAGATTCTCAACAGAAGCATTTCATTTGGCCACCCGGCATGAACTCCAGCACCCTTCCGTCGATCAAGTCTTGGATCTTGTTCTTCAAGCTCCAACAGTCATTGGTGCCATGTCCAGGACTGTCAGAATGGTAGGCACATCTTTTATCAGGGTTATAAGTAGGAGCAGAGATGTCAGGATTCTGGGGAGGACCCTTTAAAGTAATCAGATTGACCTCCAACAAGCGTTTCAGCATTAGAGATGATGGTATACCAGTCTCAGAGAAATGTCTTCCAGGTGTATATCGCTTACGCCGATTACCCCGTTGATGCTGGGTTTGTGAAGTAGTAACAAATTGGGGAGGTCCATTCTTCACCATACCAGACTGTTGTCCTCTTGGTAGCTGATCAAAGACTTGGTCCTTGACTTGGACTGGTAGTTTCGTGTTGGATTTGCCTTGGTGGAGTTGACTGATCATGGTCCTCAGCTCTCCTTGCTCCTGAGCTAAACCTTGAATGAGGGCCCTTTGCCCCAGCATCTGGGTTTTCAATGTGTCTACCTCAGCTTGTAGACATTTCAGTTGTTCGTCCTTGTCATCTTCAGGACTCTTTCTGATCAGATTCCCCATGAGGAGTGCCCTTAACTCTTCCTGCCCCTTGGATAGACCTAGGAAGGTTTCCCTGAACTGAGTCTCTTGAGCATGAAGACCCTGGTTACCTGGTTGGGAAGCCATTGCTGAAATAAACAGCGAGAAGGGTAAGTGACCTGCAACAAGGATACCTGCTATGCAATGATATGTATGATATGCATGCAATGTTTTCAAGGACCTCGCGGGGTGAACAAGAAAGTTTGTTAGCATTTGGATCCGGTAGCTTGATTGAAGGAACTGCATGTTGTTGAGGGTCCTTCTTCAAGGTCAAAGGCTCACCATATCCAGTGGGTCATAGCCCCTGACAACCTTGGCTAGGGGAACCTTCTTCAAGTGTCAAAGCTCACCATATCAAGTGGGTCATAGCCTCTGACAACTTTGGCTGGAGGAAAATAAATCCTCTTTGCCCCTTGCTAGATGTTTGATTCATCATGACCTGCATCACAAGCCCTTGAGATCCTTGAAATGGGTTAGGATGTATGCAATGGTATGCAATGGTATGATGTCATGCTATGCATGGGGTGATGTAGGTAAACCCTGCTATGAGTCCCAATTAAGGACTATAAACAGACCCTGCGAGAAATTTAGTATACTTTGTTATGAGCCCTAATTAAGGACTATAAACAAAACCTGCAAGAGATCTAGTAAACCCTGTTATGAGTCCCAGTTAAGGACTATAAACAACACCTGCAAGAAATTTGGTAAACCCTGTCATGAGTCCTGGTTAAGGACTATAAACAAGACCTGCAAGAAGTTAGTACACCCTGTTATAAGTCCCCATTAAGGACTATGAACGAAACCTGCAAGACATCAAGGGTCAGATAACAAGCATGCAAGTAGTCAAGTACGAAGGCACACAAGTCACACAAGAGAAGCCCTTAGAGTTCAGGCCAGCATGGGGTCTGGGTATTACCCTCTTGAAGTTGGTGGGCTCAACCTGTCCTATTAGAAGTAACCGGGTTCTAAGGGTCCCAATATCACGGGATTGCTTTCATTGTTCATCGTTTCGATTTAGCCACTGAACTGGCGACCGAAATATTCCAGGAAAGCAACCCTCAATTGAGTGTAGTATCGAGTATCAACCAACCTCGGACTGCACCAAAGTCAGTTATCTCACTACCCTAAAGAGGCCAAGATAGTTCAATTAAGGTTCCTAAGGTCTGTTGATGCTTCACGACACCACGCGGAGGCCCCGTACTCTCCTTGACTGAACTCAAGGGTTACCGGTACACACCAAAGTGCCACATCAACGTAGCAGACTGTTTCAACCGTGTCGGTATACCCCGCACAGTTCCCTCACAGCCTTGTTGCTACTTTCTAAGAAAGGTATCCCCCAGATCCGGGTGTAGGATCTATAGAACTCCCAAGCAACCCACAATTTAAAGCACACAAGGAAAACAATTGAAAACATAGTTATAAGCTAGCCCTAAGGTACACCTCACTTTAAGTTTAAAATCTCCCCAGCAGAGTCGCCAGTTCTGTGATCGGTGGATCTGGAACTGACTGTTTAACGCTGGTTCGCGAAATGTCGCGGAAGCAAGAGTCGCCACCGTCTTTTATTTTCTCCAATTGGAAAGGACAAAAGCACAGAAAAATTCCTTATAGAGATTGCTCTCGGTTCGGGAGGTAGGTTATAGAAAGGGAAGGTGTTAGCACCCTTTCTATCCATGGTTATCCATGGGCTCTTAGATACTTGCTCAATGTGTTTTCAAAAATGTTTGCTTGCTTTTCAATGTGGGTTTAAAAGTTTCTTTTGAAAAATTTCAGATCGACTCATACGTCAGAGTGTTTGAAAAATTTGTTTTGAAAGCTTTTGAAAATGTGTCAGTGTGAAAAGTCTTTTGAGTTTGTTTTGAGATTAGAGCAAGTATCCTTGAGAACCTACCTACCCTATGGAATTCGTCTGGGTAAATGTCCTTTAAAGTAGTGCCATCCCACCATTGAGAGGTAGGTAGCACCACCGTTGGAGGTGTTCGGGTCAATTCGAGGTTCGGGACATGGTGATCACCAGAGCAATGGGAAGACACCTTAGAAGCTACCCTCATGCCAGGTTCCCGGATCATGAGGACTTACTAAGACGTCCTCTACTCGACGACCACCTTTCGAAAGGCAACAGTGAGGCGTACCCTAGGGGTGGTGTGTGCGAATCGTGTGTCATGTTTCAGTTATTTGTCTTGTCATGTTTGTCGTGTTCTACGCTTGATTTTAATTAGACATTCATTCTTTCATGCTTGATTAACAGTTAAATATTTTGCGAGGAAATAAATCTAAGATTATTACAAAGGCGCGGGTCCACATCGCCAAAATTAAACCGGACCCGATTTAGCGGAAAAATAAATAATGCGAAGAAATAAAGTGCGAAAAGTAAATTACATGGCTTAGGGACAATTACATAATAATAAGCAATAAAATAAATGCGCGAAAAGTAATTAAAACAAAACTAGGGCGTTGGACCCTTTTACAAACAATAGTTAAAGTTAATGAATTAATTAAATAAAGAGGAATTAAAATTAAAATTAAGAAAACAATGTTTTTAGGTATTTTTATGTTTTTTAGATTTAATAAGAAAAAGAAGTTAATTGAAATTAAATTAAGAAGCAAACCCTAATTCTAATATTTTTTATTTATTATGAAAGAATTAAAATATGACCTAAATTAAACCTAATTCATTTATGTACAATTTAAATAAGAAAATAAATAAATAAATAATAATTATCATTCTAAAAAAAGGAAAAATATTAAAGAGAAATAAAAAGAATTAATAATTAAGACCTAATTCTATTTTGTTGGATTTTTATTAAAAAGGAATTAAAATTAAAACCTAATTACACTACATAATTTATATTCTAATTTAATTATTAATACATAACATAATATTATTTTTTTTGGTATTTTATGATTTTTATAATGTTTTTGTATTTTATAAAAGGGAGAAAATTAATTAATTAAAGCAATAAAAATTAATAATACAATAATTAAAACAATAAAAGAAAAAGAAGAGCAAACCAAAGTGGGGTGCTGCCCCAGATTAGGAGGTAAGGCCTGGTAATTCAAGGCCCATTTGCTTGGAAATTGGTTGACTTTCTAGGATCAGGTGTCAGCGCTTTGACTTGGTGCATGGTGCATCTGGAATATTGGCCATTGATCTGATCATCTTGGACGCGTGGACTTTTAGATCTTGACACATATGGTATACCTCAACACTTATGCTGCATGGAATCAATTGTTGAAAAATAATATGGAGTATTTGCCAGACCTGGGACTTGAACCCAGGTCTTGATGGTTCTAAGCGCTATCCCTGCCCACTGAGCCGTTTATGCTTTTGATAATATAATTAGCAAATAAACAATATAATAAGAAAACCAAACATGAGTGGATTAGCGCGCGCAACATTTAAATGAGCCAGTCCCTTTATGACACGACATCATCATCTTCATCCCTGTAAAAGCAAAACTCAGAGGCCACGGTTTTAGAAGTGTTGTGTTAGAGGGGCTATGAGAAAATAGCGACTAGCCCCTCGTCGCTCATAAATTGAGCGCGAGGGTGCCATCTTCTTCGTCTGGATGAGCTGAGCGTGATGATGGTACTGGCATGGTCCAATTTTTCCCCTAGTGAGAACCCCCAATTTGAAGCTCAAGAAAAACCTAATATTCAGTCATGGCATAACCTCATATGGCATAGAAAAACGCAATTAAATATGAGGGTTAGCTTTGAAACTTCAACATGAACGAGAATCCACAAACAAAATTCATAAAAAATGCTTAGAATATGATATGCGAATTCAAAATTTTTGAGGTTCAGTTTGAGTTCTTGATACCAATTCAAGATGTTTTTGCTGTTGTTAATGATTGGTACACGTTCAGAATTGTCCAAGGAAGCTATTGCAATTGGTTTGGTGCCTTGAATCGCCCTATAACCTTGATTTCAGAATCCAACTTTTTGAGAATTTTTGCAAATTTGTAATGTCAATTGCTGCGCAGTATGGAGTCCAGGAGCATTAGGGTTCTCATTCTGATCATATATGGAGTGATTAGGTCAAGAAACATTGGACAAAATCTTATGCATTGATGAATTTCAATATTTGATTTTGAAAAATCTTTTTTTATATCTTTTTCATGTTGTTTTTGTTCAATCATGATCCAATCTCATCCAAATTTGCCTATTTAAGACTTGCACGAAATATTGAGTTTATAATGTGCATGAAAAGATTTTTTTAGGTTAGTTTGATATTTTTCATATATTAAAATCATTTAAATGAATATAAATTAATATTAATTCAAATAAATAATTAAAAAATATGAGAATACTTCCCTTTGGGCCTAATGGTCGTGCATAGGCTTGGCATGAAGAAACTTGGAAGAAAAATGGGCCCATTTGCATTTTTAGGCCTTTTGCATCAATGTTGACTTTCAAAAATTTCCAAAAATTTCCCGACTTCCACAAGGCATAACTTGGTCAATTTTTAAGCTTTCCACATGTTCTTGGACATTTTGGAAAGGTCTTTGAGTCCTCTAACCAATGCCTTTGGTCCCATGTCATTTTGATTTACCAATCTCAAGTTATGGCCTTTGACTTAAAGTCACTTTTTGTTGACTTTTGAAAATGACCTATAATGTTGAAATTGATAACTTTTTGTGAGAGCATTTCTTGGACTTGGAACATGAAGATGAATTGTAGGAAATGTCTTTCTCTTCAAAATGAGCTTTGGATGGAAATTTTCTGATAATCCATGTGAAAGTTATGCCCTGGTCAATTTCAGTTGACTTTTTCAACTGTCCAAATATAGCAACTTTTGCATCTTTGAGGAATTCTGAGCCAAATTTTGAGAATCATGATCAAGCATTGATCAAATGATGTTTGTGGCTTCAAAATTATATATTGACCAAAAATTTGAACTTTTGACTGTCAAATGACCATTTTGCCCCTACAGTTGACTGTAGTGCAACCTAGGGTTTTGACTGTGCAATTTTGAGCTGAATGCCTTGAAACTTGACATGAGGATGCTTGACCACATTTATAGGCATATGGGACTTGATTAGGCCTTTGAAAAGTTCATTTGCTTGACCAGAACTCAAACCCTAGTTTTGACTGTATAGGAGACAGTTGAGCTGCACAACCCTTGGGGAATTTTGTGACCTTGACTTGGCAATTTCTTGATGAATATGGGAGGGCAAATTTTGGGGTACAACAACTGGTTCTGGACTGATCAGATGCAGACTTCTAAATCATAACGGCCCCCACCGTTGGCTGGAGCTCAACTCTTCCTTGACCCCTCTGAGAGTAGACAACTGATACTTCCTTCTTTCCCGTGAAAGTTTTTCTGATGGCAGTAGAAGTAGATGCATCTTTTTGAATTTTCCCGCTTTTTATACCGGCCTCCACTCTTTCTCCGGTTAGAATCAATTCAGTGAACCCAGCAGACGAACTTCCAATCAGGTGATTGAAGAAAGGACCTGACAGGGTACCCAGGAACATGTCTACTAGCTCCCTCTCAGATAGGGGTGGTTGCACCCTTCCGGCTAAATCCCTCCACTTTTGGGCGTAGTCTTTGAATCCCTCGTTGGACACCATGGCCATACTCTGGAGTTGAGTACGGGTTGGTGCCAAGTTGGCGTTGTATTGATACTGTTTATAGAAGGTGGTTGCCAAGTCTTCCCAATTATGCACATCAGACCTCTCCAACTGGTAGAACCAATCAAGTTGCATTCCTGACAAACTGTCTTGGAAAAAGTGGACCCACAAATCTTTCTCAGCAGAATGCGGTTGAATTTTCCTGACATAATATCGTAGGTGCATCTTGGGACAAGACACCCCATCGTACTTGGCAAATATAGGTACTTTAAACTTAGGTGGGATTACAATTCCAGATACCAGCCCCAACTCCTCAAAGTCTAGCCCATATACTCTCTGTATCTCCATAGCAGCTAGACGCTCTTCCAAATTTTTGTATTTCTCATCGGCCGGAGGGTACTGTTGTTCAGAGTAGTCCTCTTCCTCTTCTTCTTCTTCTGCTTCAAAATCAGATGGTAATGCCGTCTCTTTACCTTTTCTTTCCCCCTCTTCATATGTTGATGGGAATCCCAAGGTCCGTATGGCTTGTCCTTCAAACCTTCTGCCCATGACAACCACACCGGCTCGCTTCTTCTTCTTTTTCTCTTTCTCTTTCTCTAGCAGAGTCTTGAGCTCCTCCTTCCCCTTGGCTAAGGTCAAGAGTAGCTGTTGAAATTGTGAATTCTGAGCTTGTAAGTCTTTGACTGTTTGTTCTAGATCCATCTTGCTAAAATAAACAGCAGAGAGATGAGGAAACTTAGTGTGAAGACCTGCTTATGCATATGATGAATGATATGTATTCATGCAATGCTTTCAAGGATTCAGAAATTCAAATTTGTTTTAAAACAAAAAAGAAACACACGTCATATTAATAAGATAGAATTTGTTAGTACATCAATGCCCCTTGGGCAAAATAATACAAAATTCTAAGGTAAAAATATGTTGCGCATCCTCTTTGGTGCAATGTAGGTGTTGAGAGTCTTCTCTTCGTGAAGTAGCCGAGTGAGTTCCAAAACCTTCTTCTCACTTGCGTAGAATTGGGCTTCGAAAGTATCGTGCTCTCCCTTGAGCTGTATCCAACTCCTTTGTAGATCTTCGAGTGATGTCGGCATATCAGGATGTAGGAGGGTGTATGGAACCTCTCCTTCCTTAACAGGCTCTATAATCACTGGAAGAATGGAGGGGTAAGGCATCATAAGACTTTGGGCGCGGGTTCGTACCCACTTGAGGTAAGGCTCAAGAGGGATAGAATTCTTGTGTCCCAAGGTCTTACTGTCTACCTTGTTAGGAATCCTCCAAGCTCGGATGAACCTTTGACGAAGTCCTTGGTTGTCGTTGTCGAAGTCGACAACCAAACCTTGAATCAACATGTCATGTGGGCCATCCCTTCGGGCATAACCAAACTGTATTAGAGCCAAGCAGGGGTTGTAGGTGATGCCTCCCCTAATGCCAAGTAGAGGGACATTAGGGAATTCCCCACAATGGTCGACGATGATAACATTCTCTTTGGTTCGAGAACACCAATGAATACCTGAATGTGTAAGAGTCATCAATTGTTGTGACCACCTCAAACCTTGCTCATTCTTCAAGACTGATTGGGGAAGATGAGAAATAAACCATCTTGCTAAGAGAGGAGTGCAACACATGAGAACACCTCTTTTCCTTATTGTACGAGTGTGAAAAGAGTGGAGGATATCCCCAAGCAATGTAGGCACCGGGTTGTGAGTGATGAAGATTTTGATAGCACTCACATCTATGAGTTGGTCAGGGTTAGGGAACAAGACCATCCCATAGATGAGAAGAGCTACAATCTCCTCAAAAGCTTGTAAGTCCAAGGAATTCCAGCAGCTTTGGGCCTTCTCAAACAAGAACTTTGCCAAGAAACCTTTGACACCACTTCTAGTTTCCCAATGGGTTGTGACATCAGATGAGTGCAAGTGTAGGGCTTGAGCAACCTCTTCTGGCTTTGGATCTATTTCCGTACCGTTGAAAGGTAGTTGATTGAGAATAGGAATCCTTAAGAGTTGAGAAAATTCCTCCAAAGTGGGCACAAGTTGGTAGTCAGGAAATGTGAAGCAGTGATGTAAAGGGTCAAAGAACTGGAAAAGAACTTTCATCATGTCTTCCTCTGTGTTGGAGTGACTAAGTTGAGTAGACGACCATGTCTCTCAGTGAATGGAGAATTCTCAGGAATCCTTGAAGCTAGCTCCTTGAGTTGTGGAGGAATTCTTACAAGGTTGATTTGGATGGTTTTCCTGCGAAGTGAATACATAACCAACAAAACAAGAACAAAGATGAATTTCCAAAATCCTTGAAATGGTTAGTGGATGCATATTATGCTTCATGATGTCCATGATGTTATGCTCAAGTATATATGTACAAGGAAATCACACAAGTTCCTAGTTTAGGCTTGCATGGGGTTTCATAGGTAAGTACCCTCTTGAAGTTTAGTTGGCTCAACCTGTCCTAGAAATAGTAACCAGGTTCTAAGGAGCTCAATATCACTGGATTGTTTCCTTGTTCATTGTTTCAATTCAACCTCTTTAATGGAGACCAAAATATTCCAAGGAACCAACCCTCAATGAGTGTAGTATCGAGTATCTACCAACTTCGGACTGCACCAAAGTCGGTCATCTCACTACATCCTAAAAGGCCAAGTTGGTCAAGTAAAGGTTCTAGAAGTTCGTTAGTGCTTCATGACATCACTCAGCGGCCCCGTATTCTCTTTGATTGACTCAAAGGCTACTGGTACCCATAAATATGTCACACTAACATAGTTATTGCTTAGACCGTGTCGGTATACCCCGCACATTTTCCACAATGTATTGCTATTTACCTATAATGTTTCCCAAATCTGGGTGGAGGATTCAAACCCAAACAATAGAACCAAATGTAAAGCAAACAAGTCAAACAAGGTAAGAAAATGAAGGTGATCTAAACCCTAAGGTAACCCCACTTTTATAATACTCCCCAGCAGAGTCGCCAGTTCTGTGATACGGTGGGAGAACTGACTTGATGTTTTGCGTTTCGATCGCACTTATGCGGTTAGCAAGAGTCTCCACCGACTTTTATTTTATCCAAAAGGAAAGGTAAAAAAGCACAGGAAAGACCTTTCTAGATTTTCTCGGGTTCGGGGGGTAGATTATGAAAAGGGAAGGTATTAGCACCCTTTTCATCCATGGTTTTCCATGGGCTCTTAGTTACTCGTTTAGATCACTTGCTTTTGATTGTGTGCTTGTGGTGTGGGCTTTAAAAGTATTTTGAAAAAATCTCTTTGTAATGGTTCTCGCCTCTATAAGAACGTATACAAAGTTTTGTTTCGAAAAATGGTTCAAAGATGTGTTTGTGAATTGTGTTTCGAAAAGTGTTTTGAAAAGATGTTTTGCAATGGTTCTCGTCTCTATAAGAACGTATACAAAACGTTTTGTCTTTTTGAAAATGTTATGAAATGGAAGTGTAGGTGTGAAAAGTTTTTATCGTGAGCAAGCGAGTAACTAAGAGTGAATCTATCTACTCGAAAGGTCTTAAATTGTTCTTTTCTTCCTCCTTTTAATGGTGCTATATTACCATTGATTTGGTAAGAAGCCCCACCGTTGGATGTGAAGGGACAGGCACGGGTCAATTTTACAATCATCGAAAGCAACTTTAGGAGACGCTTTAGCAATTTTCGTAAGGGATGAGATCATTTTAATCGAAGGAAACATTAAGGGTCATCGAGGGGCTACAATCTTTTTTTATCGAAGGGTCATTGCTAGAGCGTCTCATATTCGAGGGACATGATTGTATTTCCGAGGCAACGAGCGAGGTTACCCTAGAGGTGCGCGTGTGAAAAAGTGTGTTGGTTTTAAGTTATTTTATTATTTGATTAGGTCATCTAGCGATTGATTTTTGAATATTGCCACACACGTCTAATTACTATACAGTATATGGAAAGCAATAAATTGTGGGAATTGAAATTCTACGCTATTACAAAGTGTTCGGGAATGGGAGTACAATTTTTTACAAATGGGGATGAATCAAATGAGATAGAAATATCCGAATATCAAACAATATAACCCAATCGAATTTTTGTGCGATTTAATTAAAGCTATGATAATCCATGAGATAAAATCAACAAAATATGAAATGTAAAGTGTTTACATGAAAAGAGAAAGATAAAAAAATGATTAAATTAAAATCTTTATTTTTTGCATTTTTATTAATTATGTAAAATCTAAAGAAAATAAATAAACTAAATTATTATTTTTGGTGTTTTATCATGTCAATTAAAATTAAAGCAAAAAATTAATAAAAAAAAGATAAAAATTAATTAATAAAACCTAAGTCAAATTAATAGAAAAATATTTTAAGTTTTATTTAGCATTTTGCAAAATAAATAAAATATAAGAAGAAAAACAAATTAAAAAAAGAAAGAAATATGGGCTTAAGGAAGTTTAGGGGTGAGGCCCAAAGAAAAGGGTGTTTTGTTGTGACCAAACAAAGCCAGATGGGGGTGTATCCAGCAACGACATATGGGCTTATGGGATTTACAAAATAAAATGGCCCAAGTTTCATAAACTGTTTAGTTGTTTGATTAAGGGAAACAAATGAAATTAGGGTTCTAAGGGACCCTTTGTTCACAGCGGCGCCACTCATCTCCTTCCCTTAATCTCTGTATCAGTCTTTGCTCATATTGATGGAACCTCTAAATCTCTCACTAACCATCCCTGTTTCGCGAGCAAAGTCGCTCTCTCCATCTTTATCTCA
Source organism: Vicia faba (assembly GCA_948472305.1). Lineage (NCBI taxonomy): Eukaryota > Viridiplantae > Streptophyta > Magnoliopsida > Fabales > Fabaceae > Vicia > Vicia faba. The sequence goes on along the minus strand of OX451739.1, from coordinate 439,746,854 downwards.
CCATGATTCATGTTTTCTGAAAACCCTAAGTTCAGATTGCCCTAAAAGCGACGAAATTGGTTCGTCTGATCTCCCCCCAACTCTCAGTTGCCGGAACGCCGCCTCTCTTGCCTCCCTAATTGAATTTCGGTGGTTTTTTTCTTGAAAAGGTGAAGTTCTGTTCTTATTAAAGCTTGAACAATTTTGTTGGTTTTTGTCATGTTATGTTTTTTTTCTGTTAATCAAACTTGTTATCCATTGAAATGCAGGAAAAGTTCATACCTGTTGAAATTCTTTCTGTGAAATGAGAAAAGGATGGCGAGACTGAGGATGGCGCTCCTTGGTGGCCGGAGCTGCACGGGGGGGAGGGGGGGAGGAGATGAGGATACCGCCTTGGTGCTTCTGACTCGTTGGTAACTCTTTTCTTCTTGTGTTTGAATGATGCTTCCTGTGTTTGAAATTTTGGCTTTTGGTTTGTTTGAGACTTTGACAAGTTTTTGCTTTTGTTAATGGTTCTGACTTCTCAGTTTGAGATTTGTGTTTTGTTGGCTTTGTTACACTTTTGGTTTGAGGATGGCTACTGGTTGTTTATATTTCTTTGGTTCAGGTTGGTTGATGATGGTTCTTGAGGTTTGGTTGTTTAATGATGGTTCTTGAGGTTTGACGACAGTTTTGGTGAGATTGGTGATGGCTACTGTGTTTTTGGTTTTGTGGATTTGTTACTGATCTTGTTTTTGCTGTTGTTATTGGTTTGGTTTGAGACTTGTGTATTCTGGTTTTTTCAGCTTGTGAAACTGTTGTAGGTTTGGTTGATGGTGGGATTCTTTTACTGTTTTTTTTGTTTTGGTTTTAGGCCTTTGGAGCTTTGGTTTTGGATGTGTTGATGGTTTGGCATTTTTTTTGGATTTGGTTACTGTTTGATGGTGGTTCTGTAAGCTTGAGGCTTGAGACTTGTGTTCTGTTTTTTGGGGGTTAATAGGTTTTGTTGACAGTTTGAAGGTTTGAGACTTTGACAGTTTTTTTTTTGAGTTTTGTGATTTTCTTTTGTATTTGACGATGATTCCGTTTTATGATGGTTCAGATTCGAGACTTTTGTTTTTTGGAGGTTTTGGAAGTTTGACAGGTTTTTAAAAATTGGAGACTTGTTTCAAGTTTTTGAGTTTGATAAATGTTTCTATCCTCCTTTGCTTGAGAGTTTTGTTTACTGTTATATTGGTGTTGCTTCTGTTGAATTCATATTCAAAATGGTGGGAAACCCACCAATTGAATATTTTCAGTATATTGCTCTTATGCCCTTTTTGTTGCAGTTTTGTTTTCTAGCAACTTCTATGCAATTTGTGACAGACAAGGCAGAAGGGCTGTGTGTTGTACCCCAAAATTTTCCCTCTCATATTTCTCAAGACAATGGCAAGAAAAATCTCCAAGTGTCTCAAGATTGCTCAAGAGTTAGACAGTCAAGCTATCTTCTAAGGCAGTCAACCTCAAATTAGGTTTTTGTGTTGCATCAAGATCCTTGAGTCCAAATGACCTCAAATGTTCCCCAATGTCCTAATATGTTCTCAAGTTCATCCATGTCAAATTTCAAGCCTTGCAGAGGAAGTTTGCTCAGTCAATTGCTCAAGGGGTCCAAAAATCGACTGTGCTAGGGCAAAAGTCAACTGTGGCCCAAATACAGTCAAACCTCAATATTTTTTATCAACATTATCATTTTGAAGAATATTTCATCATTTGATCAAGGGTTGATCATGATTCATCAAGGATTGCTCAAAATTCATCAAGACTCAAAAGTTGCTAAATTAGGGTTTTGTAGGAAAAGTCAACTCAACTTTGACCAAGCATAACTTTCTCATAATTTATTAGAAATGACCCATACAAATCTAATTTTGAAGAGGATTCAATTTCCTACAATCCATCTTCATACCCCAAGATCAAGAAATGCACTCACAAAAAGTTACAAATTTGGACATTATAGGTCATTTTTGAAAGTCAACAAAAACACCTTTTTTGCCAAAACTTATAACTTGAGCATGGAATATCAAAATGAGATGATACCAAAAGGGTTGGTTATAGGACATCTCGATATTTCTAAAAAGTCCAAGAACACTCCCAAAAGTTCAAAATTGAAGAAGTTATGCATTGTTGAAGTTGGGCATTTTTGCAAAATTGTCAAAAGTCAACTATCCCCAAAACTTCAAATTTTGTCAAATGGGCCCATTCTTTTCTACTTGATTTGATCTTGTCACACCACACACGTGTCCTAGCTTCAGCCTTGTGTCCATTTATCAATTTTTCTATTTTATTTGATTTTTTATTGAATTATTTCATTTAAAATCAATTTAAATCAAATAAAATCCCAAAACTTGATTACATGAGATCTTTTTATATTTTCAGGACCTAATCATCATCAATGTAATGATCAAATTCGTATCAATCATTCCATGTGTAAAAAGATTGGATTTTTGGAAAATTAAGTAAGTTTTCAATGGAGGATCAAATCCAATCTCAAGGCATTAATGTACAAGGATTCAAGACCAATTTGTTTACCTAATACATTGCAGCATACATATACAAGTGAAAGCACACGAATTTGAGACGGAGAGGATGCAAAATCATCACGAACCAAACTTGAAAAATTGACAAAAAAGTGCAAAACTGAAATCGAGCTTGAAGGCGTTTTCAAAGGCAAGACTCAACACTAATCAATTGCTGGACAATCATTGAAGCATAAACAGCTCAAAACCAATCTCCATACGCGCCCTAAAGCTCTGTAAGTATCTCAAAAAACCGCTTTTCTTTTGAAATCGTAACTCCATATTCTTGCATTTTCCTGGCAAATCTTTGACATATTTATGATGCTCATGAAATTTCTGAACTTTTGGCATTGTTTGATTGCATTTATATGGACTGTAGCCTTGTAACCGAACCTAGGGTTTTGTAGTGTGTTTTTTGGGCATTTATTTTACAGGCGAAATCAAGATTCAAGAGGGATGTAGGTTTGTTCAGGAAGCCTAGACGAACATAACCATGGTCTTGGGGGTTGTTTTCATGGCCTAGAATGAATTTTAGGATCAACCTACGAATTCAGCTGCGGATCTGAATCCGCAGGAAAAAGTATAGGGTTGAAGGAAGAAGACGATGACGCGTCTCCCCCTGGTTGGCTGGTTCAAATATTCGCGCGTTATTATTTTATTTTGGCATATTAATGTTGTTTCTCATATTATTATTATTGAATACATTAACAAATGAAACGCGTTGGTTGAGTGGTAGAGGCGTTGTTCAATGATCAACAGGACCTGGGTTCGAATCCCAGGTCCCCCATGCATTTGTTCTATTTTTTCTACAGGTTGTCCAGTGTAAATCCAAACGCATGATCCATCATACTCCCTCCCTCAACTACTTGCCAGATGGCCCCAGGCCAGATCTGGTGATCCAGAATGAAAGCCTATAGTGGGATCCAGTCAACCAATGCATAGGGAATCAGAAAAGTCAGCCAAGGCCAGCGCCTATTGGGCCTCTGAATTGCTGAACAAGCCTCTAAATTGGGCCCAAACACCCCCTAAGTCTTTCTATTTCATTCTTTTATTTATTTTATTAAATTATTTGTTTAATTATTTTCATGATTACTTAACCAATCAAACTTTTTTCATTAAAATTAAAAACCAAAAAATATTTTGTTTATTAAATTAATTTTTCAGTATTTTATTTTTGTTAATAAATATTAATTTAATTAATTTAGTTCTAATTAGGAATAACTTTTAATATTTTTGCAATAATTAAAATTAACTTAGACAATTAGGTTTTACTAACTTTGATCAAATTTATTTTTATTTCTTTAAATACAAAAAATCCAAAAATATTATTTTTATTAATTAATTTATTTATTAATTTAATAATTAATCCAACTTAATTTCCTCCATGAATTCAAAATAACCAAAAAAAAATCTTTTCTTTTAAAAAAGGGGCAAAACCCTAAAAACTCGCATTCGATTTAATTTCCCGCACGCGTTCCATTTTATTCAATATTGTATCTGTTTCCGGAATGTAATAGCTTAATAGGACTTTTACTATTTTTACCGCTTTATTTATTTTCCGCATTTTAAATCCAAGGGTTGCTTTTGGCGATGTAAATACCCGACGCCTTGTAATAGTTAGTTTAATTTCCGTACTTTAATTTCCGCAACTTATAAACTGTTAGATGTTTGATAATAGGGAATGCGTGACAAGATTGAACGTTTAAACCTAAAATCAACATAGATAACCATTGACATGTACAAAGATAAAATAAACTGAAAACAACACACTCGCACATGCGCACTCTTAGGTTACACCCCACTTGGTTGCCTTCGTACGCGGTCATTGAGTATAGGAAGTTTTAGAGGTCCCCCTCTTGTCCAAAGATCATAGTTGCCTCGAAACGGTTGCCTCGAAAAAATGATCTAAAACATTAGGGTTATCGCTAAGGCGTCCTAACATTGCTTTAGTGATCGCACGTCCCTTAATCGAATTGGCCCTTAAAACTCCAACGACGGTGCTACCTACTCATCAATAATGGGCTAGCATTGTCTAAAGGAAGATAGCATAGAACGATTCCTTTTTCGAGTAGGTAGATGGTTCTTAAGTACTTGCTCTTTCCAAAACAAAAACAAAACCTTTTTCACACTTACACTCCTTTTCAAACAAAAACTCTTTTCAAACCCACAAACACAAAGAAAGCAAATTTTTGAAAACACTTTGAGCAAGTACCTAAGAGCCCGTGGATAACCACAGATAGAAAGGGTGCTAACACCTTCCCTTTCTATAATCTACCCCCCGGACCCGAGAAACATCTCGAAAAAGGAATTTTTCTGTGTTTTTTTCCTTTCCTTGTTGGATAAAATAAAAGACGGTGGCGAATCTTTCTTACCACGACATTTTGCAAACACAAACACAAAACGTGAACCAGCATTCCAAAAAACAGTCAGTTCTCTCCCACCGTATCACAGAACTGGCGACTCTGCTGGGGACATCTATAAGTGGGGTGTACCTTAGGATTAGATCATTGTGTTTTCAATTGTTTGCTTTGTATGCTTTATATTTGTGGGCTTGTATCGGAGTTACTATAGATCCTAACCCAGATTTGGGGGATACCCTTTAGGTAAGTAGCAATAAACTGTGAGGGAACTGTACGGCGTAGATCGATACGGTTGAAGCAGTAGCTACGTTGGTGTGGCACTTTAGATTGTACTGATATCCCTTGTGTTGGAACGAGGAGAATATGGGTCATCTAAGGGGTCATTAAGCACCAACTGACCTTAGAACCTTTAAATCGACCAACTTGGCCATAGAACAGTAGCAATATGCTACACTCATTGAGACTAAACTCTCGCGATGATTCCGGCTGCAAGAAAAGGTTGTAAACTGGAATTATGACCGATCGAGGGTAGTCAGTGATATTGAGATCCTCTAGAACCCGGTTACTATTTTTAGGACAAGTTTAAACCAACTGAACTGAAAGAGGGTAGTACCTAGACTCCTTGCCAGCCTGAAATCTAAGGGCTCTCTGTGTGACTTGTGTGCCTTTACCATGTGTGCTATTTGTGGATACTTGTGATGTGCTTTCTATCATGACATCATAACATTGCATATATCTTTCATTGGACTAACCTATTTCAAAGACAGGATGGATTCATCTTTATTCTGTTTTGTAGGTCATGATGCCCATGCGTAGGAATACCATCCGGATCAACTTTATCCAGGTTCCCACCATGCTTAAAGAATTGATTGCAAAGATGCCTAATACTAATTCCTTCATCAGGAGACATGGGTATCTTCTCAGTTTGGTCACTTCCAAATTGGATGAGTAGATGATGAGTGTTTTGGTCCAATTCTATGATCTGCTGTACCATTGCTTTACTTTTCAGGACTACCAGCTGGTTCCCACCTTAGAAGATTTCTCTGATCTGCTCGGTATCTCTATTCTGGAGCAGACCCCGTTTACTGGTTGGGAAAAGATCCTTAGGCCAGAAGAGATTGCTTCAGCCCTTCATATGACAAAGGATGAGGTAATGGCTAATTGGGAGACTAGAAGTGGAGCAAAGGGCTTTCTGACTAAATTCTTGGTTTGTAAGGCTAATTATTTCTGGGATAGTCTAGACTTCAAGGCATTCGAAGATATTCTGGCTCTTCTGATATATGGCTTGGTATTGTTTCCGAATCCTGACTCCTTTGTTGATGTGAATGTGGTGAAAATCTTCATATCTCGTAATCCTGTACCCACTCTCTTGGGTGACATTCTTCATCAGCTTTATACCCGTACTGCCCGAAAGCGGGGAACCTTGATGTGCTGTGCTCCATTATTGGTGAGGTGGTTTATTTCACACCTCCCCAAATCAGTGCTGAAGAACAAAGAAGGCATGGGCTGGGCTTATAGGGTTATGTCTCTCTCTCTCTCATAATGACATCATCTGGACTATCAAGGGTATGGATGAGGTGGCTATTATTGATCATTGTGGGGAGTACCCCAATGTTCCATTGATAGGAACCCATGGAGGAATTTCTTACAATCCATGCTTGGCCTTACGTCAATTTGGGCGAGCCAGAAGAGAAGGACCTCATGAGCTGCTAATGCCTAGTATCATCTTTGATTTTCAAGGGGATAACAACGAGCAACGCCGCAGATTCATAAGGGCTTGGGATAGAGTTCACAGATCTGATCCACATGAGCTGGGCCCAAAGGCTTCTCTTCCAATGGAGCCATATCTCAGATGGGTTCATATTCGTGCCCAAAAGCTGGGTATGCCATATGAAGCCGTCCTGCCTATCATTGTTGAAGTTGCTAATGAAGAGGGGGTTCTTCCTACCATCCTCCATCCTTACATGCTCACTGACATTGGGGCACTGAAAAGGTCTTGGATGCAGCTGAGAGAAGAGCGGGATGCTTACCGAGAGAAGTTTAACGAGCAAGAGCAGAAGATTCAGAAGTTGACTAGGCAGCTGGAGAACGAGCAGATTCTTAATGACTATGTCCGCACCGACAAGAAGCGACCATGGGAGCACTGATTGTCCTTTGATTATTTCCTTTTCAGTTTTTATTTACTTTTCAGTATTTCCTTTCTTGTAACGCCTTAAGGGCAATTTGTTGAACAATTTGAACTTCAAAGTTTATCTAATAAAAGTGTGTTTCCTTTCTTGTTTACAAATTTGAATCTCTCGATGTCTTTGAAATCATGTCATATGCATTTCAGCCCATGCACCTCATAACAGGTACCCATTACAGGTCTCTTATCTTCTTCGCTGTTTATTTCAGCACTCATCATGTCTGCTGAACCATCAACTGAGCAAGCAATCAAGGCCCTACAGGCCCAGAATGCCCAATTCCAAGAGCTATTCATGAATCTAGCTAGGGGTCAGCAAGATCTGAAGACCCTTATTCTGAAAGAGAAGAAGAAGAAGAAGAAGAAGAAGAGGACTGTCCTGTTTAACACAGGTCACAGGTTTGGAAACAGGCTACGAGATGAAGTTGATTTGACCACCTCATCTGGAGGGAAAGATAGTCAAGAGGAAAGGAGGGCTTCTAGCCCTGTGGTCTCAGACAATGAGACGGATTTCGACGAAGACCAGTATCCTCCTACTGAGGATAGATACAAACAACTGGAAGACCGGTTGAGTGCGATGGAAGTTCAGAAAGTGCCTGGTCTAGACTTTGGTGATCTGGGTCTATCATCTGGGGTGGTGATTCCCCACAAATTCAAAGCACCAGCCTTTGCTAAGTATGACGGAGTTTCTTGTCTGAAGCTGCACCTCCGGTCATATGTAAGGAAGATTCAGCCGTACACCGCTGATAAGAACCTTTGGATCCACTTCTTTCAAGACAGTCTCTCAGGGACTCAGCTTGAATGGTTCTACCAGTTGGACGGAGCCAGTATCCGCAGTTGGGAAGATTTGGCTACTGCTTTCTATAGGCAGTACCAATACAATTCCGACCTCGCTCCCACGCATACCCAACTCCAGGGTATGTCAATGGGAACGGGATAAGGTTTCAAAGATTATGCTCAGAAGTGGAGGGACCTCGCTGGAAGAGTGCAACCACCCTTGGCTGATCAGGAGCTTGTGGATATGTTTCTGGGGACCTTGTTTGGTCCATTTTTCAACCACCTGATTGGAAGCTCTTCGTATGGGTTTACAGAGCTAATTATGACTGGTGAAAGGATTGAGGCTGGTATTAAGGCTGGTAAGATACAAAAGGGTGCTTCATCAAGCACCGAGAAAAAGCCTTTTAAGAAAGAGTCAAGTGCTGTCTACAGTTTGAAAATCCAGAATAGACCTGAACGCCGCCAAGCTGTTAATGCGGTTGTTATTTCAAGACTTGCTGGTGCTCCTCAGCACAACAATCAACAAAAGGCCGAGAGACCTCGAAGGCAATTCACCCATCTCAACATGACTTTATCTCAGATTCTGCCACAGTTATTGAAAACCAATCTAGTGATTCCAAGGGAAGCCCCGAAGAATCCAAATACAACATCATCGAAGTATAACCCTAATGCCCGCTGTGCTTTTCACTCTGATAGCCGGGGGCATAATACAGATGATTGTTGGTCTTTGAAGAACAAAATATAGGACTTAATTAATGCTAAGGAGATTGAGTTCGAGGCGCCCGAAACGCCTAATGTTGTGACTGCTCCTATGCCCAAGCATGGAGTAAATGCTATAGATGAAGACTCGTTTGTGGTTTCTGTGAATGACATTGTTACCCCTTTAATGACTGTGAAGAAAAACCTTTTGCTAGCCGGTTTATTTCCGGGCTGTGACGAAGGTTGCCGTATGTGTTCTGCCCTACCAACCGGTTGCCCACTTTTGAAATCAGGTGTCCAACGCCTGATGGATAGTAAAGAAATTTTGTTTGAGAAGACTGTTGTTCCTTTAGTTCATACTGAAGAAGTTGCTATTATTACCATCCTCAACAATTCTTCCAAGGCTTCCTCGAGAAAGCCTGTTAGAATTACATTTGTTCCAAGAATCGCACCGTTGATCATCACTATTCCTGGGCCTATCCCCTACACCTCTGATAAAGCTGTCCCTTGGCATTATGGGGCTGATGTCTATTTTCATGGAGTTAAACAAGAGTTAGATGATGATACTGACGTCAGCAATATTGTTGGACCTGCTAAAGTCACCCGCAGCGGAAGACTTTTCTCACCTGATATCTCTCCACCAACTGCCCGAAAACCTGTTGTTATTACACCTGCCATTGTACCTGCTACTATTCCTGTTCAAGTTCCTACTCTTACCCCTGTCACCGAGTCATCTGACACTCGGGGCAAGGGGACCACCAGTGAGCCTGCCCAGACGGAGGCACCAAAGACGATTACTGTTGAAGCTTCTAGACAAGAGATGGAAGAGATTCTGAAAATCATCAAAAAGAGCGACTACAATGTAGTTGAACAGCTGGGGTAAACCCCGTCCAAGATTTCTATGTTGTCACTGTTGCTATGCTCAGAGGCCCATGCCAAGGCCCTGATTGCATTCCTGAAGACTGCAAACGTACCACAAGAGACGTTAGCTGATCAATTTAAAGATTGCGTGGCCCATCTGACTGCGGATAATGGGTTGGGTTTCTCTGACGCCGACTTGACTACTAAAGGGAAGAATCACAATGATGCCCTACATGTCTCCATTGAATGCAGGGGAACTACTCTTGCTCATGTATTGGTGGATACTGGTTCCTCATTGAACGTTTTGCCTAAGAAAGCTCTAGACCGGTTGGACTGTGAAGGATTAGAGTTGAAACCAAGCAACATTGTCGTCGGGGCCTTTGATGGGTCTAAGAGGATGGTGCATGGAGAAGTTGATATCCCGATTAAGGTTGGTTCTCAGGTTTTTGCCTCTACATTCTATGTGATGGACATTCGGCCATCTTATTCTTGTTTGCTGGGTCGCCCATGGATCCACAAAGTTGGGGCCGTAACCTCAACGCTCCACCAGAAGCTGAAGTACCTGGTCAGAGGGAAGATTGTGACAGTACAAGGAGAGGAAGAGTACATGGTGAGCCACCTCAACTCTTTCTGATATGTAGAGATGGATGGGGAGTTCATTGAGACCCCATTTCAACATTTTGAAGAGGTTCCCCAGACGCTGGCATCAACTGAGACGGTTGTTGAAGATTCTCCTATGAAGATGGCTTCCTTTAAGGATGCCCGGGCGGTTGTCGAGAAAGGTGGGTGTGCGAATTAGGGACAACTCCCTGATTTTACACAGAAGACTAACAAGTTTGGTTTGGGTTTCACTGCAGAAGCTCAAAGGGCTGTTCGGAATGCACGGATCGGAAGACCTCCCGTTTTCATCAGCAACTCGGGAGTGAATGCCATTGAAGACGATGTGGAAGAGTCTAAGTTCGACAGATGGATCTATCCTACGACCTACGGTGGACCAAGCAACTAGATAGCAAAGGACTTCATCCTTATTTCTTTTGTTACCCAGTAATGAAACTTTTTGTTTTGAATTTGTAATAGACAATGTTTTAAACTTTATGGCCCAGTGTCTTACCCAGGTCACTGTGGTTTCATTTGTGAGGGCTTTATGTGTGTCATTTTCATATATCATTAATAAAAGCATTGGACATTTCTTGCATTTCAAATCTTGCGCTCCTTGTTTTTCTTTTATTATATATTGCAAAACAGCTATTTTACACACACTCACATATACAGGTCTACATCCACTCTGGATCTCACTGGTAACGACTCTGCTACTGCCCGTTATGACTTCAAAAATCCTATCAACTTAGCCGAAGACGAAGGTGAAGATGATTGCGAAGTGCCTGGCGAACTTGCAAGACTGTTACTTCAGGAAGAGAGGGCCATTCAGCCGCACGAAGAGCCGGTGGAATCAGTGAATCTGGGTACAGAAGAGGACAAGAAAGAGGTCAAGATCGGCGCAAATCTAGAAGCTAGTGTAAGGCAACGGTTGATTCAAATGCTGCATGACTATGTTGAGATATTCTCCTGGTCTTATGAAGATATGCCTGGGTTGGATACCGATATTGTGGTTCACCGCCTGCCTACCAAGGAAGACTGTCCTCCAGTGAAACAGAAGGTCCGCCAAGTGCGGCCAGAGATGTCTGAGAAAATCAAGGCTGAAGTTATGAAACAGTTTGACGCCGGTTTTCTAGCAGTTACTTCTTACCCACAGTGGGTGGCCAATGTGGTTCCTGTGTCGAAGAAGGATGGTAAGATTCGAATGTGTGTTGACTATAGGGATCTGAACAGGGCAAGCCCCAAGGATGACTTCCCTCTACCTCATATTGATGTTCTGGTTGACAACACCGCTCAGCATAAAGTCTTCTCCTTTATGGACGGTTTCTCCGGTTATAATCAAATTAAGATGGCTCCCGAAGACATGGAGAAGACAACCTTTGTTACTTAGCGGGGTACTTTTTGCTATAAGGTCATGCCTTTTGGACTGAAGAATGTTGGGGCAACGTATCAGCGTGCCATGGTGGCTTTGTTTCATGACATGATCCATCATGAGATTGAGGTATACATCGACGACATGATTGCAAGGTCCCAAACTGAAGAAGAACATCTGGACCACCTTCAGAAGCTATTTGACAGGTTGAAGTTGTACAAGCTGAGGTTAAACCCAAACAAGTGCACCTTCGGGGTGAGGTCCGATAAACTGCTGGGTTTCGTCGTAAGCGACAAAGGTATTCAAGTGGATCCTGCAAAAGTGAAATCTATACAGGAAATGCTCGCTCCCAAAACAGAGAAAGAAGTCAGAGGCTTTCTGGGATGTCTAAACTACATTGCCCGATTCATCTCACACCTGACTGCTACTTGTGAACCAATCTTCAAGTTACTGAAGAAAGATCAAGTGGTACGATGGAATGATGAATGTCAGGCCGCTTTTGAAAGGATAAAAGAGTATCTCCAAGAGTAGCCCATTCTGATGCCTCCGGTTGAAGGGAGACCTCTGATCTTATACTTGACAGTACTCGACAACTCAATGGGGTGTGTGTTGGGGCAACATGACGAGTCTGGCCGAAAAGAGCATGCTATTTATTACCTTAGCAAAAAGTTTACCGACTGTGAGACCCGATACTCACTGCTCGAGAAAACTTGTTGCGCTTTGGCATGGGCTGCTCGCCGGCTGAGACAGTATATGCTGACTCACACTACTCTGTTGATATCAAAGATGGATCCAATCAAGTATATCTTCGAAAAGCCTGCTTTGTCCGGAAGAATAGCAAGATGGCACATGATCTTGACTGAGTATGACATCCAATATACGACCCAAAAGGCAATTAAGGGAAGTGTGTTGGCAGACCATTTGGCACATCAAGCAGTGGATGATTACCAGTCTATGAAATTTGAATTCCCGGACGAGAATATCATGATGGTGATTGATTGTGAGACACCTAGACCGGATGAAGGACCTGAGGAAGGATCCCGATGGTCTATGTACTTTGATGGAGCTTCAAACCCTTTGGGTAATGGCATTGGCGTCGTGATCATATCTCCTAAAGGCTCTCATACTCCGTTCACTGCCCGACTATGTTTCAACTTCACCAACAATATGGTGGAGTATGAAGCATGCATTATGGGTCTTCGAGCATCAATTGACCTAAGGATTAAGTTTCTAAGTGTCTTCGGAGATTCCGCTCTCGTGATCAGTCAGATCAAAGGCGAGTGCGATACGAAACACCCGAACCTTATTCCTTACAAGGAGTATATATTGACGTTGCTTCCCCATTTCGAAGAGATAACCTTTGAACACTTCCCTAGAGAGGAGAATTAGTTGGCGGACGCGCTAGCTACGATGTCTTCTATGTTCAAGGTCAATTGGGACAACGAGGCTCCCCGGATCATTATTGAAAGACTGGACGAACCTGCACATTGCTGTGACATTGAGACAGAAGAGGTAGAAGATAAACCCTGGTTTCATGAAGTAAAGAGGTACCTTGAGGCTCAAGAGTACCCCCGAGGGTGCATCTGTTAACGACAAGAAGTTTCTGAGGAGGTTCGCGGCGAAGTTCTTCATCAGCAATGGTATTCTTTACAAGCGTAACCATGATTCAACCTTACTGCGATGTGTGGATAAGAACGAAGCAAAAAGGATCATGGCGGAGTTACATGAAGGTACTTTCGAAACTCATTCCAGTGGACATACCATGGCAAATAAAATCCTTCGGGCAGGATATTATTGGTCCACAATGGAAGCTGACTGTTATCAGCATTCTCGGACGTGTCACAAGTGCCAAGTCTATGCAGATAAGGTGCACATACCTCCAGTTCCTCTAAACGTCTTGACGGCACCTTGGCCTTTTGCAATGTAGGGCATTGATATGATTGGCGAGATCAGACCTACGACATCTAACGGGCGTCGCTTCATCCTAGTAGCAATTGATTACTTTATGAAATGGGTTGAAGCAGCTTCCTTTGCTACTGTAACCAAGAATGTCGTGGCACGGTTCATTCGGCACAACCTGATCTGTCGATATGGTGTACTAGAGAGGATCATTACGGACAATGGTACCAATCTCAACAATAAGATGATCACCGAGCTCTGCGAGCAATTCAAGATACAGCATCACAACTCTTCTCCCTACCGGCCGAAGATGAATGGGGCTGTCGAAGCGGCTAATAAGAACATTAAGAAGATTGTGCAGAAGATGACAGTGACATACAAAGACTGGCACGAGATGTTACCATTTGCTCTTCATGGGTACCGTACCTCAGCACGGACGTCAATAGGGACAACACCTTATTCCTTGGTATATGGTATGGAGGCAGTCTTGCCCATTGAAGTTCAGATACCCTCTCTTCGGATCATGAAGGATGCAGGTTTGAGTGAAGATGACTGGATTCAGACCCGACTTGATCAATTGAACTTAATCGACGAAAAAAGACTTACTGCTATTTGTCATGGTCAGACGTACCAAAAGCGAATGATCAAGGCATTTAACAAGAAAGTCAGATGACAAGAGTATCAAGTTGGGGACCTGGTAATCAAGCGCATTATCCTACCTCAAGGTGATCCCAGGGGCAAATGGACCCCTACTTACGAAGGGCCATTTGTGGTTAAGAATATTTTCTCAGGAGGAGCTATGATTCTAACCACCATGGATGGTGACGACCTTCCTCACCCCGTCAATGCAGACATAGTAAAAAGATACTACGCATAATCAAAGACCCTCTAGTTTGACTGGCCTAGGCAAAAATAAGGGCTTTCCAGCGAACCAAAAGGGTTCGGGCAAAAATAAGGGATGAAAATGAAAAAAATCTGTACACCCGGCAAGTCGAAAACCTGAAAAGGCGGCTTGGGCAAAAAAGGGTATCCCGGTGGATTGAAAACCCGAGAGGGCGGTCCAGGCAAAAATTAGGGATCAAAGCGTAACACTATGTCTCATTGGATCACCTTGCATCCAGACTTCGGTATCAGCTATCAAGCTCGGACGGCACTAATCAATCTGATCTACCTTCAACCAAGTAGTAAAGTGATGAGATGCTCGAGGACATAAGGGCAGTAGCAGAGTTGGAACCCAGTGGGATTGTTCACATAGCTGTTTTATTTTTCACAATTTGTATAAATTCTATTTGTTCGGTGGTGTTCTCTTACTAGGACGTCAGCCTCTTGTACAAAAACGCCTATTTACAGGCCAAACTTCAAAATCAATACAAATTCTTTTTCAGACAAATTTCAAACTGTTTTTCCTTTATCTGTTTTGTTTTGCAAAGAACGTCCAATGTTCATTTTTGATATATGCATTTGACATTAATTGCTGCTCATAAATATTTACATGCGAAACAAAAGACGAATTATTAGTAATATCAGAAACAGGGGCAATAGAATTGTCCAAGTTGTATAGTTGCTCTGTCCACCAGGTACGACGGTAAATTCAGCCGAAGAATATGGCTAAGATGCCTTCACTCCCCGCAGAGTAAGACAATAATGGTAGCTCTTCCCCAGTTGAGACTTGCAACTATGAACGAATCAGCAATGCTCTCCCCAAGCAGAGTTGATCTACCACCAATATTGAAAAGGCTTAATACCCCCGGCAGTCTTAATAGTCCCCAACGGAGTATAAGAATGTTCCCCGGCAGAATACAAGATACCCCCAGTGGATTTAAAATTTTCCCGGCACAGTCTAAAAAAGCTTCCCCATTGGAGTTGAAGAATCATCCCTAGTAGACTCTGGAAGTTTATCCCCAGCGGAGTACAAAATAAATCTCCCCAGCCGAATTCAAAGGATTATCCCCACAAAAGTCTAACAGGTTATCCCCAGTGAAGTCTCTACTGAAAGATCGTCCCCAGCGGAGTTCTTTCCTTTCACAAACAGGAACTCAATACTCAACAGGTTCAATATCACCAGCAACGATAATTCATCCCGACGGAATTTATCAGTGGAATCCTCAACAGAGAATCTCTTCCCCACAGAGTAATCTCCTCATCAGTTTATTCCCCAATGAAGTCATCCTCTCCTACAGGTTTATCCTCTCCGTTTACCATCCCTAGCGGAAACGAAGAATCCAGCTCTATTCTCCAGCAGCTATCCGAGATTTATTTTCCCCATCTAAAACATTACATCTCCATACATCATGATACACACATATACGCATCATATAACACAATCTCACTTGTTTTGAGAACATCATTTCTTGATCCATATCATGCATTGCATATGACTGACCTTTACCTTTCAGGAAAGATGCAGTTAAATTCTCAGCTATGTCGAAGACCTCCTCTGGTTCAGTCAGATCGACGCGAAGATCTCCCTGATTCATATTCCAGTTGAAGTTATTCCAAGACTTTCGTCTGGTTCAGTTAAATCGATTCGAAGATTTTTCTGATTCTTATCTAGCCAAAGTTAATCCAAGACCTCCTTTGGTTCAGTCAGATCGACGCAAAGATCTCCCTGATTCGTATTCCAGTTGAAGTTATTCCAAGACTTTCGTCTGGTTTAGTTAAATCGATTCGAAGATTTTTCTGATTCTTATCCAGCCAAAGTTAATCCAAGACCTCCTCTGGTTCAGTCAGATCGACGCGAAGATCTCCCTGATTCGTATTCCAGTTGAAGTTATTCCAAGACTTTCGTCTGGTTCAGTTAAATCGATTCGAAGATTTTTCTGATTCTTATCCAGCCAAAGTTAATCCAAGACCTCCTCTGGTTCAGTCAGATCGACGCGAAGATCTCCCTGATTCGTATTCCAGTTGAAGTTATTCCAAGACTTTCGTCTGGTTCAGTTAAATTAATTCGAAGATTTTTCTGATTCTTATCCAGCCAAAGTTAATCCAAGACCTCCTCTGGTTCAGTCAGATCGACGCGAAGATCTCCCTGATTCGTATTCCAGTTGAAGTTATTCCAAGACTTTCGTCTGGTTCAGTTAAATCGATTCGAAGATTTTTCTGATTCTTATCCAGCCAAAGTTAATCCAAGACCTCCTCTGGTTCAGTCATATCGATGCGAAGATCTCCCTGATTCGTATTCCAGTTGAAGTTATTCCAAGACTTTCGTCTGGTTCAGTTAAATCGATTCGAATATTTTTCTGATTCTTATCCAGCCAAAGTTAATCCAAGACCTCCTCTGGTTCAGTCAGATCGACGCGAAGATCTCCTTGATTCGTATTCCAGTTGAAGTTATTCCAAGACTTTCGTCTGGTTCAGTTAAATCGATTCGAAGATTTTTCTGATTCTTATCCAACCAAAGTTAATCCAAGACCTCCTCTGGTTCAGTCAGATCGACGCGAAGATCTCCCTGATTCGTATTCCAGTTGAAGTTATTCCAAGACTTTCGTCTGGTTCAATTAAATCGATTCGAAGATTTTTCTGATTCTTATCCAGCCAAAGTTAATCCAAGACCTCCTTTGGTTCAGTCAGATCGATGCGAAGATATCCCTGATTCGTATTCCAGTTGAAGTTATTCCAAGACTTTTGTCTGGTTCAGTTAAATCGATTCAAAGATTTTTCTAATTCTTATCCAGTCAAAGTTAATCCAAGACCTCCTCTGGTTCAGTCAGATCGACGCGAAGATCTCTCTGATTCGTATTCCAATTGAAGTTATTCCAAGACTTTCGTCTGGTTCAGTTAAATCGATTCGAAGATTTTTCTGATTCTTATCCAGTCAAAGTTAATCCAAGACCTCCTCTGGTTCAGTCAGATCGATGCGAAGATATCCTTGATTCGTATTCCAGTTGAAGTTCAGACCACCTATCAACAATTTCCAAATGGCATCTGTAAGCCCATTCCCGGCATCACCAGGCTGATACCACTTCATGCGAGTGCAAATTTCTGGGCACTCTAGTGTTCAATCATCTTCCACCTTCGGATCACGAAAGGCCCGAAAGCCAATCTATATCCTCAGGTTTAAGAAGATTGAACAGGGGAAACTGGTGTACCCCAAAATTTTCCCTCTCATATTTCTCAAGACAATGGCAAGAAAAATCTCCAAGTGTCTCAAGATTGCTCAAGAGTTGGACAGTCAATCTATCTCCTAAGGCAGCCAACCTCAAATTAAGGTTTTGTGTTGCATCAAGATCCTTGAGTCCAAATGACCTAAAATGCAGAGGAAGTTTGCTCAGTCAAATTAAGGTTTTGTGTTGCATCAAGCCTTGCAGAGGAAGTTTGCTCAGTCAATTGCTCAAGGGGTCCAAAAATAGACTATGCTAGGGCAAAAGTCAACTGTGACCCAAATACAGTCAAACCTCAAGATTTTTTGTCAACATTCTCATTTTGAAGAATATTTCATCATTTTATCAAGGGTTGATCATGATTCATCAAGGATTGCTCAAAATTCATCAAGACTCAAAAGTTGTTAAATTAGGGTTTTGTAGGAAAAGTCAACTCAACTTTGACCAAGCATAACTTTCTCATACTTTATTAGAAATAACCCATCCAAAGCTCATTTTTAAGAGGATGCAATTTCGTACAATCCATCTTCATACCCCAAGATCAAGAAATGCACTCAAAAAAAGTTACAAATTTGGACATTATAGGTCATTTTTGAAAGTCAACAAAAACACCTTTTTTGTCAAACTTATAAATTGAGCATGGAATATAAAAATGATATGATACCAAAAGGGTTGGTTAGAGGACATCTCAAGCTTTCTAAAAAGTCCAAGAACACTCCCAAAAGTTCAAAATTGAAGAAGTTATGCATTGTTGAAGTTGGGCATTTTTGCAAAATTGCCAAAAGTCAACTATCCCGAAAACTTCAAATTTTCTCAAATGGGCCCATTCTTTTCTACTTGATTTGATCTTGTCACACCACACACGTGTCCTAGCTTCAGCCTTGTGTCCATTTATCAATTTTTCTATTTTATTTGATTTTTTATTGAATTATTTCATTTTAAATCAATTTAAATCAAATAAAATCCCAAAACTTGATTACATGAGATCTTTTTCTATTTTCAGGACCTAATCATCATCAATGTCGTGATCAAATTCGTATCAATCATTCCATGTGCAAAAAGATTGGATTTTTGGCAAATTAAGCAAGTTTTCAATGGAGGATCAAATCCAATCTCAAGGCATTAATGTACAAGGATTCAAGACCAATTTGTTGACCTAATACATTGCAGCATACATATACAAGTGAAAGCACACGAATTTGAGACGGAGAGGCTGCAAAGTCATCAAGAACCAAACTTTAAAAATTGACAAAAAAGTGCAAAACTGAAATCGAGCTTGGAGGCATTTTCAAAGGCAAGACTCAACACTAATCAATTGCTGGACAATCATTGAAGCATAACCAACCCAAAACCAATCTCCATACGCGCCCTAAAGCTCTGTAAGTATCTCAAAAAACCGCTTTTCGTTTGAAATTGTAACTCCATATTCTTGCATTTTCCTGGCAAATCTTTGACATATTTATGATGCTCATGAAATTTCTGAACTTTTGGCATTGTTTGATTGCATTTATATGGACTGTAGCCCTGTAACCGAACCTAGGGTTTTGTAGTGTGTTTTATGGGCATTTCTTTTACAGGCGAAATCAAGATTTAAGAGGGATGTAGGTTTGTTCAGGAAGCCTAGACGAACATAACCATGGTCTTAGGGGTTGTTTTCATGGCCTAGAATGAATTTTAGGATCAACCTACGAATTCAGCTGCGGATCTGAATCCGCGGGAAAAAGTATAGGGTTGAAGGAAGAAGACGATGACGCGTCTCCCCCTGGTAGGCTGGTTCAAATATTCGCGCATTATTATTTTGTTCTGGCATATTAATGTTGTTTCTCATATTATTATTATTATTATTGAATACATTAACAAATGAAACGCGTTGGTTGAGTGGTAGAGGCGTTGTCCAATGACCAACAGGACCTGGGTTCGAATCCCAGGTCCCCCATGCATTTGTTCTATTTTTTCTACAGGTTATCCAGTGTAAATCCAAACGCATGGTCCATCATACTCCCTCCCTCAACTACTTGCCAGATGGCCCCAGGCCAAATCTGGTGATCCGGAATGAAAGTCTATGGTGGGATCCAGTCAACCAATGCATAGGGAATCAGAAAAGTCAGCCAAGGCCAGCGCCTATTGGGCCTCTGAATTGCTGAACAAGCCTCCAAATTGGGCCCAACCCCCCCCCCCCCCCCCAAGTCTTTCTATTTCATTCTTTTATTTATTTTATTCAATTATTTTCATGATTAATTAACCAATCAAACTTTTTTCATTAAAATTAAAAACCAAAAAATATTTTGTTTATTAAATTAATTTTCAGTATTTTATTTTTGTTAATAAATATTAATTTAAGTAATTTAGTTCTAATTAGGAATAGCTTTTAATATATTTTGCAATAATTAAAATTAACTTAGACAATTACGTTTTACTAACTTTGATCAAATTTATTTTTATTTCTTTAAATACAAAAAATCCAAAAATATGATTTTTATTAATTAATTTATTTATTAATTTAATAATTAATCCAACTTAATTTCCTCCATAAATTCAAAATAACCAAAAAAAAATCTTTTCTTTCAAAAAAGGGTCAAAACCCTAAAAACTCGCATTCGATTTAATTTCCCGCACGCGTTCCATTTTATTCAATATTGTATCTGTTTCCGGAATGTAATAGCTTAATAGGACTTTTACTATTTTTACCGCTTTATTTATTTTCCGCATTTTAAATTCAAGGGTTGCTTTTGGCGATGTAAATACCCGACGCCTTGTAATAGTTAGTTTAATTTCCGCAACTTATAAACTGTTAGATGTTTGATAATAGGGAATACATGACAAGATTGAACGTTTAAACCAAAAATCAACATAGATAACCATTGACATGTACAAAGATAAGATAAACTGAAGACAACACACTCGCACATGCGCACTCTTAGGGTACACCCCACTTGGTTGCCTTCTTACGCGTTCATTGAGTATAGGAAGTTTTAGAGGTCGCCCTCTTGTCCAAAGATCTTAGTTGCCTCGAAACGGTTGCCTCGAAAAAATGATCTAAGACATTAGGGTTACCGCTAAGGCGTCCTAACATTGCTTTAGTGACCGCACGTCCCTTAATCGAATTGACCCTTAAAACTCCAACGACGGTGCTACCTACTCATCAATAATGGGCTAGCATTGTCTAAAGGAAGATAGCATATAACGATTCCTTTTTCGAGTAGGTAGATGGTTCTTAAGTACTTGCTCTTTCCAAAACAAAAACAAAACCTTTTTCACACTTACACTCCTTTTCAAACAAAAACTCTTTTCAAACCCACAAACACAAAGAAAGCAAATTTTTGAAAACACTTTGAGCAAGTACCTAAGAGCCCGTGGATAACCACGGATAGAAAGGGTGCTAACACCTTCCCTTTCTATAATCTACCCCCTGAACCCGAGAAACATCTCGAAAAAGGAATTTTTCTGTGTTTTTTTCCTTTCCTTGTTGGATAAAATAAAAGACGGTGGCGACTCTTGCTTACCGCGACATTTTGCAAACACAAACGCAAAACACGAACCAACATTCCAAAAAATAGCCAGTTCTCTCCCACCGTATCACACTGTGCATCCCAATAACCTAGGTGACTTCTTTCCTCTCTTCTCTCTCAATGAAAATAGGAAAGCAAATTGCTTTTTGCCCCTTTTTCCAATTCTGAAAAGTTTGCAATGAAAAGTGGAAAATGATGAATTATGCTTCTTGAACAAGCTTTTGCTTATTTGATTTAGCTTATTATATTGCCATACTTCTGCTTTGCTGCCTGCTCTAGCTTATGCTGTTTGTTGTTTATTGTTTTCTATATTTCTGCCTCGTTTTTGTTGTCCAATTTGCGCTGCTGTTTGTTCAGTTTTGCTGTTTGGTTCAGTTTTGCTGTTTGCTTGGACAGCTTGCTGGCCTTTGTTTGGACAATTTTGCTTGCCTCTTGTTTGGACAGTTTTTGCACTTCTTCTTTCTTTCTTTTTGTGAACCAAGAAGAATAATCTTTTTGTGATTTGCAAATAGAGGAAATAAATTATGATGAATAATGGCATTCTGATTCCACTTTGCAAACTTTAATGATGAATAGCATTTAAAATCTTTGTTCATGCCCAAATGATTTTGTACTAATCATTTTTCTTTCTTTCATTTTCATGTGAGAAAAATGGAGATGACAAAGCAAGGAAGGCAAGAAACTCTGGGGCAAGCAAGGAGGTCTTGGAGATAAGCAAAGGAACTTCAGTCAAACTTAGGCATAGATTAATTCTCCTAGGCCAATCAAGCATTTAGATTTTCTTTGTAATTTAGAAAAACATTCTTGTATTGTATCCAACAATTGTACTAATTTATCTTTTAAATACAATAAGTTGTAAAACATAGAGTATTTAAAAGAACAAATTATTTTGTAACAATGTCTGAAAAATTGGAGAAAGTCTTATGAAATATTCTGGTGTCAATTGAAATCCTTTACTGACAATAACTTGTAATTTTCTCTTCGCATCCTAACTGATTCTTAAAGATTCCCAATCAAGATATTTAAAACAAAATGCTCCAGTCTGGTAACTTACATTCTAAGTAATCCCAATAACTATGTAACTGCATTCCAAACAAACACGCACTGTATATTCCATTTCCTGACCAAGCAAATGTTTTAAAAGACGCAAATCATCTGGTTAACCTGGATTAAACAATCATGAGTGTCCTACATGACAGTCTTAAATTCCATCTCTTGTCCCAAACAACCATGCCTTGAGAACAAACATTGTCTTTTCAGTAAACTTGAGAAAGCATGAAGACCTATGAAAGCCAATTGGATCTTTGAGAATTCATTTCTTTTGAGAATTGCAAGAAAAACCCTAATTGCTGGTTTACTGCCATAGAAGAAAATTTGTCTGATCGATTCTTGAGCCAACTTGAATATCTGAGAAACCCTAGGGTTGTGTCTTCTATGAAAAATGGGAGGGCAAATTTTGGGGTACAACACGGGTGTACAAATCTTTTTTGTTTTTATCCCTAATTTTTTCCCGAACCTTTTCGGTTCACCGGGACGCCCTTGTTTTGCCTAGGTGTGTCAACCTAGCGGGTCTTTGTTCATGCGCGGTATTTTCTGACTATGTCCACGCTCTCAGGGTGCAGGGAGTTGTCATTGTCGGTAGTGTTGTGTTGCCACACTATCAGAAGATGTTCGTTTGATCATATAAGATTCGTTGTTGGAATTCATGTCCAATGCCCCAAGTGTTTCAGATGGAGATCTGCCCCTGGCTATTTGGCATCTTTGAGAGATTCCTTGAATCTTGACTTGACTGCCCCAGATGATGGACAATGATCATGCCATTCCCCTTGGTTGGAAGTGTCTTTCCACTTGAGGTGATCCTTTTTATTGAGAAGGTTTTTGTTCACTAGATATTCGTCGTGCGAATTTCCTTGCTGTTGAACAAATAGTCATATGCAAACAATGTTATTTTAAGAATGCAAAGCTTATGTCTGTCTTGAAAATTTTGAAAATGCATTTTTTAGTAAAACAGTCAAATTTTGTAAAATGTGATGTCAACTCAGGATTTACAGCAAGTCCTACAGGAGTCAGGATACCTTTTGTAACAGTATGCTTTTGAACTAACCCATGCTTCAGCAAGGACTTTTAAGGGTTATAACGCGTCCTGGTTCACGGTTTAAGAAACAAAGGATAAAGGCTCAAATTTTATTTTTACCCACCCGTTCTTCGTGATGTTCTTCGATCCTAAACTCAGTTAATTGTGCATTAGATCTCGTTTGAGTCTTTGCTCTGATATTCTGGTGATGGTTCGGATACTGACAATTTATTTTGAACAGGCAGTCATTTTTGTTGAGAGTTTGTAGGACCTCTTTCTTTTTTATTTTATTATCCCTGTCTTTTTCCTGAACTATTTCTTTTTGTGATTACAGTCAGCGGGATGCCCCAGTTTTTTCTTAAGTCTCCTTCATAGGTTTTGACTTAATGGGCTTTTATTTCGAGAGATAATGACTGCCTATCTTGACGATTATAGGGAACCATCACCGTCTTTTGTTTTGGAAGGACGTCTTTGATGCCATTCGTTGTGCACCTGGATTAACTGAGAAAACTACCCTGCCCCAGGTTGTGATTAAGGGTTTTAATTCATGTGAAAAGAAAAAACTCCTACTTCTTTGGCTCAAAAGGGGTTGATTAGGGATTATCTTCCTTATAACTCCACTGTTTAGGATTTGAAACAACACATGTACATCATCAGCGGGGTCTGTTCAAAAGCATACTGTAGAAATTTTGATATCAATTTCATCATCCTCCCTCTAAAGGCTTAGAATTTTTTAATTGAGAGTTGAACATCACAAAAATGAAAGCAATTTGAATATAGTGAATACGAATGGATTGATTCAAAACAGACATATGCAATGCATTGATAAAGTAACAAAGTTTGACGTGAATAAATGTTTGAACAATCAAAAGAAAATTACAAATTGAAAATTCTAATGAACAAAAAGTATTCTCGTCTGGTCTCGTCACTTCAGAGGACATGCCTTGGAGGGATGGTAGAAGAACTCATCCTGACCTTCTTGTGTAAACTCCAGCACTCCCTTATCAATCAAGTCATGAGTTTTATTTTTCAATGCCCAACAGTCATCAGTATCATGCCCCGGGCTGTTGGAATGGTATGCACACCTAGCATCAGGATTGTGCCTTGGGGAGGCTATGTGGGGATTTTGAGGAGGATCCCTTAACATCACCAAATTCAATCTCAACAGGTGTTTTAAAGCTTGAGACAGCGTCATGTTGAGCTCGGCGAACTGCCTTTTCGGCGTATCTGGCTTACTCTGATTAACCTGTTGCTTTTGGCGAGGTTGTTGTTGGACTTGTGAGATGGTAGAAACTTGAAGAGGTCCATTCTTCACCAAACCAAACCCTTCTCTTCTTGGAGGATGATCAATGACTTGGCCCCCGGCCTCGAATGTTTGCCCCATACTGTTGTATCTATCTTGATGAAGCTGGTTGATAATGGTTCTCAACTCTTCTTGTTCCCGGGCTAAGCCTTGGATAAGAGCCATCTGCCCCAACATTTGGGCTCTCATTGCATCTACCTCAGCTTGCAGTTGTTCCATCCGTTTGTCCTTATTTTTTCCAGGACTTTTCTTGACCAAGTTCCCAACGAGGAGTGTTTTCAACTCTTCCTGCCCCTTGGATAGGTTTAGGAATATGTCCCTGAACCGAGCTTCTTGAGTTTGAAGATCTTTGTTGTCTTGTTTGAGAGCCATTGCTGAAATAAACAGCGAGAACATGAGAGACCTGTACTAGAAGACCTGTTATGCAATGATATGTATGATATATGTATGCAATGTTTTCAAGGATCTCGCGGGGTAAACAAGAAACTGTTAGAATTTGAATGCAGATTGATTGAAGAAACTTCATGTCGTTAAGATTCCTTCTTCAAGAGTCAAGCTCACCATATCGAGTGGGTCATAGCCCCCGACTCAAGTCATCGTGTTTTGATCTCTAGACGACATTGGCTAGAGGAAAATAAATCCCCTTTGCCCCTTGCTAGACGTATGATTTACCATAACCTGCATCACAAACCCTTGAGGTCCTTGAAATGGTTAAGGAAAGGTTAAGGCATGATGTTATGATATGTATGTTATGCGTTTAAGAAAAAGTACGAGGTGATGTAAACAAGTAAATCCGGAAAGAAATCCAAGTTATTGGATAAGGACTGTAAACAAAACCTGCAAAGAACTCATGTTGTTAGATAACAAACATGTGCAAGTAGTTCAAGTTGAAAGCACACAAGTCACACAATAGCCCTTAAATTTCAGGCTGGCATGGAGTTTAGGTACTACCCTCTTGCAGTTTAGTTGGTTCAACTTGTCCTAGTAATAGTAACCGGGTTTTAAAGGTTCTCAATATCACTGACCATCCTCCATCGGTCATAATTCCAGTTTAGCAACCTTTTCTTACGGCCAGAATCATCGCGAGAGTATGGTCTCAATGAGTGTAGCATACTGCTACTTTTCTATGGCCAAGTTGGTCAATTATAGGTTCTAAGGTCAGTTGATGCTTAATGACCCATTAGCAGCCCCATACTCTCCTTGTTGCTCCACAAGGGATATCGGTACCAACTAATGTGTCACACCAACGTAGCTACTGTTTCAACCGTATCGGTCTACGCCGTACAGTTCCCTCATAGTCTATTTCTACTTACCTAAAAGGTGTCCCCAGATCCGGGATAGGATCTATAGTAACTCCGATACAAAGCCCACAAAGATAAAGCAAATAAATCAAACAATTGAAAACAATATGATGAACTATTCCTAAGGTACACCCCACTTCTATGTCCCCAGCAGAGTTGCCAGTTCTGTGATACGGTGGCCAGAACCGGGGCGTGTTTCCCTATTTTTTAAGGAATTAGCTGGTTTGCATTTTGCGTTTGTGTTCGCAAAATGTCGCGGTAAGCAAGAGTCGCCACCGACTTTTATTTTATCCAACAAGGAAAAAAGCATAGAAAAATTCCTTTTTCGAGATTTTCTGAGTACGGGGGGTAGATTATAGAAATGGAAGGTATTAGCACCCTTTCTATCCGTAGTTATCTACGAGCTCTTAGGTACTTGCTCATCATTTTCAAAATTGTTTTCTTTATGTTTGTGGGATTTGAAAAGTTTTTGTTTTAACTTCGATTTAACTCTTGCTTCTGTCTTCAAGAGTGTAATGAAGTGTTTTTGAAAACTTTGTTTGAAAAGGAATGTAAGTGTGAAAATAGTTTGTTTTGATTGAGCAAGTACTTAAGAACTAATCTACCTACTCGAAAAATGAATCGTTTTGTATTCGTTTCCTTTAGACAATGCTATCCTACTATTAGTGAGTAGGTAGCACCGTCGTTGGAGTTTAAGGGTCAATTCGAAAAGGGACGTACGATCAGTAAAGCAATGTTAAGACGTCTTAGTAACAACCCTAAAGTCTTAGATCAATTATCTGAGGCGACAATTCTGAGGCAACCTTTCCGAGGCAACTTTGATCTTTAGACAAAAGTACGACCACTAAAGCATCCTATACTCAATGATCGTTTACCGAAGGCAACCAAGTGGGAGTGTACCCTAGGAGTGCGCATGTGCGTGTGATTCAATTTCAGATTTATTATCTTTGCACATTTAGGGTTGTCTAACTGTTTTAAAGTTTAATCACATACATTCTTGTCATGCATCCCTATATCATACATCTAACAGTTTAATAATTTGCGGAATTTAAAATGCAGAAATTAAACTACGCTATTACAAGGCTTCGGGTATTTACATAGCCAAAAACAAACCCTTTGAAAATAAAGCGATAAAAGTAAATAAACGTCCTAATTAAACTATTACAAACTGTAGGTAGTTACATCAATATGATAAATAATAACAATAAAGCAACTAATGCGAACTAGGGTTTTGACCCCTCTATCCTAATGAAAAGAGAAAATGTTTTTGTTGTTTTTAATATTTTTTAAAGAAAAGAATTTAGGTTTTAAAATTAAATATACAAATAATTAGCTAAGTCAAATTAATTAATAAAAATAATTACATGGCCTATTTTTGGTTTTTTGGTTATTTTAGGAAAAAAATAAAATACAATTAAGTTAGTAATAAAACCTATTTATTCTAATTGTTTTTAATTTATTTACAAAAAGAAATTAAAGTTATCTAAATTAGTCAAGCATAATTAAATTAATAAATTTATTGATAAAAAATAAATATCTTAAATTTAATTGGATAGAAAAATATGTTTGTGATTGTTTTAATAAAAAGAAAATTAATTTAATTTGTTAGTAAATTAAAATAAATAAGTTAAATAAAATGCAAAAAGAATAGAGAAAAAGAATTGGGCCTGAGAATTGTGGGGGGGTGAGAAGCAGATTCTGGGCCCCAAAATAGGGAGGTCTGTTTGACTTTGTGAATCCAGTGTGTTGCTTTGACTTAGGCTTCATGGTGCTCCTCCATTACTGGTCATCAGATCTGGATCTCAAGCCATTTGGCAACCTGGATTATGAGGACGTATGATAGACCCTTGGCTTGTGCACTTTGAACTGCTATGTGTCGACCCATGCTGCTATGCATCGACACATAGCTTTTCCTTGATCATGTAAAACAAAGTCAGTTCAGTATGGGTCGACACATAATGGGATGTGTCGACTCATGCACCTTCTTGTATCGATGTGAAACACGTATGTATCGACTCATAGGATTTTCCAGCTTCTGTTTTGCAATCTGAACTCAGTATGGGTCGACGCATGGGGGTTATGTGTCGACTCATACCCTATTTTTTCACTAGGATGAGTCGACACATGAGGATATGTGTTGATACCTGCTGTATTTTCCTTCCTAAAACATTGTGTTTCTTGTCTGTACAAGTTAACTTACAACATATGATGGATAGATGTAAATAACAAATGAGTGAATAAGTCTAATTCATAAGCAAACGATTAGTTCAAAGGGATAATAAAATATTACATCTTATCTTCAAGAACAAAAGACTGTTAATGATGTATAAAAAGATATCAAGTCAAAAGGACTTACCTTTGGGCTGCACTGGTTGTTTTAGATCTGAATGCTTTTCCAAATGCTGTGATGACTTTGTGAGTCTTCAGAAAGCTGCTCCGGACTGCTGGAACTGATTTGGACTGTACTGTAAGATTTTTGGTATTTTTGATGGTGAAGATGAATAGCACTACAAGGACCTGTTTTTTATGTTTTTGGATGCAAGTTCTCTGTTTTGCTCTGGTTCATGCGCCTCTTTTTCCACCTCCGTTTTTGGTCTGCCTTGCTGCGCCTGTTTCTCCTCTTGTTTTTTCTTCCAGTTTTGATTCTTGCTCATGCGCCTTCCTCCCCCTCGTTTTTGATCTGACTCTGTTCTATTTGTACCAAGGAGTGAATTAGGTTTGAAAGAATGCATCCAATCTTCCTCCATCAATGAATTTGATTGTGATTTGATCCTTCTTTAAATCTTTCCAAAATTGGCTTAAAATCAATCTTGTTGTCCATCCTAATGCCTTGCACGAATTTGAATGTTTGCTAGCTGTGTAATAAAACCTGAAACAAGCATAAAATCTTTTGTTTCCAATATTTTGGATTTTATATGATTTGTTTTGATTTAAATTGAATTAATTCAAATAAAAATCGAAATAAATAATAAAAACATGATAAAGACAAGTGTCAAAGGCTAGAGCTCGTGGACTATGTTGCCAACTCAAAACAAGTGAAAAAGATTGGGCCCATTTGGCAAAAATTGAAGTTTTAGGGATAGTTGACTTTTGGCAATTTTACAAAAAAGGTCAACTTCACCAATGCACAACTTCCTCAATTTTGACTCTTTGGAGGTGTTCTTGGACTTTTTAGAAATCTTGATATGTCCTCTAAGCAACCCTTTTGGTCCCATCTCAATTTGATATTCCATGATCATGTATGAAGCTTTGACAAAAAAAGGTGTTTTTGTTGACTTTTCAAAATGACCTATAATATCCAAATTCATAACTTCTTGTGAGTGTATATTTTGAACTTGGGAGCTGAAGATGGATTATATAGAATTGCATCCTATTAAAAATGAGATTTGTATGAGTCATTTCTCATAAAGTATGAGAAAGTTATGCTTGGTCAAAGTTGAGTTGACTTTTCCTACAAAACCCTAATTTAGCAACTTTTGAGCCTTGATGAATTATGAGCAATCCTTGATGAATCATGATAAAACATTGATCAAATGATGAAATATACTTCAAAATGAGGATGTTGACCAAAAATCTTGAAGTTTGACTGTATGTGGGCCACAATTGACTTTTACCCTAGCACAGTCGATTTTCAGGCCTTTGAGCAATTGACTGAGCTAACTTCCTCTGCAAGGCTTGAAACTTGACATGGATGATTTTGAGAACATATTAGGACATTGGTGAGCATTTGGAATCACTTGTACTCAAGTATCTTGATGCAACATGAAACCCTAATTTGAGGTAGACTGCTTTAGGAGAGAGCTTGTCTGGCCAACCCTTGAACTTCCTTGAGCAACTTGGGGATCTTTCCTGAAATGTTTTGAGAAATATGGGAGGGAAAATTTTGGGGTACAACACACATGAAATCCTAATTTGAGGTAGACTGTCTTAGGAGAGAGCTTGTCTGGCCAACCCTTGGACTACCTTGAGCAACTTGGGGATCTTTCTTGATATGTTTTGAGAAATATGGGAGGGCAAATTTTGGGGTACAACAGGTAGCCACTAAAATCTCTCACGTTTCAAGAGTTGTGACTGTTTTTCCAAAGGCAACCAAAGTGGGGTACCCTAGAGGTGCCCATGTGAAATTGTGTTATATTCAGTTATTTTTGTCTTTGATGTTAGGTTTGCTAATTTTTGCTTTTAGTCTTATCATGCAATCCTATTAAGCATACATCTAACAGTTAATATATGTACATGAATTTAAAGCATGGAATTTAAAACCTAACTATTACATGGCTTCGGGGAGGGGGGATTTACAAATCTAAAATGGGGAAACAAAAAGTAAAAAAAGCAGTAAATGTCCTAGTTTTTAACTATTATAAACCGGGAAGCAGATACAATAGTATGCAAAATAATAATGTTAAAATAAAATTGTGCGTGAATTAGAAAAGGTGTCTAAATCCTAAAGAAAACGAAATCTTTTTGTTGGTTTTTGTTTAATAAAAGAAAAATAAAAATCTAAGTCTACTTAATTTTATTTGATTTTATAATTACATAAAAAGTAACTAAAAGAATAAAAAAAAACATGTAAAATGGGTCAGGCAGCAAAAGTAAACAAGGGGTGGTGTAAGTTTAAAAACATGGGCCCAAAGTGAGAGGAAGTTGTCTTTCGATCCAACAAGGGAGGTTGTCTTTCGATCCGACAAGGGAGGCTATCTTTCAATCCAACGAGGGAGGTTGTCTTTCGATCCAATGAGGGAGGCTATCGAAAGTGCATGGTGGCCTGCACGTTGAGGTTACTAGATCTGGATTGATGGGATCTATTGGTGTTGACCATGTGGTGCATGGTGTGCATGTTAGACCTGCAAGCATGGGGTATGGAATACAATTGTTAGAAAAAACAAAATACATGACTTGGGTGTCGAACCCAGGTCCTTCCCCTTAATTCGAACCCCACCTAATTCAAACCCCTGAGTCCAAATCTGAAGCTATTTTATCATGAAACACCATGAATCCTTAGATTCTAAGGAACCAATTTCGATCGCCCTAGCAATGACATTTTGTGTTTTGGGCACTGAAACTCACATGAATAACCTTAAAACATTCATAAATAATGATAATAACATGAATATGCAATAGAAAGAGACCTAGATTAAAGGTTAAATGAGTTTGAGATCCAAGATAAGTTACCAAAAAAGGAATTATGTGAGTGATGCTTCTGCTGTTGGACCTGCCTAATTCTTGGAAACGTCTCCTGGAACCTTCAGGGAGTGAGTGGAATGCTTGTTTTGGAGTGAGGAGGCCTGCAAAGATTGTTTCGATTATGACAACTTTGTGAAGATTTTGAGAATTTGGTATGACTTTTTGAGGTAATATGTCTGTGTATAGGAAATGTGTCTGTTGTACCCCAAAGTTTTCCCTCCCATTTCACTCAAGATATGCCTCTAAAGGTCCCCAATTACTCAAGGTTGACTAAGGATTGATCAGACAAATCCTCTTCCTAAGGCAACAAGGCTCAACCTAGGTGTTGTACCCCAAAATTTTCCCTCCCATATTCTTCAAAGTTTTGACAAGCATCATCTCAATTTGCTCAAGTCTATTCAAGGGTTGCACAGTCAAACCATCCTCCTAAGCCAGTCAAAATTGGGGTTTTGGTTCCTGCAAGGAAGTTGAGGTTTTCAAAAGGCTCAATCAAGTCCCATAGGCCTATACACATTGTCAAACATACATATGCCAAGTTTCAAGACTCACAGCATCAAGTTGCACAGTCAAAAGCCCTAATTGCTTCACAATCAACTGTAGGGGTAAAATGGTCATTTGGCAGTCAAAAGTCAAAATTTTTGGTAAACATATTATTTTGAAGCCACAATCATCATTTTATCAATTCTTGATCATGATTCCTCAAGCATGGCTCAAAATCAACAAGATGCCAAAAGTTTCTATTTTAGGACAGCTGAAAATTCAACTGTAACTTGACCAAGGCATAACTTTTTCATGGTTCATCAGAAAAATCCCATCCAATGCTCATTTTGAAGGGGATGACATTTCCTACAACTCATATTCACATTCCAAGTCCAAGAAATTCTCTCATAAAAAGTTATCAATTTCTACATTATAGGTCATTTTCAAAAGTCAACAAAAAGGCACTTTAAGTCAAAGACCATAACTTGAAATTGGAAAATCAAAATGAAATGGGATTAGAGTCATTGGTTAGAGGACTTCAAGACCTTTCCAAAATGTCCAAGAACATGTTCATAGCTTCAAAATTGAGCAAGATATGCATTGGAGAAGTTGGGAAATTTTTGGGAATTTGCAAAAGTCAACTTTGCCTAAAACACCTTGTTTTTGCTAATGGGCCTCAAATTCTTTCTTGAAACATTGTCCAAGGCCTATGCACGACCCATTGAACTTAAATTGAATTATTTTCTTATTTTTATTAATTATTTGGATTTTTAATTGATTATTAATTCATTTAATTGATTTAATTGTAGGAAAATTCAAAAGATATGATTTTCAAATCTTTTGTGAAGCAAATAAGATCAGGGCAAGCTGGCAATTTCGTGCATCCATCAAAGAGGTAAAAAAATCCATGTTTGGAAAGCTTTATCAATCAAAAATATGCAAAAAAGATTTGATTGGAAATCAAAGATTGAAAACATAATTCCATGGATCTTTGACCTAGTTTGTACCCTAATTTCCTTCCAACATAAATACTGAAGCCAACCCTAGTGTTGTGGACGTGCAAGCTGCTGTAAAACACCATAACCAAATTCCAAAAAATCAAGAAAAAGTTGAAAACAGAAATCAACCTTCCAGCACAATTCAAACCCTTTTCTTGATTCCAACACTTTGCTGGGGTACTCAGGAACGCATAGCAATCACAAACAAGCCTTAACACTCAAAGAATCGTTCTACACAGTCATACGATTTACCACTTTTTTTCAAAATCATAATCATCGATTCATGCATTTTTAACATCTTTTATTGATTGTGTTGTGTTTATAGGACTCATACGAAGCTATTAGTGTGATTGAATTGCATTATGGTGCCCTGAATTGCAAAACACCATTAATGAAATCTAGGGTTTCAGAGCTCTCGGATTAGGGCTTTCCACATACAGCAAAATTGGACCTCATAACGCTTATGGTTGAATTCATCAAGGCCAGACGAACTCAACCCAACCATCGCGCCCTTTTTATATGTATTGTACGCCTATTCGCTATTATTTGACATTCCATGTTGTGGGGGTTAAAAACCCCCGCTATCTGCTTTGCTTTTTTGCAGGTGAACGAAGAAGATGGTGAGCTGGTAATATGCTAGTCGATCATTCAAATATGGCGCGCGCTTTTTTATGTTTCCAGCATATATTTGAAGTGGTGAAAAACACAAGAAGGGGGGTTGAATTGTAAAACTGAAATCTAAAGCAATGAACACGATATTTTTATCCTGGTTCGTTTGATCTCAAACTACTCCAGTCCACCTGTCAAGGTGATTTCGCCTCTCTCCAACGAGGTCTTAATCCACTATATTCAACTGAATATTACAGACTGCTTTAACAACTGCTAAAGCCTTCTTGATTCAAACCACAACCCGGTTTGTCAAGGTAACACTTTCTTACAAAGAGATAAAACTATGTGTGTGGATGTTTTCTATAAAACTGTATCACAACTGTGATGTATACACAAAATGAAGCTTAGAAACTAGATTGCTAAACAGTAATGGAATATCAGAGTGTGTGGTTTAGCAAAACTGGTAGAACGAAGATTATGGTTCAGCTTTTGTGCGTGTAGAGATTTGGAGAGCATTAACCATTTCAATCTTCAAAGTCTTGTTTATATAGCATTGAGATGATGAACGTTGGATGCAATATTCTTGATTCAATGCTAATAACAAACTTTCCTTATTGAGCAGATCTTGTCTGGAATGAAGCCGTTGGAATTAATTTGCTTTCAATGCACAGTACCGTTGCTTACTTAATGCAAGTTCTGGCTTGGCTCATTCTGATTCTGCTTCGCTGCTGATGGACTATTGTGTTTCTGTATCAGAGTATTAAGTGTAGTCTTGTTCATCAGGCTTCAGCATGTACGTGAGTTGATCATCTGATTTTGACGTTCTGATGTAGCAACTTCTGATGCTGGTGTATGAAATCAAATTCTGATGCTGAAAAGATGTGATCTTGCTTATTTCAATCAGCGTATCTGCAAGTCAGAACATAATAATTTTAGGAAGCAGATAGTTCAAACATGAAACATATAAATACTATATCTTTTCACTTTGTTATCATCAAAACTCAAATATAGGGTAGTAGATTC
This sequence comes from Vicia faba, assembly GCA_948472305.1. Lineage (NCBI taxonomy): Eukaryota > Viridiplantae > Streptophyta > Magnoliopsida > Fabales > Fabaceae > Vicia > Vicia faba. Next base: position 439,713,019 of record OX451739.1, on the reverse strand, counting down.
AAACATTGTTCTAACAATCTCCCCCTTTTTGATGATGACAAAAACTAGATATTTTAAATGAAAATAACATGAAAAGGTATCTGGAAAATGTATCAGAGTAAGAAGTACGGAGAAGTCAGAGTTAAGAGATACTCCCCCTGAGTTGATTACTTCCCTTTGATTATACGTGTTCTTCAGGATCAGATCTTTTTCTTTCTTTGAACATCAGATTATCAGAGTCTTTGACTTATCAGAGAGCAGAGCTTCATAGCTTTTCTTGTCAGAGCTTTGCTTTGGATCAGAGTATTAGGACGATCAGAACTTCATATTGATCAGAGCAACATTGATCAGAGCTTCTAGTCTTCAGAGTGTCCAGGAGCTTCCTTGTGCCTGTAGACTTCAAACAAAACAGAAAAAACATTTCAAGTAATAAAGTTAGAATGTTTGAGAATTTCTGTCTAGTTAGCCGTTATTGATTTAAATATCATTCTTGTTCTCCCCCTTTTTGTCAGCAATCAAAAAGTGTTGGTGATGTGCTAAAACAATTAAGATCAGAAAAAACTAATCATATTAATATAGTTCAGAATCAGAGCAAGAAAATATTACAAAACATAATCAAAACAGTACATCAGAAAATCAGGAGAACATGAAAAAGGTCATGCATGAAAAAAAAATTTAAGGTTGAGGAGGCAAGCGTGTGAACAGGCTCTCCAGCATGGCTTGAATCTTTTCAGAAGTCTCATTCTGTTTATGCACCATGCTGACAACAGTGTCAATCTTGCTGTCCTGCACATCCATTCTTGCTTTCATCTTCTGATCGTTTTCATCCATCCGCTGCTGCAGACGCATGTCATTCAGCCTTAGTTCTTCCAGAGTCTGCCTGTCCAAGGCAGCTTGAGAAGCATCAGAAGAAGGAGGCTTCTCAGAACTTTCAGCAACATCTTCTGCTTGACTTTCTTCAGCCTGAATGGTCTTGTCTTCTTCTGATGGTTGCACCTTTGCAGCTTGCTGTTTCTCAGACCAAGGTTCACTGTCCAGAGGGAGCACGTCCTCTTTCAGAAGGATACTTCCAACTTCATTCAGAAGCTTGCTGAAATTTTGTTGTGCCTGCTCATAGTTGATATCCTGCAACTTGAGGGCTTCAGCACGTACCCAAAGTCTGAACTGTGACCAGAGCTGATCAGAAGCAGCTGGATCAATCATCCCAGGACAGACTTGCTTTAAGGAAGCAATCCATTGCAGCACACCTGTTTCAAAATTCAAAATACCAGAGCCAACATCTGGTTGCTTTGGTTTTGGGATGGCAATTTTGTGTTTTAGATCAGCAAGACGGTCAAGACTGGTTAAGTCAATGAAAGTCCTGCTGGGGTTTTCAGAGGTTTTCTGAGAGGCTGTTTGTTTTGGAGGAGGGGTATCAGAGTCAGATATTTCGATTGGAGTGGGTGGAGTTTTGGGAGTTTTTGGTGGTGTCGATTCTGATGAGGATGGTAACTGGGGCATGAAAACAGTGGTTCCACATGGCAACTGAATTGCCAGCGGTGATGGTTGAGGTGAGTGAGGGTCAGATTGATGAGGAGAAGGAGTTTCAGAGTGGTGAAACTTTGTTTGTGGTGAAGGTGGATTAATTTCTGGTTGGGGAGAGGGAGGTGGAATCTCTGATTGCTCAGGGATCAGAGGTTCTTCTGAGAGTGGTTGTTGTTGTTCTGGTTCTGGTTGTGGAGGAGGAACATTTTGTGGTTCAGAGTTTGGTTGAGCAGAGGCATGTTGACGCTCAATATCAGCCAGCACTTGGTCAAGTGCTGTTGTTGTTGAAATTGTTGGTTGTTTGGGTTGTTTGGTTCTAGGTCTTCTGAGTTTTAATGCCTCAGAAGGGTCTTCTTCTTGTATGGTTTCATCAATGGTAGGGATGGGAATTGATATTCTATGAGAGGTTTGAGGAGGGATAGATGCTGGAATAGTAAAAGATTTTGAAATAGGGGCAGCAGATGAAATACCTCTTTTCTTTGGAGTCTGCTGAGATGATCCTTCTGATGGCGCTTTCCTCTTCTTTGTCTTCTTCAAAGTCACTTCTGGTTGGGGTTGACGCAGATCTCTGATATTCAGCTTTGGATCTGTATCATCTGCCTTGTACGCATCTGGGTACCTGAGAAACATCTCTGGTTTGGATTCCATTTCAGAAAATACTGGAAAATCACTCAGAGGCACTCTTCTGCTGGAGATATCAGCAGTGGAAGTAGCTCTGGGTTCTTTCTGAATATTTTCTATCAGCTTCATCTTTTTCAGGTTCTTTGCGTTCAGAGGTTTCCCAATTGTTGGTTCAATAGTGCTCAACTCCTGAGCTTCTATCAGATGTTCAATCAGCCTATTCTCTGTCAGAATATCTGATATTAGCCTTCCAAAAGGTATCCAGTCCCTCTTGGTTCTTTCTTCTTCCCTTGTTTCTTTCACACTGGTTTTGAGATGGTTGAACAAGAAGTGAGCCAGATTGATCTTTATCTTCTGATCAATAAAGTAGATCAGAAACTGCTGATCCACATTTATATAATCAGGAGAACTTGTTGGTTTCCTGTGGTTGAAGCACCCCAGAATAATCTTAGCCCATACTCTGCAGTGATCCTTCAGATCTTTAATCTTGCTACTGGGCATCCCAAGAGTGAAAATCCTATTAGCTACCACACCTATATCAGCACATCTTTCAGCCATGTCCACACAACGGACGCCACCACCACTTTGACCGATTAGCCTTGCAATGAGATCTTCAGAAATCACAATCTTCTTCCCCATGACAGAGGAGATGACTAGATGTTTTGAAACCTTGGCGTGAATCCAAAATTCCTTGACCAGCACTGGGAATGTTGGTCCAACCAACCTATCGAAATACCTTTCCCACTTTTGAGCCCTAATTTCTTCAGTTAGGTCAAAACCATTTTCCTTCAAGCTTTCAAAATCAATGATTAACTCAGAGAGCACTTCAAGGTTCTTCACTGGAGTGAGGAGAGTTCTGAGCGGCACTTGATATTGCTCAGAAGTTGCTTTCTTCTGATTACCTGCAGAAACGCTGCTGGAGGATGCCATTGTTCACACTAAAAAAGGGTTTTGAGAATGAATTGAGGAAAAAGGTTTGCAAGAGATGAACTCAGAAATATGCAGAAAAAGCTTGAGTGATAGTGAGAAAGCGTAAAGAATAAGAATGAGAGATTAATGTGCTTAAATAGAGTTTTCAAAACTATTTTGAAAAGATAAATGTTTTTAAGAGAGAGAAAAATCATGATTACCATTTAAAAGCATGATTACTTTTCATTAAATGCTTGCTGATTTTGGGGGATTTGAGAAAGATACTTAAAAACGGTTACCAGACATGTGTCTCAATGCACCCAATCAGCGCTTTGCCTTCTCAGAAGCGTGCACGCGTTCTGCTTCAGAGATATGCTGATGATTGGATGACACTTGTTTGATGTAGTGATCAGCACGTCTGTCTTTGAGATTAGACTCTCAGATCTTTAGACTTGCATCTGATACAATCTGCATGTTCTATCTTTCTGAAAGGAGATTGATCAGAAGTTCACAGTAAAATAATTACATTCTGAAAGTAAATATATGGAATTAAAACATTTTCACTCTGGGCACACTTTCATGCTGAGATGTTTCAGAATGAAATTAAACCTATCTTCTAAAAGGGGTTTAGTAAAGATATCAGCCCATTGATGGTCTGTATCTATAAATTTTAAGTTCAAAATACCTTTCTGAATATAGTCCCTAATGAAGTGATGTTTTATTTCTATATGCTTAGCCCTAGAATGTAAAATAGGATTTTTACTTAAGCAAATAGCAGAAGTATTATCACAAAGTATAGGAATGTTACTCTCAAAAATCTGGAAGTCTTCAAGCTGACTTTTCATCCAGAGCATTTGTGTGCTACATCCTGCTGCTGCTATGTACTCAGCTTCTGCTGTTGACAGAGCAATTGTTGATTGCCTTTTGCTGGACCAAGAGATCAGATTTTCTCCCAGAAACTGGCAGCTTCCAGAAGTACTTTTACGTTCCACTCTGTCTTCAGCAAAGTCAGCATCACAGTAGCCTACTAAGCTGTAATCACTAGATTTTCTATAAAACAAACCCAGATTAGTAGTACCTTTCAGATACTTGAAAATTCGCTTAACAGCTGTTAAGTGAGATTCTCTAGGATCTGATTGGAATCTAGCACAGATACAAACACTGAATAGTATGTCAGGTCTTGAAGCAGTCAGATAGAGGAGAGAACCAATCATACCTCTGTAGACTTTCTGTTCTACACTTTTGCTTACCTCTTCTCTTTCCAGAATGCACGTGGGATGTATTGGAATCTTTGATGGCTTACATTCTGAGAGGTCAAATTTCTTCAGAAGATCTCTGATGTATTTGCTCTGATGAATGTAAGTTCCTTCTGGAGTTTGATTGATCTGAATTCCTAGAAAGAATTTCAGTTCCCCCATGAGGCTCATCTCAAATTCTGCCTGCATACACTTAGCAAATTTTCTTCCAAGAGAAGGATTAGTAGAACCAAAAATGATACCATCAACATAAATTTGACAGACTAAGATGTCACTCTTAACTGTTTTACAGAATAGAGTAGTGTCCACTTTCCCTCTGGTGAATTCATTTTCAAGCAGAAAGTTACTTAGCCTTTCATACCAAGCTCTGGGAGCTTGTTTCAGACCATACAGTGACTTCTTTAGTTTGAAAACATGTTCTGGATGTTTTGTATTTTCAAAACCTGGGGGTTGGTGAACATAAACTTCTTCTTCTATATAACCATTTAAGAATGCACTTTTGACATCCATCTGATACAGAGTGATGCCTCTATTAACAGCAAATGAAATTAAAAGTCTGATAGATTCTAACCTGGCGACTGGGGCAAAGGTTTCTGTATAGTCTATCCCCTCTTGCTGACTATAACCTTGTGCAACCAGTCGTGCCTTGTTTCTGATGACTTCACCTTGTTCATTTAGCTTGTTTCTGAACACCCATCTTGTTCCAATGACGTTGAATCCTTTTGGTCTGGGAACGAGATCCCATACGTCGTTTCTGGTGAATTGATTCAGCTCTTCTTGCATTGCCAGAATCCAGTCATTATCCAGAAGTGCTTCATCAATAGAAGAAGGTTCAATCAGAGACACAAGTCCCATAAGAGTTTCTTCAGAGTTTCTGAAGCTTGCTCTTGTTCTGATTGGATCTTCCTTTCTTCCTAGGATAGTCTCTTCTGGGTGATCCAAGCTGCTTCTGGGTAATCTCTTCTGAGGTTGATCAGCAACTGTTGTAGGATTTCTAGCAGTGCTCCTTTCAGACGTTGAAGGAATGTCTGTGTTGAGAGCTTCTGATGACTTGTCTTCAGAACCTGCAAATTCAATTTCTATACCTGCAAAAACTTCATTCTGCTTTGACTTTTCAGAGTCAAGCTTGTCATCAAAACGAACACTGATTGATTCTTCCACAATCTGTGTTTCTGTATTGTATACTCTGTACCCTCTTGAGCGTTCAGAGTATCCTAACATAATACACTTCTGTGCCTTAGAGTCAAACTTGTTCAAATAATTCTTTGTATTTAATATAAAGCAAGTACATCCAAATGGATGAAAATATGAAATGTTGGGCTTTCTGTTCTTCCACAATTCATATGGAGTCTTTTCCAGAATAGGTCTTATTGAGATTCTATTCTGAATGTAGCACGCTGTGTTTATTGCCTCTGCCCAGAAAGTCTTAGCAACGTTTGTCTCATTGATCATGGTTCTGGCCATTTCTTGCAATGTTCTGTTCTTTCGTTCTACAACTCCATTTTGTTGGGGAGTTCTAGGACAAGAGAAATCATGCAGAATGCCTCTGTCATTAAAGAATGACTCAAAATCTTTATTTTCAAATTCTCCACCATGATCACTTCTGACTTTAACGATTCTAAGATCCTTTTCATTCTGAACTTGGTTACAGAAGGTAACAAACACAGAGTGTGACTCGTCCTTGTGTCTTAAGAACTTTACCCATATCCATCTGCTATAGTCATCTACGATTACTAACCCATACTTCTTACCACTGACTGAAGCAGTTTTAACTGGTCCAAATAAGTCAATGTGCAGAAGTTCTAATGGCTTAGAGGTGGAAACAACATTTTTGGATTTAAAGGAAGGTTTTGCAAATTTGCCTTTCTGACATGCTTCACACAGAGCATCTGAATTGAACTTCAAATTAGGAAGTCCTCTGACCAGATTGAGTTTGTTAATCTGAGATATTCTTCTCATACTAACATGCCCCAATCTTCTGTGCCAGATCCATTGCTCGTTGTTAACAGACAGAAGACATTTTACATTCTGACTCTTTAGTTCAGAAAGTTTAATTTTGTAAATGTTGTTTTTCCTCTTACCATTAAACAGGATAGTCCCATCTTTCTGACTAACAGCTTTACATGATTTTTGATTAAAGATTATATCATAACCGTTATCACTTAATTGACTTATGGATAACAGATTATGCATCAATCCATCTACTAGCAGAACATTATTAATAGAGGGAAGATTTCCATTACCTACAGTTCCAGAGCCGATTATCTTTCCCCTCTGATTGCCTCCAAAGCCAACGTGGCCTCCAGGCTTAAGTTCCAGGCTTTGGAACATATGCCTTCTTCCCGTCATGTGTTGTGAGCAGCCAGAGTCCAGGTACCATGACTGGTGTTTCTGACTTGCTGCTAAAGATATCTGCAACATGTATTATTTTATCCTTAGGTACCCAGATTTTCTTGGGTCCTGATTTGTTAGTTTTACCAAAACTCTGGTTGAATTTTGGTTTCACAGAGTGCTTACTGCTAGTATATTTGATATCATGTGTGTGACCATACACAAAGTGTGAATTCAGAGGTGTGTGTTTAATGGTTAAGTCCATGACATTCTTTGGTGTAGGAACCTTACCTTGGTATCCTATTCCTTTCCTGCCGTTTCTGCTAACTCCATAGATCATTGAAGCCATTCTGCTTCTATCTATGCTTTTAGCTAGGAACTTCTGGAAACTATGATCATACTCCTTGATGATCTCATCAGCGTTGCTGGGAGTTTCAGAAATTGGTTCCTTCTGAGAGTTTTGTAAAGTGTTTTCTAATTTTGAAATCTTATCTCTCAGCTCAGAATTTTCCAATTTGAGACTCTCAGACTTATTAGAGTCAGATTCAAGATTCCTTTTCAGGTCTCTGAATTTAGCTCTAATTTGCTGATAACGTTCCAGAATCTCATTGAGGCTTTCAGCAAGTTCAGCCTTTGTAAAGTTAACAGCGAAGTTAGGAAATACCTCTTCTGTGTTTGATTCTGAGTCTGATTCAGAAGCTTCACGATCTTCTGAAATGTTAGCCATGAGAGCTATGTTTGCCCTTTCATCATCTGATTCTGAGTCAGCTTCAGACGAGTCAGAGTCATCCCATGTAGCCATGAGACTTTTCTTCTTCTCTCTTCCAAACTTCTTTTTGGGCTTTTCCCTCTGAAGCTTTGGGCAATCACTCTTGTAGTGTCCTTGCTCATTGCACTCATAGCAGATGATGTCTTTGGTGTTTGGCTTCTTGCTACTGGAGGAGCCTTCAGATCTTCTGTATCCAGAGGAAGAATCTGTCCTTCTGTATCTGGAAGAAGACTCGTTCTGATCATATCTTCTGGGATTCCTGAACTTCCTTTGTCTTTGCTTCCACAGTTGATTCACTCTTCTGGAGAGAAGGGAAAGTTCGTCTTCTTCTGATGATGATCCATCAGATGTTTCTTCAACTGCCTGCAAAACTTTAGACTCAAATTTTCTGTTAGATTTTAATGCTAAAGGCTTACCTTGCTTCTGAGGCTCATCAGCTTCTAGCTCTATCTCATGACTTCTGAGGGAGCTGATAAGTTCCTCCAGAGTGATTTTGTTGAGATCTTTAGCTAGCTTCAGAGCAGTAACCATAGGCCTCCACTGCTTGGGTAAACTTCTGATTATTTTCTTGACATGGTCAGCAGTAGAGTACCCTTTGTCCAGAACTTTGAGACCAGCTACCAGAATCTGGAATCTAGAGAACATAGTTTCAATGGATTCAGATTCTTCCATTTTGAACGCCTCATACTTCTGAATGAGCGCCAGAGCTTTTGTTTCTTTGACCTGAACGTTGCCCTCATGCGTCATTCTGAGAGAATCAAAGATGTTCTTTGTTGTGTCTCTGTTGGAGATCTTTTCATACTCAGTATAGGAAATGGCACTGAGGAGGATGGTTCTGGCCTTGTGGTGATTCTTGAAGTCACGCTTTTGTTGATCAGACATTGATTTTCTATCAATCTTCTGACCACTTGCATTCACAGGGTGCGTGTATCCATCTGTCACCATATCCCACAGATCAGCATCATATGCCAGAAAGAAGCTTTCAATTCTGTCTTTCCAGTAATCAAAGTTTTCTCCATCAAAGACTGGAGGTTTGCCACTGAATCTGTCTCTGTCCTCATTGTTGTCATTGCTGATGTGAGAATTGTTTCCTGCCATTGTGTTTTTCTGACGCTGGATCTTGTACTGACACGGTTAAGTGTTTTAGCTCAGAACCAGGCGCTCTGATGCCAATTGAAGTGGTGAAAAACACAAGAAGGGGGGGTTGAATTGTAAAACTGAAATCTAAAGCAATGAACACGATATTTTTATCCTGGTTCGTTTGATCTCAAACTACTCCAGTCCACCCGTCAAGGTGATTTCGCCTCTCTCCAACGAGGTCTTAATCCACTATATTCAACTGAATATTACAGACTGCTTTAACAACTGCTAAAGCCTTCTTGATTCAAACCACAACCCGGTTTGTCAAGGTAACACTTTCTTACAAAGAGATAAAACTATGTGTGTGGATGTTTTCTACAAAACTGTATCACAACTGTGATGTATACACAAAATGAAGCTTAGAAACTAGATTGCTAAACAGTAATGGAATATCAGAGTGTGTGGTTTAGCAAAACTGGTAGAACGGAGATTATGGTTCAGCTTTTGTGCGTGTAGAGATTTGGAGAGCATTAACCATTTCAATCTTCAAAGTCTTGTTTATATAGCATTGAGATGATGAACGTTGGATGCAATATTCTTGATTCAATGCTAATAACAAACTTTCCTTATTGAGCAGATCTTGTCTGGAATGAAGCCGTTGGAATTAATTTGCTTTCAATGCACAGTACCGTTGCTTACTTAATGCAAGTTCTGGCTTGGCTCATTCTGATTCTGCTTCGCTGCTGATGGACTATTGTGTTTCTGTATCAGAGTATTAAGCGCAGTCTTGTTCATCAGGCTTCAGCATGTACGTGAGTTGATCATCTGATTTTGACGTTCTGATGTAGCAACTTCTGATGCTGGTGTATGAAATCAAATTCTGATGCTGAAAAGATGTGATCTTGCTTATTTCAATCAGCGTATCTGCAAGTCAGAACATAATAATTTTAGGCAGCAGATAGTTCAAACATGAAACATATAAATACTATATCTTTTCACTTTGTTATCATCAAAACTCAAATATAGGGTAGTAGATTCAAACATTGTTCTAACAATATTGTTGTTTTATGTAATATATTTAATTGCCACCATAATAACAAAAGCGCTCAACTGGCTCAGTGGAAGGACGTGCTGGCAAATGATCATTGGGACCTGGGTTCGATTCCCAGGTCCCCCCAAAACTCAATATTATTTTTTCTTATGTAATTCTATACCGGCCATTCAATGCATTCCACCATATGTCCTCACGCATCAGCTTGCCAAGTGGCCACAAGGCTTAATCCAATGGTCAGGATGAAAGAACACCATACTCCTGGTCAATCCACGCTCTAGGCCATCCAGAAAGTCAACAAGGGCTTTGTGTTAATGGGCCAACAATTCCAGATTAACCTCCCATGGGCCCAGAATACCCCCTGGTTAATTACTTCTTTTCTTCTTATTTTTATTTTGTTTTCTTTTAATTATTTCATAACTAATTATTATTATTTATTAACTAACAAATTAATTTTCATAATAAATTCAGAGATCACAAAATTGTAAATATTTTTATTATTTATTAAATTCACTAATAATTATTTTTGTAAATAAAATACTAACCAATTAATTAGTTTAATAGATCAACTTTAATCTTTTTTCATAAATAAATAAAAATCATGTAGAATTAGGGTTTGACAATTTTCAATCATATTTTCTTATTATTATTATTTATTGATTATTATTATTTTTGTAAATAAAATTTAAATTAATTAATTTAGTTAATTAGGTTAACTTTGACATTTTTTATAATAAGTAAAATAATTTAGAATTAGGGTTTTCTTGACTTTTAATTTCCTTTTTCTTTTATTTTCATAAAACATAAAAAAACACAAAAAACATTTTTCTTGTAAATAATTAATTAATTAATTAGGTGTAGGTTTAATATTTGATTAATTGCAAAAAAGGACAAACTACTTTCTTAATTTCTCAAAAGGGTCAAAAACCCTAGGACGTCCCGATTTAATTTCTTTTTGCACATTATTCTTATTTTGATCATTTATGTAACTGTTTCCGGAATGTAATAGTTAATTAGGATTTACCGCTTTCTTTTACTTTCTCGCACTTCTTTTCCAAAACGGGTTTTTGTTTTTGGTGATGTATAGACCCGCGACTTGTAATAGCGTAGATTTACCTTTCTGCATTTTATTTTCCGCACTCTTAACTGTTAATATGCATGCAAGACTGAATGACAAATAAAATCAATCCGTAGCTCACAAATAACATGTTCAAAGATAAACATAAACTGAAGTGAACACACATGCACATGCCACTCCTAGGGTACGCCTTACTGGTTGCCTCGAACGTGGTCGTCAAGTATAGGGTGTTTTAGAGGTCGCCCTCCTGTCTAAAGATCCAGTTGCCTCGAAACGGTTTCCTCGGATAAAAAGGATCTAGGATATTAGGGTTACTTCTAAGGTGTCCTACTATTGCTTCGGTGACCACACTGTCCCTTAATCGAATTGACCCGAACACCTCCAACGACAGTGCTTCCTATTTCTCAATAGTGGGATAGCACTGTTTAAAGGATTCTTACACAACCTAATTCCTTAGAGTAGGTAGATTCTCATGGGTACTTGCTCTCTTTCAAACAAACAAAACATCTTTTCACACTGACACTTTCAAAAAGTTTTCAAACAAATCTTTCATACACTCTTGAGGACAGATACAAGAGTTACCTAGAAATTTTTCAAATGAAACTTTTTCAAAACCCACACACACTTGAAAAGCAAACATCTTTTTAAAACATAAGAGCAAGTTCCTAAGAGCCCATGGATAACCATGGATAGAAAGGGTGCTAACACCTTCCCTTTCTATAAATCTACCTCCCGAACCGAGAGACATTCTCATAGAAGGAATTTTGCTGTGCTTTTGTCCTTTCCATGTTGGAGAACATAAAAGACGGTGGCGACTCTTGCTTACCGCGACATTTCGCGAAACCAGCTTAAAAAACAGTCAGTTCTATTTCCACCGATCACAGGACTGGCGACTCTGCTGGGGAATATCTTATAAAGTGAGGTGTACCTTAGGATTAGATCATACTTATGTTTTCAATTGCTTGCTTTGATTGCTTTAAATTTGTGGGCATTGTCTTGGAGTTTCATGGATCCTAACCCGGATCTGGGGATACCCTTTTAGGTAGCATAAGCTGTGAGGGACCTGTCCGGCGTAGACCGACATGGGTGAAGCAGTGGCTACGTTGGTGTGACACCTTGGTCTGTACTGATATCCCTTGTGTTGCAACAAGGAGAATATGGGTCTTCTAAGGAGTCATTAAGCACCAACCGACCTTAGAACCCTAAATTGACCCAACTTGGCCATAGAACAGTAGCAGTATGCTACACCCATTGAGGCTAAACTCTCGCGATGGTTCTGGCTGCAAGAAAAGATTGCGACGCTGGAGTTATGACCGATTGAGGGTAGTCAGTGATATTGGGATCCTCTAGAACCCGGTTACTTTTGATAGGACAGGTCTTAACCAATGAAACAGAAAGAGGGTAGTACCTAAACTTCATGATGGCCTAAACTCTAAGGGTTGTCTTGTGTGACTTGTGTGCCTTATCATGTTTGCCTTTTGTGAATACTTGTGGTGTGCTTTACCATAACATCATACCATCATAACATTGCATGCATCCTGCATAAGGACTGACCCATTTCAAAGACAAGAGGGTTTCATCTTTGCTCTGTTTTGTAGGACATTATGATGCATGTGCGAAGGAATACTATCCGGCTCAGCTTTGTTCACCCACCTGATCTGCTTAAAGAATTGGTTGACAGAATTCTAAATACTACTTCCTTTATCCAGAGGCATGGTTCTCTTCTCGGTTTAGTCACTTCAAAGTGGGACCAACAACTGATGAGTGTCCTGACCCATTTTTATGATCCCCTGTACCATTGCTTCACCTTTCAAGACTTCCAGCTGGTCCCTACCCTGGAAGAATTCTCTGATTTGCTTGGTATCCCTATCTTGGATCAGACTCCCTTCACTGGTTGGGAAAAGACTCTTAGGCTTGAGGAGATTGCTGCAGCCCTTCCTTTGACCAACAAGGAGGTAATGGATAACTGGGTGACTAGAAGCGGAGTTAAGGGCTTTTTGGCTAAGTTTTTGGTGGGTAAAGCTAATAGTTTCTGGAATGACTTAGACTTCAGGGCGTACGAAGACATTCTGGCTCTCTTAATCTATGGTCTGGTGCTGTTCCCAAATCCTGATAACTTTGTCAATGTCAATGCCATAAGGATCTTCATGTCTCGGAACCCTGTGCCCACTCTCTTGGGTGATATTCTGCAACAACTCTATGCTCGTACTGCCCGAAGACGGGGAACTCTGTGGTGTTGTGCTCCTTTGTTAGTGAGGTGGTTTATTTCGCACCTCCCTAAGTTCGTGCAGAAGAACAAAGAAGGAAGAGGCTGGGCTCATAGGTTAATGTCTCTCACTGATAATGACATCATTTGGACTCTCAGAGGTTTGGATGAGGTAGCCATTATTGATTATTGCGGAGAGTATCCTAATGTTCCTTTGATCGGTACCCAGGGAGGAATCTCTTATAATCCATGTTTAGCTCTCCGTCAGTTTGGAAGATCCAGAAGAGCAGGGCCTCATGAGATGTTGGTTCCTAACATCAGTTTTGAGTTTCAGGTAGACAATGACGAGCTGCGTCGTAGATTCATCAAAGCTTGGGACAGAATTCACAAAGCTGACCCACATGAGTTGGGACCGAAGACTTCTCTACCTATGGAATCCTACTACAGATGGGTCCGCGTCCGTGCTCAGAAGTTAGGTATGCCATACGAAGCTGTCAGGCCTATCATTCTTGAATTTCCTGATAGAGACGGGGTTCCTCCAATTGTTCTCCCTCCTCAGATACCCACTGATGTTGATACACTAAAGAGGTCTTGGGCGCAGCTACAGGAAGAACGGGATTCTTATCGGGAAAGGTTCAACGAACAAGAACAGAAAATCCAGAAGTTGACCAAGCAATTGGAGAACGAGCGGGTCCTGAATGACTATGTCCGGACTGAGAAGAGGAGGCCATGGGAGCACTGATGGGCCTTGGATATTTTTTTTTATAGATTTTATTTCCTTTTCAGTATTTTCATTTATGTAACGCCTAAGGGAAATTTCTTTAACAATTCAAAGTTAAATCTAATGAAGTGTGTTTCCTTTTTGTTTACAAAGTTGAACCCCGATTGTCTTTGAAAACATAAATCATACGCATTCCATGCATCATATGCATAACAGGTACCCTTTTTATACAGGTTGCTTAATCTTCTTCGCTGTTTATTTCAGCAGTCATCATGAATCCTGAATCATCCAATGAACAAGCTATCAGAGCCCTCCAGGCCCAGAACGCCCAGTTTCAAGAGCTGGTCATGAGCTTAGCCCAAGGTCAAGAGGAATTGAAGGCTCTGCTGGTGAAGAAGAAGAAGAAGAGGATTGTGCTGTTCAACACTGGACGGAGGTTTGGTAATACACTGCAGAATGAGGCTGATCAAGCTACTTCCTCTATAGGGAAAGATAGTCCCCAAGGGGGAAGGGTTCTTAGTCCTGTGGTCTCCGACAACGAGACGGATTTCAATGATGAACAGTACCCTCCTGCGAAGGACAAGTATAAACAACTGGAGGACCGTCTGAGTGCCATGGAGATTCAACAGGTGCCTGGGTTGGATTTTAGGGATCTAGGTTTATCTTCTGGGGTGGTGATCCCACACAAGTTCAAGGCACCTTCTTTTGCGAAGTATGACGGGGCTTCCTGCCCTAAACTGCATCTCAGATCTTATGTGAGGAAGATCCAACCATATACTGCAGACAAGAATCTATGGATCCATTTCTTCCAGGATAGCCTTTCAGGGGCTCAACTCGAGTGGTTCTATCAGCTGGATGGAACCAGTATTCGAAACTGGGAGGACTTGGCTACTGCATTTTATAAGCAGTATCAGTACAATGCCGACCTCGCTCCTACACGTACCCAACTCCAGGGTATGTCGCCAGGATCGGGAGAAGGTTTTAAGGAGTACGCGCAAAAATGGAGAGACCTGGCTGGCAGGGTGTAACCACCGCTGACTGACCGTGAACTTGTGGACATGTTCTAGGGGACCCTGTCTGGTCCATTCTTTAACCACCTGATTGGTAATTCTTCTGCTGGGTTCACAGACCTGATCTTAACTGGTGAGAGGATAGAAGCTGGTATTAAGTCGGGGAAGATACAGAAAGGTGCATCCTCAAGTTCTGAAAAGAAACCATTCAAAAAGGAATCTAGTGTTGTTTATGGGTCGAGGAAACAGAATAAACCGGAACGCTGCCAAGCTGTCAACGTGGTGGTAATCTCAAAGCCTGCTGCCTCTCCTCGGCAATATAACCAACCAAGAGGTGAGAGACCCAGAAGGGAGTACACTCGGCTTAGTATGACCTTGTCTCAGATCCTGCCGCAACTGCTGTCAACCAACCTGGTAACTGTCAAAGAAGCTCCGAAGGTAGTGAATACAACCTCTCCAAAATACAATCCCAATGCCCGCTGCGCTTATCACTCTGATAGCCCGGGGCATTCTACGGATGATTGTTGGGCTCTAAGGAATAAGGTTCAGGACCTTATTGATGCTAAAGAAATACAGTTCGAGGCGCCTGAAAGGCCCAATGTTGTGACTGCTCCCATGCCCCAGCATGGAGTGAGTGTTGTGGAAGAAGACCGGTATGTGGCCTCCGTGGAAGAGATTGTTAATCCGTTATTGACCGTCAAAAGGAACCTGTTGCTAGCCAGTTTATTTCCGGGATGTAGTAAAGGTTGCCTTCTATGTTCTGTTTCACCTGCTGGTTGTCCCTTGTTGAAGTCAGGTATCCAAAGCCTGATGGATAATAAAGAGATCTTGTTCGAGAAGATTGTTGTTCCTGCTGCCCCCACTGAAGAAGTTTCTATTGTCACTATCTTCAACAACTCTCCTAAGGCTCCCTCAAAGAAGCCTGTCCAAATCATGTCTACTCAGAAGATTGCTCCTATCATCATCACTGTTCCGGGGCCCCTCCCCTATACATCTGACAAAGCTGTCCCTTGGCACTATGAGGCGGATGTTTATGTGCTGGGAGTTAAACAAGAATTTGATACCAGTACCGGCATCACCAACATCACCGGGCCTGCTAAAGTCACTCGTAGTGGTAGGCTCTTCTCACCTGATATTACACCTCCCGCTATCCAGAGACCTCTTATCATCACACCTTCCAGTGTGCATGTTTCCCTTCATGATCAAGTTCCTGTTTCTACCCCTGCTGCCGAGTCATCTGATGCTCGGGGCAAAGAGATTGCTACTGATGTGTCTGCCCAGACGGAGGCACCAAAGACCAACATTGAAGCTTCCCAGCAAGAGATGGAAGAGATTCTCAAGATCATTAAGAAGAGTGATTTCAATGTAGTCGAGCAGCTGGGGCACACCCCATCAAAGATTTCTATGCTATCATTGTTGTTGTGTTCAGAGGCCCATGCCAAGGCCCTAATTTCCTTCCTGAAGACGGCCCATGTGCCACAAGAAACGTCTGCTGATCAATTTACCGATTGTGTGGCCAACTTGACTGCTGATAATGGGTTGGGTTTCTCTGACGCCGATCTGACTGCCAAGGGAAAGAACCATAATGATGCCCTGCATGTCTCCATTGAATGCAGGGGCACTACTCTTGCCCATGTGCTGGTTGACACTGGTTCCTCGTTGAACGTATTACCCAAGAAGGCTCTAGACAGGTTGGATTGCGAGGGTTTGGAGCTAAAGCACAGTAACATTGTTGTTCGGGCCTTTGACGGGTCCAAAAGGATGATACATGGTGAAGTTGACATTCCAATCAGGGTTAGTTCTCAAGTTTTTGATTCTACTTTCTATGTGATGGACATCCGACCATCCTATTCTTGTTTGCTGGGTCGTCCGTGGATCCACAAGGCTGGAGCAGTGACCTCCACATTACATCAGAAGCTTAAGTACCCGGTCAGAGGGAAGATTGTTACAGTGCAGGGGGAAGAAGAATACATGGTCAGCCACCTTAACTCGTTCCGGTACATAGAGATGGATGGGGAGTTCATTGAGACCCCCTTTTAACATTTTGAAGAGGTTCCTCAGACATTGGCATCAACAGAGACTGTGACTGAAGAAGATTCTCCGTTGAAGATGGCTTCCTTAAAGGATGCCCGGGCTGTGATCGAGAAGGGTGAGTGCGCAAACTGGGGCCGACTTCCTGATTTTACTCCAAAGACTGATAAGTTTGGTTTGGGTTTCACTGCAGAAGCTCAGAGGGCTGTTCGCAAGGCAAAGATTAGAAGACCTCCTGTGATCATCACCAACCCGGGAGTGAATGCTATTGAAGACGATGTGGAGGAATCCGAATTTGACAGCTGGATCTACCCAACGACTAACGGTGGACCGGACAACTGGACTGCGAAAGATTTCATACCTATTACTTTTGTCACTCAGTAATGAACTCCTTTGCTTTAAATTTGTAACGAACAATAATTTGAAACTTTATGGCCCGATGTCTTACCCGGGGCACCGTGGCTTCATTTGTGAGGGCTTATTACTTGTCATTTTCATATATCATGAATAAAAACATTGGACGTTTTTTGCATTTCAAATCTTGTGCTCCCTTTCTTTCTTTATATATATTGCAAAACAGCTATATTTACACACACTCACCTATACAGGTTCCAATCCACTATGGATCTCACTGGTAACGACTCTGCTACTGCCAGTTATGACTTCGAAAATCCGATCAACTTAGCCGAAGACGAAGGTGAAGATGATTGCGAAGTGCCTGGAGAGCTTGCAAGACTGTTACTCCAGGAAGAGAGGGCCATTCAGCCACATGAAGATCCAGTGGAAACGGTAAATCTGGGTACTGAGACAGACAGAAAGGAAGTCAAGATTGGTGCCAATCTAGAGCTCAGTGTGAAACAACGGTTGATTCAGATGTTGCATGATTATGTGGAAATCTTTGCTTGGTCTTACGAAGACATGCCTGGGTTGGATACCGACATTGTGGTTCATCATCTGCCTACCAAGGAAGAATGCCCTCCGGTTAAACAGAAGGTCCGCCGTATGCGTCCAGAGATGTCCGAGAAAATCAAAGTTGAGGTTATGAAACAATTTGATACCGGGTTTTTAGCAGTGACTTCTTACCCTCAGTGGGTTACCAACGTGGTTCCAGTGCCGAAGAAAGATGGTAAGGTTAGAATGTGTGTTGATTACAGGGATTTGAACAGGGCCAGCCCCAAGGATGATTTCCCTCTGCCTCATATCAACGTCCTGGTTGAAAATACTGCTCAGCACAAGGTGTTCTCCTTCATGGATGGTTTCTCCGGTTATAATCAAATCAAGATGGCTCTGGAAGACATGGAGAAGACCACTTTTGTTACTCAGTGGGGCACCTTTTTCTACAAGGTCATGCCTTTTGGGTTGAAAAATTCTGGGGCAACCTACCAACGTGCCATGGTTGCTTTATTTCATGACATGATCCACCATGAGATCGAAGTGTATGTCGATGATATGATTGCAAGGTCCCAAACTGAGGAGGAACACCTTGACCATCTACAGAAGCTGTTTGACCGTCTAAAGTTGTACAAGCTGAGGTTGAACCCGAACAAGTGCACCTTTGGGGTGAGATCCGGAAAATTGCTAGGTTTCATCGTAAGCGACAAAGGTATTCAAGTGGACCCTACCAAAGTGAAAGCCATACAAGAGATGCCAACTCCCAAGACAGAGAAAGAAGTCAGAGGCTTTTTAGGACGGCTGAACTATATTGCCCGATTCATCTCGCACCTAACTGCTACCTGTGAACCAATCTTCAAGCTGCTGAAGAAAGATCAAGTGGTACGTTGGAATGATGAATGTCAGGCCGCTTTCGACAGAATCAAAGAGTATCTCCAAAAACCACCCATTCTTATGCCACCGGTTGAAGGGAGACCTCTAATATTATATTTGACAGTACTTGACAGCTCAATGGGGTGTGTGCTGGGGCAGCATGACGAGTCTGGCCGAAAAGAGCACGCTATTTATTACCTTAGCAAAAATTTTACCGACTGTGAGACCCGATACTCACTGCTCGAGAAAACTTGTTGCGCTTTGGTATGGGCTGCTCGCCGGCTAAGACAGTATATGTTGACTCACACTACTCTATTGATTTCAAAAATGGATCCAATCAAGTACATATTAGAAAAGCCTGCCTTGTCCAGAAGAATAGCAAGATGGCAGATGATCTTAACAGAATACGACATCCAGTACACGACTCAGAAAGCAATCAAGGGAAGTGTATTGGCAGACCATTTGGCACACCAGGCAGTGGATGACTACCAGTCCATGAACTTTGAATTTCCAGACGAGAATATCATGGTGGTGACTGATTGTGAAGTACCTGGACTGGATGAATGACCTGAGGAAGGATCCCGATGGTCTATGCACTTTGACGGAGCCTCAAACGCTTTGGGTAACGGTATTGGCGTTGTGATCATATCTCCAACAGGCTCTCATACTCCACTTACTGCCCGGCTATGTTTCAACTGCACCAACAACATGGCGGAGTATGAAGCATGCATTATGGGTCTTCAAGCTGCAATTGACCTAAGGATCAAGTTTCTGAGTGTCTTCGGAGATTCCGCTCTCGTGATCAATCAGATCAAAGGCGAGTGGGATACGAAACACCCAAACCTTATCCCTTACAAAGAGTGTGTGTTGACGTTGATCCCCCATTTCACGGAGATAACTTTTGAACATTTCCCAAGAGAGGAGAATCAGTTGGCGGACGCGTTAGCTACGATGTCTTCTATGTTCAAAGTCAAATGGGACAACGAGGCTCCCCGGATCATTATCTGGAAACTGGATGAACCTGCATATTACTGTGATCTTGAGGCTGAAGAGGTAACTGAAAAGCCTTGGTATCATGAAGTGAAGAGGTACTTGGAAGCTCAAGAATACCCCGAGGGTGCATCTGTTAATGACAAGAAGTTTCTGAGAAGGTTCGCGGCAAAGTTCTTCCTCAACAACGACATTCTCTACAAGCGAAACCATGATCCAACCTTACTGCGTTGTGTGGATAAGACTGAAGCAGAAAGGATCATGGCAGAGCTACATGAAGGTACCTTCGGGACGCATTCCAGTGGACATACTATGGCAAAGAAAATCCTTCGGGCAGGATATTTTTGGTCCACAATGGAAGCTGACTGTTACCAACATTCTCGGACATGTCACAAATGCCAGATATATGCTGATAAGGTGCACGTCCCTCCAGTTCCTCTGAACGTCTTGACAACACCTTGGCCTTTTGCAATGTGGGGCATTGATATGATCGGCGAGGTCAGACCTACGGCATCCAACGGGCATCGCTTCATCCTGGTAGCAATTGATTACTTCACGAAGTGGGTCGAAGCAGCTTCTTTTGCCACCGTAACCAAGAACGTCGTGGCACGGTTCATTCGGCACAACCTGATCTGTTGATACGGCGTACCAGAAAGGATCATTACGGACAATGGTACCAATCTTAACAACAAGATGATCACTGAGCTCTGCGAGCAATTCAAGATACAGCACCACAACTCTTCTCCCTACTGGCCGAAGATGAATGGGGCTGTAGAAGCAGCAAATAAGAATATAAAAAAGATTGTGCAGAAGATGACAGTGACCTACAAAGATTGGCACGAGATGCTACCGTTTTCTCTTCATGGGTACCGTACCTCAGCACGGACGTCAACAGGGGAAACACCCTTTTCCTTGGTATACGGCATGGGGGCAGTCTTGCCTATTGAAGTCCAGATACCCTCTCTCTGGATAATGAAGGATGCAGGTTTGAGCGAAGATGACTGGATCCATACTCGGCTTGATCAATTAAACTTAATCGATGAAAAGAGACTCACCGCTATTTGTCATGGTCAAACGTACCAAAAACGGA
Organism: Vicia faba; assembly: GCA_948472305.1. Lineage (NCBI taxonomy): Eukaryota > Viridiplantae > Streptophyta > Magnoliopsida > Fabales > Fabaceae > Vicia > Vicia faba. Next base: position 439,692,609 of record OX451739.1, on the reverse strand, counting down.
TGATCAGGGCATTTAACAAGAAAGTCAGACCACAAGAGTATCAAGTTGGAGACCTGGTAATCAAGCGCATCATTCTTCCTCAAAGTGATCCCAGGGGCAAATGGACCCCTACGTACGAAGGGCCATTTGTGGTTAAACATATCTTCTCAGGAGGAGCTATGATTCTAACTACCATGGATGGTGACGACCTTCCTCACCCCGCCAATGCAGACATAGTAAAAAGATACTACGCATGAATTAAAGACCCGCTAGGTTGACACACCTAGGCAAAAATAAGGGCTTCCCGGTGAACCAAAAGGGTTCGGGCAAAAATAAGGGATGAAATGGAAAAAAACTGTACACCCGGCAAGTCAAAAACCTGAAAAGGCGGCGTGGGAAAAAATGGGTATCCCGGTGGACTGAAAACCCGAAAGGGCGGTCCAAGCAAAATTTAGGGATAAAGCGTAATACTATGCCTCATTGGATCACCTTGCATCCAGAATCCGACATCAACTATCAGGTTCAGATGGCATCAATCAGTCAGCTTCATCTTCAACTGAGCAGCAAAGTGATGAGACGCTCGAAGACATAAAGGCGATAACAGAGTTGGAACCCAGTGGGATTATTCTTTTCACATAGCTGTTTTGTTTTTCTTTTCACAAAATTGTATAAACTCTGTTGTTCGGCGGTGTTCTCTTACTAGGACGTCAGCCTCTTGTACATAAACGCCTATTTACAGGCAAATTCCAAAAATCAATACAAATTCACTTTTCCATACAAATCGCCAATTATTTTTCCTTTTTCTGTTTTGTCTCGCGAAGAACGTCCAATGTTCATTTTTGATATATGCATTTGACATTAATTGCCAACTCATAAATATTTGCATGCGAAACAAAGGACTAATTACAGGTGACATCAGAAACAGAGGCAATAATGAGTGGTCTAAGCGATCTAGTTGCTTTGTCCACCAAGGTACCAAGGTAAGTTCGACTGAAGAATGTAACCTAGATACCTCCACTCCCCGCAGAGTAAGACAAGACTCAGCAATACTCTCCCTCGAGCAGAATTGGTCTCCCGTCAGCCCCGAAAAGGCACAGTATTCTCTAGCAAGTCAGCGATACTCTCCCCAAGCATAGTTAGGCTACTATCAGCCAAGGAAGTTGGACATCCCCAGAAAATCTTAACACTCCCCAGCCGAGTATACAGATGTTTCTAAGCAAGCATCCCCGGCAGTCTTAGTATAAGATTGTTCCTCGGCGGAATACCAGACATCCAGTGGAGCCATTCCCCAGTATAGTCTAAAAGTCTCCCCAGGAGAGTTGAATCAATCTCCCCAGTAGATTCTGGAAGCTTATCCCCAGTAGATTCTGGAAGCTTATCCTTAGTAGATTCTGGAAGCTTATCCCCGGTAAATTCTGGAAGCTTTTCCCCTGCAGAGTACCAACGTATCTCTCCCCGACCATGTTCAGAGGTTATTCTCCCACCAGAGCTTATAACTGGGTTATCCTCAGCAAATTACAACGGAAAGATCGTCGTCGGCGAAATTCTTCCTATCCCTAGCGGAGTTCATCAAAATTCCCCAACAAAACATATCAACGGTATCCCCAGCGGAGTTATCATCAAACCTCAGCGAAGTATCTCTTCCCCACAGAGTAATTCCCCGCAGAGTAATCTCTCCAACAAGTTTATTCCCCAATGGAGCCATCTTCTCCTACCAGTTTATTCTTGCAACCATCATCCCCAGCGGAAACGAAGAACTCTACTCTTCAACATCAGCCCAAGATTCAACTTCCCGGCATTCGTCAAGGATTTATTTTCCTAGACGAAAATACGTTCATAAACATCACATCTTCATACATTATAGCATGCATACGCATCATACAACACAAATATCATTTATTTTTTAGAACATCTTAAAATCATGCAGTTCATGCATCATGACATTGCATACGACTGATGTTTTGCCTTTTCAGGAAAAAGGTCAATCCAAAGATGATTACTATTAACTGTCGCAATTCTGGATTTGATACCTGTATCCAGCCAGGGCATATCTGAGAGCGATTAATTCCAGATTCGATTCCTGTATCTAGCCAGGGCATATTTGTGAGTAACTGATTGTAGATTCGATCCCTCTATCCGGCCAGGGCATGTCTGCATGAAGAGTTTAGAGATTCGATTCCTGTATCCAGCCAGGGCATGTCTGTAGACGAAGAACTCCAGATTCGATTCCTGTATCTAGCCAGGGCATATCTGTGAGTAACTGATTGTAGATTCGATACCTGTATCCAGCCAGGGCATGTCTGCATGAAGAGTTTAGAGATTTGATACCTGTATCCAGCCAGGGCATATCTGTAGATGAAGAATTCCAGATTCGATTCCTGTATCTAGCCAGGGCGTATCTGTGAGTAACTGATTATAGATTCGATACCTGTATCCAGCCAGGGCATGTCTGCATGAAGAGTTTAGAGATTCGATTCCTGTATCCAGCCAGGGCATATCTGTAGACAAGAGATTCCAGATTCGATTCCTGTATCTAGCCAGGGCATATCTGTGAGTAACTGATTGTAGATTCGATTCCTGTATCCAGCCAGGGCACGTCTGCATGAAGAGTTTAGAGATTCGATACCTGTATCCAGCCATGGCATATCTGTAGACGACCAATTCCAGATTCGATTCCTGTATCTAGCCAGGGCATATCTGTGAGTAACTGATTGTAGATTCGATTCCTGTATCCAGCCAGGGCATGTCTGCATGAAGAGTTTAGAGATTCGATACCTGTATCCAGCCAGGGCATATCTGTAGACGACCAATTCCAGATTCAATTCCTGTATCTAGCCAGGGCATATCTGTGAGTAACTGATTGTAGATTCGATTCCTGTGTCCAGCCAGGGCATGTCTGCATGAAGAGTTTAGAGATTCGATTCCTGTATCCAGCCAGGGCATATCTGTAGACGAAGAATTCCAGATTCGATTCCTGTATTTAGCCAGGGCATATCTGTGAGTAACTGATTGTATATTCGATACCTGTATCCATCCAGGGCATGTCTGCATGAAGAGTTTAGAGATTCGATTCCTGTATCCAGCCAGGGCATATCTGTAGACAAGAGATTCCAGATTCGATTCCTGTATCTAGCCAGGGCATATCTGTGAGTAATTGATTGTAGATTCGATTCCTGTATCCTTCCAGGGCACGTCTGCATGAAGAGTTTAGAGATTCGATACATGTATCCAGCCAAGGCATATCTGTAGACGACCAATTCCAGATTCGATTCCTGTATCTAGCCAGGGCATATCTGTGAGTAACTGATTGTAGATTCGATTCCTGTATCCAGCCAGGGCATGTCTGCATGAAGAGTTTAGAGATTCGATTCCTGTATCCAGCCAGGGCATATCTGTAGACGACTAATTCCAGATTCGATTCCTGTATCTAGCCAAGGCATATCTGTGAGTAACTGATTGTAGATTCGATACCTGTATCTAGCCAGGGCATGTCTGCATGAAGAGTTTAGAGATTCGATACCTGTATCCAGCCAGGGCATGTCTGTAAGCAACCTTTTGAAGTTCCGGATTCGATTCCTGTATCTAGCCAGGGCACATCTGTGAGCAATTGATTATAGATTCGATACCTGTATCTAGTCAGGGCATATCTGCATGAAGAGATTGAAGATCAACACCTATAACAGGCCAGGAAACCATCTTCCTTTCTCAAAGTACGCAAGTTCTCACTAAGCAATCTCTTACGCGATCGACACCTTCCGATGGCATCTATAAGCCCATCTCCACAACTATCCATTACACTTCCAAATGGCATCTATAAGCCCATTCCCGACAAGGCTCTGTCACATCCAGATGGCATCTATAAGCCCATCCTCCTATCCATCATCTCTCCAAATGGCATCTGTAAGCCCATTCCCGCCACCACACTGCTGATATTCTACTATGTGAGTGCAAATTTCTGGGCACTCTAGTGTTCAATCATCTTCCACCTTCGGATCACGAAAGGCACGCAAGCCAATCTACATCCTCATATCTAAGAAGATTGAACAGGGGCAACTGTTGTACCCCAAAATTTGCCCTCCCATATTCTTCAAAGTTTTGACAAGCATCATCTCAATTTGCTCAAGTCTATTCAAGGGTTGCACAGTCAAACCATCCTCCTAAGCCAGTCAAAATTGGGGTTTTGGTTCCTGCAAGGAAGTTGAGGTTTTCAATGGCTCAATCAAGTCCCATAGGCCTATACACATTGTCAAACATCCATATGCCAAGTTTCAAGACTCACAACATCAAGTTGCACAGTCAAAAGCCCTAATTGCTTCACAATCAACCGTAGGGGTAAAATGGTCATTTGGCAGTCAAAAGTCAAAAATTTTGGTCAAAATCTTATTTTGAAGCCACAATCATCATTTGATCAATTCTTGATCATGATTCCTCAAGCATGGCTCAAAAATTATCAAGATGCCAAAAGTTTCTATTTTGGGATAATTGAAAAGTCAACTGTAACTTGACCAAGGCATAACTTTTTCATGGTTCATCAGAAAAATCCCATCCAATGCTCATTTTGAAGGGGATGACATTTCCTACAACTCAACTTCACATTTCAAGTCCAATAAATGCTCTCATAAAAAGTTATCAATTTCTACATTATAGGTCATTTTCAAAAGTCAACAAAAAGGCACTTTAAGTCAAAGACCATAACTTGAGATTGGAAAATCAAAATGACATGGGACCAAAGGCATTGGTTAGAGGACTTCAAGACCTTTCCAAAATGTCCAAGAACATGTTCATAGCTTCAAAATTGAGCAAGATATGCATTGGAGAAGTTGGGAAATTTTTGGGAATTTGCAAAAGTCAACTTTGCCTAAAACACCTTGTTTTTGCTAATGGGCCTCAAATTCTTTCTTGAAACATTGTCCAAGGCCTATGCACGACCCATTGAACTTAAATTGAATTATTTTCTTATTTTTATTAATTATTTGGATTTTTAATTGATTATTAATTCATTTAATTGATTTAATTGTAGGAAAATTCAAAAGATATGATTTTCAAATCTTTTGTGAAGCAAATAAGATCAGGGCAAGCTGGCAATTTCGTGCATCCATCAAAGAGGCAAAAAAACTCCATGTTTGGCAAGCTTTATCAATCAAAAATATGCAAAAAAGATTTGATTGGAAATCAAAGATTGAAAACATAATTCCATGGATCTTTGACCTAGTTTGTACCCTAATTCCCTTCCAACATAAATACTGAAGCCAACCCTAGTGTTGTGGACGTGCAAGCTGCTGTAAAACACCATAACCAAATTCCAAAAAATCAAGAAAAAGTTGAAAACTGAAATCAACCTTCCATCACAATTCAAACCCTTTTCTTGATTCCAACACTTTGCTGGGGTACTCAGGAACGCATAGCAATCACAAACAAGCCTTAACACTCAAAGAATCGTTCTACACAGTCATACAGTTTACCACTTTTTTTCAAAATCATAATCATCGATTCATGCATTTTAAACATCTTTTATTGATTGTGTTGTGTTTATAGGACTCATACGAAGCTATTAGTGTGATTGAATTGCATTATGGTGCCCTGAATTGCAAAACACCATTAATGAAATCTAGGGTTTCAGAGCTCTCAGATTAGGGCTTTCCACATACAGCAAAATTGGACCTCATAACGCATATGGTTGAATTCATCAAGGCCAGACGAACTCAACCCAACCATCGCGCCCTTTTTATATGTACTGTACGCCTATTCGCTATTATTTGACATTCCATGTTGTGGGGGTTAAAAACCCCCGCTATCTGCTTTGCTTTTTTGCAGGTGAACGAAGAAGATGGTGAGTTGGCAATATGCTAGTGGATCATTCAAATATGGCGCGCGCTTTTTTTATGTTTCCAGCATATATTGTTGTTTTATGTAATATATTTAATTGCCACCATAATAACAAAAGCGCTCAACTGGCTCAGTGGAAGGACGTGCTGGCAAATGATCATTGGGACCTGGGTTCGATTCCCAGGTCCCCCCAAAACTCAATATTATTTTTTCTTATGTAATTCTATACAGGCCATTCAATGTATTCCACCATATGTCCTCACGCATCAGCTTGCCAAGTGGCCACAAGGCTTAATCCAATGGTCAGGATGAAAGAACACCATACTCCTGGTCAATCCACGCTCTAGGCCATCCAGAAAGTCAACAAGGGCTTTGTGTTAATGGGCCAACAATTCCAGATTAACCTCCCATGGGCCCAGAATACCCCCTGGTTAATTACTTCTTTTCTTCTTATTTTTATTTTGTTTTCTTTAAATTATTTCATAACTAATTATTATTATTTATTAACTAACAAATTAATTTTCATAATAAATTCAGAGATCACAAAATTGTAAATATTTTTATTATTTATTAAATTCACTAATAATTATTTTTGTAAATAAAATACTAACCAATTAATTAGTTTAATAGATCAACTTTAATCTTTTTTCATAAATAAATAAAAATCATGTAGAATTAGGGTTTGACAATTTTCAATCATATTTTCTTATTATTATTATTTATTGATTATTATTATTTTTGTAAATAAAATTTAAATTAATTAATTTAGTTAATTAGGTTAACTTTGACATTTTTTATAATAAGTAAAATAATTTAGAATTAGGGTTTTCTTGACTTTTAATTTCCTTTTTCTTTTATTTTCATAAAACATAAAAAACACTAAAAACATTTTTCTTGTAAATAATTAATTAATTAATTAGGTTTAGGTTTAATATTTGATTAATTGCAAAAAAGGACAAACTACTTTCTTAATTTCTCAAAAGGGTCAAAAACCCTAGGACGTCCCGATTTAATTTCTTTTTGCACATTATTCTTATTTTGATCATTTATGTAACTGTTTCCGGAATGTAATAGTTAATTAAGATTTACCGCTTTCTTTTACTTTCTCGCACTTCTTTTCCAAAACGGGTTTTTGTTTTTGGCGATGTATAGACCTGCGCCTTGTAATAGCGTAGATTTACCTTTCCGCATTTTATTTTCCGCACTCTTAACTGTTAATATGCATGCAAGACTGAATGACAAATAAAATCAATCTGTAGCTCACAAATAACATGTTCAAAGATAAACATAAACTGAAGTGAACACACATGCACATGCCACTCCTAGGGTACGCCTCATTGGTTGCCTCGAACGTGGTCGTCAAGTATAAGGTGTTTTAGAGGTCGCCCTCCTGTCTAAAGATCCAGTTGCCTCGAAACGGTTACCTCGGATAAAAAGGATCTAGGACATTAGGGTTACTTCTAAGGTGTCCTACTATTGCTTCGGTGACCATACTGTCCCTTAATCGAATTGACCCGAACACCTCCAACGAAGGTGCTTCCTACTTCTCAATAGTGGGATAGCACTGTTTAAAGGATTCTTACACAGCCTAATTCCTTAGAGTAGGTAGATTCTCATGGGTACTTGCTCTCTTTCAAACAAACAAAACATCTTTTCACACTGACACTTTCAAAAAGTTTTCAAACAAATCTTTCATACACTCTTGAGGACAGATACAAGAGTTACCTAGAAATTTTTCAAACGATACTTTTTCAAAACCCACACACACTTGAAAAGCAAACATCTTTTGAAAACATAAGAGCAAGTACATAAGAGCCGATGGATAACCATGGACAGAAAGGGTGCTAACACCTTCCCTTTCTATAAATCTACCTCCCGAACTGAGAGACATTCTCAAAGAAGGAATTTTGTTGTGCTTTTGTCCTTTCCATGTTGGAGAACATAAAAGACGGTGACGACTCTTGCTTACCGCGACATTTCGCGAAACCAGCTTAAAAAACAATCAGTTCTATTTCCACCGATCACACTAGGGTTTCAATTTCAAGAAAGATGTATGAGTAAAAAGGATCCCAAATGTTCTCCATTGTCCTAATATGTCCCCAAGATCATCCATGCCAAATTTCATGCCTTTCACAACAAGTTTGCTCAGTCAACTGCTTAAATACCTGAAAATCAACTGTACTAGGTCAAAAGTCAACTGTGGCCCAAATACAGCCAAACTTCAAGATTTTTGGTCAACATCAACATTTTTAAGTGATATCCATCATTTTATCAGGGGTTGATCATGATTCTTCAAGAAATGCTCCTAATTCATCAAAAGTCAAAAGGTGCTAAATTAGGGTTTCTATAGGAAAAGTCAACCAAACTTTGACGAGGCATAACTTTCTCATACTTTATCATAAATTTCTCATCCAAGGCTAAATTTGAAGATAATCCAATTCCCTACAACTCATCTTCATCCCTCAAGTTCAAGAAAGGCACTCATGAAAAGATGTAAAATCAGACATTATAGGTCTTTTTCAAAAGTCAACAAAAAACACCTTTTGGGTCAAAGCTTCTTACATGAACCTGGAAGACCCAATGGAGATCAAACCAAAAGGGTTATTTAGAGGACATCCTAAGATTTCTAAAAAGTCCAAGAACACCCTCTTAGGGTCAAAATTGAGAGAGATATGCATCGTCAAAGTTGGCCATTTTTGGAAATTTGCACAAAGTTAACAATGCCCAAAATTGCATTTTTTCTACATGGGCCCATCTTTTCAAGATTGAATCTCAGTCCTAGAATGGTCCACGACCTATGGGACCCTCCATGCCTTATTTATTTGTTTATTTAATTTATTTTGATTTTTACTCATTTAAAACTCAAATAAAATCAAATATATCCAAATAAATCACATAATTTGTTTTAGGAATGATTTTTGCATTGAATGGAGATCTCATGTGCTGTCAATAGCCAAAGAAATTATGAAATCTATGAATGGGCAAGGATATTCAAAATTGGAAAGATTTGAAGCAAAATTGAAAGGCATTGATATCTTTGGATTCTTGCCATACTAGTTGACCTAATGTGATTCACATATATATGCCAAGCCATTCCAACCCTAAGGGAAGAAGAACAAGTGCGCAGCCTGCCTCAAGAGAGAAAGAAAAAGTTTCAAAAAAAATCAAGAAGAGTGCAACTCTCAAACACTCGAGCCAGCTCTCCTCAGTGAGATCCAATCATTTCACCACCCTTCTGAGGACTCCAGGTGGTGAACCAGTTCATCATTGAAGGCCAAACCACTCTGAATCGTGTTATCCCGATCCTCCCATATTGGTAATCTTTTGACTTTTAAAACCTGTTTAATCCTCAACATAAACGCATTTTGATTGCATATCCATACTGTGATACGGTGGCAGAACCGACTGTTATACTGGTTTGTGTTTTTTGTTTGCAAATGTTGCGGTAAGCAAGAGTCTCCACCGAATTTTATTTCATCCAACAAAGGAAAAGGAAAAAGAACAGAAAAAACCTTTTTCGATACGTTTCTGAGCACGGGGGGTAGATTATAGAAAGGGAAGGTGTTAGCACCCTTTCTATCTGTGGTTTTCCACGGGCTCTTAGGTACTTGCTCATTTTTCAATTTCTTTTGTGTGTGTTTGTTTTGAAAAGTTTTGTTTACTTTGTGATAGCCCTTGTATCGGTCCTCAAAAGTGTGACGAAGTTGTTTTGAAAAACTATTTTGAAAAGTGTTTGTGTAAAATTTGTTTGTTTGAGCAAGTACCTAGGAACTTTCTACCTACTCGAAAAAAGGTCTGTTCGTTTTCCTTTAGACATCGCTATCCTACTATTAAGGAGTAGGTAGCCCTATCGTTGGATTTTTAAAGGCACGTTCGAAGGGACGAAATGGTCTCTGAAGGCAACAAGCAAAGATACCTTAGCATTTCGAAGGGACTATCGTTATAAGATCAATTCACATGCAACTCGAGGGACAAGTAGGGACTATGATCTTTATGACGATTTTGAATCGCGGGTCATTGCTAAGGTATCCCTACATTCGAGGGACGCGACCATTATTTCCGAGGCAACCAAGTGGGGCACACCCTAGGAGTGAACATGTGCGAGTGTGTTTTTCCAATTAATTATCTTTGCATAATTAGCGTTTTCTACTGTATTACTCATTTATCTTTCGCATGCAAGCCTGTTGTCCATACATCTAACAGTTAAATAGTTACGGAAATTAAAAGCAAGAAATTAAAACCCTAACTAATACAAGGCTTTGGGGGAGGGGATTACATATTCAAAAACCTGGGAAAAATGATAAGCGAAATATTAAACCTAATTTAACTATTACAATTTGGGAACAATTACAATATTTAATAAGAATAAAGAAAAAAAGGACGCGTGCGGCGAGATAAATATGAGAATGAAGTCGAGGTCCTAAAAAAAATCTAATCAATTAAAAGGAAAACATTTTTTTGTATTTTATTATTGAGAAAAATATTTTAAATTTTAACCTAAATCTAACTAATTAAAGAAAACATTTTTTGATATTTTATTGAGAAAGTTAAATATTTATGAATTAAACCTAATTTGTCTAATTAATTTTAATTATGAAAACAAACAAATCAAAATTAATTAGTTTGCCAAAATAAAACTAATTTTAATAAAACCTAATTCTACATTTTTTATGATTTTTCTGATTTTATGATTAAATAAAAAAAGTGATTTTTGTAAAACAAACAAACAATAAATAAATAATATTAAAGAAAAAATTAAGAATGGGCCTGATATGATGAGCAATTAGGGGGGTGTGATGCCAAATTTCCTGTTAGGCCCAAAGATAGCCCAAGGTCCGGCGTTTGGTCTAGTGCACCTCTCTCCTGATGGTTCATAGTGGTCCTTCAAAGCTGGAGGGTGAGATTTATATGATGATGAATCTCAGGGATGAGATTTAGGGCACACGGTGGACACTAAGCATTGAGATACGCTGGATCTGCAAGGATTTATTCAGAAAATAAGAAAATGTTTGGACATGGGATCGAACCCAGGTCCCTTGCTTCACATGCCCATACTCCTTGCCATCTGCACTGCATTGTTTATCTGATAATATAATAACAAAACAATATTATAATGACAACGCACGCTTTGTGCCTAAAAACGTGCGTAAATCCAAATTGGCTAGTGGTTGGTAGCCACGCCTTCATCTTCTTCCCAGAAGTGTCGTTTTTTATTTCAGGCTTTTACCTACGGACTCCCACTGTAGCTACAACCTGCAATCCTCAAATATCCTGTCTTGGCAACATAAATCAGATTCAAGATCATGGATCGATTGGATTCGATCCTCTGATCATGATGGTATCCATCTTGAGATCTAATTTTTCCTGCACTTGAAAGCCCTAAAACAACCTTGTAAACCCTAGAAATGGTGTCCCATTCAACAGGCACCAAAACATGCAATTAAGTATGTAAAAACGTTCTAAAGGAAGATATAAACACGAACATATACTTATAACTCAATGATCATGCATGAATTGTGAAAACCAAATTAAAAAATATGAAGGAACCGTGTTACAGCTAGCGTTCGTTTCTTGATGTTTCAGGCCTTGATGATGCTTGTTATTGCTTCAATGGTCGCCCAGGAACACGATTTGACCTTCAACACACCTTGAACTGGCTTGTGGGAGAAGATATGTCTCACACTTTTGAACCAAAATTTGAACTTTGTTTCTGGCTTTTGAGGCAGGCTGCGCACGCTGATTCTCTTTCTTTAGGGTTAGAATGATCTTCTATATGTATGTGAATCAATTAGGTTAATAGTTTTGGCAAGAATCCAAATATATGAATGCATTTCAAATCTCTTCAAATCTTTCCAAATTTGGAGATTTCATCCCTTCTATGGCTTGATGCGATTTGCTCTTTATTGGACAGTGCATAAGATATTAAATTAATACCAAAATAAATCTTATCCCATTTATTTGATTTATTTTTTATTTAATTTGATTTAATTTGAATTTTAAATAAATAAAATCAAAATAAATTAAATAAATAAGTAAATGAGACATGGGATGGTTCATGGGTTGTGGACCAGGCTAGGAGTAATATGCAAGCATAAAAAGTTAGGCCTGTTTGAGAAAAAAAATGCAATTTTGAGCATTGTTGACTTTGTGCAAATTTCCAAAAATGGCCAACTTTGACAATGCATATCTCCTTCAATTTTGGCCCTAAGAGGGTATTCTATGACTTTTTAGAAAGCTTAGGATGTCCCCTAAGCAACCTTTTTGGTTTAATCTCAATTGGATCTTCCATGTTCATGTAAGGAGCTTTGACCTAAAAGGTGTTTTTGTTGACTTTTGAAAAGGACCTATAATGTCTGAATTTATATCTTTTCATTAGTGCATTTCTTGAACTTGAGGGATGAAGATGAGTTGTAGGGAATTAGATTCTCTTCAAAATGGGACTTGGATGGAAAATTTATGATGAAGTATGAGAAAGTTATGCTTGGTCAAAATTTGGTTGACTTCTCTTGAGAAACCCTAATTTAACAACTTTTGAGTTTTGATGAATTAGGAGCATTTCTTAAGGAATCATGATCAACCTTTGATAAAATGATGAATATCACTTCAAAATGTTGATGTTGACCAAAAATCTTTAAGTTTGACTGCATGTGGGCCACAATTGACTTTTGATCTAATAGAGTTAATTTTCAAGCATCTGAGCAGTTGACTGAGCAAACTTCTTGTGCAAGACATGAAACTTGGCATGGATGATCTTGAGAAAATATTAGGACTATGGAGAGCATATGAGGACTTTGGAGCTCACCCATCTTGATGAAAATGGAAACCCTAGTTGGAGGTTCATTGCTTTAGGAGAGAGTTTGTCTGGTCAACTCTTGGGTATCCTTGAGCAAGTTAAGGGTCTCAATGAACATATGTTGAGTAAAATGGGAGGGAAAATTTTTGGGTAAAACATCTACCCCTGTTCAATCTTCTTACACCTAAGGATGTAGATTGGCTTATCTGCCTTTCGTGATCTGAGGGTGGAAGATGATTGGACACTAGAGTGCCCAGAAATTTGCACTAGCATGAAGTGCATGGTGATCGATCGATAATATCGGGAATGGGCTTACAGATGCCATTTGGAAGGTTACAAATAATTGTCGGAGATGGGCTTAAAGATGCCATCTAGAGAAGATATCGGTTGCATAATAGATTCCTTTGCGAGAATTCATGTACCTGCCACTGAAGAGGACTTCGCCAGGGAATGTTGATTCACGCTTTGGAAAATAGAGTATAGGAACTTCGGTTGTCCATTACTATACTGGGGACTTAACTCCTGATTGAGGAGGTGGAAGTGAATTGCATATCTGTTCAGGGTCCAAGCTGCACAACGACTTATCGGGGAATTTGTGAAATTGACTGTATCGGGTCGGGTCTAGGTATTACAATGTTGTAAACTGTTGTCTGGAGATAAAAGAGAAGGAACCTGGATAGTAGGGTTACTTCGGAATGAAATCCTGGATAGTAGGGCTTATGAGAAGGAACCTGGATAGTAGGGTTACTTTGAAATGACAGCCTGGATAGTAGGGCTTATGGGAAGGAACCTGGATAGTAGGGTTACTTCGGGATGAGAGCCTGGATAGTAGGGCTGTGAGAAGGAACCTGGATCATAGGGTTACTTCGGGATGAGAGCCTGGATAGTAGGGTTGTGAGAAGGAACTTGGATCGTAGGGTTTCTTCGGGATGAAAGCTTGGATAGTAGGGCTGTGAGAAGGAACCTGGATCGTAGGGTTTCTTCGGGATGAAATCTTGGATAGTCGGGTTGTGAGAAGGAACCTGGGTCGTAGGTTTACTCCGAAATGAAAGCCTGGATAGTAGGGCTGTGAGAAGGAACCTGGATCGTAGGGTTTCTTCGGGATGAAAGCTTGGATAGTAGGGTTGTGAGAAGGAACCTGGATCGTAGGGTTTCTTCAGGATGAAAGCCTGGATAGTAGGGCTGTGAGAAGGAACATGGGTCGTAGGGTTACTCCGAAATGAAAGCCTGAATAGTAGGGATTATGGGAAGGAACCTGGATAGTATGGTTACTTCAAGATGAAAGCCTGAATAGTAGGGCTTATGGGAAGGAACCTGGATAGTAGGGTTACTTCAAGATGAAAGCCTGGATAGTAGGGCTTATGGGAGGGAACATGGGTCTTAGGGTTACTTTAAAATGATAGCCTGGATAGCAGGGCTTATGAGAAGAAACCTGGGTCGTAGGGTTACTTCGAGATGAAAGCCTGGATAGTAGGGCTATGAGAAGAAACCTGGGTCGTAGGGTTATGAGAAGGAATCTGGGTAGTACGGTTACTTCGAAATAAAAGCTTGGGTAGTAAGGCTATGAGAAGGAACCTGGGTAGTAGGGTTACTTCGAAATAAAATCTTGGGTAGTAGGGCTATGAGAAGGAACCTGGGTAGTAGGGTTACTTCGAAATAAAAGCCTGGGTAGTAGGGCTATGAGAAGGAACCTGGGTAGTAGGGTTACTTCGAAATAAAAGTCTGGGTAGTAGGGCTATGAAAAGGAACCTGGGTAGTAGGGTTACTTCAAAATAAAGCCTGGGTAGTAGGGCTATGAGAAGGAACCTGGGTAGTAGGGTTACTTCAAAATAAAGCCTGGGTAGTAGGGCTGCTTCATTTGATCTCGTAGATTAGTTGACCCGTTTGGTTTCAGGAACTGGTTTTCCATTAGTTGTCTGCAGATATGACATGTATAGCTTCATGGATTTCATCTTGGACTGTTGGAATTGTTGATGATAACAATCTTTCCTGAAAAGGTACAAGATTAATTATATGCGATACATGAAATACATTGTGTGATGATGTTCTCAAAATAAATGAGATTATGTTGTATGCAATATGTATGCACATGTCATGATGTATGAACATGAAATGCTATTGTGACATATTCAAGTCTGGGAAAATAAATCCCTGACTGCTGCTGGAGAGTACTGGAAGTTGAATTCCTGACTGTCATAGAAAAAGCGGTTCTTCTACTTCCGCTGGGGATGGTGAACTATGTCGTGGATTTACTCCTTTTTGTTTGTGAATATTCTGACGGGGAGAGACTCTGCTTGAGAATAACTCTGCGGGGGAATAACTCTGTTTGAGAGAGAAGATGCTTTGCTGGAAGATTTTTCTGATTCGTAGAAATAAACTCCGCTAGGGGATGAGCTTCCGTAGCTGGAGGAATAAAATCTGTTCGGGATTGAGATTCTGTATTCAGAGAAATAAACTCTCCTTGGGAGACAATTTCATGAATCGCTTGCGATTATAAAATTCGGATGGGGAATATAGACGTCGGCTCTCTAAAGGAAATTTGCTGGGGAAAGTAACTCCGGTTTGAGGAAGCCGATGTCAAATCTTTGGTTGCCTCTACTCTGTAGGGGACATAAACGTCACCGGGATGTATGCTGAGGACGTAGCAGTGACTTTGCATTAAAACATTTCTGCCCCTGTACCTGTTAGAGAAAGTACTTGCAGAGGCTTGGTGGATGCTAATCAGGATGATAAGTCTTCTACTGATAAACAAATGACAAGATGACGGGACATAGTTGTACTCTTCAAATCCCTAACTTTTTCCTGGACGGCCCTTTCGGGTTTTCAGTCCACCGAGATACCCTTTTTTGCTCAAGCCGCCTTTTCAGGTTTTCGACTTGTCGGGTGTACATATCTTTTTTATTTTTATCCCTAATTTTTGCCCGAACCCTTTTGGTTCGCCGGGATGCCCTTATTTTTTCCTAGGCCAGTCAACCTAGCGGGTCTTTGTTCATGCGTAGTATTTTTCGACTGTGTCCATGTTCACCGGGTACATAGAATTGTCACTGTCCATAGTAGTAAGTTTTGCCACACTACCAGAAGATGTTTGTTTGATCGTACATGATTCGTTGCTGGAATTCATGCCCAATTCCCCAAGTGATTCAGATGGAGATCTTCCCCTGGCTATTTGGCATCTTTGAGAGATTCCTTGAATCTTGACTTGACTTCCCAGATGATGGACAATGATCATGCCATGCCCCTTGGTTGGAAGTGTTTTTCCACTTGAGGTGATCCTTTTCATTGAGAAGGTTTTTGTTCACTAGATATTCGTCATGCGAATTTCTCTGCTGTTGAACAAATAATCATATGCAAACAATAGTATTTTAAGAATGTAAAGCTTATGTCTGTCTTGAAATTTGAAAATTCATTTTTTAGTAAAACAAACAAATTTTGTAAAAGTGTGATGTCAACTCAGGATTTATAGCAAACCTTACAGGAGTTAGGATACCTTTTGTAACAGTATGCTTTCGAACTAACCCATGTGTGATACGGTGGGAGAACTGACTTGAGGGTTTTGCAATTGATTGCAAATGTTGCGGTTAGCAAGAGTCGCCACTGACTTTTCTTTTATCCAAAAGGAAAGGTAAAAAAGCCCAGAAAAGACCTTTGAGATTGTTTCTTGAGTTCGGGGGGTAGATTATGAAAAGGGAAGGTATTAGCACCCTTTTCATCCATGGTTTTCCATGGGCTCTTAGTTACTTGCTAGATCACTTTCTTTTTGTTTTGAAATTGTGCTTTGTGTGGTTTTGAAAGTATTTTGTAAAAGAGGCCATTGTTTAGGCAATCTTTGTAATGATTATCGTTCGTAAGAATGTATACAAAGATGTTTGTCTTTTTGAAAATGTTTCTAATGATGGTAAGATGTGTGTGTTTGTTTTTGAAAATGGCAAGGATAGTTGTTTGAAATGGAGCAAGTAACTAGAAGTAATCTACCTACTCAAATGTCTTTCTTGTTCATTTTCTTTTCCTTTGACATTGTTGTCTTACCATTGATTTGGTAAGCAACCCTATCTTTGGATGTAAACTGGACGGGCGTGGGTCATCGTATAACCATGATTAGCAATGTTTGCAAAGTATCTTAGCATTTTTGAGGGACCAAGATCATTTTGTAAGGCAACTTTGAATAGCGTTATCGAGGGACTATGATCTTTATATTTGTTTATTTTACCAAGATACTTCACATGCGTAATATGGCTATTTTTATATAAGGCAACCAAGTGGAGAAACCTTAAGGGTGTGTGATACGGTGGGAAGAACTGACTGTTTTTTGGAATGCTGGTTTGCGTTTTGCGTTTTTTTTCGCAAAATGTTGCGATAAGCAAGAGTCGCCACCGACTTTTATTTTATCCAACAAGGAAAGGAAAAAAGCACAGAAAAATTCCTTTTTCGAGATATTTCTCGGGTTCGGGGGGTAGATTATAGAAAGGGAAGGTGTTAGCACCCTTTCTATCCGTGGTTATCCAAGGGCTCTTAGGTACTTGCTCAATTGTTTTCAAAATTTGCTTTCTTTGTGCTTGTGGGTTTGAAAAAGTTTTTGTTTGAAAACTTCGGTTTAACTCTTGCTTCTGTCTTCAAGAGCGTATGAAGTGTTTTTTGAAAACTTTGTTCGAAAAAGTGTAAGTGTGAAAAGATTTTGTTTTTTTGAAAGAGCAAGTACTTAAGAACCATCTACCTACTCGAAAAATAGAATTGTTCTATGCTATCTTCCTTTAGACAATGCTATCCCACTATTAATGAGCAGGTATCACCGTCGTTGGAGTTTAAGGGTCAATTCAAATTTAGGGACTTACGGTCACCAAAGAAATGTTAGGACGCCTTAGCGGTAACCCTAATGTCTTAGATCATTTGTTTTGAGGCAACAATATCCGAGGCAACCGTTTCGAGGCGACTATGATCTTTAGACAAGAGGACGACCTCTAAAGTGACCTATACTCAATGGCCGCGTACGAAGGCAACCAAGTGGGGTGTACCCTAAGAGTGCGCATGTGCGAGTGTGTCGTTTTCAGTTATTTTATCTTTTTACATGTTAAGGGTGATCTAATTCGATTTTAAGATTAGGCATTCAGTCTTGTCATGCAAACCTATTATCAAACATCTAACAGTTTATAATTTGCGGAAAATAAATTGCGGAATTTAAATTACAAGACGTCTGGTATTTACATCGCCAAAGACAAACCCTTTAAAAATAAATAAAGCGATAAAAAATAAATAAAGGTCCTATTCACTATTACAAATCGGAATCAGATACATAATAGGATAAAAGAAAATAAATCGCGTGCGGGAAATGAAATCGAGCGCAAATTAGGGTTTTGACCCTTTAAAGAAGACATCTTTTTTTGGTTTTTTTATTTTAAGAAAGATATAAATCTAAATTAATTACTAAATTAATAAATTAATTAATAATAATAAAAAAAAGTTATTTTTGATTTTTTGGTATTTTAAGAAAGAAATAAAAATTAATTGAATTAGTAAAAGCCTAATTAAATCTAATTTAATTTTAATTATTAAAAAAGGAATTAAAGTTATTCTAATTAAAACCTAAATTAATTTATTAGTATTTATTAATAAAATTAAAATTAAAATTTGATTTGATAAAGAAAATATTTTTTGTGACTTTATTTTAAAGAAAATAATTTTAATTGGTTAGTAATTAAAAAAGAAAAATAATAAAACAATTAATTAGAGCAAAAAATAAAATAGAAAGAGAGAGGGGGTGTGGGCCTGAAGTGGGTGTTTGAACAACAATGCTGAGGCCTAACACGCTGGCCTTGTTGACTTTTGAGATCAGGTGTGCACTTGTTGACTGGATCTATGATGGACCCTCAGCTCTTGGCCACTGGATTTGGCCTTTGGCCATCTGGCTGTTAGATGTATGAAGGTGCACGATGAGCTGCTGGCTTGAATACGCACGCAATCGCCTGAAAAAAAAAATCAAATGGAAATTGGGGACCTGGGATTAGAACTCAGGTCCTGATGGATGTTGAACGTGCATGCTTGCCACTGGGACGCTTTGTTTTATTTGTTAGTAATATACAAAAAAAAATATAATATAATGAAGTCCAAACATATGCCAGCAAAGCAAAAACAGGCGCGCTTGGTTTGAACGGGCGTATGGGAGAACGACACCTCATCGTCTCCTACCTCCAAATCATGCAAATATTACCTGCAGATTTGGATTCGCAGCTAAATGCGCAAGCTTGTCCTAAAATCCATTCCAGACCATGAAAATAAATTCCACGAGCATGGTTGGACTCGTCTTGGCTTCCTGATCAATGCTATACCCTTCTTTAGTCCTAATTTTTCCTGAAAAAGAAAACCCTAAAAAACACATGAAGAACCCTAGCTATGGAGGTTCTTCATTCAGGCTAGAAAAACATAATTGGATAATGCCAAAAGCTTGGAAATGTTATGAGGATCACAAATATGTCAATTATTTGTTCAAATGATGCAAGAATGAGTCAAATCGAATCTAAGAACAGAGCTAGGTAACGAGGGACTTACAGTGCGTTTGGGTGTGTGAGGAAGCTTGCTTTGGATTGGTTTAGCTTCATTGAACGTCCAGGAAGCGATTGGGATAGTTCTTGGCTTCTGAAAACAACTCTAGGCACGATTTTGATCTCAAGCTTTTTACCACTTTTTCCAAACTTTGTTCTGCCTATGCTTGCACTCTCCAACCCTTATTTTCGTGTGCCTCTCTTGCTTATGTATTGTACAATGTGCTAGGGTAACAATTATGGTCTAAATCTTCTCCCATCATGGCTTGCATATTTGATTTGATCCCCTCTTTACAACTTTCCAATTTTGCCAAAAATCAATCTTTTTGCACATGGTATGGTGAGATTCGAGTTTGATGATGATATTGATGATAATTAAGACCTGAAACAACCAAAAAGATCTTAGGTAATCAAAGCTTGGACTTTATATGATTTAATTTGATTTAAAATGAATAAATTCAATAAAAAATCAAATTAAATAATAAAAATAGAATATGGGCTCATGGCTGAAGCTAGGACACGTGGGCAACTATGCAAGCTCAAATCAAGTGGAAAAGAATGGGCCCATTTGACAAAATTTGAAGTTTTGAGGATAGTTGACTTTTGGGCAATTTTGAAAAAATGTCCAACTTCAACAATGCATAACTTCGACTGAGGGAAACATCTTCATCAAGATCTAGGACTGTCTGGTCTTCAACGGAGGATAATTCTGTTGAGATTTAAGAACTCGTCCACACTTCGACGGAGGAAAATTGTCGAGATTGAGAACCTTATCTGTAATTCAACCGAGGATAATTCAGTTGAGATTTAAGAACCGGTCAGGTCTTCGATTGAGGGAAACATCTTCATCAAGATCTAGGACTGTCTGTTTACTTCAATGGAGGATAATTCTGTTGAGATTTAAGAACTCCTCCACACTTCGACGGAGGAAAATTGTCGAGATTGAGAACCTTATCTGTAATTCAACCGAGGATAATTCAGTTGAGATTTAAGAACCGGTCAGGTCTTCGACTGAGGGAAACATCTTCATCAAGATCTAGGACTGTCTGTTTACTTCAATGGAGGATAATTCTGTTGAGATTTAAGAACTCATCCACACTTCGATGGAGGAAAATTGTCGAGATTGAGAACCTTATCTGTAATTCAACCGAGAATAATTCAGTTGAGATTTAAGAACCGGTCAGGTCTTCGACTAAGGGAAATATCTTCATCAAGATATAGGATTGTCTGGTCTTCAACGGAGGATAATTCTGTTGAGATTTAAGAACTCGTCCACACTTCGACGGAGGAAAATTGTCGAGATTGAGAACCTTATCTGTAATTCAACCGAGAATAATTCAGTTGAGATTTAAGAACCGGTCAGGTCTTCGACATAGCTGAGAACCTAACTGCATCCTTCCTGAAAAGTAAAGGTCTGTCGTATGCAATGCATGATATATATATCAAGTAATGATGTTCTCAAAATAAATGAGATTGTGTTGTATGATGCGTATATGCATGTATCATGATGTATGGAAATGTAATGTTTTAGATGGGGAAAATAAATCACGGATAGCTGCTGGGGAAAAAGTTGAATTCTTCATTTCCGCTGGGGATAGAGAACGAAGATGATTGCAAGAATAAACCTGCAGGAGAGGATAACTCCTTTGGGGGATAAACCGATGAGGAGATTACTCTATGGGGAAGAGATGCTCTATTGAGAATTCCACCGATAAATTCCGCTGGGGATGAATTACTGTTGCTGGTGATACTGAATCCTGTTGGGGATTGAATTCCTGTTTGTGAAAGGAAATAAATCCGCTGGGGATGATCTTTAAGTTGCGACTTCACTGGGGATAACCTTTTAGGCTCTAATGGGGATAATCCTTTGAGCTTTGCTGGGGACAATCTTCCAAAGTCTTCTGGGGATGATTTTCCAAATTCCACTGGGGAAGCTTTTTCAGACTGCGCTGGGAAAATTTCAGACTCCACTAGGGATATCTTGTATTCTGCCGGGGAATATTTTTATACTCTGTTGGGGAATATTAAGACTGCCGAGGATATTGATCCTTTTCGGTGTTGATAGTGGATACACTCTGCTCGGGGAGAATATTACCGATTCATTCACAGTTGCAAGTCTCAACTGGGGAGAGCTATCATTACTGTCTTACTCTGCGGGAGTGAAAGTACCTTAGCCATATTCTTCAGCTGGATCTACCTTTGTACCTGGTGGATAGGGCAACTGTACAGTTTGGACATTTCTTATTGCCCTTGTTTCTGATATTACCAGTGATCGTCTTTTGTTTCACATGTAAATATTTATGAGCAGCAATTAATGTCAAATTTATATTGTTGTACCCCAAAATTTTCCCTCCCATATTCTTCAAGGTTTGTCGAGAATCATCTTCAAATGGTTCAAGATTTCTCAAGGATTGCACAGTCCAGATGCCTCCTAAGCCAGTCAAAATTAGGGTTTTGTTTCTTTCAAGGAATTTGAGGTTTTAAATGGCTCAATCAAGTCTCATAGGCCTATATACATTGTCAAGCATCTACATACCAAGTCTCAAGACTCACAGGGTCAAATTCCACAATCAAAAGCTCCAATTGCTCTACAGTCAACTGCAGGGGTAAAATGGTCATTTGGAAATCAAAAGTCAGAATTTTTGGTCAACATCTTATTTTGAGTCCACAATCATCATTTTATCAAGCCTTGATCATGATTCCACAAGCATGGCTCAAAAAATCATCAAAGATGCAAAAGTTACTATTTTTGGATAGTTAAAAAGTCAACTGTATCTTGACCAAGGCATAACTTTTTCATGGTTCATCATAAAAATCCCATCCAATTCTCATTTTGAAGGGGATGACATTTCCTACAACTCATCTTCACATTCCAAGTCCAAGAAATGCTCTCATAAAAAGTTATCAATTTCTACATTTTAGGTCAATTTCAAAAGTCAACAAAAATGCACTTTAAGTCAAAGACCATAACTTGAGATTGGTAAATCCAAATGACATGGGACCAAAGGCATTGGTTAGAGGACTTCAAGACCTTTCCAAAATGTCCAAGAACATGTTCATATGATCAAAATTGAGCAAGATATGCATTGGAGAAGTTGGGAAATTTTTGTGAATTTGCAAAAGTCAACTTTGCTCAAAACACTTTGTTTTTGCTAATGGGCCTCAAATTCCTTATTGAAACTTTATTCAAAGCTTATGCACGACCATTGAGATTATTTGAATGTATTTTCTTATTTTTTATTAATTAATTGGATTTTTAATTGATTTTAATTCATTTAATTAATTTAAAATGTAGGAAATACAAAGATTTGATTTTTTCAATCTTTTTGAGAAGCAAACAAGCTCAAGATATGCTGGCAATTCATGTGCAAATCAAAGGGACAAGAATCTCCCAATTTAGCAACTTTCTTCAATCAAAAAGATTCAAAAATATATGATTGGAAATCAAATATTGAATCATCATTCCATGGATTTCTTGGCCAAGATTTAACCTAATTCCATTCTACTATAAGTACACAACCAAACCCTAATGCCATGGACGAGAATTTGCTGCAAGAAAGCCATAACCACATTCAAAAAAATACAAGAAAAGTCAAAAACTGTTTTCCAGGTTCCAGCACGATTCAAAGCAATTGGTGGATTCTAATACATTGCTAGAACTTCCAGAAACGTATTGGAATCAAAACCAAGTGCTAAGGCCTAAGAAATTGCTCTACACGAACCCACGGTTTGCACTTTTTTTTTCATAATCAAAACTCATGATTCATGCATATTTAATATGATTTTTTGTTGGTTTTGCATTGCTAGCACTCACAGAAAACTAATGGCATAAGCTAATTGGATTATAAGGCGCAGAATCAAAAGATACCATTGACAAATTCTAGGGTTCCGAAGCTTTGATTTTTGGGCTTTATTATTCAGGAAAAATTGGAACCCCTAATGCACATGACTGAACTCGTGAGAACCATACCAATTTAAAGGACATATCGCGAAATATTTATGTAGCCTCTACGCCTAATCGTTATTATTCGTCGTTCCATATTGTGGGGGTTAAAAACCCCCGCTATCTGTTTGTATTTTGCAGGGATAATCGAAGAAGACGATGACGCGTTGATATACCATTGGTCCGTTCAAATCAGGGCGCGCGTGTTTTGTTTTATTGCATATTGTTTGGTTTCCTAATATATTATTTGTTGATTACTATACTAACAAAGACGTGCAGTTGGCTCAGTGGATGGTGCGTTGGCTGGCAACCATTGGGACCTGGGTTCGATTCCCAGGTCCACCCCAAAACCCTTATATTATTTTGTTTCATATGTTCACATGCAGGATGCCCAAAAGAGTTTACTATGTGCCTAACGCATCAGTGTGCCATGTGGCCCCAAGCTTGGATCCAATGGCAAAGGATGAGGAACACCATGTTCCCTAGTCAACCATGCGCTGGACAAGTCAGAAAGTCAAAGCAGGCTTGTGGCTTAATGGGCTTGGAAGTTGCTAGCATACCTCCATCTGGGCCCAACACCCCCAGGGTTTTGTTTCTCATTTTTTCTCTTTTATATTTTCTATTTAATCATTTTTTTATTAACTATTATTGTTATTATTTAATTACCTCATAAATTAATTATTTTCCTAATAAAATTCAGAAAACTAATATTTTTATTATTATTATTATTTATTAAGTTCACTATTAATTATTTTTTGTAAATAAATGCTAACAAAATTGATTTAGTTTAATTAGGTTAACTTTAATCTTTTTCATAATAAATAAAATAAATTAGAATTAGGTTTTACTAACTTTTGACTTTATTTTATTTTATTTTTATTTTCATTAAAACATAAAAAACACAAAAATAATTTTTTCTTGTAATTATCTAATTAATTAGTAAATTAGGTTTAACATTAATTAATTGCAAAAAGGACCAAAATTCCATTCTTTTCTCAAAAGGGGTCAAAACCCTAAAGACTTTTCCCGATTCAATTTTTCTCGCGCATGTTTATTCTTGATTCCTATTTTGATCATATTTATGTAACTGTTCCGAGGATGTAATAGATAATTAGGATTTTTATCGCTTATTTTCTCGCATTTATCTTTTCAAGGGTTGTTTTTTGCGATGTAAATACCCGACGCCTTGTAATAGCGTAGATTTACTTTCCGCATAATTATTAACTATTAACTATGCATGACAAGACTTGCCTGAAAAATAAAATCAACTCGTAGCTCACCATGATAAATGTGCAAAGATGATTTAACATGAAACCTGACACTCTCGCACATGCTACTCCTAGGGTACGCCTCACTTGGTTGCCTCGACGTGGTCATTAAGTATAGGGTATTTTAGAGGTCGCCCTCTTGTCTAAAGATCCAGTTGCCTCGAAACAGTTGCCTCGGATAAAAAAAGGATCTAGGACATTAGGGTTACCGCTAAAGCGTCCTACTATTGCTTTGGTGACCACACATGTCCCTACAATCGAATTGACCCGAAAACTCCAACGACGGTGCTACCTACTTCTCAATAGTGGGATAGTACTGTCTAAAGGACATTTACACAGCTTAATTCCTTTGAGTAGGTAGAGGTTCTAAGGTACTTGCTCTTTCGAAACAAAAAAATAAACTTTTCGCACTTACACTTTTCTGACAAAAGTTTTCAAACAAACACTTCATACACTCTTGAGGACAGATATAAGAGTTACCTAGAAGTTTTCAAACTAAACTTTTTCAAAACCCACAAACACAAGAAAAGCAAACAATTTTTGAAAACATAGTGAGCAAGTACCTAAGAGCCCGTGGATAACCACGGATAGAAAGGGTGCTAACACCTTCCCTTTCTATAGTCTACCTCCCGAACCCGAGAAACATCTCGAAAAGGAATTTTGTTGTGCTTTTGTCCTTTCCTTGTTGGAGAACATAAAAGATGGTGGCGACTCTTGCTTACCGCGACATTTTGCGAACCAGCATTCCAAAACAGTCAGTTCTCATTCCCACCGATCACAGAACTGGAGACTCTGCTGGGGAAGCTGTTTATAAGTGAGGTGTACCTTAGGATTAGATCATTCTATGTTTTCAATTGTATGCCTTGTTTGCTTTTATATTTGTGGGCTTGTATTGGAGTTTCATAGATCCTAACCCGGATATGGGGAATACCCTTTAGGTAGCAATAAGCTGTGAGGGACCTATCCGGCGTAGACCGACACAAGTGAAGCAGTAGCTACATTGGTGTGACACCTTGGTCTGTACCGATATCCCTTGTGTTGGAACGAGGAGAATATGGGTCTTCTGAGGAGTCATTAAGCACCAACTGACCTTAGAACCTTAAATTGACCCAACTTGGCCATAGAACAGTAGCAGTATGCTACACTCATTAAGGCTAAACTCTCGCGATGGTTCCGGCCGCAAGAAAAGATTGTGAAGTTGGAGTTATGACCGATTGAGGGTAGTCAGTGATATTGAGATCCTCTAGAACCCGGTTACTATTTTCTAGGACAGGTCTTAACCAACTGAACTAAAAGAGGGTAGTACCTAAACTTCATGCTGGCCTGAAATTTAAGGGCTCTTTTGTGTGACTTGTGTGCCTTCAAACTTGAACTACTTGCATATTCTTGTTATCTGACACATGAGTTCCTTGCAGGTTTTGTTTACAGTCCTTAATCTGGACTTATTACAGGGCTTACTTACACCTCACACCTTTGTATCCACGTACATAACATCATACACATCATAACATCGCATACATCCTGCATAAGGACTAACCCATTTCAAGGATCTCAAGGGTTTGTGTTACAGGTCATGATGAACCAACTGTCTAGCAAGGGGCAAAGGGGATTTATTTTCCTCTAGCCAAGGTTGTTCGGAGATCAAAACATGATAACTTGAGTCAGGGGCTATGACCCACTCGATATGGTGAGCTTTGACTCTTGAAGAAGGACTCTTAGCAACATAAAGTTCCTTCAATCAAGCTACCGGATTCCAATTCTAACAAGTTTCTTTGTTTACCCCGCGAGATCCTTGAAAACATTGCACGCATATCATACATATCATTGCATTACAGGTACCCTTCTTACAGGTCACTTATCTTCTTCGCTGTTTATTTCAGCAATCATCATGTCTTCTGAACCTACTACTGAATAAGCTATCAAGGCCCTCCAGGCCCAAAATGCCCAGTTCCAAGAGTTGGTTATGAGCCTAGCCCAGGGTCAACAGGAGTTGAAGACTCTAATTCTGAAGAAGAAGAAGAAGAGGACTGTGATGTTCAACACTGGACGCAGGTTTGGGAATGGACTACAAAATGAGGTTGATCTGACTACTTCCTCTGTAGGGAAGGATAGACCCCAAGAGAGAAGGGTTCCTAGTCCCGTGGTCTCCGACAACGAGACAGATTATAATGATGAACAATACCCTCCTGCTGAGGACAGGTACAAATAGTTGGAAGACCGCTTAAGTGCTATGGAGATTCAACAAGTGCCCGGATTGGACTTTGGAGATCTAGGCTTATCCTCTGGGGTGGTGATCCCACATAAGTTCAAGGCACCTGCTTTGGAAAAATACGACGGAGCCTCCTGTCCTAAGCTGCATCTCAGATCCTATGTAAGGAAGATCCAACCTTATACCGCGGACAAGAATTTGTGGATCCATTTCTTCCAGGATAGTCCTTCAGGGACTCAACTCGAGTGGTTCTATAAGCTGGATTGAGCCAGTACTCGTAACTGGGAGGACTTGGCTACTGCGTTCTATAAGCAGTATCAGTATAATTCCGACCTCGCTCCTACGCGCACCCAACTCCAGGGTATGTCACTAGGGACGGGTGAAGGATTCAAGGAGTATGCACAAAAGTGGAGAGACCTTGTTGGAAGGGCGCAACCACCTTTAACTGATCGCGAACTCATTGATATGTTTCTGGGGACCCTGTCTGGTCCGTTCTTCAACCATCTGATTGGGAATTCTTCTGCTGGGTTTAAAGATCTGATCTTAACTGGTGAGAGGATAGAAACTGGTATCAAGTCTGGGAAGATACAAAAGGGTGACTCCTCGAACACTGAGAAAAAACCATTCAAGAAAGAATCCAGTGCTGTCTATGGTTCAAGAGGGAAGAATAGGTCCGAACACCGCCAAGCTGTCAACGCGGTAGTTATTTTAAAACCGGCCAGTGATCCTCAACATCGCAACCAACAAAGGGAAGAGAGACCTAGAAGGAAATTCACTCCCCTCAGTGTAACACCCCAGTTTTAATTATTTGATTTATTTTAATGGGAAAATTATTTTATTGGAGTTAATAAATTAAAAGAATTATTTATTTTGGAATATTTGAAGAGAATAAAAGAAATAAGGATATATTTTGGAACTCAAGTTATTTTTCTCACTTTTTCACGATAACACAGAAGTTGGAGATATTTGGGATTGGAGCTCTGAAGAACGAAGAACAATCGCTCAAGAGTTCAAAGCTGCAATTTGATAAGGTAAGGGGGGCTACTACTCAATTTATATTTGCTTATGAGTTTAGATGCGATTGGTTGGGTAATCGTAGGATAATCCCATTTTCTCTGATGTTCTTAGTGATCGATAACTTTAGGGTCGAATTTCGTTAGAAAAGATTAGGTTCCCTAAAGGTTGTGAATCGATTAAGAAATTAATCCCTATTGTTGATTTAGATCGAAATTGTATGATCGAGGGTTTCCCTTAGGTGTTCTAAGGATAACCTTGATGTTATCAGATTTCCCCAAAAGGACGAATAATCACTTTTAAGGTTACCTTGATAATTGTTGGTAATTATAAAATTAAGTTTTTGGATTAAATGATTTGAAAAAGGAATTCTGTTTTCCAACGATTTTAGAAAACTATAACCTTGAAGGATTTGAGTTATTCAATTGTGGGAAATTGATGAACATAAGTCAGAGGCATAGGAAATTGATGTTTTGGAAGCTTGATGTGTATTTGGATGTTTTTGTACTGCATTGCACTGCTGTAGAAATGTATTTTCGTGCAAATATGTTGGCATATGAGCTGCTGCAGGTACAGGAAAATTTGGCACGCGCTCATCAACACGGGCCGTGTTGCACAACACGGGCACCCGTGTTGATCTTCTGTATTGGCAACACGGGCCGTGTTGCTGCACACGGGCACCCGTGTTGACCTCCTGTGTTGGCTTCTGAATTTTGTCTTCTGTGCTTTGTTGTGGTGTACAGGAATGATTTTGTTTAATGTGCAGTGTTTGTTAGTTTTGAACATGCTGCTTAATGATATGCATAGTATTGTGGAGGCTTGTGTCGAATAATGTTTGTATGTTATGATACCAACACTATGTGGATTTTATTGTCATGCTTTTAGATAATGTTATCAAGCATGGATTATGATATAACTTGATATGACTGGTTGGTGTTTAATAGTATGCTGAGTGATTACATGCTATTCATATCATGTTGTATTGGATATTGTTGATGTTACATGATATGGTCTATTGATGTTAATAGTATGCTGAGTGGTACATACTGTACATATCATGTTGCATTTGTTAATTCCCATTGTGTGGAATTAACATGGTGGCCAATATACGTGTCCGCGATTTAATGGAACGTTGAGGTGGTAGCCGTGTCCGCGATATAATGGAACGGTGAGTTATCCGTGACCCGAGATTTAATGGGGCGGTAGAATGGTACCACATGCATGGGTGTGTTGCATTATATTGAATATAACATGAATGGATGATTTTCCAATGTTGTATTTAATTGATTGTATGCATGTATTGTTGCTGAATTGTTAATGATGTTTGATGTTAATTATAAGTATGAAAAGTAATATATTATGAATATATGAATTGTAAAGGTTTTCGTAAACTATGAAACATGCTAACTGTTTGGGTGATGCTTATGGTTTTCTGAATTGATTGTTATGAACGTATAATCAAATGTATAGTTGAGATGCTCACCCTTACTGTTGAATATTTCAGATTGAGGAGCTTAGTTCAGGTGCTTGGCGAAGGCTTGTTGTTTCTAGTTTATTTCCGTTTAAGTATTGTCCGGGTCATGCTCTGATAGTTGTAACTCCGGGAACGTTTGTTTGTCGAGCTGCTTTAGTCAGACTCGTTTATTCCTTATGTTTGTTATAATATGATGTTTATATATTCCAGGTGTTAATCCCTGATGATTTTGAAAATATTATAACATTGGTTTTGTTAACTAAATTATTCCGCTGTGTAAACATGTATGAGTTGCTTCTATGTTATGCATGACAGGAACTTGTTTTTGTAAAAATAGAATTGTGACATCCTCGTTAATACATGTACTCTGAAAGTATGATTTTATTTATTTGCGAAATTTTATGCGGGGTTTTAGAGGTTGTTACAATAGTGGTATCAGAGCATAGTCGGTCGTTGCGACCAGAGTCTTGAGTCAGTCATTCCTTTTGTATGCGACTAGTGTAAGGCCACACTGTCGATACTGTATTCTGATGAGGAGTATGTTTTAATTCTCAGGAATATGGCTGGAAGAGGTAACGGACGAAATGATGCTGCACTCGCTGAGGCTTTGGGGATGTTAGCTGGTGTACTTGCTGGAAATCCAAATGGAGGCGTGATTGGTTCTGATAGGCAATTGGGGAACTTCCAAAGGAACAATCCTCCGTTGTTCAAAGGTACACATGACCCTGAAGGTGCCCAGAAGTGGCTGAAGGAAATCGAAAGGATTTTCCGTGTGATTGATTGTGCTGAAGATCTGAAAGTCAGATATGGTACGCATATGTTGGCAGAAGAGGCCGACGACTGGTGGGTTGCAACAAGGACTGAAATGGTTCAGGATGGAGAGGCACTGACTTGGGCTAACTTCAGAAGGGCTTTTCTGAGGAGGTACTTTCCTGAAGATGTTCGGGGAAGAAAGGAAATTGAATTTTTGGAGCTTAAGCAGGGCAATCTGACTGTTAGTGAGTATGCTACTAAGTTCACGGAATTGGCAAAGTATTATGCGCACTACAACAGTGATGAGGCTGGAGAATTCTCTAAGTGTATCAAATTTGAGAATGGTCTCCGAGATGAGATTAAGCAGGGGATCAGGTACCAGCGTATTCGTAGGTTTTCTGATCTGGTGGATTGTAGCAGGATCTTGGAAGAAGATATTACCAAGACTAGGTCGTCTCACTCTCGTGGGGCTGTTGATAAAAGAGGAAAGCAACATATGGACCGTGGCAAGCCATATGGTAGAGGTAACCAGAAAGCAGGTGGATGGAAAAGGCCTAGTGGGGGAGATTCTAAGGCTCCTATCAGATGCTACAGGTGTGGTGAGTTTGGTCATCATATTCGAGATTGCAAGAATGATGAGAAGAAGTGCTATAAATATGGAAAGACTGGTCATTTGTCTATTGACTGCAAAGGGAAGTCTGTTACTTGTTACAATTGTGGTGAAGAAGGTCACATTCGTCCGCAGTGTCCTAAGCCTAAGAAGGATCAGTCAAGTGGAAAAGTGTTCGCTTTGTCTGGATCTGAGACTACTCCAGAGGATCGATTGATTAAAGGTACGTGTTTTATTCATGGCACACCTTTAGTTGCAATTATTGATACTGGTGCAACTCATTCTTTCATTTCTTTGGATTGTGCTGAGAGGTTGAAACTGGACATATCTGATATGCGAGGTAGCATGGTTGTTGATACTCCTGCATCGGGTTCAGTGACAACTTCACTTGTATGTAGGAATTCTCCTATTGAGATTTTTGGTAGAAGTTTCGGTATGGATTTAGTGTGCCTACCGCTTGAACAAATTGATATTATCCTTGGGATGAACTGGTTGGAATTCAACCGGGTTCATCTGAACTGTTTTGCTAAGACGGTGATTTTTCCAGAAGCAGTTGGTGTCGAGAATTTGACTATGACTGCTAGGCAGGTACAAGAAGCAATGGAAGACAGTGCTAATGTGTTTATGTTACTTGCTTCGTTAGATGCAACAGGAAAGGTCAGGAGTGATGAATTGCCAGTGGTGTGTGATTTTCCAGAAGTCTTTCCTAATGATGTTGGTGAGTTACCTCCTGAGAGAGAAGTGGAATTTTCTATAGATTTGATTCCTGGTACGAGACCGGTGTCGATGGCACCATATCGTATGTCTGCATCTGAGTTGGCTGAATTGAAGAGTCAGTTGGAAGATTTACTGGAGAAGAAGTTTATCCGTCCAAGTGTTTCGCCTTGGGGTGCTCCGGTATTGTTGGTCAAGAAGAAAGAAGGTTCTATGAGACTGTGTGTTGATTACAGGCAATTGAACAAGGTAACCATTAAGAATCGGTATCCATTACCGAGGATTGATGATTTAATGGATCAGCTAATTGGAGCCAGTGTATTCAGTAAGATTGACTTGAGATCTGGATATCATCAGATTCGTGTGAAAGCGGAAGATATTCAAAAGACTGCTTTTCGAACGAGGTATGGGCATTATGAATATTCTGTTATGCCGTTCGGAGTTACTAATGCACCTGGTGTTTTCATGGAGTACATGAACAGGATTTTTCATCCGTATCTGGATAAGTTTGTTGTGGTTTTTATTGATGACATTCTGATTTATTCCAAGAATGACGAAGAGCATGCGGAACATCTCAGAATTGTGTTGGAGTTGTTGAAAGATAAGAAGTTGTATGCAAAGTTGTCCAAATGTGAGTTCTGGCCGAACGAAGTTAGTTTTCTTGGACATGTGATTTCTAAGAATGGTATTGCAGTGGATCCTACAAAGGTAGAAGCGTTATTTTAGTGGGAAGCGCCGAAGACTGTTTCTGAAATCATAAGTTTTCTTGGTCTTGCAGGTTATTACAGAAAGTTTATCGAAGGATTTTCAAAGTTAGCATTGCCGTTGACGAAGTTGACTCGTAAAGGACAAGCGTTTATTTGGGATTCCGATTGTGAGAAAGGTTTCCAAGAATTGAAGCGGAGATTGACTAGTGCTCCTATTCTGATTTTGCCGAATCCGGTGGAATCTTTTGTGGTTTATTGTGACGCATCTCTGATGGGATTAGGTGGTGTTTTAATGCAGAATCAGCAGGTAGTTGCGTATGCTTCGAGGCAGTTGAAGGTTCATGAAAGGAACTATCCTACTCATGACTTAGAGTTAGCAGCAGTTGTGTTTGTCTTGAAATTGTGGAGACATTATCTGTATGGTTCGAGATTTGAAGTGTATAGTGATCATAAGAGTTTGAAGTATCTTTTCGATCAGAAAGAGCTCAATATGAGGCAAAGAAGGTGGTTGGAATTTCTCAAAGATTATGATTTTGGTTTGAATTACCATCCTGGTAAGGCAAATGTGGTTGCAGATGCTTTGAGCAGGAAATCCTTGCATATGTCTATGATGATGGTTCGTGAATTGGATTTAATTGAACAATTCCGAGATTTGAGTTTAATTTGTGAAAGTACTCCGAAGTGTGTTCGTTTGGGTATGTTGAAACTTACTAGTGGTATTCTAGAAGAGATCAGGATCGGGCAGAAATCTGATGTTAATTTAGTTGATAAATTGACATTGATCAACCAAGGTCAAGGTGGTGAGTTTAGAATTGATGAAAATGATGTTATGAGATTTGGCGATAGAGTTTGTGTTCCTGATGTTGCAGAAATCAAGAAGAGTATATTAGAGGAAGGACATCGCAGTGGGATGAGTATTCATCCGGGTGCCACGAAAATGTATCATGATTTGAAGAAATTGTTTTGGTGGCCGGGAATGAAAAAGGAAATAGCTGAATTTGTGTATGCATGTTTAATCTGTCAGAAATCGAAGATTGAGCATCAGAAGCCGTCTGGATTTATGCAACCGATGTTTATTCCAGAATGGAAGTGGGATAGTATTTCTATGGATTTTGTATCCGGGTTGCCGAGGACTCCTAAGAATTGTGAAGCGATATGGGTTGTTGTGGATAGACTGACTAAGTCTGCTCATTTTATACCAGTGCGAATGGATTACTCAATGGAGAGATTGGCACAGTTGTATATTGAGAAAATAGTGATTTTGCATGGAGTTCCTTCTAGTATTGTGTCAGATAGAGATCCGAGGTTCACTTCGAAATTTTGGGAAGGATTGCAGAAGGCTTTGGGTACTAAATTGAGGTTGAGTTCAGCTTATCATCCTCAGACTGATGGATAGACGGAGAGGACGATTCAATCGTTAGAAGATTTATTGCGTGCTTGTGTTTTAGAGAAGGGTGGAGCTTGGGATAGCTATTTGCCATTGATTGAATTTACTTATAACAATAGTTACCATTCGAGTATTAGTATGGCTCCGTTTGAGGCATTGTATGGTAGACGGTGTAGAACGCCTTTGTGTTGGTATGAATCTGGAGAGAGTTCAATAATTGGGCCAGAGATTGTTCAGCAGACTACTGAAAAGATCAAATTGATTCAAGAAATGATGAGAGCTTCTCAGATTCGTCAGAAAAGTTATCATGATAAGAGGAGGAAGAATTTAGAATTCAGTGCTGGAGATCATGTGTTTATGAGAGTTACTCCGATGACGGGTATTGGTCGAGCGTTGAAATCCAAGAAGTTGACTCCGCGTTTTATTGGTCCGTTTCAGATTACGGAAAGAGTTGGAGAAGTTGCTTATCGTATTGCTTTACCTCCGAGACTTGCGAATTTGCACGATGTTTTTCATGTTTCTCAGTTGAGGAGATACATTCCAGACCCATCTCATGTAATCCAAATAGATGATGTGCAGGTGAGAGATAACCTGACAGTAGAAACATTGCCTATGAGGATAGAAGATCGGGAAGTGAAACAGTTAAGGGGTAAAGAGATAGCATTAGTGAAGGTTGCTTGGGGAGGCCCAGCAGAGGGAAATATTACTTGGGAACTGGAGAGCCAGATGAAAGAGGCTTATCCGGAACTGTTCGTCTAAGGTATGTTTCGAGGACGAAAACTCTTTTAGTGGGGGGAGTTGTAACACCCCAGTTTTAATTATTTGATTTATTTTAATGGGAAAATTATTTTATTGGAGTTAATAAAATAAAAGAATTATTTATTTTGGAATATTTGAAGAGAATAAAATAAATAAGGATATATTTTGGAACTCAAGTTATTTTTCTCACTTTTTCACGATAACACAGAAGTTGGAGATATTTGGGATTGGAGCTCTGAAGAACGAAGAACAATCGCTCAAGAGTTCAAAGCTGCAATTTGATAAGGTAAGGGGGGCTACTACTCAATTTATATTTGCTTATGGGTTTAGATGCGATTGGTTGGGTAATCGTAGGATAATCCCATTTTCTCTGATGTTCTTAGTGATCGATAACTTTAGGGTCGAATTTCGTTAGAAAAGATTAGGTTCCCTAAAGGTTGTGAATCGATTAAGAAATTAATCCCTATTGTTGATTTAGATCGAAATTGTATGATCGGGGGTTTCCCTTAGGTGTTCTAAGGATAACCTTGATGTTATCAGATTTCCCCAAAAGGACGAATAATCACTTTTAAGGTTACCTTGATAATTGTTGGTAATTATAAAATTAAGTTTTTGGATTAAATGATTTGAAAAAGGAATTCTGTTTTCCAACGATTTTAGAAAACTATAACCTTGAAGGATTTGAGTTATTCAATTGTGGGAAATTGATGAACATAAGTCAGAGGCATAGGAAATTGATGTTTTGGAAGCTTGATGTGTATTTGGATGTTTTTGTACTGCATTGCACTGCTGTAGAAATGTATTTTCGTGCAAATATGTTGGCATATGAGCTGCTGCAGGTATAGGAAAATTTGGCACGCGCTCATCAACACGGGCCGTGTTGCACAACACGGGCACCCGTGTTGATCTTCTGTATTGGCAACACGGGCCGTGTTGCTGCACACGGGCACCCGTGTTGACCTCCTGTGTTGGCTTCTGAATTTTGTCTTCTGTGCTTTGTTGTGGTGTACAGGAATGATTTTGTTTAATGTGCAGTGTTTGTTAGTTTTGAACATGCTGCTTAATGATATGCATAGTATTGTGGAGGCTTGTGTCGAATAATGTTTGTATGTTATGATACCAACACTATGTGGATTTTATTGTCATGCTTTTAGATAATGTTATCAAGCATGGATTATGATATAACTTGATATGACTGGTTGGTGTTTAATAGTATGCTGAGTGATTACATGCTATTCATATCATGTTGTATTGGATATTGTTGATGTTACATGATATGGTCTATTGATGTTAATAGTATGCTGAGTGGTACATACTGTACATATCATGTTGCATTTGTTAATTCCCATTGTGTGGAATTAACATGGTGGCCAATATACGTGTCCGCGATTTAATGGAACGTTGAGGTGGTAGCCGTGTCCGCGATATAATGGAACGGTGAGTTATCCGTGACCCGAGATTTAATGGGGCGGTAGAATGGTACCACATGCATGGGTGTGTTGCATTATATTGAATATAACATGAATGGATGATTTTCCAATGTTGTATTTAATTGATTGTATGCATGTATTGTTGCTGAATTGTTAATGATGTTTGATGTTAATTATAAGTATGAAAAGTAATATATTATGAATATATGAATTGTAAAGGTTTTCGTAAACTATGAAACATGCTAACTGTTTGGGTGATGCTTATGGTTTTCTGAATTGATTGTTATGAACGTATAATCAAATGTATAGTTGAGATGCTCACCCTTACTGTTGAATATTTCAGATTGAGGAGCTTAGTTCAGGTGCTTGGCGAAGGCTTGTTGTTTCTAGTTTATTTTCGTTTAAGTATTGTCCGGGTCATGCTCTGATAGTTGTAACTCCGGGAACGTTTGTTTGTCGAGCTGCTTTAGTCAGACTCGTTTATTCCTTATGTTTGTTATAATATGATGTTGATATATTCCAGGTGTTAATCCCTGATGATTTTGAAAATATTATAACATTGGTTTTGTTAACTAAATTATTTCGCTGTGTAAACATGTATGAGTTGCTTCTATGTTATGCATGACAGGAACTTGTTTTTGTAAAAATAGAATTGTGACATCCTCGTTAATACATGTACTCTGAAAGTATGATTTTATTTATTTGCGAAATTTTATGCGGGGTTTTAGAGGTTGTTACACTCAGCATGACCTTGTCCCAGATATTGCCACAGTTGCTGAAGACCAATTTAGTAACTCTAAGGGACCCTCCTAAGAATCCCAACAAGACACCTTCAAGGTATAACCCCAACGCCCGCTGCGCTTATCATTCTGACAGTCCGGGGCATGCTACAGATGATTGTTGGACTTTGAGGAACAAGGTTCAGGACCTAATCAATGCAAAGGAGGTCGAGTTCGAAGCGCCCGAGACTCCCAATGTGATCACTGCTCCCTTGCCAAAACATGGCTAGGATTGAGAGACTTTTATTCATTTGAATTCTGATATTGTATTTTTCTTTGCTTATTCAAACAATTATCATGTCAAACTCTCTTATTTCATTAATGCATTGCACGTGTCTGTTTTGAAGTAATTGTGTTCACTATGCTTAAAATTGCTTTCATTTTTTGATGTTCAACTCTCGATTGAAAATTCTAAGCCTTTTGAGGGAGGATGACGAAAATGATACCATGATCTTTACAGTATGCTTTTGGACAAACCCCGCTGATGAGGTACAGGCATTGTTTCAAATCCTAAACAGTAGAGTTATAAGGAAGATAATCCCTCGTCAACCCCTTTGAGCCAAAGAAGTTGGAGTTTTTCTTTTCAAAAATTAAAACCCTTAATCATAACCTGGGGCAGGGTAGTGTTCTCAGTTAATCCAGGTGCACAACGAATGGCATCAAAGAAGTCCTTCCGAGACAAGAAGACAGTGATGGTTCCCTATAATCGTCAGGACAGGCAGTCATCATCTCTCAAGATAAAAGCCCATTAAGTCAAAACCTATGAAGGAGACTTGCAAAACTGGGGCGTCCCGCTGACTGTAAATACAAAAAGAAACAGTTCAGGCAAAAAAAAACAGGGATAATAAAGTCAAAAAGAAAGAGATCCTACAGACTCTCAAAAAAAAATGAATGCCTGACCAAAATAAACTATCAGTATTCGAACCATCACCGAAATATCAGAGCAAAGATTCAAGCAAGATCTAATGCACGATTAGCTGAGTTTAGGACCGAAGAACATGATGAAGAGCGGGAGGGTACAAATAAAAATTGAGCATTTATCCTTTGTTTCTTAAAACCGTGAACCAGGCCACGTTATAACCCTTAAAAGTCCTAGCTGAAGCATGGGTTAGTTCGAAAGCATACTGTTACAAAAGGTATCCTGACTCCTGTAGGGCTCGCTGTAAAATCCTGAGTTGACATCACATTTTACAAAAAATCACTTGTTTTATTGAAAACTGCATTTTTAAAAACTTCAAGACAGACATAAGCTTTGCATTCTTGAAATAATATTGTTTGCATATGACTATTTGTTCAAACAGCAAAGAAATTCGCACGAAGAATATCTAGTGAACAAAAACACTTCCAACCAAGGGGCAGACATGATCATGGTCCGTCATCTGGGGCAGTCAAGTCAAGATTCAAGGAATCTCTCAAGATGCCAAATAGCCAGGGGAAAATCTCCGCCTGAGTCACTTGGGGCATTGGACATGAATTCCAGCAACGAGTCTTGCACGATCAAACGAAGATCTCCTGGTAGTATGGCAACACGACAGTGACAACTCCCCGCATCCTGAGAGCCTGGACATAGTCGGAAAAAATACTACGCATGATTAAAGACCCGCTAGGTCGACTGGCCTAGGCAAAAATAAGGGCTTCCCTGCGAACCAAAAGGGTTCGGGCAAAAATAAGGGATGAAATGAAAAAAATTTGTACACCCGGCAAGTCGAAAACCTGAAAAGGCGGCTTGGGCAAAAATGGGTATCCCGGTGGACTGAAAACCCAAAAGGGCGGTCCAGGAAAAAGTTAGGGATCAAAGCATACGACTATGTCCCGTCATCTCGTCACTTGCCTACCAGAAGAAGATTTTTCAATCGGCAGTTATCAAACATCTCCACAGGTACCTTCTCCCACAGAAACTGGGGCAATAAGAATTGTCTAAGCGATCTAGTTGCTCTGTCCGCCGAGGTACCAAGGTAAGTTCAGCTGAAGAATATAACCAGGATACCTTCACTCCCCGTAGAGTAAGACAAGATTCAGCAATACTCTCCCCAAGCAGAGTTGGTCTCTCATCAGCCCTAAAAAGGCACAGTATCTCCAGCAAGTCAGCAATACTCTCCCCAAGCAGAGTTAGGCTACTGTCAACCTTAAGGAAGTTGGGTATCCCCAGAAGATCTCAATATCCTCCAGCGGAGTACAAATATTCCTCAGCAAGCATCCCCGGCAGTCTTAATATAAGATTGTTCCCCGGCGGAATACAAGACACCCCAGTGGAGCCATTTCCCCAGTGTAGTCCAAAGTTTCCCCAGGAGAGTTGAATCATCTCCCCAGTAGATTCAGGAAGCTTGTCTCCTGCAGAGTACAAATATCTCTCCCCGACCATCTTCAGGAGGTTATCCCCCACCAGAGTCTAATTGGGTTATCCTCAGCAAATTACAATGGAAATATCGTCCTCGGCAAAGTTCTTCCTACCCCCAGTGGAGTTCATCAAAATCCCCCAACAGAGCTTATCAATGGAATCCCCAGCGGAGCTTATCATTCAAAATCTCAGCGAAGCATCTCTTCCCACAGAGTAATTCCCCGCAGAGTAATCTCTTCACCAGGTTTATCCTCAACGGAGTTATCTTCTCCTACAGGTTTATTCGTGCAATCAGCTTTGTTCATCATCCCCAGCGGAAATGAAGAACTCTACTCTTCAAACATCAGCCCAGGATTCAACGAACTTCCCGACATTCGTCAAAGATTTATTTTCCCAAACAAAGATACATTCATAAACATCACATTGTGTACGTCATGATACATGCATATACGCATCATATCATCTCATTTATGTTGAGAACATCATTGCTCGATCCATATCATGCATTGCACATGACTAACCTTTACATTTCAGGAAAGATGCAGTTAAACTCTAAATTCAGTCAATAAAGACAAATCCAGTCAAAGAAGACAAATCCAGTCAAAGAAGACTAATCCAGTAAAAGAAGACAAATCCAGTTAAATCAATTCCTTGAGATTTTTCTGACGCTAATCCAGTCAAAGAAGACAAATCCAGTCAAAGAAGACTAATCCATTCAAAGAAGACAAATCCAGTTAAATCAATTCCTTGAGATTTTTCTGACGCTAATCCAGTCAAAGAAGACAAATCCAGTTAAATCGATTCCTAGAGATTTTTCTGACGTAAAACCTATCAATAAAGACAACCTGTCATTGAAGACAACCCGTCATTAAAGACAACCCATCATTGAAGACAACCCGTCGTTGAAGACAACCCGTCATTGAAGACAACCCGTCATTGAAGACAACCCGTCATTGAAGACAACCCGTCATTGAAGATAACCCGTCGTTGAAGACAACCCGTCATTGAATACAACCCGTCGTTGAAGACAACCCGTCATTGAAGACAACCCGTCATTGAAGACAACCCGTCATTAAAGACGACCTATCACTAAAGACAACCCGTCAATAAAGACAACCTGTCAATGAAGACAGCCACGTCAATAAAGACAGCACGTCAATAAAGACAACCCGTCCATGAAGACAACCCGTTAAAAGAGACAACTCGTCAAAGAAGACAAAACCTCCCCTGGTTCAGTTAAATCGATCCTTAAATA
The DNA here is from genome assembly GCA_948472305.1 of Vicia faba. Lineage (NCBI taxonomy): Eukaryota > Viridiplantae > Streptophyta > Magnoliopsida > Fabales > Fabaceae > Vicia > Vicia faba. The sequence continues at coordinate 439,652,838 of OX451739.1, read as the reverse complement.
TTTTTCTGAGATAACCTGTCAGTAGAGACAACCCATTAACCTGTTTGAGTTCCAGATTCGATACTTGTATCTAGCCAGGGAATGTCTGTGAGCGACTGATTAGAGGTCTACGCCTGTATCTAGCCAGGAAAGCTATCTCGATCAACCTTTTGAAGTTCCAGATTCGATACCTGTATCTAGCCAGGGCATGTCTGTGAGCGACTGATTAGAGGTCTACGCCTGTATCCAGCCAGGAAAGCTATCTCGATCAACCTTTTGAAGTTCAAGATTCGATACCTGTATCCAGCCATGGCATATCTGTGAGCGACTGATTAGAGGTCTGCGCCTGTATCCAGCCAGGAAAGCTATCTCGACCAACCTTTTTGAGTTCCAGATTCGATACCTGTATCTAGCCAGGGCATATCTGTGAGCAATTGATTGTAGATCTATACCTGTATCTAGCCAGGAAAGTTATCTACATGAAGAGTTTGAAGATCAACACCTGTATCTAGCCAGGAAATTATCTTTCATTCTCAGGTCAGAGGTCTACACTGGTATCCAGCCAGGAAAGCTACCTCTACCAACCTTTTGAAGTTCCAGATTCGATACCTGTATCTAGCCAGGGAATATCTGTGAGCGATTGATTGTAGATCTATACCTGTAACTAGCCAGGAAAGTATCTGCATGAAGAAATTGAAGATCAACACCTGAAACCAGACAGGAAAACTATCTTTCTTTCTCAGGTATGCAAGTTCTCGCTAAGGAATCTCTTACGCGATCGACACCCCCAGATGGCATCTTTAAGCCCATCTCCACAACTATCCATTACATTTCCAGATGGCATCTATAAGCCCATCCTACTATCCATCATTTCTCCAAATGGCATCTGTAAGCCCATTCCCGACATCACATTGTTGATACTCCACTATGCGAGTGCAAATTTCTGGGCACTCTAGTGTTCAATCATCTTCCACCTTCGGATCACGAAAGGCACGCAAGCCAATCTACATCCTCAGGTTTAAGAAGATTGAACAGGGGCAACTTTTGTACCCCAAAATTTTCCCTCCCATATTCTTCAAGGTTTGTCAAGAATCATCTTCAAATGGTTCAAGATTTCTCAAGGATTGCACAGTCCAGATGCCTCCTAAGCCAGTCAAAATTAGGGTTTTGTTTCTTTCAAGGAATTTGAGGTTTTCAATGGCTCAATCAAGTCTCATAGGCCTATATACATTGTCAAGCATCTACATACCAAGTCTCAAGACTCACAGGGTCAAATTCCACAGTCAAAAGCTCCAATTGCTCTACAGTCAACTGCAGGGGTAAAATGGTCATTTGGCAATCAAAAGTCAGAATTTTTGGTAAACATATTATTTTGAGTCCACAATCATCATTTGATCAAGCCTTGATCATTATTCCACAAGCATGGCTCAAAAAATCATCAAAGATGCAAAAGTTACTATTTTTGGACAGTTGAAAAGTCAACTGTATCTTGACCAAGGCATAACTTTTTCATGGTTCATCAGAAAAATCCCATTCAATGCTCATTTTGAAGGGGATGACATTTCCTACAACTCATCTTCACATTTCAAGTCCAAGAAATGCTCTCATAAAAAGTTATCAATTTCTACATTTTAGGTCAATTTCAAAAGTCAACAAAAATGCACTTTAAGTCAAAGACCATAACTTGAGATTGGTAAATCCAAATGACATGGGACCAAAGGAATTGGTTATAGGACTTCAAGACCTTTCCAAAATGTCCAAGAACATGTTCATATGATCAAAATTAAGCAAGATATGCATTGGAGAAGTTGGGAAATTTTTGTGAATTTGCAAAAGTCAACTTTGCTCAAAACACTTTGTTTTTGCTAATGGGCCTCAAATTCCTTCTTGAAACTTTATTCAAAGCTTATGCACGACCCATTGAGATTATTTGAATGCATTTTATTATTTTTTATTAATTAATTGGATTTTTAATTGATTTTAATTCATTTAATTAATTTAAAATGTAGGAAATACAAAGATCTGATTTTTTCAATCTTTTTGAGAAGCAAACAAGCTCAAGATATGCTGGCAATTCATGTGCAAATCAAAGGGACAAGAATCTCCCAATTTAGCAACTTTCTTCAATCAAAAAGATTCAAAAATATATGATTGGAAATCAAATATTGAATCATCATTCCATGGATTTCTTGGCCAAGATTTAACCTAATTCCATTCTACTATAAGTACACAACCAAACCCTAATGCCATGGACGAGAATTTGCTGCAAGAAAGCCATAACCACATTCAAAAAAATCCAAGAAAATTCAAAAACTGTTTTCCAGGTTCCAGCACGATTCAAAGCAATTGGTGGATTCTAATACATTGCTAGAACTTCCAGAAACGTATTGGAATCAAAACCAAGTGCTAAGGCCTAAGAAATCGCTCTACACGAACCCACAGTTTGCACATTTTTTTTCATAATCAAAACTCATGATTCATGCATACTTAATATGATTTTTTGTTGGTTTTGCATTGCTAGCACTCACAGGAAACTAATGGCATAAGCTAATTGGATTATAAGGCGCAGAATCAAAAGATACCATTGACAAATTCTAGGGTTCCGAAGCTTTGATTTTGGGGCTTTATTATTCAGGAAAAATTGGAACCCCTAATGCACATGACTGAACTCGTGAGAACCATACGAATTCAAAGGACATATCGCGAAATATTTATGTAGCCTCTACGCCTAATCGCTATTATTCGTCGTTCCATATTGTGGGGGTTAAAAACCCCCGCTATCTGTTTGTATTTTGCATGGATAATCGAAGAAGACGATGACGCGTTGATATACCATTGGTCCGTTCAAATCAGGGTGCGCGTGTTTTGTTTTATTTCATATTGTTTGGTTTCCTAATATATTATTTGTTGATTACTATACTAATAAAGGCGTGCAGTTGGCTCAGTGGATGGTGCGCTGGCTGGCAACCATTGGGACCTGGGTTCGATTTCCAGGTCCACCCCAAAACCCTTATATTATTTTGTTTCATATGTTCACATGCAGGATGCCCAAAAGAGTTTACTATGTGCCTCACGCATCAGCGTGCCATGTGGCCCCAAGCCTGGATCCAATGGCAAAGGATGAGGAACACCATGTTCCCTAGTCAACCATGCGCTGGACAAGTCAGAAAGTCAAAGCAGGCTTGTGGCTTAATGGGCTTGGAAGTTGCTAGCATACCTCCATCTGGGCCTAACACCCCCAGGGTTTTGTTTCTCATTTTTTCTCTTTTATATTTTCTATTTAATTATTTTTTTATTAACTATTATTGTTATTATTTAATTACCTCATAAATTAATTATTTTCCTAATAAAATTCAGAAAACTAATATTTTTATTATTATTATTATTTATTAAGTTCACTATTAATTATTTTTTGTAAATAAATGCTAACAAAATTGATTTAGTTTAATTAGGTTAACTTTAATCTTTTTCATAATAAATAAAATAAATTAGAATTAGGTTTTACTAACTTTTGACTTTATTTTATTTTATTTTTATTTTCATTAAAACATAAAAAACACAAAAATACTTTTTTCTTATAATTATTTAATTAATTAGTAAATTAGGTTTAACATTAATTAATTGCAAAAAGGACCAAAATTCCATTCTTTTCTCAAAAGGGGTCAAAACCCTAAATACTTTTCCCGATTAAATTTTTCTCGCGCATGTTTATTCTTGATTCCTATTTTGATCATATTTATGTAACTGTTCCGAGGATGTAATAGATAATTAGGATTTTTATCGCTTTCCTTTTATTTTCTCGCATTTATCTTTTCAAGGGTTGTTTTTGGCGATGTAAATACCCGACGCCTTGTAATAGCGTAGATTTACTTTCCGCAATTTACTCTCTGCACAATTATTAACTGTTAACTATGCATGACAAGACTTGCCTGAAAAATAAAATCAACTCGTAGCTCACCATGATAAATGTGCAAAGATAATTTAACATGAAACCTGACACACTCGCACATGCCACTCCTAGGGTACGCCTCACTTGGTTGCCTCGACGTGGTCATTAAGTATAGGGTGTTTTAGAGGTCGCCCTCTTGTCTAAAGATCCAGTTGCCTCGAAACGGTTGCCTCGGATAAAAAAAGGATCTAGGACATTAGGGTTACCGCTAAGGCGTCCTACTATTGCTTTGGTGACCACACATGTCCCTATAATAGAATTGACCCGAAAACTCCAACGACGGTGCTACCTACTTCTCAATAGTGGGATAGTACTATCTAAAGGACATTTACACAGCTTAATTTCTTTGAGTAGGTAGAGGTTCTAAGGTACTTGCTCTTTCGAAACAAAAAAACAAACTTTTCGCACTTACACTTTTCTGACAAAAGTTTTCAAACAAACACTTCATACACTCTTGAGGACAGATACAAGAGTTACCTAGAAGTTTTCAAACTAAACTTTTTCAAAACCCACAAACACAAGAAAAGCAAACAATTTTTGAAAACATAGTGAGCAAGTACCTAAGAGCCCGTGGATAACCACAGATAGAAAGGGTGCTAACACCTTCCCTTTCTATAATATACCTCCCGAACCCGAGAAATATCTAGAAAAGGAATTTTGTTGTGCTTTTGTCCTTTCCTTGTTGGAGAACATAAAAGACGGTGGCGACTCTTGCTTACCGCGACATTTCGCGAACCAGCATTCCAAAACAGTCAGTTCTATTTCCACCGATCACACATATATCAAAAATGAGCATTGGACGTTCTTTGCAAAACAAAACAGATAAAGGAAAAACAGTTTGAAATTTCTTTGAAAATGGATTGTATTGATTTTGAAGTTTGGCCTGCAAATAGGCGTTTTTGTACAAGAGGCTGACGTCCTAGTAAGAGAACGCCGCCGAACAAATAGAATTTACACAATTTGGGAAAAACTAAACAAAACAGCTATGTGAATAATCCCACTGGGTTCCAACTCGGCTATTGCCTTTATGTCCTCGAGCATCTCATCAATTTGCTACTGGTTGAAGCTGGATTAAATTTATTAATGTCGTCCGAGCTTGATAGTCGATACCGAAGTCTGGTTGCAAGGTGATCCAATGAGACATAGTGTTAGGCTTTGATCCCTAACTTTTGCCTGGACCTCCCTTTCGGGTTTTCAATCCACCGGGATACCCTTTTTTGTCCAAGCCGCCTTTTCAGGTTTTCAACTTTCCAGGTGTACAAATTATTTTATTTTCATCCCTTATTTTTGCCCGAACCCTTTTGGTTCGTCGGGAAGCCCTTATTTTTGCCTAGGCCAGTCGACCTAGCGGGTCTTTGATTATGCATAGTATCTTTTCACTATGTCCGCATTGACGGGGTGAGGAAGGTCGTCACCATCCATGGTGGTTAGAATCATAGCTCCTCCTGAGAAAATGTTCTTAACCATAAATGGCCCTTCGTAAGTAGGGGTCCATTTGCCCTTGGGATTACCTTGAGGTAAGATAATGCGCTTGATTACCAGATCCCCAACTTGATACTCTTGTCTTCTAACTTTCTTGTTAAATGCTTTGATCATCTGTTTTTGGTACGTCTGACCATGACAAATAGCAGTAAGTCTTTTTTCGTCGATTAAGTTTAGCTGATCAAGCCGGGTCTGAATCCAGTCATCTTCGCTTAAACCTGCATCCTTCATGATCCGAAGAGAGGGTATCTGAACTTCAATGGGAAATACAGCCTCCATGCCATATACCAAGGAATAGGGGGTTGCCCCTGTCGACGTCCGCGCTGAGGTACAATACCCATGTAGAGCAAATGGTAATATCTCGTGTCAGTCTTTGTATGTCACCGTCATCTTCTACACAATCTTCTTAATGTTCTTATTATCCTCTTCAACAACCCTATTCATCTTCGGCCGGTAGGGAGAAGAGTTGTGATGCGCTATCTTGAACTGATTGCAGAGCTCAGTGATCATCTTATTGTTAAGATTCGTACCATTGTCCATTATGATCCTCTCTGGTACGATGTGTCGACAAATCAGATTGTGCCGAATGAACCATGCCACGACATTCTTGGTTATAGTAGCAAAGGAAGGTGCTTCAACCCACTTCGTGAAGTAATCAATTGCTACCAAGATGAAACGATGCTCGTTGGACGCTGTAGGTCTGATCTCGCCGATCATATCAATGCCCCACATTGCAAAAGGCCAAGGTGCCGTCAAGATGTTCACATCTTTTGGTATCAAAAAGGGTAGTATGAGCCAACATGTATTGTCTCAGCCGGCGAGCAGCCCATGCCAAAGCACAGCAAGTTCTCACGAGCAATGAGTATTGGGTCTCATAGTCGGTAAACTTTTTGCCAAAGCAGTAAATAGCATGCTCTTTTCGGCCAGACTCGTCATGCTGCCCCAACACACACCTCATTGTATTATCCAGCATTTTGAGCATAAGATTAACAGTCTTCCTGCAATTGGAGGCATCAGAATTGGTGGCTTGGAGGTAGTATGGCCCTCTCTTCTTGAAGCAATAGTCTAGCAAATTCCCCAGGCACTTCGCAATCATCTTCACCTTCGTCTTTGGCTAAGTTGATCGGACTTTCGGAGTCATAACTGGCCGTAGCAGAGTCGTTATCAGTGGGATCCAGAGTGGACGTAGATCACGATATGTGAGTGTGTGTAAAATAACTGTTTTGCAATATATAATAAAAGAAAAACAAGGAGCGCAAAATTTGAAATGCAAGAAACGTCCAATGCTTTTATTAATGATATATGTAGATGACACACATAAAGCCCTCACAAATGAAGCCACGGTGCCCCGGGTAAGACATCGGGCCGTAAAGTTTAAAACATTTTCTGTTACAAATACAAAACAAAAGTCTCATTACTGGGTAACAAAAGAAATCGGGATGAAGTCTTTTGTTGTCTAGTTGCTTAGTCCACCATCAGTAGTAGGATAGGTCCAACTATCGAACTCAGACTCTTCAACATTGTCTTCAATGGCATTCACTCCTGAATTGCTGATAAACAAGGGAGGTTTTTCGATCCGTATATTCCGAACAGCCCTTTGAGCTTCTACAGTGAAACCCAAACCAAACTTGTTAGTCTTCTGTGCAAAATCAGGGAGTTGGCCCCAATTTGCACACCCACCTTTCTCAACAACAGCCCGGGCATCCCTGAAGGAAGCCATCTTCATTGGAGGATCTTCAACAACAGTCTCAATTGATGCCAGCGTCTGGGGAACCTCTTCAAAATGCTGAAATGGGGTCTCAATGAACTCCCCGTCCATCTCTACATATCGAAAAGAGTTGAGGTGGCTCACCATGTACTCCTCTTCTCCTTGCACTGTCACAATTTTCCCTTTCACTGGGTACTTTAGCTTCTGGTGGAGCGTAGACGTCACTGCCCTAGCTTTGTGGATCCATGGATGACCCAGCAAACATGAATAAGATGGCCGAATGTCCATCACACAGAATGTAGATGCGAAAACCTGAGAACCAACCTTAATTGGAATACCCACTTCTCCGTGTACCATTCTCTTGGACCCATCAAAAGCCCTGACTACAATGTTGCTTGGTTTCAGCTCCAACCCTTCACAGTCTAACCGTTCCAATGCCTTCTTGGGTAACACATTCAATGAAGACCCAGTATCTACCAACACGTGAGCAAGAGTAGTGCCCATGCATTCAATGGAGACATGCAGGGCGTCATTGTGATTCTTCCCCTTAATAGTCAAGTCGGCGTCAGAGAAACCTAATCCATTATCAGCAGTCAGACTAGCCACGCAATCTTTAAATTGATCAGCTGATGTTTCTTGAGGTACGTGTTCAGTCTTCAGGAAAGTAATCAGAGCCTTGGCATGGCCCTCTGAGCATAGCAACAAAGATAACATAGAGATTTTGGACGGGGTTTGCCCCAGCTGCTCGACTACATTGTAGTCGCTCTTTTTCATGATCTTCAAAATTTCCTCCATCTCTTGTCTAGAGGCTTCAACAATGATCTTCTTTGGTGCCTCCTTCTGGGAAGGCTCATCAGTGGTCCCTTTTCCCCGAGTGTCAGATGACTCGGCGACAGGGGTAAGAATTGGAACTTGAACAGGGACAGTAGCAGGTACACTGGCAGGTGTGATAACAACAGGTTTCCGAACAGTTGGTGGAGAGATATCAGGGGAGAAAAGTCTTCCGTTGCGGGTGACTTTGGCAGGCCCAACAATATTGCTGACATCAATATCAGCATCCAAATCTTGTTTAACTTCGTGATAATACACGTCAGCCCTGTAATGCTAAGGGACAGCTTTATCAGATGTATATGGGATAGGCCCAGGAACAGTGATGATCAAGGGTGCAATTCTCGAAACAGATGTAATTCTAACAGGCTTTCTCGAGGAAGCCTTGGAAGAATTGTCGAAAATGGTGATTATAGCAACCTCTTCAGTAGGAACCAAAGGAACAACAGTCTTCTCAAACAAAATTTCCTTGTTATCCATCAGGCGTTGGATACCTGACTTCAAAAGATGGCAACCGGTAGGTAGTACGGAACACATATGGCAACCTTCGTCACAGCCCGGAAATAAACCGGCTAACAAAAGGTTCTTCTTCACAGTCATCAAGGGAGTAACAATGTCTTTCACAGAAACCACAAACGAGTCTTCATCTATAGCGTTCACTCCATGCTTGGGCATAGGAGCAGTCACAACATTAGGTCTTTCAGGTGCTTCGAACTCAATCTCCTTAGCATCAATTAAGTCATGTACTTTGTTCTTTAAGACCCAACAGTCATCCGTATCATGCCCCGGGCTATCAGAGTGAAAAGCACAACGGGCATTAGGGTTGTACTCCGGTGATGTTGTATTTGGATTCTTCGGGGCTTCCCTTGGAATCACCAAGTTGGTTTTCAATAACTGCGGTAGAATTTGGGATAAAGTCATGTTGAGCTGAGTGAACTGTCTTCGAGGTCTCTCGGCCCTTGGCTGATTGTTGCGCTGAGGAGCAACAACAGGTCTTGAAATAACCACCACATTAACAGCTTGGCAGCGTTCAGGTCCATTATGGCTCTTTGAACTGTAAACAGCACTGGGATCCTTCTTAAAAGGCTTCTTCTCGGTGCTCGATGAAGCACCTTTCTGTATTTTACCGGATTTGATACCAGCCTCAATCCTTTCCCCAGTCATAATCAGCTCCGTAAACCCAGATGAATAACTTCCAATCAGATGGTTGAAATACGGACCAGACAAGGTCCCCAGAAACATATCCACTAGCTCCCTATCAGCCAAGGGTGGTTGCACTCTTCCAGCGAGGTCCCTCCACTTCTGAGCATAATCTTTGAAACCTTCGCCCGCACCCATTGACATACCCTGGAGTTGGGTACGCGTGGGAGAGAGGTTGGAATTGTATTGGTACTGCTTGTAGAAAGCAACAACCAAGTCTTCCCAATTGCGGATACTAGCTCCTTCTAGCTGGTAAAACCATTCAAGCTGAGTCCCTGAGAGACTGTCTTGAAAGAAGTGGATCCAGAGGTTCTTGTCAGTGGTGTATGGTTGAATCTTCCTAACATACGACCGGAGGTGCAACTTTGGGCAAGAAACCCCGTCGTATTTAGCAAAGATCGGTGCTTTAAACTTGTGGGGAATTACCACCCCAGATGACAGACCCAAATCACCAAAGTCCAGACCAGGCACTTTTTGAACTTCCATCGCGCTCAAACGGTCTTCCAGTTGCTTGTATCTATCCTCAGCCGGAGGATACTGGTCTTCGTCAAAGTCCGTCTCGTTGTCTGAAACCACAGGGCTAGGAGCCCTCCTTTCTTCCTGATTATCTTTCCCTCCAAATGAGGGGGTCAAATCAACCTCTTCTCGCAAATCGTTTCCGAATCTGCGACCCATATTGAATAGGACCTTCTTCTTCTTCTTCTTCTTCTTCTTCTTCTCTTTCAATATAAGGGCCTTCAGATCTTGCTGACCCTTAGCTAAATTCATGAACAATTCCTGGAACTGGGCGTTTTGAGCCTGTAGAGCCTTGATTGCTTATTCAATTGATGGTTCAGAAGACATGATGCTGAAATAAACAGCAAAGAAGATAAGAGACATGTAAGGGGTACCTACTATGAGGTGCGTGGAATGAAATGCGTATGATATGATCTCAAAGACGTCAAGAGATTCAAATTCGTAAACAAGAAATGAAACACACTTTTATTAGATAAACTTGAAATCAATTGTTCAACAGATGCCTTTAAGGCATTACAGGAAAGAAAATCTAAAAAGTAAATCAAAGCTAGAAATAATCAAAAGATAATCAGCGCTCCCATGGTCGTTTGCCTTTGGTGCTGACATAGTCGTTAAAGATTTGCTCGTTCTCCAACTGCCTTGTCAACTTCTGGATCTTCTGCTCTTGCTCATGATACTTTTCTCGGTAAGTATCCCGCTCTTCTCTCAGCTGCATCCATGATCTCTTTAATGCCCCAATGTCCGTAGGCATGTACGGATGTAGGATGGTAGGAGGAACCCCTTCTTTATCAGCAACTTCAACAATGATAGGCAAGACGGCTTCATACGGCATTCCCAGCTTTTGGGAACGGATACGAACCCATCAGAGATATGGCTCCATCAGAAGAGAAGTCTTTGCACCCAGCTCGTGCGGATCATACCTGTGTACCCTATCCCAAGCTCTTATGAATCTGCGGCGTTGCTCGTCACTATCCCCTTGGAAGTCAAAGACAATACTCGGCATTAGCCACTCATGAGGTCCTTCTCTTCTAGCTCGCCCAAACTAACGTAAGGCCAAGCATGGATTGTAAGTGATTCCTCCGTTAGTTCCTATCAGTGGAACATTGGGGTATTCCCCATAGCGATCAATAATAGCCACCTCGTCCATACCCTTAATAGTCCAAATGATGTCATTATGAGAGAGAGACATAATCCTATAGGCCCAACCCATGCCTTCCTTGTTCTTCAAAACTGATTTGGGGAGGTGAGAAATAAACCACCTCGCCAACAACGGAGCACGGCACATAAGGGTTCCCCGCCTCTAAGCAGTACGGGTATAAAGAGAATGCAAAATGTCACCCAAGAGAGTGGGTACAGGATTACCGGATATGAAAATCTTCACGGCATTCACGTCGACGAAAGCATCTGAATTAGGGAACAACACCAAGCCATATATGAGTAGAGCCAGAATGTCTTCAAATTCCTGGAAGTCTAGACTGTCCCAGAAATGATTTGCTTTACCAACCAAAAACTTAGTCAAAAAGCCCTTTGCTCCACTACGAGTTTCCCAATTAGACATTACCTCAGCCTTTGTCAGATGGAGGGCTGAAGCAATTTCTTCCGGCCTAAGGATCTTCTCCCAACCTGTGAACGGTGTCTGCTCCAAAATAGGGATACCAAGCAGATCAGAGAACTCTTCCAAGGTAGGGACCAACTGGTAGTCCTGAAAAGTAAAGCAGTGGTACAGTGGATCAAAGAATTGGACTAAAACACTCATCATCTGCTCGTCCAATTTGGAAGTGACCAAACCCAAGAGGTGACCATGTCTCCTGATAAAGGAGGTAGTATCTGAAATCTTTGCAACCAATTCCTTAAGCTGAGCGAGAACCTGGACAAAGTTGATCTGAATGGTGTTTCTATGCATGGGTGTCATGACCTACAAAACAGAACAAAGATGAATCCCTCCTGTCTTTGAAATAGGTTACTCCAATGCAAGATGCATGCAATGTCATGATGTCATGATGTCATGATAGAAAACACACCACAAGTATCCACAAATATCAAACATGGTAAGGGCACACAAGTCACACAGATAGCCCTTAGATTTCAGGCTGGCAAAGAGCTTAGGTACTACCCTCTTTTAGTTCAGTTGGTTCAAACCTGTCCTAGAAATAGTAACCGGGTTCTAGAGGGTCTCAATATCACTGACTACCCTCGATCGATCATAATTCCAGTTTAGCAACCTTTTCTTGCGGCCAAAATCATCGTGAGAGTTTAGTCTCAATGAGTGTAGTACACTGCTACTGTTCTATGGCCAAGTTGGTCAATTACAGGTTCTAAGGTCAGTTGGTGCTTAATGACCCCTTAGCAGACCCATATTCTCCTCGTTGCGCCACAATGGATATCGGTACATACTAAAGTGCCACACCAACGTAGCTACTGCTTCAACCGTATCGGTCTACGCCGTACAGTTCCCTCACAGTTTATTGCTACTTACTGTTGTACCCCAAAATTTGCCCTCCCATATTCATCAAGAAATTGCCAAATCAAGGTCACAAAGTTCCCCAAGGGTTGTGCAGCTCAACTGTCTCCTATACAGTCAAAACTAGGGTTTGAGTTCTGGTCAAGCAAATGAACTTTTCAAAGGCCCAATCAAGTCTCATATGCCTACAAAGATGGTCAAGTATCCTCATGTCAAGTTTCAAGGCATTCAGCTCAAAATTGCACAGTCAAAACCCTAGATTGCACTACAGTCAACTGTAGGGGCAAAATGGTCATTTGACAGTCAAAAGTTCAAATTTTTGGTCAACATATCATTTTGAAGCCACAAACATCATTTGATCAATGCTTGATCATGATTCTCAAAATTTGGCTCAGAAATCATCAAAGATGCAAAAGTTGCTATATTTGGACAGCTGAAAAAGTCAACTGAAATTGACCAGGGCATAACTTTCACATGGATTATCAGAAAAATTCCATCCAAAGCTCATTTTGAAGAGAAAGACATTTACTACAATTCATCTTCATGTTCCAAGTCCAAGAAATGCTCTCACAAAAAGTTATCAATTTCAACATTATAGGTCATTTTCAAAAGTCAACAAAAAGTGACTTTAAGTCAAAGGCCATAACTTGAGATTGGTAAATCAAAATGACATGGGACCAAAGGCATTGGTTAAAGGACTCAAAGACCTTTCCAAAATGTCCAAGAACATGTGAAAAGCTTAAAAATTGACCAAGTTATGCCTTGTGGAAGTTGGGAAATTTTTGGGAATTTTGAAAAGTCAACATTGATGCAAAAGGCCTAAAAATGCAAATGGGCCCATTTTTCTTCCAAGTTTCTTCATGCCAAGCCTATGCACGACCACTAGGCCCAAAGGGAAGTATTCTCATATTTTTTAATTATTTATTTGAATTAATATTAATTTATATTCATTTAAATGATTTTAATATATGAAAAATATCAAACTTAACCTAAAAAAATCTTTTCATGCATGTTTATTCTTAATATTTCGTGCATATCTTAAATAGGCAAGATTTGGTGCTAATTGATCATGATTGAACCAAAATGCATGAGAAAAAGATTAGAAAAGATCCTTAACAAATCAAAGATTGAAATCATCATGGCAAAGGATTTTGTTCAATATTTTTGACCTAAATCGTTCCTTACATATACAAGAACAAGACCTAATGCCAAGAAGACTGCAAGCTGCGCCCAAAACAAGCATTGCATATTGAAAATTTCTCATAGAACTCAAACACTGAAAACTAGCTTTAAGGTCGATTCAAGCTCCAATTTTTATTCCATAAGCATCCTGAGGCATCCTGGAACGTCTCTCAATCCTTAACATCAACAGAAACCCTTTGAATCGGTACCTCTAAGTCAAGCTGCACCAAGAAAATTCTGAAAACGCATAGCATAAATCAAGCATTCTTTTGCATTTTTCTTCATGGATTCTTGTTTATAATGATGTTTTTATGCTAACCAATAGGTTCAATTATGTTTTTGCGCCATGTATGTGTTTTCGCCATTATCAAAAATTAGGGTTGCAGGTTTTCTAAATTAGGGATTTTGCACAGAAGAAAAATTAGGACCCCTGAACACCATGGTTGGATTCAGCACCTCAAGACGAAGATGTCTGAACCCTCGCGATGAATTTATGGGCCATAGGGAGCTATTCGCTATTTTCTTGAATCACCCCTAACGCAACGCTGTAAAAACCGTTGCTCTTTTGTTTTGTTTTACAGGGTGGGGAAGAAGACGAGTGCGTGTCCATCAGCCATTGGCTCTTTTGAATTTCGCGCGAATTTCTAAAAGCACTAACGTGTTCCTTTTATATTATTTGTGTTATATTATATGTTAAATGTGAACGTGATGGCTCAGTGGTAACACGCTACGCTTGTAACCTTCAAGACCTGGGTTCAAGTCCCAGGTCTGGCAAAATTCCATGCTATTTTTCAATATAAAATTCCATGTTACGCTAACCTCCAGGTACATCATACTCCCTCCATCAGCAACATGCCACGTCTGCTTGGAGATCAATCTAAAGGTTGGAAGCTGAAGAACACCTATACCTGGTCAAACGCATCATATGGAATCATGAAAAGTCAGCAAATTCAAATTCAATTGGGCCAGGCTTTTCAAAGTTATACCTCCTTATTTGGGGCAACACCCCACCCTGGTTTGCATTTTATATTTTTCTTCTCACTTTTATTTTTGTTGTTTTATTTATTTATTTTATTGTCTTAATTCAATTAATTTATTTTTTCTATAAAATATAAAAACATTATAAAAATCAGAAAAAGACCAAAAAATAATATCTATTTTATTATAATTATTTTATTAGCATGTAAATAAATTAATTTCAAATTAGTTTTAATTTATATTTTTTCCATAACAAAAATCCAACAAAATAGAATTAGGTTAATTAATATTTTTTTTATTCCTTTTAATATTTTTCCCTTTTTAAAAATAATAATATTGTTTATCTATTTTCATAAATTAAAAAGTGTGTATACATAAATTAGGTTTTAATTCAGATCATATTTTAATTCTTTCATGATAAATAAAAAAATATTAGAATTAGGGTTTGCCGTTTAATTTAATTGAATTAATTCCTTTTTCTCATCAAATCTAAAAAACACAAAAATATCATTCTCATTTAATTTTAATTTTCAAGTCCTTATTAATTTTAATTATTTGCAAAAGGGTCCAACGCCCTAGTTTCGTTTTAATTATTTAATTTGCGCATTTATCTTATGTCGTTTAATTATAATTTTGTATCTCTCCCAAAGCATTGTAATTTTACTTTTCGCACTTTATTTATCGCTTTATTTATTTTCCGCTAAATCGGGTCCGGTTTAATTTTGGCGATGTGGACCCGCGCCGTTTGTAATAGTTTAGATTTATTTCCTCGCAAAATATTTAACTGTTAACCAAGCATGCAAGAATGAATGGACAAATTAAAACCAAGCGTAGAACACGACAAACATGACAAGACAAATAACTGAAACATGACACACGATTCGCACACACCACCCCTAGGGTACGCCTCACTGTTGCCTTTCGAAAGGTGATCGTCGAGTAGAGGATGTCTTAGTAAGTCCTCATGATCCGGGAACCTGGCATGAGGGTAGCTTCTAAGGTATCTTCCCATTGCTCTGGTGATCACCATGTCCCTAAACTCGAATTGACCCGAACACCTCCAACGGTGGTGCTACCTACCTCTCAATGGTGGGATGGCACTACTTTTAAGGACTCTTACACAGACGAATTCCTTAGGGTAGGTAGGTTCTCAAGGATACTTGCTCTAATCTCAAAACAAACTCAAAAAGACTTTTCACACCGACACTTTTCAAAAGCTTTCAAAGCAAACTTTTCAAACACTCTGACGTATGAGTCGATCTGAAATTTTTCAAAGAAACTTTTTAAACCCACATTGAAAGGCAAACAAACAATTTTGAAAACACATTGAGCAAGTATCTAAGAGCCCATGGATAACCATGGATAGAAAGGGTGCTAACACCTTCCCTTTCTATAACCTACCTCCCGAACCGAGAGCAATCTCTTTAAGGAATTTTTCTGTGCTTTTGTCCTTTCCATTTGGAGAAAATAAAAGACGGTGGCGACTCTTGCTTCCGCGACATTTCGCGAACCAGCGTTAAACAGTCAGTTCCAGATCCACCGATCACAGAACTGGCGACTCTGCTGGGGAGTATCTTATAAAGTGAGGTGCACCTTAGGGATAGTTCATAACTGTGTTTTCAATTGTCTTCTTTGCTTGCTTTAAATTGTGGGACTGTCTTGGGAGTTCTATAGATCCTAACCCGGATCTGGGGGATACCTTCTTAGAAAGTAGCAACAAGGCTGTGAGGGAACTGTGCGGGGTATACCGACATGGTTGAAACAGTCTGCTACGTTGATGTGGCACTTTGGTGTGTACCGGTAACCCTTGAGTTCAGTCAAGGAGAGTACGGGGCCTCCGCGTGGTGTCGTGAAGCATCAACAGACCTTAGGAACCTTAATTGAACTATCTTGGCCTTTTTAGGGTAGTGAGATAACTGACTTTGGTGCAGTCCGAGGTTGGTTGATACTCGATACTACACTCAATTGAGGGTTGCTTTCCTGGAATATTTCGGTCGCCAGTTCAGTGGCTAAATCGAAACGATGAACAATGAAAGCAATCCCGTGATATTGGGAACCTTAGAACCCGGTTACTTTGATTAGGACAGGTTGAGCCCACCAATTTCAAGAGGGTAATACCCAGACCCCATGCTGGCCTAAACCCTAAGGGTTTCTCTTGTGTGACTTGTGTGCCTTTGTACTTGACTACTTGCATACTTGTTATCTGACCCTTGATGTCTTGCAGGTGTTGTTCATAGTCCTTAGTTGGGACTTATAACAGGGTGTACTAACCACTTGCAGGTCTTGTTTATAGTCCTTAACTAGGACTCATGACAAGGTTTACCAAATTACTTGCAGGTCTTGTTTATAGTCCTTAACCAGGACTCATGACAGGGTTTACCAAATTTCTTGCAGGTGTTGTTTATAGTCCTCAACGGGGACTCATAACAAAGTATACTGAATTTCTTGCAGGGTTTGTTTATAGTCCTTAATTGGGACTCATAACATGGTTTACCTACACGACCCCATGCATACCATGACATCATACCATTGCATACATCCTAACCCATTTCAAGGATCTCAAGGGCTTGTGATGCAGGTCATGATGAATCAAACGTCTAGCAAGGGGCAAAGAGGATTTATTTTCCTCCAGCCAAAGTTGTCAGAGGCTATGACCCACTGGATATGGTGAGCCTTTGACCTTGAAGAAGGACTCTCAACAACATGCAGTTCCTTCAATCAAGCTACCGGATCCAAATGCTAACAAACTTTCTTGTTTACCCCGCGAGGTCCTTGAAAACATTGCATGCATATCATACACATCATTGCATAGCACGTATCCTTGTTGCAGGTCACTTACCCTTCTCGCTGTTTATTTCAGCAATGGCTTCCCAACAAGGTAACCAGGGTCTTCACGCTCAAGAGACTCAGTTCAGGGAAATCTTCCTAGGTCTATCCAAGGGGCAGGAAGAGTTGAGGGCACTCCTCATGGGGAATCTGATCAGAAAGAGTCCTGAAGATGACAAGGACGAACAACTGAAACGTCTACAAGCTGAGGTAGACACATTGAAAACCCAGATGCTGGGGCAAAGGGCCCTCATTCAAGGTTTAGCTCAGGAGCAAGGAGAGCTGAGGGCCATGATCAGTCAGCTTCATCAAGATATGAAGCAACCAGCCCAAGTCAGGGACCAAGTCTTTGATCAGCCACCAAGAGGACTAAAGTCTGGTATGGTGAAGAATGAACCTCTCCAAATTGCTACTACTTCACAAGCCCAGTATCAACGGGGTAATCGACGCAAGCGATACACGCCTGGAAAACATTTCACTGAGACTGGCATACCACCATCTCTAATGCTGGAACACTTGTTGGAGGTCAATCTGATTGCTTTAAAGGGTCCTCCCCAGAATCCTGACATCTCTGCTCCTACTTATAACCCTGATAAAAGATGTGCTTACCATTCTGACAGTCCTGGACATGACACTAATGACTGTTGGAGCTTGAAGAACAAGATCCAAGACTTGATCGACGGAAGGGTGCTGGAGTTCATGCCGGGTGACCAAATGAAATGCTTCTGCTGAGAATCTCCCATCCGAAGTGACTAATTCAAACTAGAAAACTTTTGTTCATTCGAATGTTCAAGTTGCATCTTTCTTTGATTGTCTAAACATTTATTCATGTCAAACGTTGTTATTTCATTAATGCATCGCTTATGTCTGTTTTGAATCAATATATTCGCATTCACTATATGCAAACTGTTTTCATATTTTTTCTGATGTCGACTCTTGATCTTTAATCCTAAGCCTCTTGAGGGAGGATGACGAAAACGATACCGTGATCATTACAATATGCTTTTGAACAGACCCCGCTGATGAGGTACAGGCATTGTTTCAACCCCTAAACACTGGAGTTATAAGGATGATAATCCCTCGTCAACCCATCAGAGCCAAAGAAGTAGGAGTTTTATTTTCGAAAATTAAACCCTTAATCATAACCCGGGGCAGGGTAGTCTTCTCAGTTGATCCAAGTGCATGACGAATGGCACCGAAGAGATCTTTACAAAACGAACAAAGACAGTGATGGTTCAGAACAATCAAAAGGACAGGCAGTCATTATCAAAATTTTTTTTTAAATGAAAAGCCCAAAAAGTCTAAACCTACAAAGGGGACTTATGAAACTGGGGCATCCCGCTGACTGTAATTCCAAAAAAGGAAACAGTTCAGGCAAAAAAAAAAAAGGAAAGGGATAACAAGAATCAGACAAGAAAGAGGTCTTACAAACCCTCAACAAAAAGGAATGACTGCCTATTCAAAATAAATTGTCAAAACATCCGAACCATCACTGGAAAATCAGAGCAAAGACTCAAACAAGATCTAACGCACGATCAACTGAGTTTAGGTTTGGAGAACATCACGAAGAGCGGGTGGGTACAAATACTTTGAGCCTTTATCCTTTGTTTCTTAAACCGTGAACCAAGCCACGTTATAACCCTTAAAAGTCCTAGCTGAAGCATGGGTTAGTTCGAAAGCATACTGTTACGAAAGGTATCCTGACTCCTGAAGGCCTACGGTAGATACGGAATTGACATCACGTTTTACGAACATCCACTTGTTTTATGAAAAATAATGCATTTTCAAAATCTTCAAGACAGACATAGGCTTTGCATTTTTAATATAACTTTGTTTGCGTATGACTTTTTGTTTGAACAGCAGGGAAATTCGCACGAGAAATGCCTAGTGAACAAAAGCACTTCCAATCAAGGGGCAGACAAGATCATTGTCCATCATCTGGGGCAATCCAATCAAGATTCGGAGAATCTCTCAAAAGGCCAAAAGCCTGGGGCAAATCTCTGCCTAAGTCACTTGGGGCACTCCAGCAACGAATCTTGCACGATCAGACACCTTCTGGTGGCATGACAAAGCACTTATAACAGGGGCAACTCCCTACATTCTGAAAGCACGGACATAGTCGGAAAAATACTACGCAAAATCAAAGACCCGCTAGGTTGACATACCTAGGCAAAAGTAAGGGCTTCCCGGCGAACCAAAAGGGTTCGGGCAAAATGAAGGGATGAAATGAAAAATCTGTACACCCGGCAAGTCGAAAACCTGAAAAGGCGGCTTGGGCAAAAATGGGTATCCCGGTGGACTGAAAACCCGAAAGGGCGGTCCAGGCAAAAGTTAGGGATTAAAAGCGTACGACTATGTCCCGCCATCTGTCTACCAGAAGAAGGTTTGTCCGCCAACAACTATCAGCACCCCATAGAAACAGGGGCAATAACGGGCGGTCTGAGCAGTCTGATTGTTCTATCCTCCAAGGTACCAAGGTAGGTCCAGCTAAAGAACATGACCGAGGATCTTAATTCCCCAGAGAGTAGTTCAGCAAAACAATACATCTCTCTCCAAGCAAAATTGTCAAATATCAAGGCAATTGAGTATCCTCCTGTAGATCTCAATACCTCCCCAGCAGCACGCATTCTTAACAAGCATCCCCGGCAGTCTTGGTCTAAAGATTGTTCCCCGGCGGTATCTCAATATTCAAAGGAATCACTTCCCCAGCATATCAAACTCCCCAGAAGAGTCCAATCCAGCTTCACCAACAAAGTTGGAAGTCATATCCCCCAAGCAGTAAGCTTATCCCCAGTAAAATTCTGGAAGCTTACCCCCTCGCGGAGCACGAACGCGTCGTCCGGCTTGGTTTAAAGAGTTATTTCCTTAACAGGATATAACTGGGTTATCCTCAGCCAAAAGCCACGGAAAGAGCGTCCTCGGCAAAGTATCTTCCTACCCCCAGCGAAGTCTATCAACACTTCCGACAACAAGGATATCCCCAGCGGAGTTATCTTCATCAACTCAGCAAAGCATCGCTATCCCCACAGAGTAGCACTCCCCAGCATGATCGCTAGAGTATCTTTTCTCCCGCAGAATTATTTCATTTGCCAAGTTTATTCCTCAACGGAGTTATCTTCTCCTACCGGTATTCTTGCAACAATCATCCACAGCGGAAGCAAAATCTCTTCCTCAACATCAGCCCAGGATATGACTTCCCGGCACCCGTCAAGGATTTATTTTCCTAGATGAAAACATACATGAATCATCACATACATCATTATAGCATGCATGTACACATCATATCATATAAATCGTATCCATGTTTGCTTGATCCATATCATGCATCGCATATAACTGACCTCTACCTTTCAGGAAAGGTGCAGTTGAAATTCTCAAACATATTTCAAGGACTTCTCTAGCCCAGTTAAATCGACTCCAAACAGATTTTTCTGATAAAGACTCAGTAGAAGTTCTCTTATGGTCCCCTCTCCAACGGCGTGTGAGGTGGTAATTCCTTCTTCAGATGTTTCCCTCTCCGGCATGAGCGTGAGGTGATATTCTCTTATGGTCCCCTCTCCAACGGCGTGTGAGGTGGTAATTCCTTTTTCAGATGTTCCCCTCTCCGGCATGAGCGTGAGGCGATATTCTCTTATGGTCCCCTCTCCAACGGCGTGTGAGGTGGTAATTCCTTCTTCAGATGTTCCCCTCTCCGGCATGAGCGTGAGGTGATATTCTCTTATGGTCCCCTCTCCAGCGGCGTGTGAGGTGGTAATTCCTTCTTCAGATGTTCCCCTCTCCGGCATGAGCGTGAGGTGATATTCTCTTATGGTCCCCTCTCCAACGGCGTGTGAGGTGGTAATTCCTTCTTCAGATGTTTCCCTCTCCGGCATGAGCGTGAGGTGATATTCTCTTATGGTCCCCCCTCCAACGGCGTGTGAGGTGGTAATTCCTTCTTCAGATGTTCCCCTCTCCGGCATGAGCGTGAGGCGATATTCTCTTATGGTCCCCTCTCCAACGGCGTGTGAGGTGGTAATTCCTTCTTCAGATGTTCCCCTCTCCGGCATGAGCGTGAGGTGATATTCTCTTATGGTCCCCTCTCCAGCGGCGTGTGAGGTGGTAATTCCTTCTTCAGATGTTCCCCTCTCCGGCATGAGCGTGAGGTGATATTCTCTTATGGTCCCCTCTCCAACGGCGTGTGAGGTGGTAATTCCTTCTTCAGATGTTTCCCTCTCCGGCATGAGCGTGAGGTGATATTCTCTTATGGTCCCCTCTCCAACGGCGTGTGAGGTGGTAATTCCTTTTTCAGATGTTTCCCTCTCCGGCATGAGCGTGAGGTGATATTCTCTTATGGTCCCCTCTCCAACGGCGTGTGAGGTGGTAATTCCTTTTTCAGATGTTTCCCTCTCCGGCATGAGCGTGAGGTGGTAATTCCTTTTTCAGATGTTTCCCTCTCCGGCATGAGCGTGAGGTGATATTCTCTTATGGTCCCCTCTCCAACGGCGTGTGAGGTGGTAATTCCTTCTTCAGATGTTTCCCTCTCCGGCATGAGCGTGAGGTGATATTCTCTTATGGTCCCCTCTCCAACGGCGTGTGAGGTGGTAACTCCTTCTTCAGATGTTTCCCTCTCCGGCATGAGCGTGAGGTGATATTCTCTTATGGTCCCCTCTCCAGCGGCGTGTGAGGTGGTAATTCCTTCTTCAGATGTTTCCCTCTCCGGCATGAGCGTGAGGTGATATTCTATTATGGTCCCCTCTCCAGCGGCGTGTGAGGTGGTAATTCCTTCTTCAGATGTTTCCCTCTCCGGCATGAGCGTGAGGTGATATTTCCTTTCAGATTATAATTTCCTATAGTTCCCTCTCCAACGGTGAGTAAGGTGACTCCCTTCGAGATTATAATGTCCTTCGGTTCTCTTCCTGACACTACGAAGATGGTAATTCTCACCAAGATTTTCTCAACGAGCGTTGTTGAGGTTGAAATCATTCAGGATTCTCTTACCATCAATGCTAAGGCAGTAACCATCCCTGGTTCATTCATCAGCGTTTGAAGCTCCAGACCCAGCTCCTGTAACCAGTCAGGACATATCTATACCAAGCATCTAAAATCAGCTCCTGCGACGTGTCAGGTACTCATTTTTCTGTTTTGCAGGTATGCAGGTTCTCGCTAAGGACTTTCCTACGCGATCAACGTCCAGATGGCATCTATAAGCCCATCATCCCATCCAGCAATCTCCAAATGGCATCTATAAGCCCATTCCCTCATCATCATTGCTACTATGTGAGCGCAAATTTCTGGGCACTCTAGTGTCCAATCATCTTCTACCCTCGGATTACGAAAGGCACGTCAGCCAATCCGCACCCTCAGGTCTAAGAAGATTGAACAGGGGCAACTGTTGTACCCCAAAATTTGCCCTCCCATATTCATCAAGAAATTGCCAAATCAAGGTCACAAAGTTCCCCAAGGGTTGTGCAGCTCAACTGTCTCCTATACAGTCAAAACTAGGGTTTGAGTTCTGGTCAAGCAAATGAACTTTTCAAAGGCCCAATCAAGTCTCATATGCCTACAAAGATGGTCAAGTATCCTCATGTCAAGTTTCAAGGCATTCAGCTCAAAATTGCACAGTCAAAACCCTAGATTGCACTACAGTCAACTGTAGGGGCAAAATGGTCATTTGACAGTCAAAAGTTCAAATTTTTGGTCAACATATCATTTTGAAGCCACAAACATCATTTGATCAATGCTTGATCATGATTCTCAAAATTTGGCTCAGAAATCATCAAAGATGCAAAAGTTGCTATATTTGGACAGCTGAAAAAGTCAACTGAAATTGACCAGGGCATAACTTTCACATGGATTATCAGAAAAATTCCATCCAAAGCTCATTTTGAAGAGAAAGACATTTCCTACAATTCATCTTCATGTTCCAAGTCCAAGAAATGCTCTCACAAAAAGTTATCAATTTCAACATTATAGGTCATTTTCAAAAGTCAACAAAAAGTGACTTTAAGTCAAAGGCCATAACTTGAGATTGGTAAATCAAAATGACATGGGACCAAAGGCATTGGTTAAAGGACTCAAAGACCTTTCCAACATGTCCAAGAACATGTGAAAAGCTTAAAAATTGACCAAGTTATGCCTTGTGGAAGTTGGGAAATTTTTGGGAATTTTGAAAAGTCAACATTGATGCAAAAGGCCTAAAAATGCAAATGGGCCCATTTTTCTTCCAATTTTCTTCATGCCAAGCCTATGCACGACCACTAGGCCCAAAGGGAAGTATTCTCATATTTTTTAATTATTTATTTGAATTAATATTAATTTATATTCATTTAAATGATTTTAATATATGAAAAATATCAAACTTAACCTAAAAAAATCTTTTCATGCATGTTTATTCTTAATATTTCGTGCATATCTTAAATAGGCAAGATTTGGTGCTAATTGATCATGATTGAACCAAAATGCATGAGAAAAAGATTAGAAAAGATCCTTAACAAATCAAAGATTGAAATCATCATGGCAAAGGATTTTGTTCAATATTTTTGACCTAAATCGTTCCTTACATATACAAGAACAAGACCTAATGCCAAGAAGACTGCAAGCTGCGCCCAAAACAAGCATTGCATATTGAAAATTTCTCATAGAACTCAAACACTGAAAACTAGCTTTAAGGTCGATTCAAGCTCCAATTTTTATTCCATAAGCATCCTGAGGCATCCTGGAACGTCTCTCAATCCTTAACATCAACAGAAACCCTTTGAATCGGTACCTCTAAGTCAAGCTGCACCAAGAAAATTCTGAAAACGCATAGCATAAATCAAGCATTCTTTTGCATTTTTCTTCATGGATTCTTGTTTATAATGATGTTTTTATGCTAACCAATAGGTTCAATTATGTTTTTGCGCCATGTATGTGTTTTCGCCATTATCAAAAATTAGGGTTGCAGGTTTTCTAAATTAGGGATTTTGCACAGAAGAAAAATCAGGACCCCTGAACACCATGGTTGGATTCAGCACCTCAAGACGAAGATGTCTGAACCCTCGCGATGAATTTATGGGCCATAGGGAGCTATTCGCTATTTTCTTGAATCACCCCTAACGCAACGCTGTAAAAACCGTTGCTCTTTTGTTTTGTTTTACAGGGTGGGGAAGAAGACGAGTGCGTGTCCATCAGCCATTGGCTCTTTTGAATTTCGCGCGAATTTCTAAAAGCACTAACGTGTTCCTTTTATATTATTTGTGTTATATTATATGTTAAATGTGAACGTGATGGCTCAGTGGTAACACGCTACGCTTGTAACCTTCAAGACCTGGGTTCAAGTCCCAGGTCTGGCAAAATTCCATGCTATTTTTCAATATAAAATTCCATGTTACGCTAACCTCCAGGTACATCATACTCCCTCCATCAGCAACATGCCACGTCTGCTTGGAGATCAATCTAAAGGTTGGAAGCTGAAGAACACCTATACCTGGTCAAACGCATCATATGGAATCATGAAAAGTCAGCAAATTCAAATTCAATTGGGCCAGGCTTTTCAAAGTTATACCTCCTTATTTGGGGCAACACCCCACCCTGGTTTGCATTTTATATTTTTCTTCTCACTTTTATTTTTGTTGTTTTATTTATTTATTTTATTGTCTTAATTCAATTAATTTATTTTTTCTATAAAATATAAAAACATTATAAAAATCAGAAAAAGACCAAAAAATAATATCTATTTTATTATAATTATTTTATTAGCATGTAAATAAATTAATTTCAAATTAGTTTTAATTTATATTTTTTCCATAACAAAAATCCAACAAAATAGAATTAGGTTAATTAATATTTTTTTTATTCCTTTTAATATTTTTCCCTTTTTAAAAATAATAATATTGTTTATCTATTTTCATAAATTAAAAAGTGTGTATACATAAATTAGGTTTTAATTCAGATCATATTTTAATTCTTTCATGATAAATAAAAAAATATTAGAATTAGGGTTTGCCGTTTAATTTAATTGAATTAATTCCTTTTTCTCATCAAATCTAAAAAACACAAAAATATCATTCTCATTTAATTTTAATTTTCAAGTCCTTATTAATTTTAATTATTTGCAAAAGGGTCCAACGCCCTAGTTTCGTTTTAATTATTTAATTTGCGCATTTATCTTATGTCGTTTAATTATAATTTTGTATCTCTCCCAAAGCATTGTAATTTTACTTTTCGCACTTTATTTATCGCTTTATTTATTTTCCGCTAAATCGGGTCCGGTTTAATTTTGGCGATGTGGACCCGCGCCGTTTGTAATAGTTTAGATTTATTTCCTCGCAAAATATTTAACTGTTAACCAAGCATGCAAGAATGAATGGACAAATTAAAACCAAGCGTAGAACACGACAAACATGACAAGACAAATAACTGAAACATGACACACGATTCGCACACACCACCCCTAGGGTACGCCTCACTGTTGCCTTTCGAAAGGTGATCATCGAGTATAGGATGTCTTAGTAAGTCCTCATGATCCGGGAACCTGGCATGAGGGTAGCTTCTAAGGTATCTTCCCATTGCTCTGGTGATCACCATGTCCCTAAACTCGAATTGACCCGAACACCTCCAACGGTGGTGCTACCTACCTCTCAATGGTGGGATGGCACTACTTTTAAGGACTCTTACACAGACGAATTCCTTAGGGTAGGTAGGTTCTCAAGGATACTTGCTCTAATCTCAAAACAAACTCAAAAAGACTTTTCACACCGACACTTTTCAAAAGCTTTCAAAGCAAACTTTTCAAACACTCTGACGTATGAGTCGATCTGAAATTTTTCAAAGAAACTTTTTAAACCCACATTGAAAAGCAAACAAACAATTTTGAAAACACATTGAGCAAGTATCTAAGAGCCCATGGATAACCATGGATAGAAAGGGTGCTAACACCTTCCCTTTCTATAACCTACCTCCCGAACCGAGAGCAATCTCTTTAAGGAATTTTTCTGTGCTTTTGTCCTTTCCATTTGGAGAAAATAAAAGACGGTGGCGACTCTTGCTTCCGCGACATTTCGCGAACCAGCGTTAAACAGTCAGTTCCAGATCCACCGATCACAGAACTGGCGACTCTGCTGGGGAGTATCTTATAAAGTGAGGTGCACCTTAGGGATAGTTCATAACTGTGTTTTCAATTGTCTTCTTTGCTTGCTTTAAATTGTGGGACTGTCTTGGGAGTTCTATAGATCCTAACCCGGATCTGGGGGATACCTTCTTAGAAAGTAGCAACAAGGCTGTGAGGGAACTGTGCGGGGTATACCGACATGGTTGAAACAGTCTGCTACGTTGATGTGGCACTTTGGTGTGTACCGGTAACCCTTGAGTTCAGTCAAGGAGAGTACGGGGCCTCCGCGTGGTGTCGTGAAGCATCAACAGACCTTAGGAACCTTAATTGAACTATCTTGGCCTTTTTAGGGTAGTGAGATAACTGACTTTGGTGCAGTCCGAGGTTGGTTGATACTCGATACTACACTCAATTGAGGGTTGCTTTCCTGGAATATTTCGGTCGCCAGTTCAGTGGCTAAATCGAAACGATGAACAATGAAAGCAATCCCGTGATATTGGGAACCTTAGAACCCGGTTACTTTGATTAGGACAGGTTGAGCCCACCAATTTCAAGAGGGTAATACCCAGACCCCATGCTGGCCTAAACCCTAAGGGTTTCTCTTGTGTGACTTGTGTGCCTTTGTACTTGACTACTTGCATACTTGTTATCTGACCCTTGATGTCTTGCAGGTGTTGTTCATAGTCCTTAGTTGGGACTTATAACAGGGTGTACTAACCACTTGCAGGTCTTGTTTATAGTCCTTAACTAGGACTCATGACAAGGTTTACCAAATTACTTGCAGGTCTTGTTTATAGTCCTTAACCAGGACTCATGACAGGGTTTACCAAATTTCTTGCAGGTGTTGTTTATAGTCCTCAACGGGGACTCATAACAAAGTATACTGAATTTCTTGCAGGGTTTGTTTATAGTCCTTAATTGGGACTCATAACATGGTTTACCTACACGACCCCATGCATACCATGACATCATACCATTGCATACATCCTAACCCATTTCAAGGATCTCAAGGGCTTGTGATGCAGGTCATGATGAATCAAACGTCTAGCAAGGGGCAAAGAGGATTTATTTTCCTCCAGCCAAAGTTGTCAGAGGCTATGACCCACTGGATATGGTGAGCCTTTGACCTTGAAGAAGGACTCTCAACAACATGCAGTTCCTTCAATCAAGCTACCGGATCCAAATGCTAACAAACTTTCTTGTTTACCCCGCGAGGTCCTTGAAAACATTGCATGCATATCATACACATCATTGCATAGCACGTATCCTTGTTGCAGGTCACTTACCCTTCTCGCTGTTTATTTCAGCAATGGCTTCCCAACAAGGTAACCAGGGTCTTCACGCTCAAGAGACTCAGTTCAGGGAAATCTTCCTAGGTCTATCCAAGGGGCAGGAAGAGTTGAGGGCACTCCTCATGGGGAATCTGATCAGAAAGAGTCCTGAAGATGACAAGGACGAACAACTGAAACGTCTACAAGCTGAGGTAGACACATTGAAAACCCAGATGCTGGGGCAAAGGGCCCTCATTCAAGGTTTAGCTCAGGAGCAAGGAGAGCTGAGGGCCATGATCAGTCAGCTTCATCAAGATATGAAGCAACCAGCCCAAGTCAGGGACCAAGTCTTTGATCAGCCACCAAGAGGACTAAAGTCTGGTATGGTGAAGAATGAACCTCTCCAAATTGCTACTACTTCACAAGCCCAGTATCAACGGGGTAATCGACGCAAGCGATACACGCCTGGAAAACATTTCACTGAGACTGGCATACCACCATCTCTAATGCTGGAACACTTGTTGGAGGTCAATCTGATTGCTTTAAAGGGTCCTCCCCAGAATCCTGACATCTCTGCTCCTACTTATAACCCTGATAAAAGATGTGCTTACCATTCTGACAGTCCTGGACATGACACTAATGACTGTTGGAGCTTGAAGAACAAGATCCAAGACTTGATCGACGGAAGGGTGCTGGAGTTCATGCCGGGTGACCAAATGAAATGCTTCTGCTGAGAATCTCCCATCCGAAGTGACTAATTCAAACTAGAAAACTTTTGTTCATTCGAATGTTCAAGTTGCATCTTTCTTTGATTGTCTAAACATTTATTCATGTCAAACGTTGTTATTTCATTAATGCATCGCTTATGTCTGTTTTGAATCAATATATTCGCATTCACTATATGCAAACTGTTTTCATATTTTTTCTGATGTCGACTCTTGATCTTTAATCCTAAGCCTCTTGAGGGAGGATGACGAAAACGATACCGTGATCATTACAGTATGCTTTTGAACAGACCCCGCTGATGAGGTACAGGCATTGTTTCAACCCCTAAACACTGGAGTTATAAGGATGATAATCCCTCGTCAACCCATCAGAGCCAAAGAAGTAGGAGTTTTATTTTCGAAAATTAAACCCTTAATCATAACCCGGGGCAGGGTAGTCTTCTCAGTTGATCCAAGTGCATGACGAATGGCACCGAAGAGATCTTTACAAAACGAACAAAGACAGTGATGGTTCAGAACAATCAAAAGGACAGGCAGTCATTATCAAAAATTTTTTTTAAATGAAAAGCCCAAAAAGTCTAAACCTACAAAGGGGACTTATGAAACTGGGGCATCCCGCTGACTGTAATTCCAAAAAAGGAAACAGTTCAGGCAAAAAAAAAAGGAAAGGGATAACAAGAATCAGACAAGAAAGAGGTCTTACAAACCCTCAACAAAAAGGAATGACTGCCTATTCAAAATAAATTGTCAAAACATCCGAACCATCACTGGAAAATCAGAGCAAAGACTCAAACAAGATCTAACGCACGATCAACTGAGTTTAGGTTTGGAGAACATCACGAAGAGCGGGTGGGTACAAATACTTTGAGCCTTTATCCTTTGTTTCTTAAACCGTGAACCAAGCCACGTTATAACCCTTAAAAGTCCTAGCTGAAGCATGGGTTAGTTCGAAAGCATACTGTTACGAAAGGTATCCTGACTCCTGAAGGCCTACGGTAGATACGGAATTGACATCACGTTTTACGAACATCCACTTGTTTTATGAAAAATAATGCATTTTCAAAATCTTCAAGACAGACATAGGCTTTGCATTTTTAATATAACTTTGTTTGCGTATGACTTTTTGTTTGAACAGCAGGGAAATTCGCACGAGAAATGCCTAGTGAACAAAAGCACTTCCAATCAAGGGGCAGACAAGATCATTGTCCATCATCTGGGGCAATCCAATCAAGATTCGGAGAATCTCTCAAAAGGCCAAAAGCCTGGGGCAAATCTCTGCCTAAGTCACTTGGGGCACTCCAGCAACGAATCTTGCACGATCAGACACCTTCTGGTGGCATGACAAAGCACTTATAACAGGGGCAACTCCCTACATTCTGAAAGCACGGACATAGTCGGAAAAATACTACGCAAAATCAAAGACCCGCTAGGTTGACATACCTAGGCAAAAGTAAGGGCTTCCCGGCGAACCAAAAGGGTTCGGGCAAAATGAAGGGATGAAATGAAAAATCTGTACACCCGGCAAGTCGAAAACCTGAAAAGGCGGCTTGGGCAAAAATGGGTATCCCGGTGGACTGAAAACCCGAAAGGGCGGTCCAGGCAAAAGTTAGGGATTAAAAGCGTACGACTATGTCCCGCCATCTGTCTACCAGAAGAAGGTTTGTCCGCCAACAACTATCAGCACCCCATAGAAACAGGGGCAATAACGGGCGGTCTGAGCAGTCTGATTGTTCTATCCTCCAAGGTACCAAGGTAGGTCCAGCTAAAGAACATGACCGAGGATCTTAATTCCCCAGAGAGTAGTTCAGCAAAACAATACATCTCTCTCCAAGCAAAATTGTCAAATATCAAGGCAATTGAGTATCCTCCTGTAGATCTCAATACCTCCCCAGCAGCACGCATTCTTAACAAGCATCCCCGGCAGTCTTGGTCTAAAGATTGTTCCCCGGCGGTATCTCAATATTCAAAGGAATCACTTCCCCAGCATATCAAACTCCCCAGAAGAGTCCAATCCAGCTTCACCAACAAAGTTGGAAGTCATATCCCCCAAGCAGTAAGCTTATCCCCAGTAAAATTCTGGAAGCTTACCCCCTCGCGGAGCACGAACGCGTCGTCCGGCTTGGTTTAAAGAGTTATTTCCTTAACAGGATATAACTGGGTTATCCTCAGCCAAAAGCCACGGAAAGAGCGTCCTCGGCAAAGTATCTTCCTACCCCCAGCGAAGTCTATCAACACTTCCGACAACAAGGATATCCCCAGCGGAGTTATCTTCATCAACTCAGCAAAGCATCGCTATCCCCACAGAGTAGCACTCCCCAGCATGATCGCTAGAGTATCTTTTCTCCCGCAGAATTATTTCATTTGCCAAGTTTATTCCTCAACGGAGTTATCTTCTCCTACCGGTATTCTTGCAACAATCATCCACAGCGGAAGCAAAATATCTTCCTCAACATCAGCCCAGGATATGACTTCCCGGCACCCGTCAAAGATTTATTTTCCTAGATGAAAACATACATGAATCATCACATACATCATTATAGCATGCATGTACACATCATATCATATAAATCGTATCCGCGACATTTCGCGAACCAGCGTTAAACAATCAGTTCCAGATCCACCGATCACACTTACCTAAAGGATATTCCCCAGATCCGTGTTAGGATCTATAGTAACTCCAATTCAAGCCCACAAAGATAAATCATACAAGTCAAGTAATTGAAAACAATATGAACTATTCCTAAGGTACACCCACTTATAAGCTTCCCCAACAGAGTCGCCAGTTCTGTGATACGGTGGAAAGAACTGACTATTTTTTGGAATGCTGGTTTGCGTTTTGCGTTTGTTTTTGCAAAATGTCGCGGTAAGCAAGAGTCGCCACTGACTTTTATTTTATCCAACAAGGAAAGGAAAAAAAGCACAGAAAAATTCCTTTTTCGAGATATTTCTCGGGTTCGGGGGGTAGATTATAGAAAGGGAAGGTGTTAGCACCCTTTCTATCCGTGGTTATCCACGGGCTCTTAGGTACTTGCTCAATTGTTTTCAAAATTTTCTTTCTTTGTGCTTGTGGGTTTGAAAAAGTTTTTGTTTGAAAACTTCGATTTAACTCTTTCTTCTGTCCTCAAGAGCGTATGAAGTGTTTTTTGAAAACTTTGTTCGAAAAAGTGTAAGTGTGAAAAGATTTTGTTTTTTGAAAGAGCAAGTACTTAAGAACCATCTACCTACTCGTAAAAGAGAATTGTTCTATGCTATCTTCCTTTAGACAATGATATCCCACTATTAATGAGCAAGTAGCACCGTCATTGGAGTTTAAGGGTCAATTCGAATTTAGGGACTTACGGTCACCAAAGCAATGTTAGGACGCCTTAGCGGTAACCCTAATGTCTTAGATCATTTGTTTTGAGGCAACAATATCTGAGGCAACTGTTTCGAGGCAACTATGATCTTTAGACAAGAGGACGACCTCTAAAGTGACCTATACTCAATGACCGCGTACGAAGGCAACCAAGTGGGGTGTACCCTAAGAGTGCGCATGTGCGAGTGTGTCGTTTTCAGTTATTTTATCTTTGTACATGTTAAGGGTGATCTAATTCGATTTTAAGATTAGACATTCAATCTTGTCATGAAAACCTATTATCAAACATCTAACAATTTATAATTTATGGAAAATAAATTGCGGATTTAAATTACAAGGCGTCGGGTATTTACATCGCCAAAGACAAACCCTTTAAAAATAAATAAATCGATAAAAAATAAATAAAGGTCATATTCACTATTACAAATTGGAATCACATACATAATAGAATAAAAGAAAATGAATCGCGTGCGGGAAATTAAATCAAGCGCAAATTAGGGTTTTGACCCATTAAAGAAGACATCTTTTTTTGGTTTTTTTATTTTAAGAAAGAGATAAATCTAAATTAATTACTAAATTAATAAATAAATTAATAATAATAAAAAAAAGTTATTTTTGGTTTTTTGGTATTTTAAGAAAGAAATAAAAATTAATTGAATTAGTAAAAGCCTAATTAAATCTAATTTAATTTTAATTATTAAAAAAGGAATTAAAGTCATTCTAATTAAAACCTAAATTAATTTATTAGTATTTATTAATAAAATAAAAATAAAAATTTGATTTGATAAAGAAAATATTTTTTGTGACTTTATTTTAAAGAAAAGAATTTTAATTGGTTAGTAATTAAAAAAGAAAAATAATAAAACAATTAATTAGAGCAAAAAATAAAATAGAAAGAGAGAGGGGGTATGGGCCTGAAGTGGGTGTTTAAACAGCAATGTTGAGGCCCTACACGCTGGCCTTGTTGACTTTTGAGATCAGGTGTGCACTTGTTGACTGAATCTATGATGGACCCTCAGCTCTTGGCCACTGGATATGGCCTTTGGCCATCTGGCTGTTGGATGTATGAAGGTGCACGGTGAGCTGCTGGCTTCAATACGCACACAATCGCCTGAAAGAAAAAATCAAATGGAAATTGGGGACCTGGGATTCGAACCCAGGTCCTGATGGATGTTGAACGTGCATGCTTGCCACTGGGACACTTTGTTTTATTTGTTAGTAATATACAAAAAAAATATAATATAATGAAATCCAAACATATGCCAGCAAAGCAAAAACAGACGCGCTTGGTTTGAACGGGCGTATGGGAGAACGACACCTCATCGTCTCCTACCTCCAAATCCTGCAAATATTACCTGTGGATTTGGATCCGTAGCTAAATGCGCAAGCTTGTCCTAAAATCCATTCCAGACCATGAAAATAAATTCCACGAGCATGGTTGGACTCGTCTTGGCTTCCTGATCAACGCTATACCCTTCTTTAGTCCTAATTTTTCCTGAAAAAGAAAACCCTAAAAAACACACGAAGAACCCTAGCTATGGAGGTTCTTCATTCAGGCTAGAAAAACACAATTGGATAATGCCAAAAGCTTGGAAATGTTATGAGGATCACAAATATGTCAATGATTTGTTCAAATGATGCAAGAATGAGTCAAACTGAATCTAAGAACAGAGCTAGGTAACGAGAGACTTACAGTGTGTTTGGGTGTGTGAGGAAGCTTGCTTTGGATTGGTTTAGCTTCAGTGAATGTCCAGGAAGCGATTGGGATAGTTCTTGGCTTCTGAAAACAACTCTAGGCACGATTTCGATCTCAAGCTTTTTACCACTTTTTCCAAACTTTGTTCTGCCCATGCTTGCACTCTCCAACCCTTATTTTCGTGTGCCTCTCTTGCTTATGTATTTTACAATGTGCTAGGGTAACAATTATGGTCCAAATCTTCTCCCATCATGGCTTGTATATTTGATTTGATCCCCTCTTTACAACTTTCCAATTTTGCCAAAAATCAATCTTTTTGCACATGGTATGGTGAGATTTGAGTTTGATGATGATATTGATGATAATTAAGACCTGAAACAACCAAAAAGATCTTAGGTAATCAAAGCTTGGATTTTATATGATTTAATTTGATTTAAAATGAATAAATTCAATAAAAAATCAAATTAAATAATAAAAATAGAATATGGGCTCATGGCTGAAGCTAGGACATGTGGGCAACTATGCAAGCTCAAATCAAGTGGAAAAGAATGGGCCCATTTGACAAAATTTGAAGTTTTGAGGATAGTTGACTTTTGGACAATTTTGCAAAAATGTCCAACTTCAACAATGCATAACTTCTTCAATTTTGAACTTTTGGAGGTGTTCTTGGAATTTTTAGAAAGCTTGAGATGTCCTCTAACCAACCCTTTTGGTCTAATAGCATTTTGATGTTCCATGCTCAAGTTATAAGCTTTGGAAAAAAAGGTGTTTTTGTTGACTTTCAAAAATGACCTATATGTCCAAATTTATAACTTCTTGTGAGTGCATTTTATGATCTTGGGGTATGAATATGGATTGTAGGAAATTGCATCCTATTCAAAATTATATTTGGATGGGTCATTTCTCATAAAGTATGAGAAAGTTATGCTTGGTCAAAGTTGAGTTGACCTTTCCTGCAAATCCCTAATTTAGCAACTTTTGAATCTTGATGAATTTTGAGCAATCCTTGATGAATCATGATCAACCCTTGATAAAATGATGAAATATCCTTCAAAATGAGAATTTTTACAAAAAATCTTGAAATTTGACTATTTGTAGGTCACAGTTGACTTTTGCCCTAGCACAGTCGATTTTTGGACCCTTCGAACAATTGACTGAGCAAACTTCCTCTGCAAGGCTTGAAATTTGGCATGGATGATCTTGAGAACATATTAGGACATTGGGGAGCACTTGAGGTCATTTGGACTCAAAGATATTGATGCAACACCAAACCCTAATTTGGGATAGACTGCCTTAGGAGATGACTTGTCTGACCCACTCTTGAGCAAACCTTGAGCCATTTGGAGATTTTTCTTGCCATGTTTTGAGAAATATGAGAGGGAAAATTTTGGGGTACAACAGGGTGCTTGTGTGCAAATGTGTTATTTTCATGCTTTGATTTTATCTTGCATTAGGGTTTTCTATTTTCTTTGTTTTGATCTTGCCATACAATCCCTAATTACTAACATGGCATGTAAAGCGGTAAATTGCGTAATGTAAAGACTTCTAAGTTATTACAACAATTTTACAGGAGGGGGGAATACAAATTTGAATGGGAATTTGCAAGAATGTAAATCTAAATAAGTTATTACAACCAAATCGAATTTGTACGAATATTGGAACAAGCAATATACAATATTTAAAAATGCAATATTATGTACATACAAGAAAAAGATTTTGTTTTGTTTTTTATGTGAAAAGAAAATTTTAACCTAATCCTAAAAATATAAGGAAAAGAAATTAATTCTTAAAAAAGGTTTAACCCTAATTTCTATTTTGAAAGAAAATAAAGTTCTTGTATATATTATTATTGTGCATTTTTGTATTAAAAATAATAAATAATATTTTATAAAAAAAATATTTAGTTTTTTTTTTATATATGCCAAAATAAGTATTTTACAAGTATGAAATGAAAAGAAAATAAAGCAAATTAAACTAAACCTATTTTATTTAAGTTTACAAGTTTATTCAAGAAAAATAATTAATATATAGTTTAATAAAAATATATTTTTTAATGTGAAAATAAAAATAAAATAAACAAATGCAAAATTATCATATTTCATATTTTTTATGTTTTTAGGTATTAAAGAAATATTTTTAAATAAAAATGAAAATGAAAACAAATAAATAAATATATGGAAATAGTTTGGGCCATGGGCGCTGTAAAGAAATTGGGAGCAGTATGTTAGTAAAAAAACACTAGGCCCAAAGAAACAAGCCCAACCTGCAAAAACAAGCCAAAAATGAAAACTGAAGAATGTGAAAAAACAAAAGGTAGCGCCAAGGTTCGAACCCAGGACATGGGTCTCACCAGCGTGCTACCTTGCCACTGGGGTGGCTATACATCCGTTGATTAATGTGAAACAAAAATAACATAACACAAACAAAGCCATTTCCCTGTACTCCATCTTCTTCCTCTAGCCAGCCAGATGCTCTGTAACTCTCTCATTTCTCCATGAAAATGAAAACTCATAACATGAAAGTTGTAGCATTTTGTCTCACGATTCTAACCATATAAATCATGTAAGCTAACAATCAAAGATCAAGATGAATTTTAAAAGCCCTAAATCTAAACCTAATTTTTACAGGAATTTGAACTTCAAAATTCTCTCAACTCAGGCCAAATAAATGCAAGATATATACATGTACAACTTCGTAGCAATGAGGTCTACATTGTTTATTCACAAATCATGGCCAATGGATGCCTGTATAAAGAGATAGAAGTTGAGATTTTTACCTCTTTCAGTTGAAATAGTGGATGGAGTTGGAGTGAGTTTTATGAAGGCCTGATGATTGCTTGAGCTTTCTTGAACCTCCCTGAGTGTGTTCCAACCCTTGCCTTGCTTTGAAAGTGTCTGAAACTCTCTATCCAAGTCAACCTGCAAGCTTTGAAAACAAAAATGGCAGATGATGGAGAAGGGGTTACAGTATAGGGATGAGGGTCTGGGTCAATTAGATATCAAGTAGGTAAGGTGTTTTGATGGTTAAGACTTGAAACGCACAAGCCATATGAGAGATTGTTATGCTTATGCAAAAACTGCAAGTTTTGACAGTTTTTGGGTGATATGGAGTTTGGGAGTGTTTTAGGCCTCTAGCAATCGTGTTTTCTGTTGTATTATGTTTGTATATTAGTATGGAGAAGGTCTTAAGTCAGCTCTTCCACAGTTTTGTGAGTTATAGGCTTTTGGCACACTTTCTTGCTTTTGAAGCAAAGTGAAGGGACAAGGCCTTAGCTGCTTATACTGGCTTGTTTAGGGTTGGTATCTGTTCTATACAAGTTGGCTTAGGTCTATGGTACTTGTATGTGCAAAGGGGACAAATTCAATGCTCAAGATTTGTAAAGTTTGCAAAAGTGGAGCTTTTCCAAAATAGTAATGGCCACTTTATGTCATTTATGGAATTACAACTTGGGTAATGGCTCTAAGGCTTGGATTAAAGCTTTGTCAACTGAGTAAGCATTAAATTAAGGAGTAAGAAACAAGTTTGGGACCTGTAAAGCATGGATTAGGCAGCATAGGTACTGATTGGAACTTTTTTCTTCATGAAATGACTTGAATCAAAAGTGAGAAATTGCCAACTTCATCTCTTCGATTCTCCCTACTCAAAAATGATCTTTAGGAGTTCTTGGACATTTAGGAAAGCTTGAAATGTGCTCTATAACTCATCTTTGAAATTCATTTCAATATAACTCTTGGAACTAGGTGAAAAATTGCCATGAAGTTGGGTCCAAAACCTGCCTAAATTAGGGCAAAAATTCACTAAGTTATTTAGTTCATGAGCATGTGTTCATAAATTTATATCTTGAGATCTAAGAATCTTTAGGGAAAAGTGTGTGAAGCAAAGTTGTAGGTTTCATGGAGGTCTATGTGATACGGTGGGAGAACTGACTTGAAGGTTTTGCGTTTGTGTTTGCAAATGTCGCGGTTAGCAAGAGTCGCCACCGACTTTTCTTTTATCCAAAAGGAAAGGTGAAAAAGCACAGGAAAGACCTTTGAGATGTTTTCTTGAGTTCGGGGGGTATATTATGAAAAGGGAAGGTGCTAGAACCCTTTTCATCCATGGTTTTCTATGGGCTCTTAGTTACTTGTTTAGATCACTTGCTTTGTTTTGTTTTAAATGGTGTTTGGTGTGATTTTGAAAGTATTTTGTAAAAGAGGCCATCGTTTAGGCAATCTTTGTAATGATTCTCGTTCGTAAGAATGTATACAAAGATGTTTGTCTTTTGAAAAATGTTTTCAATGTTTTGTAAGATGTTTTGAAATGTGTGTGTGTTTGTTTTTGAAAATAGCAAGGATTGTTTTGAAATGGAGCAA
Source organism: Vicia faba (assembly GCA_948472305.1). Taxonomy (NCBI): domain Eukaryota; kingdom Viridiplantae; phylum Streptophyta; class Magnoliopsida; order Fabales; family Fabaceae; genus Vicia; species Vicia faba. Next base: position 439,615,263 of record OX451739.1, on the reverse strand, counting down.
GTAACTTAGAAGTTATCTACCTACTCAAATGTCTTTCTTGTGCATTTTCTATTCCTTTGACATTGTTGACTTACCATTGATTTGGTAAGAAACCCTATCTTTGGATGTAAACGGGACGGACGTGGGTCATCGTATAACCATGATAGCAATGTTGCCAAGTATCTTAGAATTTTTTGAGGGACCAAGATCATTTTGTTTAGGCAACCTTTGAATAGTGTCATCAAGGGACTATGATATTATATTTGTTTTGTTTTGCCAAGATACTTCGCATGCGTAACATGGCCATTTTATTTTAGGAAACCAAGTGGGAGAAACCCTAAGGGTGCTTGTGTGCAAAGTGTATCATTTTCATGCTTTTGATTTGTCTTGTATTTAGGGTTTTCTATTTGTTTTGTTTTTTGTTCTTGTCATGCAAAACCCTAATTACTAATCATGGTATAAAAGCTATAAATTGCGTAATGTAACTATACTACGCTATTATAATAATTTTTATGGGAGGGAATACAAATTTGAATGGGGATTTGCACAAATATAAAGCTAAATATATTATTACAACCAAATCGAATATGCGCGAATTAAATAAATATAAGACAAATATTTAAAATGCAATGCAATATGTATGTAAAAGAAAAGATTTTTTATGCCTTGTTTTTGTATGAACAATATGTAATTTAAACCTAAAAAGGAAAAAAATAATATTTATTTTTGGAAGGGGCTTAAACCCTAGTTTTTACTTAAAAGAAAATAATGTTCTATATTTATTAACTTGTATATTTTTTATATATAAAAAATAATAAATAATATTATGTTTAAATATTAAAAATTAAATGTGTAGAAAATAAGTATTTATGAGTTTAAAAGGTATAATAAAAATATTAAGTATTTTTAATTATATTTACAAGTTATTTAAGAAAAATAAATTCTATCTTATTCAAATAAATAAATTTTTTTATGTGAAAAAAATAATTAAAAAAATAAAATAAAAGTGTAAAAATAAAGAAATCATTTTTTGGATTTTTTATCATTCAGAAAAAATAAACAAAATTATTAAATATGAAAATATAAAAAAATACAAAAATAAAAAATAGTTAAGTCAGGGGGGGTGAAATAGCAAGTCAGGGGTATGCAAATAGAAAAAAAAAAGGCCAAGGCGCCAAAAAGCCCAAGACTTCATCCATGTCCTTCGTCCGTCTACCTGCGCGCGTTTTCCATTCAAACCTGTATCTTCCTTATGCTTGCATAAAAACAAAAACTCATAACATGAAAAATGTGGCATTTGGGCTCACGATTCCAACCATATAAATTATGTAACCTAAATCTTAAAGATCAAAGAGAATTTTGGAATCCCCAAATCGTGACCTTAAAATTTCAGAGACTTCAAGCTTCAAATTCTCTTAGCACAAGTAATGTAAATGAAAAGTAATGATATGTACAACTTCGTTATGATGAGAGCTACATTTTTTCTTCACAAATCGTGGCTTAAAGTTGCCTATATACAGAGATAGAGTTTAAGAAAGTACCTCCTTCAGTTGGAATCGTGTAGGATAATGTAGGGACTTTAATAGAGGCCTGGTGATTGTTTAAGCTTCCTTGAACTTCCCTGAACCTATTCCAATGCTTATCTTGCTCCGAGGATGGCTGGAACTCTCTGACCAAGTCCAACTGCAAGCTTCCAAATTGAAAATGGAAGATGCTGAAATAGGGGTTACAGAACCAGGGTGATGGCTTAGATTGGCTAGGTATCAAGTGAATAAGATGTTTGAATTGATTAAACACAAAACGCACGAGCCAAATGAGAGTTGGCTGTGCTTTTGCAGAAAACTGTGAGCTTGGGAAGTTTTGTGGTGTTTTTCAGTTTGAGTGTGTTCTAGGTGCAAGCCAAGCCTCTTCTGCCTTGTACAAAGTTTGCATATATGTATAGAAATGATACAAAGCCAACCCTTACTAGTTGTGCAAGCTCTAGCCCTTTTTGCAACTTTTCTTGCATTTGAAGTAAAGTTGACAAGACCAATCTCACATGCTTGTACCAGCTTGCTTGAGGGATGAAATGAATTTGTAAAAATTGCTTGAGAGCTGTAGAGTTTGCTTGTACCAAGGGGACAGGTCCAATGCTCCAAGTTGACAAAGTTGCAAAAGTTCATCTTTATGAAAATGGCAATGTAACCTTTTTTCCCAAAATGGAATTACAACTTGTGTAAAGTTTCAAAAGCAAGGATAAAGGCTTTAGCTTCTGAGTATGCATTTAATTAAGGAGTGTGTAGCAAGCTTATGACCTGTAAAGTAAGATATAACCAGCATAAGTTTTGTAAGTGTTTGGTTGTTGGCATGTTTTTTTGGTAAAACCAGGTGTGTGAATGTCATGACTGATGTCATAACATTCTGGGTTACTAGGTACATTCTGCAGAAAAAGAATTTCATACAGAAGTTGCTTAAATTGAGTGTTTAGCTGATCATCATGCAATGATCATATTTATTACATTCTACCAAAATCAGTAAACAGGATTCTTGTGGTCATAACCAATGTTAAGACATCCTGTACTGATCTAACAGTTGTGCAATTTTGTTAATTCTGAGATTTTTCAGGAAACTGGTTTACACAGTCCAGTACAGAGTCTCACGTGGACTTTAGGTTAACTTGGCTTAACCCTAATCTGGTTGATAAAGTCCTGTGACCAAGTCTTGAGGTTAACTCTAATTAACCCTAGCTATTTTCGTGGAAGCCCTAACTGAAGAACAGCGGCCTATATATTCAACAGGACGACTGTTGGTGAAGACAACTTTTGACAGAAGATCAATAAGGGGATGTATAGTTTTAACTACTATAATCCAAGCAATTATCATTGTGATAAGTGACTTGGAGTAGGATTTGATTGTAAGAGTTGTGTATCACTCAAAGCTTTGAAGCACGAGTGTTTGTGTCACTTGATTAAAGCTTTGAAGCAAAGTCAAGTTAGGTTTATGTATCACTCAAAGCTTTGAAGCACGAGTGTTTGTGTTACTTGATTAAAAGCTGTGAAGCATAATCAAATGTATGTTCTGAAGAGTGTCTTCATAATTTCATTAGTCAATTGTTTAGTATCACTGCTGTGATTGAGGGGGAGTGAGTAGGAACTCAGGTTTAAGTTGAACTTAGATTGAAGTTGCATTGGGTAGGTCTTAAGTGAAGGAGATAAACTGGTTGGTTTATTCCTGAATTAATATCTCTTATAGTGAATTTCCTCCCTGGCTTGGTAGCCCCCAGAGTAGGTGTTGTTACACACTGAACTGGGTAAACAATTGACTGTGTTCTTTACTGCTTTTAGATTTACTGTCTTGTAGAAAGTCAGATACGGTGTCATAACATTCACTATGACATTGAGTATCTGCTGCCAGAATTTCAATTGGCATCAGAGCGGGCACCCTGCCTGTCTTACTGGGTGAGATCTAGGGATATTATTTTCTGGCGCTATGGACAAAGAAGGAGTTTTTGGAAACAGACCACCCATTCTGGATGGATCAAATTATGACTACTGGAAACCTCGTATGACTGCCTTCTTAAAATCACTGGACAAAAAGGCTTGGAGAGCTACTGACAAAGGATGGAATCATCCCACTATAACTGAGAAAGATGGGACAATCAGTCTGAAACCCGAGGAATAATGGAGCAAAGAAGAAGATGAGTTAGCCCTGGGTAATTCCAAAGCCTTAAATGCCTTGTTCAATGGAATTGATAGAAACATATTCAGACTAGTACATCAATGTGAACTGGCCAAGGAAGTTTGGGACACTCTCAAAACTACTCATGAGGGCACATCCAAAGTAAAAATGTCAAGGCTTCAGATGCTGACTACCAAATTTGAGAACCTAAGGATGATGGAAGATGAGACCATTCATGAGTTTCACATGAACATCTTGGAGATTGCCAACACCTCAGGAGCATTGGGAGAAAAGATGTCAGAAGAAAAGCTGGTGAGAAAGATTCTCAGATCCTTGCCTAAAATATTTGCAATGAAGGTGACTGCTATAGAGGAAGCTCAGGATATCTTCAATTTGAAGGTGGATGAACTCATTGGGTCACTTCAGACCTTTGATATGGGGATCAGTGACAATGTCGACAAGAAAAACAAGAGGCTAGCACTTGTATCTAATACTGAAGATGAAAACAAGGAGGATGAAGAAGAAAATATTTCAGAAGCTATAGCCATGCTTGGAAGACAATTCAACAAACTCATCAAGAGAATGGACCCAAAGTCAAGGTCAAATGTTAAGAACATTCCTTCTGACATTAACAGATCCTATAACTCCAGCAGAAGACCAAAGTCTGAAGAGAAGGGAAATCAAAGCAAAGGAATTCAATGCCATGGATGTGAAGGATACGGGCGCATTCGAGCCGAATGTCCTACCTTTCTTAAGAAACAAAAGAAATGAATGTCTGTTACTTGGTCTGACTGTGATTCAGAAAGTAATTCTGAAGAAGAATCTGCCAAACTAGCTACTGCACTAACTGGTATTTGTAACTCTGATAGTGACTCTAGTGATGAGGAAGTGACATTTGAAGAACTGGCTGATTCCTATAAGAAGTTATGTATCATAAGTGCTGAAGTCTGTCAGCAAAATGAGAGACAAACAAAACTCATAATAAAGTTGGAGGTTGAGAAAAAGGCAGGCATTGATACTATAAGTCATCTAGAAGGGGAAGTTCAAATACTAAACTCAAAACTGGACCAGATGACCAAATCTGTCAAGATGCTGACAAATGGAACTGACAAATTAGAAGAAATCCTTCAGATTGGACAAAATGTGGGAAACAAGTCTGGTCTAGGATTTGTGGCAGCAAAGAAATCTGTTATAGACAAGAAGAAGATCAGCCCTGATAAACAAATGTCAAAGTAGATGTCACAACATTGAACTCAACATCGAGAACAGAGAAATATGAAGAAAAAGTATCAAAGATGGAGATGTCATCATTGTGGGAGGTTTGGTCACATAAAGCCATTCTGCTTCAGATTATATGGATATCCTAATCAGACCCCAGTTGTCAAACCTAAGTCTAACAAGGTACCATATACTCAACAGTGGAAGAAAAAGGCTACTGCCCTGATAGCTCACACCTCCCTTAGAGTCTCTGCAAAGGAAGACTGGTACTTTGACAGTGGATGCTCTAAACACATGACTGGAATCAAGAATCTTCTCAATAATGTTAAACCTCGCACTACTAGTTATGTGACCTTTGGAGATGGTGCTAGAGGAGAAATCAAAGGAGTTGGAAACTTGGACTGTCATGGAGTTCCAAACCTAAATGAAGTATTGCTGGTAAAAGGCTTGACTGCTAATCTCATAAGTATAAGCCAATTATGTGACCTAGGATTCAAGGTCAACTTCACCAAGTCTGAATGTCTTGTAACTAATGAGAAACAAGAAGTTGTAATGAGAGGAGTCATATTTAAAGACAACTGCTACTTGTGGGAGCCTGAGAACACTAATTACTCTTCTGTGTGTTCTATTGCCAAAGAAGAAAAATAAGTGAAACTGTGGCACCAAAAACTTGGTCATCTACATCTAAGAGGAATGAAAAGGATTATATCCATGGAGGCAGTTAGAGGGATTCCAAGAATGCAAATTGATGAAGGGAGAGTCTATGGTGAATGTCAGGTTGGGAATCAGACTAGGATGTCACATCTAAAGTCAAGACATCTGACCACCTCTAAGGTACTAGAACTTCTACATATGGATCTGATGGGACCAATGCAGGTGGAAAGTCTTGGTGGAAAAAGATATGCCTATGTTGTTGTGGATGATTTTTCCAGATTCACCTGGATTAACTTCATTAGGGAAAAATCTGATGTATTTGAAGTGTTTAAAGAACTGTGCAAAAGATTTCAAAGAGAAAAAGAAGGGTGAATTGTCAGAATCAGAAGTGATCATGGCAAGGAATTTGAAAACAGTAAGTTTGATGAGTTCTATTCCTCAGAAGGAATTAATCATGAATTATCTTCACCTATAACTCCTCAACAAAATGGAGTTGTAGAAAGGAAAAACAGGACTATACAGGAATCTGCCAGAGCAATGATACATGCCAAAAGACTTCCTATTCATTTTTGGGCTGAAGCTATGAATACAGCTTGTTATGTCCATAACAGGGTCACCTTGAGAAAGGGAACATCATCCACCATTTATGAACTCTGGAAAGGAAGAAAGCCTACAGTGAAGTACTTCCATGTATTTGGAAGCAAATGCTATATTCTGACAGATCGTGAACAAAGGAGAAAGATGGACCCTAAAAGTGATGAAGGAATATTCCTAGGATACTCTACCAACAGCAGAGCTTATAGGGTATTCAATTCCAGGACCAAAGTTATGATGGAATCAATAAATGTCATAGTTGATGATTATCATGAGGAAACAGATGTCCCTTGTGATGTTGAGACATTCTTTGAGACTTCAACTCAACAGGATGATCTACCTAACACTACTGCTTCAGATTCTGAATCAAAGGAAGCTAACAAAGACCCTTCCATCAGAATTCAGAAAGATCATCCTAAGGAACTCATCATAGGAGATCCTAACAGTGGAGTCATTACAAGATCTAGAGAAATCATCTCAAACTCTTTCTTTGTATCTAAAATTGAACCAAGAAATGTTAAGGAGGCTTTAACTGATGAATACTGGATTGGAGCCATGCAAGATGAATTGAACCAATTCAAGCAACATGAAGTATGGGAGTTAGTTCCTAGACCAGAAGGAACAAACATCATTGGCACAAAATGGATCTACAAGAACAAATCAGATGCTGAAGGAGTTGTCACCAGGAATAAGGCAAGACTTATTGCTCAAGGATACACTCAAGTTGAAGGGGTTGATTTTGATGAGACTTTTGCTCCTGTAGCCAGACTGGAATCAATCAGACTCCTGTTGGGAATTGCTTGTCTCCTTAAGTTCAAGTTATTTCAGATGGATGTAAAAAGTGCCTTCCTAAATGGGTACTTAAATGAGGAAGTTTATGTGGAACAGCCTAAAGGATTTGTGGATCCAAACTACCCTGATCATGTCTACAAATTGAGGAAAGCTTTGTATGGCCTGAAACAAGCTCCTAGAGCATGGTATGACAGGCTGACAAAATTTCTCTCTGACAAAGGATACAAAAAAGGAGGCTTGGATAAAACCCTTTTTGTCAAAAATGAAGGAGGAAAGATGATGGTAGCTCAAATCTATGTTGATGACATAGTGTTTGGGGGAATGTCAGATAAAATGGTTAAACATTTTGCTGACCAGATGCAGGCTGAATTCGAAATGAGCCTCATGGGAGAATTGACCTACTTTCTTGGACTGCAAGTCACACAGATGGAAGACTCAATTTTTCTGTCTCAAAGCAAGTATGCAAAGAACATTGTCAAGAAGTTTGGAATGGAGAATGCCAGTCACAAAAGGACTCCTGCACCTACTCATTTAAAGCTATCCAAATATTCAAGTGGGGTTAAGGTGGACCAAAGCCTGTACAGAAGCATGATAGGAAGTCTGCTATACTTAACAGCCAGCAGACCTGACATTGCTTTTGCAGTTGGAGTATGTGCAAGATACCAAGCTGATCCCAAAGTAAGTCATATCAACCAAGTGAAGAGAATTTTGAAGTATGTAAGTGGAACCTACAACTATGGCTTGTTGTACTCTCATGGATGTGAACCAACTCTAACTGGTTACTGTGATGCTGATTGGGCTGGAAGTGCTGATGATAGAAAGAGCACCTCTGGAGGATGTTTCTTCTTAGGAAATAATCTTGTCTCCTGGTTCAGCAAGAAACAGAACTGTGTGTCTCTCTTTACTGCTAAAGCTGAATACATAGCAGCTGGTAGTAGCTGTTCTAAAATGATCTGGATGAAACAAATGCTTACTGAGTATAATGTCACACAAGATGTTATGACATTGTACTATGACAATCTGAGCACTATCAACATTTCCAAGAATCATATTCAGCATAGCAGGACCAAGCACATTGACATTAGACATCACTTCATCAGAGATCTTGTAGAGGAGAAGACGATTAAACTGGAACATGTTGCCACCAAACTACAACTGGCTGACATATTTACCAAGGCACTTGATGCAAATCAATTTGAAAATTTGAGGGGCAAGTTGGGTATTTGCCAACATGAGGAAATGTAGCAATTAATTTTGCTTAAGACAAGGGATGAAGGAGATTTTTTTGTTAAGTCTATTTTTATTGGGTTAATCATTTGTTTCCCTATTTCTTTCACAATTGTTAAGAAGTTGAATAGACACTCGTTTATCTCCTTCCTCTCTCGGCTCTGCAACAATCTTCATTCTCTCAATCAAATATTTTACTCTCGCTGTTACTGGTTTTCTAAGACGCTCAACATGTCTCAACTATCCATGACATCATCCTCTTCAAAGACGACTGCTTCTTCCGCATCCTCTGATCGAGAACCTAGGGCAATCACAAACTGCATGGATTCTGATGTTCTGGAGATAACTCCTCTTCGTGAATTGGCAGCTGACCCCTCTAAGGTTAAAAAGCTGAGAACAAGACATGCAAGAAGGTCTCAAGCTTCTTCATCTGGTAATCCCTCTCAACCATCTTATGTTCCCTCAGAAATATCAAATAGGGAAGGCTCAGCTTATGTTCATCAAGCAATAGCTAGACTTGTTACAAGGATTCTAAATGAGAATCACTCGGTACCTGGCATTTCTGTACCTTTGAATCAAGAAGCTGCTAGTCCAAATGTTGAAATGAATCCATATGTCACTCAGAATGTTGAGACACTGGATGACAACATTAGGAAATCATCTGAAAATCTTGATGATCACCAGAACCCTTCTGAGAAGGATGTTGAAACCCCGATTATTGATGTTGATGAAGAATACTCTGACAATGACCTAATTGCAAATATCAACCCTAGCATATCTAGAAGAATGATGAACAGAAAGGGAAAGCAGGATGCTGCCAAATGTATGTCCAAAGAGAAGACTGCTGATGTTGGAGCAGAAACTGTGAAGGCTGGATTGTCAAAAGGGAAGGTGAAAACTCGAGTACCTGCTGGTAGTCTCTCAAAGCCTGTGAGACAACCAATAGCTAAGAAAAGGAAAGAGCCTGAACCCTCTGATTCTGATGAGGAATTAGAATTTGAATTTGAATTTGATGCTGAAGACATACCTCTCAAAAGGAAACTCCCATCAAGCAAAATGTCTAAAGTCTCTGAAGTCCCCACTGACAACATTTCCTTTCACCATCCTGAGAATGCAAACAGGTGGAAGTATGTTTGTTTGAAAAGGATAACCTTGTAAAGAGAACTGAACAAGGGTGCCATGGAATGTAAGGAGATCATGGACCTAATCAAAACTGCTGGTCTAATAAATACTCTGGTAAAGTTTACCAACTGCTATGAAGTTCTTGTCAAAGAATTCATAGTGAATTTATCTGATGGGTGTGCTGATGGAAGGTCAGCTGACTTTAAATGTGTCTATGTGAGAGGAAGAAAGGTAAATTTCTCTCCCTCTGAAATAAACAAATTCCTAGGAAGACCAGATGATACTTTCCCTGAGCTAGAGGTTACTGACAACCAAGTATGCCAAACCATCACTGCAAATCAAGTCAAGAGCCGGCCCTTAAAAGGGAAGCTGAATGCAAGCAAGATGAGCATGAAATTTGCCATTCTGCACAAAATTGGTGCAGCCAACTGGGTTCCCACCAACCATAAATCAACCATCTCCATAGGATTGGGAAGATTCATTTATGCTGTTGGAAGCACGACAAAATTTGACTATGGCAAGTATATCTTTGATCAAACTTTAAAACATGCTGGAAGCTATGCTGTTAAAGGCCCTATTACCTTTCCCTCCCTCCTATGTGGTATAATCCTTGCTCAGTATCCTGGCATTCTAGTTAAAAAAGATACTGTATGCAAAAGAGCCCCTGCTCTTGGGTTGCACTACAAGCTATTTCAGGGAACTCATGTTCCTGACATTGTCATGACATCAGCTGAGACATCAACTGTCAAAACTCAGTCCAAGAGAACTGATGTTATAGTTGTGCTGAAGGAAACCTGCAAAGAGATGGATACAAGGAAAAGGAGTATCGAGGACCTGATTGCTAGACTAGAACAGGAGGAGACTGAAGGAAGAAAAAGGGAAGAGGATGCTGCTGAAGATCAGCTTAATGCTGAAGATAGTGCCTCCTCTGAAGATGACAATGCTTAAAGATCAGTGTATATGATAACCTTGCTGCTGGTACCTGTTGCTGCAAGGGATTTTAGAATTTTTATCTGTGTTTTTGGATGACTGTATAACCTAAAAGTACATGTATCTTTGGCCTATTTATGGCTAAAGAGGGGGAGAAGTTTTTGTGTTAATTAGACTTGGTAGACATTATTTTTTTCTGCAGACATATTAATTCTGCTGCTTTCTAATCTCTGATTGTTTAGGGGTTTTAGCCAAAAATTTACCAAAGGGGGAGTTTGTAAGTGTTTGGTTGTTGGCATGTTTTTTTTGGTAAAACCAGGTGTGTGAATGTCATGACTGATTTCATAATATTCTGGGTTACTAGGTACATTCTGCAGAAAAAGAATGTCATACAGAAGCTGCTTAAATTGAGTGTTTAGCTGATCATCATGCAATGATCATATTTATTACATTCTAGCAAAATCAGTGAACTGGATTCTTGTTGTCATAACCAATGTTAAGACATCCTGTACTGATCTAACAGTTGTGCAGTTTTGTTAATTCTGAGATTTTTCAGGAAACTGGTTTACACAGTCCAGTACAGAGTCTCACGTGGACTTTAGGTTAACTTGGCTTAACCCTAATCTGGTTGATAAAGTCCTGTGACCAAGTCTTGAGGTTAACTCTAATTAACCCTAGTTATTTTCGTGTAAGCCCTAACTGAAGAACAACGGCCTATATATTCAACATGATGAATGTTGGTGAAGACAACTTTTGACAGGAGATCAATAAGGGGCTGTATAGTTTTAACTACTGTAATCCAAGCAATTATCATTGTGATAAGTGACTTGGAGTAGGATTTGATTGTAAGGGTTGTGTATCACTCAAAGCTTTGAAGCACGAGTGTTTGTGTCACTTGATTAAAGCTTTGAAGCAAAGTCAAGTTAGGTTTATGTATCACTCAAAGCTTTGAAGCACGAGTGTTTGTGTTACTTGATTAAAAGCTGTGAAGCATAATCAAGTGTATGTTCTGAAGAGTGTCTTCATAATTTCATTAGTCAATTGTTTAGTATCACTGTTGTGATTGAGGGGGAGTGAGTAGGAACTCAGGTTTAAGTTGAACTTAGATTGAAGTTGCATTGGGTAGGTCTTAAGTGAAGGAGATAAACTGGTTGGTTTATTCCTGAATTAATATCTCTTATAGTGAATTTCCTCCCTGGCTTGGTAGCACCCAGAGTAGGTGTTGTTAAACACTAAACTGGGTAAACAATTGACTGTGTTCTTTACTGCTTTTAGATTTACTGTCTTGTAGAAAGTCAGATACGGTGTCATAACATTCACTGTGACATTGAGTATCTGCTTCTAGAATTTCAGGTTTGATTTGCAACTTGATTCTATGTGAAAATGGCTTGAACAAAAAGTGAGAAAATGCCAACTTCCCTTCTTCGATTCTCCCTACTCAAAAATGATCTTGGAGAGTTCTTGGACATTTTGGAAAGCTTGAAGTGTTCTATATAATCCATCTTTGAAATGCATTTTGATATACCTCTTGGTACTAGGTGAAAAGTTTCCATGAAGTTGGGTCCAAAACCTGCCTACATTAGGGCAAAATTTCACTAAGTTAAGAAGTTCATGGCAATGTATTCACAAATTCATAACTTGAGATCCAAGCATCTTTAGGGAAAAGTTTGTGAAGCAAAGTTGTATATTTCATGGAGGACTACAACTTTAATTTTAGGAACATTTCTTGAATCAAAATGCATCATGATGAAAAAGTGGTGAAAAGTTGAGAAAAAATAAGAAAATTTTTATACTTAGAAAAATTCTAAGTTATGAAAATTTTCAAATTAAAACCCTAATTTTAAAATTTAGTTTTCTTGGTCAAAATATTTCACATTTTGACACATCTTGATGAATTACGACCCTTGGTACTTGATTTTGACCAAAAAGTCAAAGTTTGACTTTTCAGTATACAGTTGACTTTTGATGAGTTGACTACAAATTTCATCTGTCAATCCAATGAACTTGAGATCTTTTGAACCATGTAATTAGGTCAAGATGATTCCATTTAACCCTTGAAATCATGCTTGTACTTAGTTGGTCATTGGCTAGGTTAAAAAATAGAAATTGCCCTTTCTCAGTCAAAACCCTAATTTTGACCATTTTGCCCTTTTGATGATTTGATCAAATTTCTTGAGGAGTTATGATCCGAACTTGATCAAATGGTAAATATGAGCCTAAAATGTTTATGTGGATAAAAAATTATGAAGTTTGACTGTAAATTGGCCATGATTGACTTTTTCCCCAATACAGTTGATTTTTAGGTCAATTGTCCAATTGACTGATCAAAAATGTGGTTAAGGGCTTGAAACTTATCATGAGAAATCTTAGGGGTCCAAAATGATGTATGAAAGTCACATGAAGCATTGGTGGTCCAAAAACCCTTGTGCAAACTCAAACCCTAATTTTGGGTTATCAATGCAAGATGAGATGTCTTGAGCTAACCAAACCCTAATCTTGTCTTGAGTCCAAGAAGTCTTATGAGAAAAGTCTTGATAAATGAGAGGGTAAATTTTGGGGTACAACAGCTGCCCCTGTTTAATCTTCTTGAACCTGAAGAGTTATATTGGCGAGTTTTGCCGTTCGGGACTCGAAGGTAAAAGATGATTGGACACTAGAGTGCCCATAAATTTGCACTCAAGAAAGTGTAGTTGAGGGAATGGGCTTAAAGATGCCATTTGGAGAGGTCATATAATCTTGTTGGAGATGGGCTTGTAGATGCCATCCATGAATGTTTGTTGAATTGTAAGTTGTAAGTCAAAAGAATAAGTATCAGAATGGTGACCGTGTCTGGAACGTATCTGAACTGTATCTGGAGAATGAATTTATATGAGCAATAGAATAGCGTCCGTATATGGAGCGTATCCAAGTTGTATCTGTACTTGAATCTGAATAAGTGACAAAATGGAAACCGTGTCTTGGAGCGTATCTGACTATATCTGAAAGATGAATCTGAATAAGTGATAGAATGGCCACCGTGTCTGAAGCGTATCTGGACTGTATCTTGAAGTTGATGTCTGAATGAGTATCAGAATGGAATCCTGGTCTAGAGCATATTTGTACTGTATCTTGAAGTTGAGGTCTGAATGAGTATCATAATGGCATCCTTGTCTGGAGCGTATCTGTACTGTATCTGAAGTTGAGATCTGAATGAATATCAGAATAGCATCCTTGTCTGGAGCGTATTTGTACTGTATCTGAAATCTTTGAACATTGTTAATGGTAGTTGTTAATCTTATCCTGAAATAGGGTAAAATGTTAGATGAAACACAAAGTTATGTTGCATGAAATGTATGATGCAATAAATGTGCTTTATCAATGTTTATGATATATGGATGTAATGTATGAGCATGTAAGCTGATTTGCTGTATTGCTGAGGAAAATAAATCCTTGACTGCTGTTGAGGATATGTGGATTCTTCATGTCTTGAAGTTAGAGTATTTGACAAAAATTCTGCTGTGAGAGTAATGCCATATACTGCTTGAGGAATCTGCTTGGGGAATCCAGAGAACTTTGATGACTTCTACTGGGGAATTAATAATGAGAATCTTCATTCTGTTGGGGAGCAATGAAAACTCTGTGGGGAAAAGCTTATTCCTGTTTGCAAAAAAGTTTAGGAGTTTCAGTCGTCTGCCACTCTACCGGGGAGTTATCCTAGGTTGGGGAGAAACAGAAGTTAACAGTTATTCGGTCGATTTTTCAGACTTCAAGACAACTTGTTGGGGAATTTGGAGAAACTGGATGGTTTCCACTGTGGATTAATAGTTTGAAGTTTCAGTTCCGCTAGGGATCTTAATGACGTACCGTAGGGATTGCTCATGGAATAGCCTAAAGACGTTTTCCTATTCTTTCAACCTGTCAGTAATTGTTCTTTTTCATTTCGTTTATTTGTGAACAGTAATTATGTTCAAATGCATATGTTCATTAATGAATCATTGGACTTTTTTAACACAAGTGTAAAAAGAAAAGGACAAATGGTTTTCTGCACTTTAAAGAGAGATCTTTGTATTTACTTTGAATAAGTATTTTATACAAAATAGACAGACATCCTAGTAAGAGGATGGTGTCATAAGAAAAATTTATACAAAGAAAGATAGCTATGTGTAATAATCCCATGGGGTTCCCATTCTGCTATAGCCTTCGTATCTCCAAATATCTTGTCCATTTGTTGCTTCGTCCGAAGATGATTGAATTGATCAGAAGCTCCGAGTTTGTCCGTGAAGAGATTATCCTTAAAGTGATCCGACGAGACATAGTCATACACTTTAATTCCCTAAATTTTGCCTGGACCGCCCTTTCGGGTTTTTGATCCACTGGGAAACCCTTTTTTGCCCAAGTCGCCCTTTCAGGTTTTCAACTTGCCGGGTGTACAAATTTTTTTTATTTTATCCCTAAAAGAGTGTAGGATATCCCCAAGCAATGTAGGCACCGAGTTGCGAGACATGAAGATTTTGACAGCGCTCACATCTATGAGTTGGTCATGATTAGGGAACAAGACCATCCCATAGATGAGAAGAGCTACAATCTCCTCAAAAGCTTGCAAGTCCAAAGAATTCCAACAGCTTTAGGCCTTCTCAAGCAAGAACTTTGCCAAGAAGCCTTTGACACCACTTCTAGTTTCCCAATGAGTTGTGACATCAGATGAGTGCAAGTGCAGGGCTTGAGCAATCTCTTCTGGCTTTGGATCTCTTTCCGTACCGTTGAAAGGTAGTTGATTGAGAATAGGAATCCTCAAAAGTTGAGAGAATTCTTCCAAAGTGGGCACAAGTTAATAGTCAGGAAATATGAAGCAATGATGCAAAGGGTCAAAGAACTGGAAGAGAACTTTCATCATGTCTTCCTCTGTGTTGGAGGTGACCAAGTTAAGTAGACGACCATGCCTCTCGGTGAATGGAGAGTTCTCAGGAATCCTTGAAGCTAGCTCCTTGAGTTGTGGAGGAATTCTTACAAGGTTGACTTGGATAGTTTTCCTGCGAAGTGAATCCATATCCTACAAAACAAGAACAAAGATGAATTTCCAAAATCCTTGAAATGGTTAGAGGATGCATATGATGCTCATGATGTCCATGATGTTATGCACAAGTATATATGTACAATCAAATCAAACAAGTTCCTAGTTTAGGCTTGCATGGGGTTTTATAGGTAAGTACCCTCTTGAAGTTTAGTTGGCTCAACCTGTCCTAGTAATAGTAACTGGGTTCTAAGGAGCTCAATATCACTGGATTGTTTCCTTGTTCATTGTTTCAGTTCAAGCCTCTTTACTGGCGACCGAAATATCCCAAGAAACCAACCCTCAATGAGTGTAGTATCGAGTATCTACCAACTTCGGACTGCACCAAAGCCGGTCATCTCACTACATCCTAAAAGGCCAAGTTGGTCAAGTAAAGGGTTCTAGAAGTTCATTAGTGCTTCATGACATCACTCAGCGGCCCCGTATTCTCTTTGATTGACTCAAAGGCTACCGGTACCCACAAATATGTCACACTAACATAGCTATTGCTTAGATCGTGTCGGTATACCCTGCACAGTTTCCACAACGTATTGCTATTTACCTATAATGTTTCCCAAATTCGGGTGGAGGATTCAAACCCAAACAATAGAACCAAAATGTAAAGCAAACAAGTCAAACAAGGTAAGCAAATAAATGTGATCTAAACCCTAAGGTAACCCCACTTTTATAATTCTCCCTAGCAGAGTCGCCAGTTCTGTGATACGGTGGGAGAAATGACTTGAAGGTTTTTCGTTTGTGTTCGCAAATGTCGCGGTTAGCAAGAGTCGCCACCGACTTTTCTTTTATCCAAAAGGAAAGGTGAAAAAGCACAGGAAAGACCTTTGAGATGTTTTCTTGAGTTCGGGGGGTAGATTATGAAAAGGGAAGGTGCTAGCACCCTTTTCATCCATGGTTTTCCATGGGCTCTTAGTTACTTATTTAGATCACTTGCTTTGTTTTGTTTGAAATGGTGTTTGGTGTGATTTTGAAAGTATTTTGTAAAATAGGCCTTCGTTTAGGCAATCTTTGTAATGATTCTCGTTCGTAAGAATGTATACAAAGATGTTTGTCTTTTGAAAAATGTTTTCAATGTTTTGTAAGATGTTTTGAAATGTGTGTGTGTGTTTGTTTTTGAAAATAGCAAGGATTGTTTTGAAATGGAGGAAGTAACTTAGAAGCTATCTACCTACTCAAATGTCTTTCTTGTGCATTTTCTATTCCTTTGACATTGTTGACTTACCATTGATTTGGTAAGCAACCCTATCTTTGGATGTAAACGGGACGGACGTGGGTCATTGTATAACCATGATAGCAATGTTGCCAAGTATCTTAGCATTTCTTGAGGGACCAAGATCATTTTGTTTAGGAAACCTTTGAATAACGTCATTGAGGGACTATGATCTTATATTTGTTTTGTTTTGCCAATATACTTCGCATGCGTAACATGGCCATTTTATTTTAGGCAACCAAGTGGGAGAAACCCTAAGGGTGCTTGTGTGCAAAGTGTATCATTTTCATGCTTTTGATTTGTCTTTTATTTAGGGTTTTCTATTTGTTTTGTTTTTTGTTCTTGTCATGCAAAACCCTAATTACTAATCATGGTATAAAAGCTATAAATTGCGTAATGTAAATATACTAAGCTATTACAACAATTTTTATGGGAGGGGGGAATACAAATTTGAATGGGGATTTGCACAAATATAAAGCTAAATATATTATTACAACCAAATCGAATATGCGCGAATTAAATAAATATAAGACAAATATTTTAAATGCAATGCAATATGTATGTAAAAGAAAAGATTTTTTATGCCTTGTTTTTGTATGAACAATATGTAATTTAAACCTAAAAAGGAAAAAAATAATATTTAATTTTGGAAGGGGCTTAAACCCTAGTTTTTAATTAAAAGAAAATAATGTTCTATATTTATTAACTTGTATATTTTTTGTATATAAAAAATAATAAATAATATTATGTTTAAATATTAAAAATTAAATATGTGTAGAAAATAAGTATTTATGAGTATAAAATGTATAATAAAAATATTAAGTATTTTTAATTATATTTACAAGTTATTTAAGAAAAATAAATTCTATCTTATTCAAATAAATTAATTTTTTTATGTGAAAAAAATAATAAAATAAATAAAATAAAAGTGTAAAAATAAAGAAATCATTTTTTGGATTTTTTATCGTTCAAAAAAAAATAAACAAAATTATTAAATATGAAAATATAAAAAAATACAAAAATATAAAATAGTTAAGTCAGGGGTGTACAAATAGCAAAAACAAAAAAGCCAAGGCGCCAAAAAGCCCAAGACTTCATCCCTGTCCTTCGTCCGTCTACCTGCGCGCGTTTTCCATTCAAACATGTATCTTCCTTATGCTTGCATAAAAACAAAAACTCATAACATGAAAAATGTGGCATTTGGGCTCACGATTCCAACCATATAAATTATGTAACCTAACTCTTAAAGATCAAAGAGAATTTTGGAATCCCCAAATCGTGACCTCAAAATTTCAGAGACTTCAAGCTTCAAATTCTCTTAGCACAAGTAATGTAAATGAAAAGTAATGATATGTACAGCTTCGTTATGATGAGAGCTACATTTTTTCTTCACAAATAGTGGCTTGAAGTTGCTTATATACAGAGATAGAGTTTAATAAAGTACCTCCTTCAGCTGGAATCATGTAGGACAATGTAGGCACTTTAATGGAGGCCTGGTGATTGTTTAAGCTTCCTTGAACTTCCCTGAACCTATTCCAATGCTTATCTTGCTCTGAGGATGGCTGGAACTCTCTGACCAAGTCCAACTGCAAGCTTCCAAATTGAAAATGGAAGATGCTGAAACAAGGGTTACAGAACCAGGGTGATGGCTTGGATTGGCTAGGTATCAAGTGAATAAGATGTTTGAATTGATTAAACACAAAATGCACGAACCAAATGAGAGTTGGCTGTGCTTTTGCAGAAAACTGTGAGCTTGGGCATTTTTGTGGTGTTTTTCAGTTTGAGTGTGTTCTAGGTGCAAGCCAAGCCTCTTCTTCCTTGTACAAAGTTTGCATATATGTATATAAATGATACAAAGTCAGCCCTTACTAGCTGTGCAAGCTCTAGCCCTTTTTGCAACTTTTCTTGCATTTAAAGTAAAGTTGACAAGACCAATCTCACATGCTTGTACCAGCTTGCTTGAGGGATGAAATGAGTTTGTACAAATTGCTTGAGAGCTGTAGAGTTTGCTTGTACCAAGGGGACAGGTCCAATGCTCCAAGTTGACAAAGTTGCAAAAGTTCATCTTTATGAAAATGGCAATGTAACCTTTTTGCCCAAAATGGAATTACAACTTGTGTAAAGTTTCAAAAGCAAGGATAAAGGATTTAGATTCTGAGTATGCATTTAACTAAGGAGTGTGTATCAAGCTTAGGACCTATAAAGCAAGATATAACCAGCATAGGTTTGATTTGCAACTTGATTCTATGTGAAAATGGCTTGAACAAAAAGTGAGAAAATGCCAACTTCCCTTCTTCGATTCTCCCTACTCAAAAATGATCTTGGAGAGTTCTTAGACATTTTGGAAAGCTTGAAATGTTCTCTATAATCCATCTTTGAAATGAATTTTGAGATACCTCTTGGTAATAGGTGAAAAGTTTCCATGAAGTTGGGTCCAAAACCTGCCTACATTAGGGCAAAATTTCACTAAGTTAAGAAGTTCATGGCCATGTATTCACAAATTCATAACTTGAGATACAAGAATATTTAGGGAAACGTCTGTGAAGAAAAGTTGTAGATTTCATGGAGGACTACAACTTTCATGTTGGGAACTTTTCTTGAATCAAAATGCATCATGGTGAAAAAGTGGTGAAAAGTTGAGAAAAAATAAGAAAATTTTTATACTTAGAAAAATTCTAAGTTATGAAAATTTTCAAATTAAAACCCTAATTTTCAAATTTAGTTTTCTTGGTCAACAAGTTTCACATTTTAACATATCTTGATGAATTATGACCCTTGGTACTTGATTTTGACCAAAAAGTCAAAGTTTGACTTTTCAGTATACAGTTGACTTTTGATCAGTTGACTGCAAATTTCATCTGTCAATCAAATGAACTTGAGATATTTTGAACCATGTAATTAGGTAAAGATGATGCCATTTAACCCTTGAAATCATGCTTGTACTTAGTTGGTCATTGGCTAGGTTAAAAAACAGAAATTGCCCTTTCTCAGTCAAAACCCTAATTTTGACCATTTTGCCCTTTTGATGATTTGATCAAATTTCTTGAGGAGTTGTGATCCGAACTTGATCAAATGGTAAATATGAGCCTAAAATGTTGATGTGGATCAAAAATTATGAATTTTGACTGTAAATTGGCCATGATTGACTTTTTCCCCAATACAGCTTATTTTTAGGTCAACTGTCCAATTGACTGATCAAAAATATGGTTAAGGGCTTGAAACTTAACATGAGAAATCTTAGGGGTCCAAAATGATATATGAAAGTCAAATGAAGCATTGGTGGTCCAAAAACCCTTGTGCAAACTCAAACCCTAATTTTGGGTTATCAGTGCAAGATGAGATGTCTTGAGCTAACCAAACCCTAATCTTGTCTTGAGTCCAAGAAGTCTTGTGAGAAAAGTCTTGATAAATGAGAGGGTAAATTTTTGGGTACAACAGTCTAAAAATTTCATGTTGGGAACTTCCTTTGAATCATCTTGTATCATGGTGAAAAAATGGCCTAAAGTTGAGAAAAAATAAGAGATTTTCTATACTTAGAAAAATTTCCAAGTTAACAAAATTTTCAATTTTAAACACTAATATTCAATCCTTGATTTCTTTATGAACAAGTTTCACATTTTGACATGTTTTGGTGAATTGTGACTCTTGGAACTTGATTTTGACCAAAAAGTCAAAGTTTGACTTTTTAGTGTACAATTGACTTTTGATCAGTTGACTGCAAATTTCATCTGTCTATCAATGAAATTTAAATGTTTTGAGCCATGTAATTAGGTTAAGATGATGCAATTGAATCCTTGGAATAATTCTATAACTCAATTGGTCATTTGCTAGGTCAAAAATCAGAAATTGCCCTTCCTCAGTCAAAACCCTAATTTTGACCATTTTGCCCTTTTGATGATTTGATCAAATTTCTTGAGGAATTATGGTCCAAATTTTATCAAATGACACATATGAGTCTAGAATGTTTACATGGATAAAAAATTATGGAGTTTGATTGTACAATTGGCCATGGTTTGACTTTTTCCTCAATATTTGTCAAGAATGATCTTCATATTGCTCAAAATGGCTCAAGGGTTGTACAGTCAAATCACCTTCTAAGGCAGTCAATTCAAAATTAGGGTTTTGTGTTGCATCAAGGTTCTTACATCCAAATGGCCTCAAGTGCTTCCCAATGTCTTAATAGGTTCTTAAGTTCATCCATGACAAATTTCAAACCTTCCAGAGGAATTTTGGACAGTCAATTGCTCAAGAGACCCAAAAATCGACTGTGCTAGGGCAAAAGTCAACTGTGACCTAAATACAGTCAAACCTCAAGATTTTTTGTCAACATTCTCATTTTGAAGGATGATTCATCATTTTATCAAGGGTTTATCATGATTCATCAAAGATTGCTCAAAATTCATCAAGATTCAAAAGTTGCTAAATTAGGGTTTTGTAGGAAAAGTCAACTCAACTTTGACCAAGCATAACTTTCTCATACTTTATGAGAAATGACCCATCCAAAGCTCATTTTTAAGAGGATGAAATTTAATACAATCCATCTTCACACCCCAATATCAAAAAATGTTCTCACAAGAAGTTACAAATTTGGACATTATAGGTCATTTTTGAAGGTCAACAAAAACACCTTTTTTTCCAAAGATTATAACTTGAGAATGGAAGATCAAAATGAGATGAGACCAAAAGGGTTTATTATAGGACATTTCAAGGTTTCTAAAAAGTCCAAGAACACCTCCAAAAGTCCAAAATTGAGGAAGTTATGCATTGTTTAATTTGGGCATTTTTCCAAAATTGCCAAAAGTCAACTATCCTCAAAACTCCAATTTTTGACAAAAGGGCCCACTTTTTTCCATTTGATTCAGTCTTGTCTTGCCACACACGTGTCCCATACATAATTTCATGACCAAACATTTATTTTTCTATTTTATTTCATTTTTATTGATTTAATTCATTATTAATCAATATTAAATCAAATAAAATCCAAAAATTGATGTAAATGGATCTTTGTGATTTGTACAGCTTGCAATTATCATTATTCACTCAATCAAATCGTGCCAAGGCTCATTCAAGCACAAAATCTCAGATTTGGCCATATTTGGAAAGCTTTTCAATGGTGATAAAATCAAATCTCAAAACCTTGAAGGCACATGGATTAAAGCCCAACTCTTGACCTAATTCACTTCCAATATACATACACAAGCCACACAAACCTAATTCACGCACAAAGCTTTGCAGAAACGGCCAGAACAAATCGCAAAAATCCTTGAAAAAGTGTGAGATCAAAAGCGATAATTGAGGCACTTTCAGACAAAAAGAGGAACGCAGCTCTCTTCCTTGACATCCAGTGGTGCTATAGCAATCAAAATCAGTCTTTTTCATCACCTACATCTCGCTGTAAGTCCTCGCGAACTGGCCTCTGAACATGGAATCCCAACTTCCAGTTCTTGCACTTTTTCTTCAAAATCTTGGCATATTCATGTTTATTATTTGATTTAGAACATTTTTGCATTATTCGATTTCATTATTGGACCCTGTATCATGATGCTCGAACCTAGGGTTCATGTTCTTGTGTTTTAGTTGTTTTATCTATAGGCAAAATCAAGATGAATGGTGGTTACAGGGATGATGAGGAGACAGAGATGATCACGTCCATGTGCTTGGATGGGATTTTTATGGCCTAGGACGAGTTTTTGGAACATCCTACGAAACCTCCTGCGGATAAAAATCCGCAGGTAAATAACCAGTTTTTTTGGGGAAGAAGACGATTATGTGTCTTCCTTTCATTGGCCCATTCAAATCAATTTCGCGCATTTTTTTTGTTTTCCAGTATATTGCTTGCTTTTTTTATATAATATAATTTGTCCATTACATTAGCAATTGGAGCAGCTTGGTTGGGTGGTAAACGCGTTGGCCTGGAAGCATTAGGACCTGGGTTCGAATCCCAGGTCCCCCAAAACATTATTCAATTTTGTTTTCAGGTGTTCCCATGTAGTGCCTAGAATGCAGACCACCATGCGCCTCAATTATCAATATGCCAAGTGGTCTCAGATCCAAATCTAATGGCCAAAATGGGGTCCTCACCATGGTCTCCAGTCAACAAGCATGTGGGAAATTCAGAAAGTCAAACGAGGCTGAATGAAAGTGGGCCATGAATTTCCAGATTCACCGCCAATTTGGGCCCAGCACCCCCCCTGAGTTGGTTCTATTTTTTATTTTCTTCTCATTATTTTTCTCTATTTCTATTTTATTATTATTATTATTATTTTAATTAACCAATTAACAAATTAACCCCTTTTTATAAAAAATTCAGAAAACACAAAAAACATTATTTTTATTTATTAAATTCAATTTCATTTATTTCATATTTCTTTTTGTAAATAATCCAATTAATTTAGTTTCTAATTAGGTATAATTTTAACATTTTTGTAATAAAATAAAATTAATGTAGAATTAGGGTTTTTAATAACTTTTAACCATTTTTTTATTTCCTTAAATAACAAAAAAACCAAAAATATTTTTATTTTAATTAATTAATTCAATTATTAATTTAGACTAATTTCTTTAATTCAAAAAAATAACAAAAATCTCCTTCTTTCTTAAAAAGGGTCAAAACCCTAAAAACTCTCCGATTCAACTTTCCTTGCGCATATTATTATTTTTATCCATATAATGTAATTGTTCCGAGGATGTAATAGCTTTAACTTAGGACTTTTATTTATCGCTTTTATTTACTTTTCCGCATTTACTTTTTCAAGGGTTTGTTTTTGGCGATGTAAATACCCGACGCCTTGTAATAGCTTAGTTTTATTTTCCGCAACTATTAACTGCTAGATGTATGAATAATAGGCTATGCATGACAAGATCTATCTTAACTTAAAATCAACCGTAGCTCACCATAACATGTACAAAGATAACATAACTGAAAATTGACACATTTGCACATGCCACTCCTAGGGTACGCCTCACTTGGTTGCCTCGAACGTGGTCATTGAGTATAGGAAGTTTTAGAGGTCGCCCTCTTGTCCAAAGATCATAAGTTGCCTCGAAACGGTTGCCTCGGATAAAATGATCTAAGACATTAGGGTTACCGCTAAGGCATCCTAACATTGCTTTAGTGACCACATGTCCCTTAATCGAATTGACTCGAAAACTCCAACGACGATGCTACCTACTCCTCAATAGTGGGATAGCACTGTCTAAAGGACATTTGCACAGTTTAATTCCCTTTTTCGCACTTACACTTTTCGAACAAAGTTTTCAAAAACACTTCATACACTCTTGAGGACAGAAACAAGAGTTAAATTGAAGTTTTCAAATAAAACTTTTTTTTAAAACCCACAAACCCAAGAAAAGCAAAACTTTTTGAAAACATAGTGAGCAAGTACCTAAGATCCCGTGGATAACCACAGATAGAAAGGGTGCTAACACCTTCCCTTTCTATAATCTACCTCCCGAACCCGAGAAACATCTCGAAAAGGAATTTTTCTGTGCTTTTGTCCTTTCCTTGTTGGATAAAATAAAAGACGGTGGCGACTCTTGCTTACCGCGACATTTTGCGAAAACAAACGCAAACGCGAACCAGCATTCCAAAACAGTCAGTTCTCATTCCCACCGATCACAGAACTGGCGACTCTGCTGGGGACTATAATAAGTGAGGTGTACCTTAGGATTAGATCACTTGTGTTTTCAATTGTATGCTTTGTATGCTTTAAATTTTATGGGCTTGTATCGGAGTTTTATAGATCCTAAACCGGATACGGGGGTACCCTTTTTAGGTAAGTAGCAATAAACTATGAGGGATCTGTCCGGCGTAGACCGACACAGATGAAGCAGTAGCTACGTTGGTGTGACACCTTGGTATGTACTGATATCCCTTGTGTTGGAACGAGGAGAATATGGGTCTTCTGAGGAGTCATTAAGCACCAACTGACCTTAGAACCTTAAATTGACCAACTTGGCCATAGAACAATAGCAGTATGCTACACTCATTGAGACTAAACTCTTGCGATGGTTCCGGCCGCAAGAAAAGGTTGCCAAACTGGAATTATGACCGATTGAGGGTAGTCAGTGATATTGAGATTATCTAGAACCCGGTTACTATTTTTAGGACAGGTCTTAACCAACTGAAACTGAAAGAGGGTAGTACCTAAACTTCATGCCAGCCTGAAATCTAAGGGCTCTTCTGTATGACTTGTGTGCCTTTACCATGTTTGCCTTTTGTGAATACTTGTGGTGTGCCTTTACCATGACATCATAACATCATAACATTGCATACATCTTGCATAAGGACTAACCCATTTCAAAGACAAGAGGGTTTCATCTTTGCTCTGTTTTGTAGGACCTCGTGATGCCCATGCGTAGGAATACTATCCGGCTCAACTTTGTTCAAGTACCTACTTTTCTTAAATAATTGGTTGACAGGATTCTAGACACTACTTCCTTCATCAGGAGGCATGGTTCTCTTCTCGATTTAGTCACCTCAAAGTTGGACAAACAAATGATGAGTGTCCTGGTCCAGTTCTATGATCCCCTATACCATTGCTTCACCTTTCAAGACTTCCAGCTGGTTCTTACCCTGGAAGAGTTCTCTGAGTTGCTTGGTATCTCTATTTTGGAGCAGACTCCGTTCACTGGTTAGGAAAAGACTCTTAGGCCTGAAGAGATCGTTGCAGCCCTTCACTTGACCAAAGAAGAGGTAATGGCTAACTAGGAGACTAGAAGTGGAGTTAAGGGTTTTTTGGATAAGTTTCTGGTTGGCAAAGCTAACTGCTTTTGGGATGACTTAGACTTCAAAGCATACGAGGACATTCTGGCTCTCTTAATATATGGTTTGGTATTGTTTCCAAATCCTGACACTTTTGTTAATGTTAATGCCATAAGGATCTTCATCTCTCAGAACCCTGTACCCACTCTCTTGGGTGATATCCTTCATCAACTTTATACTCGTACCGCCCGAAAGTGGGGAACTTTGATGTGTTGTGCTCCTTTATTGTCGAGGTGGTTTATTTTGCACCTCCCTAAATCTGTACTGAAGAACAAAGAAGGAATGAGCTGGGCTCATAGGGTAATGTCTCTTGCTAATAATGACGTTATCTGGACTCTCAAAGGATTAGATGAGGTGTCTGTCATTGATCGTTGTGGAGAGTATCCTAATGTTCCATTGATCGGAACCCATGGAGGAATCTCTTATAACCCATGTTTAGCTCTCTGTCAGTTTGGAAGAGCCAGAAGAGAAGGGCCTCATGAGATGTTGATACCTCATATCATCTTTGATTTTCAGGGAGATAGCGACAAGCTGCGTCGTAGATTCATCAGGGCTTGGGATAGAGTTCACAAATCTGACCCACATGAGTTGGGACCAAAGACTTCTCTGCCAATGGAGTCATATTTCAGATGGGTCTGCATCCGTGCCCAGAAGTTAGGTATGCCATACGAAGCTGTCAGGCCTATTACTCTTGAAGTTGCTGATAAAGACGGGGTTCCTCCAACTATTCTCCATCCTCATACGCCCACTGATATTGGCACACTGAAAAGGTCTTGGGCGCAACTGCATGAAGAACGGGACTCTTATCGGGAGAGGTTCAACGAACAAGAACAGAAGATCCAGAAGCTGACTAAGCAATTGGAGAACGAGTGGATCCTGAATGATTATATCCGCACTGAGAAGACGAGGCCATGGGAACATTGATATTTTTGATGATTTCTTTTACGGTTTTATTTATTTTTCAGTATTTCCATTCTTGTAATGCCTAAGGGAAATTTGTTGAACAATTTAAATTCTGAAGTTAAATCTAATAAAGTGTGTTTCCTTTCTTGTCTACAAATTTGAATCCTGATTGTCTTTGAAAACATAAATCATACGCATTTCATCTCATGCACTGCATAAACAGGTACCCTTTTACAGGTCGCTTATCTTCTTCGTTATTTATTTCAGCAATCATCATGTCTACTGAACCTTCCACTGAGCAAGCTATCAAGGCCCTCCAGGCCCAGAATGCCCAGTTTCAAGATTTGGTTATGAGCCTAGCTAAGGGTCAACAGGACTTGAAGACCATGATTCTGAAAGAGAGGAAGAAGAAGAAAAAGAGGACCGTCCTGTTCAACACCGGACGCAGGTTTGGAAATGGACTGCAGAATGAGGTTGATCTGACCACCTCATCTGGAGGGAAAGACAGTCCACAAGAGAGAAGGATTCCTAGCCCCATAGTCTCCGACAACGAGACGGATTATGATGAAGAACAGTATCCTCCTGCCAAGGATAGGTAAAAACAGTTGGAGGACCGCTTGAGCGCTATGGAGATACAGAACGTGCCCGGCCTGGACTTCGGAGACCTAGGCCTATCCTCTGGGGTGGTGAATCCCCATAAATTCAAGGCACCTGCCTTTTCCAAGTATGACGGAGCTTCCTATCTAAAGTTGAACCTCCAGTCATATGTGAGGAAGATCCAACCCTACACTACTGATAAGAATTTGTGGATCCATTTCTTTCAGGACAGTCTTTCAGGGACTCAGCTTGAGTGGTTCTATCAGCTGGATGGAGCCAGTATCCGTAACTGGGAAGATTTGGCTACTACATTCTATAAGCAGTATCAATATAATTCCGACCTCGCTCCTACGCGTACCCAACTCCAGGGTATGTCAATAAGGACGGGTGAAGGATTTAAAGAGTATGCTCAAAAATGGAGAGACCTTGCCGGAAGGGTGCAACCACCTTTAATTGATCGTGAACTTGTTGATATGTTTTTGGGGACCCTGTCTGGTCCATTCTTTAACCATTTGATTGGAAACTCTTCAGCCGGGTTTACAGACCTTATCTTGACTGGTGAGAGGATTGAAGCTGGTATCAAGGCTGGGAAGATACAGAAGGGTGCCTCATCGAGCACTGAGAAGAAGCCGTTCAAGAAAGAATCTAGTGCTGTCTACGGTTCAAGAAGACAAAATAGACCGGAACACCGCCAAGCTATCAACGTGGTTGTTATTTCAAAACCTGCTGGTGCTCCTCAGCATCACAACTAACAAAGGGGCGAGAGACCTCGAAGGAAGTTCACTCGTATCAGTATGACCTTGTCTCAGATATTGCCGCAGTTACTGACGACCAATCTGGTGACTCTAAAAGAAGCTCCGAAGATTTCAAACACAACATCCCCAGAGTACAATCCTAACACCCGCTGCGCTTATCACTCTGACAGCCCGGGGCATAATACAGATGATTGTTGGGCTTTGAAGAATAAGGTTCAGGACCTAATCGATGCAAAGGAGATTGAGTTCGAGGCGCCCGAGAGGCCTAATGTTGTGACTGCTCCCATGCCCAAACATGGAGTAAATGCTGTAGAGGAAGACTTGTTTGTAGCCTCTGTGGATGACATTGTTACCCCGCTGATGACCGTCAAGAGGAACTTGTTGCTAGCCGGTTTATTTCCGGGATGTGGTGAAGGTTGCCATCTGTGTTCTGTTTCACCTACTGGTTGCCCATCTTTGAAGTCAGGCATCCAAAACCTGATGGATAACAAGGAGATCCTGTTTAAGAAGATTGTTGTTCCTGCCACCCCTACTGAAGAAGTTTCCATTGTTACCATTTTCAACAATTCTCCCAAGGCTCCCACGAGGAAGCCTGTCAGAATTATGCCTGTTCAGAATATTGCACCCATAATCATCACTGTTCCGGGGCCTATTCCCTACACATCTAACAAAGCTGTCCCTTGGAACTATGTGGCAGACGTTTATGTTCTTGGAGTTAAGCAAGACTTTGATACTAATACCGGTGTCAGCAACATTACCGGGCCTGCTAAAGTCACCCGCAGTGGTAGACTTTTCTCACCGGATATTGCGCCACCAACTGTCCGAAGACCTATTGTCATCACACCTGCAAGTGTGCCTAATGCCATTCCTGATCAAGTTCTTAGTTCTACCCATGTCGCCGAGTCATCTGACGCTCGGGGCAAAGGGATCACCACTGATATACCTGCCCAGACGGAGGCGCCAAAGACAACCACTGTTGAAGCTTCCAAACAGGAGATGGAAGAGATTCTGAAGATTATTAAGAAGAGTGATTATAATGTAGTCGAGCAACTGGGGCAAACCCCATCCAAGATTTCTATGTTATCACTGTTGTTGTGTTCAGAGGCCCATGCCAAGGCTCTGATTACCTTCCTGAAGACGGCCCACGTGCCACAAGAGACATCAGCTGATCAGTTTACCGATTGCGTGGCCAATTTAACTGTTGATAATGGTTTGGGTTTCTCCGATGCTGATCTGACTGCTAAAGGGAAGAACCATAACGATGCCCTGCATGTCTCCATTGAATGCAGGGGCACTACTCTTGCACATGTGTTGGTTGACATTGGTTCCTCGTTGAACGTCTTGCCCAAGAAAGCTCTAGACAGGTTGGATTGCGAAGGGTTGGAGCTAAAGCCAAGTAACATCGTTGTCCGGGCCTTTGATGGGTCTAAAAGGATGGTGCATGGCGAAGTCGATATTCCAATTAAAGTTGGCTCTCAGGTCTTCAATTCTACATTCTACATAATAGACATTCGACCGTCCTATTCTTATTTGCTGGGTCGTCCATGGAACCATAAAGCTGGAGTTGTGACCTCCACACTCCATCAGAAGCTGAAGTACCTGGTCAAAGGGAAGATTGTGACAGTACAGGGGGAGGAAGAGTACATGGTCAGCCACCTTAACTCGTTCCGGTACATAGAGATGGATGGGGAGTTCATTGAGACCCCATTTCAACACTTTGAAGAGGTTCCTCAGACACTGGCATCAGCTGAGACTGTGGTTGAAGATCCTCCTCTGAAGATGGCTTCCTTAAAGGATGCCCGGGCTGTTATTGAGAAGGGTGAGTATGCAAACTGGGGCCGACTTCCTGATTTCACTCAAAAGACTAACAAGTTTGGTTTGGGTTTCACTGCAGAAGCTCAAAGGGCTGTTCGTAGTGAAAGGATTGGAAGACCTCTTGTGTTCATCAGCAACTCGGGAGTAAATGCCATCGAAGATGACGTGGAGGAATCTGAATTCGACAGCTGGATCTACCCTACGACCAACGGAGGACCAAACAACTGGACAGCAAAGGACTTCGTCCCTATTACTTTTGTTACTCAGTAATGAACTCTTTTGTTTTGAATTTGTAACAGACAATATTGTGAAACTTTATGGCCCGGTGTCTTACCCGGGGCACCGTGGCTTCATTTGTGAGGGCTTTTGTGTGCCATTTTCATATATCCTTAATAAAAGCATTGGACGTTCTTGCATTTCAAATTTTGCGCTCCTTGTCTTTCTTTATTATATATTGCAAAACAGCTATTTACACACACTCACATATACAGGTCCCAATACACTCTGGATCTCACTGGTAACGGCTCTGCTACTGCCAGTTATGACTTCGAAAATCCGATCAACTTGGCCGAAGACGAAGGTGAAGATTATTGCGAAGTGCCGGGTGAGCTTGCAAGACTGCTACTTCAGGAAGAGAGGGCCATTCAGCCACATGAGGAGCCGGTGGAAACGGTGAATCTGGGTACCGAGACAGACAAGAAGGAAGTCAAGATCGGTGAAAACCTGGAGCTCAGTGTGAAACAACGGTTGGTTCAGATGCTGTATGACTACATGGAAATCTTTTCCTGGTCTTACGAAGATATGCCTGGGTTGGATACCGACATTGTGGTTCATCGCCTGCCTACCAAAGAAGACTGCCCTCCGGTAAAACAGAAGGTTCATCGTATGCGCCCAGAGATGTCCAAGAAAATCAAGGCTAAGGTTATGAAACAATTTGACGCCGGTTTTCTAGCAGTAACCTCTTACCCTCAGTGGGTCGCCAATGTGGTTCCAGTGTCGAAGAAAGATGGTAAGGTCAGAATGTGTGTTGATTACAGAGATTTGAACAGGGCAAGCCCTAAGGATGACTTCCCTCTGCCTCACATCGACGTTCTGGTTGACAATACTGCTCAGCACAAGGTATTCTCCTTTATGGACGGTTTCTCCGGTTATAATCAAATCAAGATGGCTCCTGAAGACATGGAGAAGACCACTTTCGTTACTCAGTGGGGCACCTTTTGTTACAAGGTCATGCCTTTTGGGTTGAAAAATGTTGGGGCAACATATCAGCGTGCCATGGTTGCTTTGTTTCATGATATGATCCACCATGAGATTGAAGTATATGTCGACGATATGATTGCAAGGTCCCAAACGGAGGAGGAACACCTTGACCATCTACAGAAGCTGTTTGACCGTTTGAAGTTGTATAAATTGAGGTTGAACCCGAACAAGTGCACCTTCGGGGTGAGGTCCGGTAAACTGCTAGGTTTTGTCGTGAGCGACAAAGGTATTCAAGTGGACCCTGCCAAGGTGAAAGCTATACAAGAGATGCCAGCTCCCAAGACAGAGAAAGAGGTCAGAGGCTTCCTAGGACGTCTGAACTACATTGCCCGATTGATCTCACATCTAACTGCTACTTGTGAGCCAATCTTCAAGCTACTGAAGAAAGATCAAGTGGTACGTTGGAACGATGAATGCCAGGCCACGTTCGAAAGAATCAAAGAGTATCTCCAGGAGCCACCTATTCTTATGCCACCAGTTGAAGGGAGACCTCTAATCTTATACTTGACAGTACTTGACAACTCAATGGGATGTGTGTTGGGGCAGAATGACGAGTCCAACCGAAAAGAGCATGCTATTTATTACCTTAGCAAAAAGTTTACCGACTGTGAGACCCGATACTCACTGCTCGAGAAAACTTGCTGCGCTTTGGCATGGGCTGCTCGCCGACTGAGACAGTATATGCTGACTCACACTACTCTATTGATTTCAAAAATGGATCCAATCAAGTATATCTTCGAAAAGCCTGCCTTGTCCGGAAGAATAGCAAGATGGCAGATGATCTTGACTGAGTATGACATCCAGTACACGTCTCAAAAAGCAATCAAGGAAAGCGTATTGGCAGACCATTTGGCACATCAGGCAGTGGATGACTACCAGTCTATGAACTTTGAATTCCCGGACGAGACTATCATGTTGATAACTGATTGTAAAATACCTGGACCGGATGAAGGACCTGAGGAAGGATCCCGATGGTCTATGCACTTTGATGGAGCTTCAAACGCTTTGGGTAACGGTATTGGCGCTGTGATCATATCTCCTAAGGGCTCTCATACTCCGCTCACCGCCCGGCTGTGTTTTAACTGCACCAATAACATGGCGGAGTATGAAGCATGCATTATGGGTCTTCGAGCTGCAATTGACCTAAGGATCAAGTTTCTGAGTGTCTTCGGAGATTCCGCTCTCGTGATCAGTCAGATCAAAGGAGAATGGGATACGAAACACCCAAATCTTATTCCTTACAAGGAGTATGTATTGACGTTGCTTCCCTATTTCGAGGAGATAACCTTTGAACATTTCCCAAGAGAGGAGAATCAGTTGGCAGACGCGTTAGCTACGATGTCCTCTATGTTCAAAGTCAAGTGGGACAACGAGGCTCCCCGGACCATTATTTGGAAATTGGATGAACCTGCACATTACTGTGATCTTGAGACCGAAGAGGTAACAGAAAAACCGTGGTATAATGAAGTGAAGAGGTACCTTGAAGCTCAAGAATACCCCGAGGGTTCATCCGTTAATGACAAGAAGTTTATGAGAAGATTCGCGGCAAAGTTCTTCATCAGCAATGGCATTCTTTACAAATGTAACCATGATTCAACCTTACTGCGTTGTGTGGATAAGATTGAAGCAGAAAGGATCATGGCAGAGCTGCATGAAGGTACCTTCGGGACTCACTCCAGTGGACATACCATGGCAAAGAAAATCCTTCGGGCAGGATATTACTGGTCCACAATGGAAGCCGACTGTTACCAGCATTCTCGGACATGTCACAAGTGCCAGGTCTATGCTGATAAGGTGCACATTCCTCCAGTTCCTTTGAATGTCTTGACAGCACCTTGGCCTTTTGCAATGTGGGGCATTTATATGATCGGCGAGGTCAGACCTACGACATCCAACGGGCATCGTTTCATCCTGGTAGCGATTGATTACTTTACGAAGTGGGTTGAAGCATCTTCCTTTGCTACCGTAACCAAGAATGTCGTGGCACGGTTCCTTCGACATAACCTAATCTGTCGATACGGTGTACCAGAGAGGATCATTACGGATAATGGTACCAATCTTAACAACAAGATGATCACTGAGCTCTGCGAGCAATTCAAGATACAGCACCACAACTCTTCTCCCTACCGGCTGGAGATGAATGGGGCTGTAGAAGCAACTAATAAGAACATTAAGAAGATTGTGCAGAAGGTGACAGTGACCTACAAAGACTGGCACGGGATGTTACCATTTGCTCTTCACGGGTACCGCACCTCAGCACGGACGTCAACAGGGGCAACACCCTTTTCCTTGGTTTACGGCATGGAGGCAGTCTTGCCCATTGAAGTTCAGATACCCTCTCTTTGGATCATGAAAGATGCAGACTTAAGTGAAGACGACTGGATCCAGACCCGGCTTGATCAAATGAACCTAATCGACAAAAAGAGACTCATACTATTTGTCATGGTCAGACGTACCAAAAATGGATGATCAAGGCATTTAACAAGAAAGTCAGACGACAAGAGTATCAAGTCGGGGACCTGGTAATCAAGCGCATCATTCTACCTCAAGGTGATCCCAGGGGCAAATGGACCCCTACGTACGAAGGGCCATTTGTGGTTAAGAACATCTTCTCAGGAGGAGCGATGATTCTAACCACCATGGATGGTGACGACCTTCCTCACCCCGTCAATGCAGACATAGTAAAAAGATACTACGCATAATCAAAGACCCGCTAGGTTGACTGGCCTAGGCAAAATAAGGGCTTCCCAGCGAACCAAAAGGGTTCGAGAAAAAATAAGGGATGAAAATATTAAAAAAAAATCTGTACACCCGGCAAGTCGAAAACCGGAAAAGGCGGCTTGGGAAAAAATGGGTATCCCGGTGGACTGAAAACCCGAAAGGGCGGTCCAGGCAAAAGTTAGGGATAAGCGTAACACTATGTCTCATTGGATCACCCTGCATCCAGACTTTGGTATCAACTATCAGGCTCGGACGGCACCAATCAATCAGATTCATCTCCAACTAAGCAGCAAAGTGATGAGATGCTTGAAGATATAAATGCGATAGCAGAGTTGGAACCCAGTGGGATTATTCACATAGCTATTTTGTTTTCTTGTTACAAATTGTATAAATCCTATTTGTTCGGCGGCGTTCTCTTACTAGGACGTCAACCTCTTGTACAAAAGCGCCTATTTACGGGAAAACTTCAAAATCAATACAAGCTCATTTTTCAGACAAATTGCAAATTATTTTTTTTCCTTTATTTGTTTTGTTTTACAAAGAACGTTCAATGTTCATTTTTGATATATGCATTTGACATTAATTGCTGCTCATAAATATTTGCATGCGAAACAAAGGACTAATTACGGGTGATATCAGAAGTAGGGGAAATAAGAATTGTCTAAGAGGTCTAGTTGCTCTGTCCACCAAGGTACCAAGGTAGGTTCAGTTTAAGAATATGACCAAGATACCTTCACTCCCCGTAGAGTAAGACAGTAAGGGAAGCTCTCCCCACTGAGACCTGCAATCATGGACGAATCAGCAATACTCTTCCCCAAGCAGAGTTGGCCTATCATCAGCCCTCAAAAGGCTTGGTATTCCCAGAAGGTCTTAATATTCCCCAGCGGAGTATAAATATATTCCCCAGCAAGCGTAGAGAGTATCCCTGGAAGTCTTAATATTCCTCAACAGAATATAAGAATGTTCCCCGGCAGAATGCAAGGTACCCCCAGTGGAGCCATTGCCCCAGCGCAGTCAAAAAAGGTTTTCCCCGCCAAAATTGAATCATCTTACCCAGTAGATTCTGGAAGCTTGTCCCCTGCAGAATACAAATGCATCTCCTCAGCCAAGTTCAGAGGTTATCCCCACAAGAGTCTAACTGGGTTATCCTCAGCAAGTTGCAACTGAAAGATCATCCCCAGCGAAGTTCTTTCTATCCCCAGCGGAATTCATCATCAAAATCCCCAACAAAGCTTATCAACGGAATCCCCAGCGGAGTTATCGTTAAAATCTCAGCAAAGCATCTCTTCCCACAGAGTAATTCCCCGCGGAGTAATCTCTTCACCAGGTTTATTCCCCAACGGAGTCATATTCTCCTACAGGTTTATTCTTGCAACCATCTTCGTGCATCATCCCCAGTGGAAACGAAGAATTCAACCATACTCTTCAACATCAGCCCAGGATTTAACAAACTCCTCGGCATTTGTCAAGGATTTATTTTCCCAGACGAAAATACATTCATAAACATTTCACATTTCATACCTCCTATTTACATACATGATAAAGTTCATACGACACGATCTCATTTATTTTGAGAACATCATGCATTTCATACATCATGACATTGCATACAACTAATGTTTTGCCTTTTCAGGAAAAGGTCAATCAAAAGATGATTACCATCAACCTTTGCAGTTCCAGATTAATACCTGTAACAAGCCAGGAAAATATCTGTGGACGACTGATTGTAGATCAATACCTGTAACAAGCCAGGAAAGTTATCTACATGAAGAGATTGAAGATCAATACCTGTAACAAGCCAGGAAGACCATCTTTCTTTCTCAGGTCAGAGATTAATACCTGAAACCAGCCAGGACAACTATCTCATCAGCCAACCTTCTTAAGTTCCAGATTAATACCTGTAACAAGCCAAGAAAATTCTGTGGACGACTGATTGTAGGTTAATACCTGTAACAATCCAGGAAAGTTATCTACATGAAGAGATGGAAGATCAATACCTGTAACAAGCCAGGAAGACCATCTTTCTTTCTCAGGTCAGAGATTAATACCTGAAACCAGCCAGGACAACTATCTCATCGGCCAACCTTCTCAAGTTCCAGATTAATACCTGTAACAAGCCAGGAAAATTCTGTGGACGACTGATTGTAGGTTAATACCTGAAACCAACCAGGAAAACCACCTACACGAAGAGATTGAAAATTAATACCTGTAACAAGCCAGGAAAAATATTTTTCTTTCTCAGGTCAGAGATAATTACCTGTAACCAGCCAGGACAACTATCTCATCGGCCAACCTTCTCAAGTTCCAGATTAATACTTGTAACAAGCCAGGAAAATTCTGTGGACGGCTGATTGTAGGTTAATACCTGAAACCAGACAGGACAATTATCTACTTGACCATCATGAAGCAACCCTACACCGGTTCTTTCTCTCTTTCAGATGAAGTTTCACACGGACTCATCATCAGGCAACCCTACACTGGTTCCTTCTCTTTCAGATGCAGTTTTACACGGACTCATCATCAAGCAACCCTACACAGGTTTCTTCTTTCAACTTACAAAATTACAATTCAACAAACAATCTACAAATGGAATCTATAAGCCCATCCTCCTACCAACAATCTCCAAATGGCATCTGTAAGCCCATTCCTGATATCACAATGTTGATACTACATCATGCGAGTGCAAATTTCTGGGCACTTTAGTGTTCAATCATCTTCCACCTTCGGATCACGAAAGGCACGCAAGCCAATCTACATCCTCAGGTTTAAGAAGATTGAATAGGGGCAACTGTTGTACCCCAAAATTTGCCCTCCCATATTCCTCAAGATTTGTCAAGAATGATCTTCATATTGCTCAAAATGGCTCAAGGGTTGTACAGTCAAATCACCTCCTAAGGCAGTTAATTCAAAATTAGGGTTTTGTGTTGCATCAAGGTCCTTACATCCAAATGGCCTCAAGTGCTTCCCAATGTCTTAATAGGTTCTTAAGTTCATCCATGACAAATTTCAAACCTTCTAGAGGAATTTTGGACAGTCAATTGCTCAAGAGACCCAAAAATTGACTGTGCTAGGGCAAAAGTCAACTGTGACCTAAATACAGTCAAACCTCAAGATTTTTTGTCAAAATTATCATTTTGAAGGATGATTCATCATTTTATCAAGGGTTGATCATGATTCATCAAAGATTGCTCAAAATTCATCAAGATTCAAAAGTTGCTAAATTAGGGTTTTGTAGGAAAAGTCAACTCAACTTTGACCAAGCATAACTTTCTCATACTTTATGAGAAATGACCCATCCAAAGCTCATTTTGAAGATGATGCAATTTCCTAAAATCCATATTCACACCCCAAGATCAAGAAATGCTCTCACAAGAAGTTACAAATTTGGACATTATAGGTCATTTTTGAAGGTCAACAAAAACACCTTTTTTTTCCAAAGCTTATAACTTGAGAATGGAAGATCAAAATGAGATTAGACCAAAAGGGTTGATCAGAGGACATCTCAAGGTTTCTAAAAAGTCCAAGAACACCTACAAAAGTCCAAAATTGAGGAAGTTATGCATTGTTGAAGTTGGGCATTTTTCCAAAATTGCCAAAAGTAAACTATCCTCAAAACTCCAATTTTTGACAAAAGGGCCCACTTTTTTCCATTTGATTCAGTCTTTTCTTGCCACACACGTGTTCCATACAAAATTTCATGACCAAACATTTATTTTTCTATTTTATTTCATTTTTATTGATTTAATTCATTATTAATCAATATTAAATCAAATAAAATCCAAAAATTGATGTAAATGGATCTTTGTGATTTGTACAGCTTGCAATTATCATTATTCACTCAATCAAATTGTGCCAAGGCTCATTCAAGCACAAAATCTCAGATTTGGCCATATTTGGAAAGCTTTTCAATGGTGATAAAATCAAATCTCAAAACCTTGAAGGCACATGGATTAAAGCCCAACTCTTGACCTAATTCACTTCCAATATACATACACGAGCCACACAAACCTAATTCACGCACAAAGCTTTACAGAAACAGCCAGAACAAATTGCAAAAATCCTTGAAAAAGTGTGAGATCAAAAGCGATATTGGAGGCACATTCAGACAAAAAGAGGAACGCAGCTCCCTTCCTTGACATCCAGTGGTGCTATAACAATCAAAATCAGTCTTTTTCATCACCTACATCTCGCTGTAAGTCCTCGCGAACTGCCCTCTAAACATGGAATCCCAACTTCCAGTTCTTGCATTTTTTTTCTTCAAAATATTGGCATATTCATGTTTATTATTTGATTTAGAACATTTTTGCATTATTCGATTTCATTATTGGACCCTGTATCATGATGCTCGAACCTAGGGTTCATGTTCTTGTGTTTTAGGCTTTTTCTCTATAGGCAAAATCAAGATGAATGGTGGTTACAGGGATGATGAGGAGACAGAGACGATCACGTCCATGTGCTTGGATGGGATTTTTATGGCCTAGGACGAGTTTTTAGAACATCCTACGAAACCTCCTGCAGATAAAAATCCGCAGGTAAATAACCAGTCTTTTGGGGGAAGAAGACGATTATGTGTCTTCCTTTCATTGGCCCATTCAAATCAATTTCGCGCATTTTTTTGTTTTCCAGTATATTGCTTGCTTTTTTTATATAATATAATTTGTCCATTACATTAACAATTGGAGCAGCTTGGTTGGGTGGTAAACGCGTTGGCCTGGAAGCATTGGGACCTGGGTTCGAATCCCAGGTCCCCCAAAATATTATTCAATTTTGTTTTCAGGTGTTCCCATGTAGCGCCTAGAATGCAGACCACCATGCGCCTCAATTATCAATATGCCAAGTGGTCTCAGATCCAAATCCAATGGCCAGAATGGGGTCCTCACCATGGTCTCCAGTCAACAAGCATGTGGGAAATTCAGAAAGTCAAACGAGGCTGAATGAAAGTGGGCCAAGAATTTCCAGATTCACCACCAATTTGGGCCCAGCACCCCCCCTGAGTTGGTTCTATTTTTTATTTTCTTCTCATTATTTTTCTCTATTTCTATTTTATTATTATTATTATTTTAATTAACCAATTAACAAATTAACCCCTTTTTATAAAAAATTCAGAAAACACGAAAAAAATTATTTTTATTTATTAAATTCAATTTCATTTATTTCATATTTCTTTTTGTAACTAATCCAATTAATTTAGTTTCTAATTAGGTATAATTTTAACATTTTTGTAATAAAATTAATATAGAATTAGGGTTTTTAATAACTTTTAACCATTTTTTTATTTCCTTAAATAACAAAAAAACCAAAAATATTTTTATTTTAATTAATTAATTCAATTATTAATTTAGACTAATTTCTTTAATTAAAAAAAATAACAAAAATCTCCTTCTTTCTTAAAAAGGGTCAAAACCCTAAAAACTCTCCGATTCAACTTTCCTTGCGCGTATTATTTTTTTTATCCATATAATGTAATTGTTCCGAGGATGTAATAGCTTTAACTTAGGACTTTTATTTATCGCTTTTATTTACTTTTCCGCATTTACTTTTTCAAGGGTTTGTTTTTGGCGATGTAAATACCCGATGCCTTGTAATAGCTTAGTTTTATTTTCCGCAACTATTAACTGCTAGATGTATGAATAATAGGCTATGCATGATAAGATCTATCTTAACTTAAAATCAACCGTAGCTCACCATAACATGTACAAAGATAACATAACTGAAAATTGACACATTTGCACATGCCACTCCTAGGGTACGCCTCACTTGGTTGCCTCGAACGTGGTCATTGAGTATAGGAAGTTTTAGAGGCCGCCCTCTTGTCCAAAGATCATAAGTTGCCTCGAAACGGTTGCCTCAGATAAAATGATCTAAGACATTAGGGTTACCGCTAAGGCGTCCTAACATTGCTTTAGTGACCACATGTCCCTTAATCGAATTGACCCGAAAACTCCAACGACGATGCTACCTACTCCTCAATAGTGGGATAGCACTGTCTAAAGGAAATTTGCACAGTTTAATTCCCTTTTGAGTAGGTAGAAGTTCTTAGGTACTTGCTCTTTCAAAACAAAACAAATTTTTCGCACTTACACTTTTCGAACAAAGTTTTCAAAAACACTTCATACACTCTTGAGGACAGAAATAAGAGTTAAATTGAAGTTTTCAAATAAAACTTTTTTTCAAAACCCACAAACCCAAGAAAAGCAAAACTTTTTGAAAACATAGTGAGCAAGTACCTAAGAGCCCGTGGATAACCACAGATATAAAGGGTGCTAACACCTTCCCTTTCTATAATCTACCTCCCGAACCCGAGAAACATCTCGAAAAGGAATTTTTCTGTGCTTTTGTCCTTTCCTTGTTGGATAAAATAAAAGACGGTGGCGACTCTTGCTTACCACGACATTTTGCAAAAAAAAATGCAAACGCGAACCAGCATTCCAAAACAGTCAGTTCTCATTCCCACCGATCACAATGCCTTTTGGAGAAATGATAGAGTCTTGTTGGAGATGGGCTTGTAGATTCCATCAAAAACTGTTTGTTGAATTGTAAATTGTAAGCTGAAAGAATGAGTATCAGAATGGCGTCTGTGTCTGTAACGTATCTGAGCTGTATCTGAGACTGAATTTGTATGAGCAACAGAATAGCATCCGTGTTTGGAGTGTACCCGTGCTGTATTGTATCTGGAAGGTTGTATCTGAATGAGTATCAGAATAACATCCGTGTCTGGAGCGTATCCGTATTGTATCTTGGAAGTTGAATCTGAATAAGTATCAGAATGGCATCAGTGTCTGGAGCGTATCTGTATTGTATCTTGGAAGTTGAATCTGAATGAGTATCAGAATGGAATCCGTGTCAGGAGCGTATATGTATTGTATCTGAAGTCTGAATTTGAATAAGTACCAGAATGGCATCCGTGTTTAGAGCGTATTTGTACTGTATCTGATTGCACATTGTTAATGGTAGCTGTTTAATCTTATCCTGAAAAGGGTAAAAGTTAGCTGAAACACAAAGTTATGTTGCATGAAATGTATGATGCAATATATTTGCTTCATCAATATTTATGATATGTAGATGTAATGTATGCGCATGTAAGCTGATTTGTTGTATTGTTGTATGATAGAGGAAAATGAATCCCTAAACGCCGATGAGGATATGTTGAATTTCCAACGTCTCGATGTTGAAGTACTGATGAACTCTTGCTGAGAGGAGTAAATTCTGTTGTGAGGGAAATGCCATGTACTGCTTGAGATTTGCTCGGAGAATCCTGAGAAATTGATGATTTCTACTGGGGATTAATAATTTTGAAATTTGTGTTCCGCTAGGGATCTAAATGACGTAATGTGGGGATTACTTACGGAATAGCCTAGAGATGTTTTCTATCCTTTCGACCTATCAGTAATTATCTTTCTCATTTTTGTTTATTTGTAAACAGTAATTATGTTCAAATGCATATGTTCATTAATGAATCGTTGGACGTTTTTGCAAATAAAACACAAGTGTAAAAAAAAAGACAAATAGTTTTCTGTACTTTCAAAGAGATATCTTTGTATTTAACTTTGAATAATTATTTTGTACAAGGGAGACAAACATTCTAGTAAGAGAATGGTGCCATAAAGCAAAAAGAATTTATACAAAGAAAGATAACTATGTGTAATAATCCCATGGGGTTCCCATTCTGCTATATCCTTCGTATCTATGAGAACCTTGTCTATTTGTTGCTTCGTCCAAAGATGATTGAATTGATCAAAAACTCCGATTTTGTCATTGGAAGTCAAGAGGTTGTTCGTAAAGTGATCCGACGGGACATAGTTATACGCTTTAATTCCCTAACTTTTGCCTGGACCTCCCTTTCGGGTTTTCAGTCCACCAGGAAACCCTTTTTTGCCCAAGTCGCCCTTTCGGGTTTTCAACTTTCCGGGTGTACATATTTTTTTTTATTTTATCCCTAATTTTTTCCCGAACCTTTTTGGTTCGCCGGGATGCCCTTGTTTTTCTTAGGTGTGTCAACCTAGCGGGTCTCTTGTGCGTAGTAACTTTTGACTATGTCCGTGTTCGTAGGGTGTGGCAGTTCGTCGCCATCTATGGTGGTCAAGATCATCGCCCCACCGAAGAATATGTTCTTGATTACAAATGGTCCTTCATAGGTATGAGTCCATTTGCCCCTGGGATCACTTTGTGGAAAAATGATACGTTTGATCACTAGATCCCAAACTTGATATACTTGGCGTCTGACTTTCTTGTTGAAAGCCTTGATCATCCGTTTTTGATACACCTGACCATGGCAAACAACAGTAAGTCTCTTTTCATCAATTAAGTTCAGTTGATCAAATCGAGTCTGGATCCAATCGTCTTCATTCAAACCTGCATCTTTCATAATCCTCAGAGAGGGGATCTGAACCTCAATAGGTAAAACAACTTCCATGCCATATACCAAAGAATAGGGTGTTACCCCAGTTGATGTGCGAGCCATGATACGATACCCGTGGAGAGCGAATGGTAGCATCTCATGCCAGTCTTTGTATGTGACTGTCATCTTTTGTATGATCTTTTTAATATTCTTATTTGCAGCTTCGACAACACCATTCATCTTTGGCCGATAGGGGGAAGAATTGTGATGCTGAATCTTGAATTACTCGCACAAGGCGGTGATCATAGTATTGTTAAGATTTGTACCATTGTCAGTGATGATCCTTTTCGGGATACCGTATCGGCAAATGAGATTTTGCTTGATGAAGCGGGCAACAACATTCTTAGTAACGGAAGCGAAGGAAGCTGCTTCGACCCACTTTGTAAAATAGTCAATGGCCACTAGGATGAAG
The DNA here is from genome assembly GCA_948472305.1 of Vicia faba. Classification (NCBI taxonomy): domain Eukaryota; kingdom Viridiplantae; phylum Streptophyta; class Magnoliopsida; order Fabales; family Fabaceae; genus Vicia; species Vicia faba. The sequence continues at coordinate 439,573,208 of OX451739.1, read as the reverse complement.
CGGTGTCCATTGGAGGCTGTAGGCTTGATCTCCCCAATCATATCAATTCCCCACATAGCAAAGGGCCAAGGAGTCGTTAAGACATTCAGAGGAACCAGAGGTATGTGCACCTTGTCAGCATAAATTTGACACTTATGACAAGTCCGAGAGTGTTGATAACAATATTCTTCTATGGTAGACCAATAATAGCCTGCCCATAGGATTTTCTTCGCCATCGTATGCCCACTTGAGTGAGTGCCAAAAGTACCTTCATGTAATTCACCATGATCTTTTCCGCTTCAACCTTATCCATACACCGAAGCATAATGGAGTCATGATTGCGCTTGTACAGGATGCCATTACTCAAGAAGAATTTAGCAGATAATCTCCTTAAGAACTTCTTATCATTGATTGAAGCTCCTTCCGGATATTCTTGAGCCTCGAGATACCTCTTGACTTCATGAAACCAAGGTTGGTCCACTACCTCTTCAGTATTAATCTCGTGACAATGTGCTGGTTCATCCATTCATTCGATGGTGATCTAGGGAGCCTCGCTATCCCAATTAAGTTTAAACATAGATGACATTGCGGCTAGAGCATCTGCTAGCTAATTTTCTTCTCGCGGGAAATGCTCGAAGGTAATCTTCTCAAAATGTGGTAGCAATGTCAAAACATGTTCTTTGTAAGGGATAAGGTTTGGGTGTTTAGTGTCCCATTCCCCTTTGATCTGACTGATGACTAAAGCTGAGTCCCCAAACACATCTAAAGATTTGATTCCCAAGTCTATGACAGCTCTGAGACCAAAGATACATGCTTCGTACTCTACCATGTTGTTTGTACAGTTGAAGCAAAGTATGGCAGTAAAGGGAGTATGACACCCTTCCGGAGATATGAGTACAGCGCCTATACCATTACCAAGTGCATTAGATGCCCCATCAAAGTACAGGGTCCATCGGGATCCTTGTTCAGGTCCGTCATATGGTCTGATTTCTTCACAGTTGTCTAATGTCATGATGTCTTCATCCGGGAATTCAAACTTCATGGATTGATAATCTTCTACAGCTTGGTGAGCAAGGTGATCAACCAATACACTGCCCTTTATAGCTTTCTGGGTAGTGTATTGTATGTTATATTCTGTTAGGATCATCTGCCATCTAGCTATCCTCCCAGACAGAGCAGGCTTTTCGAAGATGTACTTTATCGGATCCATCTTAGATATCAACAAAGTAGTATGAGTCAGCATATACTGTCTTAGCCGGCGAGCAGCCCATTCCAGAGCGCAACAAGTTTTCTCGAGCAGTGAATATCTGGTTTCACAGTCAGTAAACTTTTTGCTCAGGTAGTAAATAGCGTGCTCTTTTCGGCCAGACTCGTCATGCTGCCCCAATACACACCCCATTGAGTTTTCTAAAATGGTCAGATACATGATCAGTGGTCTTCCCTCGACTGGTGGCATCAAAACAGGAGGCTCTTGTAAATACTCTTTGATTTTGTCGAAAGCAGTCTAGCATTCATCATTACATTTGACTACTTGATCTTTCTTCAATAGTTTGAAGATTGGCTCACAAGTGGCTGTTAGGTGAGAAATGAATCTGGCAATATAGTTCAGGCGTCCCAGGAATCCTCTGACTTCCTTCTCAGTACGAGGAGCAGGCATTTCTTGTATCGCTTTAACCTTGGCAGGATCAACCTCGATGCCTTTGTTACTGATAACAAAACCTAAAAGTTTACTGGACCGTACTCCGAATGTGCACTTGTTTGGGTTCAACCTTAACTTGTACTCCTTCAATCTCTCAAACAACTTTTGCAAGTGATCAAGGTGTTCTTTTTCAGTTTGTGATCGGGCTATCATGTCATCTAAATAGACCTCTATTTCATGATGTATCATATCATGAAACAAAGCTACCATGGCACGTTGATAGGTTGCCCCAGCATTCTTCAGTCTGAATGGCATCACCTTGTAGCAGAATGAGCCCCACTGTGGGACAAATGTAGTTTTCTCCATGTCCTCAGGTGCCATTTTGATTTGCTTGTAACCTGAGAATCCGTCCATGGATGAAAACACTTTGTGCTGGACCGTATTGTCAACCAGGATATCTATGTGGGGGAGTGGAAAATCATCTTTAGGGCTGGCCCTATTCAAATCTCTATAATCCATGCACATTCGTACTTTGCCATCCTTTTTAGGCATGGGAACAATGTTGTCAACCCATTGAGGATAGGAAGTGACGGAAAAAAATCTAGCGTTAAATTATTTCATGACTTCCATTTGATCTTCTCTGACATGTCAGGTCTCATGCGGCGGACTTTTTGTTTTACTGGTGGACAGTCTTCTCTTGTGGGAAGACAATGTACCATAATGTCTGTATCAAGTCCCGGCATGTCTTCGTATGACCAGGCAAAGATCTCAACATAATCATGCAACAGCTGAATTAGATGCTCCTTGACACTCGGCTCTAGATTTGCACCCACCTTGATTTCTTTTTTATCCTCCTCGGTACCCAAGTTGATTGTATCCACCGGTTCCTCATGAGGTTGAATAGCTCTTTCCTCTTGTTGTAGTAGTCTGGCCAGTTCCCCTGGTACTTCACAATCTTCCTCACCTTCATCTTTGGCTTGGTAGATTAGATCCTCAGAGTCACTAAAGGCCATAGAAGTATCGTTACCCATGGGATCCGGAATGGAGGGGTACCTGCATTTGTGAGTGTGGGTGTGTGTATGGGTATAGCCATCCTTAAAAAATAAAATGTAAAAGAAAAATAATGAGCACAAAAAGTTTGTATGTGAAAAACGTCCATGATTCATTGAATGTCATATGAAGATGAAATAAAAACCCTTACAAATGGACCATTGTGCCTCGGGCAAGACACAAGTTTTTAAATGTGCGAATTGTTTGTGAATATTACAAGTCCAACATAAATGTAAAAGATAAATTACTGAGAGATAAAAGTTATTGGAACAAAGTCTCTGGCTTCCCAATTGCGAAGTCCTCCGTTGACAGTAGGAAATATCCAATCTTCCAAGCTGCAATCCTTTTCACCTTCTTCCACTGCATTGATCTCTCGGTTGCTAATCTTCAAAGGTGGCCCTCCAGCACGGGCACGGCGCACAACCCTCTGAGCACTTGAATTAAACCCTAAGCCAAACTTGTCAGATTTATACAGAATGTCCGGAAGTTGCCCCCAGATGGTGTATTCTCCCTCCTCTACTACTGCCTTGGTGTTCTTTAGAGATGACATTTGGATCGAAGGTCTTGTGATCTTGGGAATCTGGGACACCGTCTTGGTTACTACTACCTCTTGAGAGACTTCTTCGCAATGTTGAAAAGGAGTTTCGATTAACTCACCGTCCAATTCTACATATCGGAAGGAATTGACGTGGCTAATCATATATTCTTCCTCTCAGTGGACAGTGATAATATTTCCATGGACCGGGTATTTCAGCATCTGGTGTAGTGTAGAGGTGACAGCACCGACATTATGGATCCACGGTCGTCCTAGCAGACAGGAGTAAGAGGGGTGGATGTCCATTACATAGAAAGTTGAGTTGAAAGTCTGAGTCCCAACCTTTATGGGGATGTCCACCTCCCCGTGGACCATCCTCTTTGAGCCATCAAATGCTCTTACGACTATGTTACTGGGTTTCAACGTCAGTTCTTCACAGTCCAATCTGTCGAGAGCTTTCTTTGGTAAAACATTCAAAGATGAGTCGGTGTCCACCAAGACATGGGCCAAAGTTGTTCCTCTACATTCCATGGAGACATGAAATGCCTCTTTGTGCTTTCTCCCCCTTGGTGTCAAATCTGCATCAGAGAAGCCTAGGCCATTATCAGCTGTCAAACTGACCACACAATCTTGAAATTGGTCAGCAGACGTCTCTTGGGGCACATGGGGTGTCTTCAGAAACTTCACCAGAGCTTTTGCATGTGCCTCGGAGCACAACAACAATGCCAGCATGGAAATTTTGGAGGGAGTTTGCCCCAAATGTTCAACTACGTCGTAGTCACTCTTCTTTATTATTCTCAAGATCTCTTCCATTTCCTTCTTGGAGGCTTCGGGGATAGTCAGTGGTTGTGCCTTCGTTCGGACAGGCTCTTCTTGAATATTTTTTCCTCGAATTTCAGCAGTAGGAGTGTTGGTAGGGATAACAGTAGGGGTTGTGTCGTCTTTGTTATTAGGAGCACTTGCGGATATGATTATTGGTACGGAGGTAACCTTTGGACATCCACAGGTCCAAAAGCTGCCTTTGGAGGGGCAATTTTTGGATAGAAGATTCTACCGCTACGGGTAATCTTACTGGTTCCGGCAATATTGCTAATGTCGGAGTCTTCTTCTTCGGAGCTCATTTCTTCAATGGCCAGCCCATCTTGTTTGATACCATGGTAGTAGATGTCTCCATCGTAATTCCACGGCACAGTTTTATCTGGCTCATACGGGACCGGCTCGGGCATTGTGATTATAAGAGGAGTAGTTTTTGGAGCCGATGTAATCCTAACGGGTCTTTTCGGAACCCTGGAAGGATTGGCGGAGATGGTTATGATTGAAACGTCTTCAACAGGAACAGGTAAAACAGGAGTACTTTTAAACAGAATCTCTTGGTTGTCTATCAAGCATTGAATGCCTGTCTTCAACAAAGGGCAAACAGTTGGTGAGGATAAGAAAAGATGGAAGTCTTCATTACAACTCGGGAATACACCGACTTTCAACAAGTTTATCTTAATGATTGGGAGTGGAGTCAAGAGTTCATCAACTGTGGTAACAAACAAATCTTCTTCGATAGCATTGGTGTTGTGACCATGCTTAGGCATAGGAGCGGAAATGACGTTTGGCTTCTCGGGTGCATCAAAATCAATCTCTTTTGCATCTATAAGGTCTTGAATTTTGTTTTTCAGGGCCCAACAGTTGTTGGTATCATGACCCGGACTTTCGGAATGATATACGCATCTGGCATTTGGGTGATAATGATGGGACACAGTGTTGGGGTTCTTTGGAGCTTCCTTCTGAGTTGTCAAATTAGATTTCAAAAGATGTGGTAAAACCTGGGCTAGATTCATATTAACTCTGGTGAATTTCTGGACTGGCTTTTCCACCCTCGGTTGGTTATTTCTTGGTTGATCCGATGTAGGATTTGGGATCATAACGGCTCCTACCATTGGTCAGCGTTCAGATCTCCCTTGGTTCCTTTGTGGATAAACAGCAGATACCTCTTTCTTCCCAGTGAAAGGCTTTCTCACAGCTGTAGAGGCAGACGAATCCTTCTGAATCTTTCCACTTTTTATGCCCGCTTCCACCCTCTCTCTGGTTAGTATTAACTCAGTAAATCCAGCAGATGAGCTCCCAATCAAATGGTTGAAGAAAGGGCCCGATAGAGTGCCTAAGAACATATCCACCAACTCCCTTTCAGACAAAGGGGGTTGTAATCTCCCAACTAGATCTCTCCATTTCTGCGCGTAATCTTTGAAACCCTCATTTGAAGCCATAGCCATACTCTTAACTTGAGTACGGGTAGGCGCCAAATCTGCATTATACTGGTATTGCTTATATAAAGCGGCGACAAGATCTTCCCAGTTGTGGACATCGGCCCTTTCCAATTGGTAAAACCAATCGAGTTGTGTTCCAGATAGGCTATCTTGGAAAAAATGCACCCATAGATCTTTATCGGCGGAGTGTGGTTGGATCTTTCTCACATATGATCGGAGGTGCATCTTAGGACATGACACCCTATCATACTTTACAAACAACGACACTTTGAACTTCGGTGGGATGACAATTCCCGACACTAGTCCCAATTCTTCAAAGTCTAGACCCGGTACCCTTTGTATTTCCATAGCATTCAAACGCTCTTCAAGATGTCTGTACTTATCATCTGCTGGAGGATACTGTTCCTCGGAGTAGTCTTCCTCTTCTTCCTCCTCTTCGGATTATGACGGAACCGCTGTTTCCTTTCCTTTTCCTTCTCCTTCATCAAATGTTGCTGCGAAATTCAAGGTTCTTCTAGTTTGTCCTTGAAACCTTCTCCCCATGATTACAACACCAGTTGGTTTCTTCTCTTTCTTCTTTTTCTCTTTGGCCAACAGAGTCTTCAACTCCTCTTGTCCTTTGGCCAGGGTTGTGAGTAACTGTTGAAACTGCATGTTTTGAACTTGAAGATCTTTGACTGTCTGTTTGAGATCCATCTTATTGAAATAAACAGTAGAGAGATGAGGAAACTCGTTGCAAAATACATGTTTATGTTATGATGAATGATATGTACACATGCAATGTTTCCAAGGATTTTAAAAGATTCAAGTTCGTTATAGACAAAAAGAAACACACGTTATATTAATAAAATAGAGTTTTGAGTACATCAATGCCCCTTGGGCTAAATAATACAAAACTCTAAGATAAAAAAGTAGTGTGCATCCTCTTTGGTGCAATGTAGGCATTTAGAGTCTGATCCTCATGAAGTAGCCTAGTGAGTTCCAAAACCTTCTTCTCGCTCGCGTAGAATTGGGCTTCGAAAGTATCTCGCTCTCCTTTGAGCTGTATCCAATCCCTTTGTAGGTCTTCAAGAGATGTGGGCATGTCAGGATGCAGGATAGTATACAAAACTTCTCCTTCCTTAACAGGCTCGATGATCACCGGGAGAATTGAAGGATAAGGCATCATAAGACTTTGAGTGCGGGTTCATACCCACTTGAGGTAAGGCTCAAGAGGGATGGAATTCTTGTGTCCTAAAGTCTTGCTATCCACCTTGTTTAGCATCCTCCAAGCTCGGATGAATCTCTGGTGAAGATCTTGATTGTCGTTGTTGTAGTCGAATACTAAACCTTGAATCAGCATCTCATGTGGGCCATCCCTTCGGGCATAACCAAACTGTCTTAGAGCTAAGCATGGGTTGTAGGTGATACCTCACCTAATTCCAAGTAGAGGAACATTAGATAATTCCCCACAACGGTCAACAATGATAACATTCTCTTTGGATCGAGAGCACCAATGAATATCTGAATGTTTGAGCGTCATTAACCTTTGTGACCACCTTAAACCTTGCTCATTCTTTAAGACTGATTGGGGAAGATGAGAAATAAACCATCTTGTCAGGAGGGGAGTGCAACACATAAGGACACCTCTTTTCCTCATTGTACGAGTGTGAAAAGAGTGCAGGATATCCCCTAGTAATGTAGGCACCAAATTGCGTGACATGAAGATTTTGACGGCACTTACATCTATGAGTTGGTCGGGATTGGGAAACAAGACCATCCTATAGATAAGGAGAGCCACAATTTCCTCAAAAGCTTGTAAGTCTAGGTAATTCCAACAGGTTTGGGCTTTCTCAAACAAAAACTTTGCTAAGAAGCCTTTGACACCACTTCTAGTTTCCCAATGAGTTGTGACATCAGATGAGTGCAAGTGCAGATCTTGAGCAATCTCTTCTGGCCTTGGGTCTCTTTCCGTACCATTGAAAGGTAGTTGATTGAGAATGGGAATCCTCAAGAGTTGAGAGAATTCCTCCAAAGTGGGCACAAGCTGATAGTCGAGAAATATGAAGCAATGGTGCAAAGGATCAAAGAACTAGAAGAGTACCTTCATCATATCCTCCTCTGTGTTGGAGGTGACCAAGTTGAGTAGACGACCATGCCTCTCGGTGAATGGAGAGTTCTCAGGGATCCTTGAAGCTATCTCCTTGAGTTGTGGAGGAATTCTTACAAGGTTGATTTGGATAGTTTTCCTGCGAAGTGAATCCATATCCTACAAAACAAGAATAGAGATGAATCTCAAAAATCCTTGAAATGGTTAGTAGATGTATATGATTCTCATGATGTCCATGATGTTATGCACAGGTATGCATATACAAGCAAAACAAACAAGTTCTTAGTTTAGGCTTGTATGGGGTTTTATAGGTAAGTACCCTCTTGAAGTTTAGTTGGCTCAACCTGTCCTAATAATAGTAAACGGGTTCTAAGGAGCTCAATATCACCGGATTATTTCCTTGGTCATTGTTTCAGCTCAAACCTCTTTAATGGAGACCAAAATATCCCAAGAAACCAACCCTCAATGAGTGTAGTATCGAGTATCTACCAACTTCGGACTGCACCAAAGTCGGTCATCTCACTACATCCTAAAGTCCAAGTTGGTCAAGTAAAGGGTACTAGAAGTTCATTAGTGCCTCTTGACATCACTCAGCGGCCCTGTATTCTCTTTGATTGACTCAAAGGCTACCGGTACCCACAAATATGTCACACTAACATAGCTATTGCTTAGACCATGTCGGTATACCCCACACAGTTTCCACAACGTATTGCTATTTACCTATAATGTTTCCCAAAATCCGGGTGGAGGATTTAAACCCAAACAAAGAACCAAAATGTAAAGCAAACATGTCAAACAATGTAAGAAAATAAATGTGATCTAGCCCTAAGGTAACCCCACTTTTAAGTTTCTCCCCAGCAGAGTCGCCAGTTCTGTGATACGGTGGGAGAACTGACTTGAGGGTTTTGCAATTGATTGCAAATGTTGCGGTTAGCAAGAGTCGCCACCGACTTTTCTTTTATCCAAAAGGAAAGGTAAAAAAGCACAGGAAAGACCTTTGAGATTGTTTCTTGAGTTCGGGGGGTAGATTATGAAAAGGGAAGGTATTAGCACCCTTTTCATCCATGGTTTTCCATGGGATCTTAGTTACTTGCTAGATCACTTGCTTTTTGTTTTAAAATTGTGCTTTGTGTGGTTTTGAAAGTATTTTGTAAAAGATGCCATTGTTTAGGCAATCTTTGTAATGATTCTTGTTCGTAAGAATGTATACAAAGATGTTTGTCTTTTTGAAAATGTTTCTAATGTTGGTAAGATGTGTGTGTTTGTTTTTGAAAATGGCAAGGATAGTTGTTTGAAATGGAGCTAGTAACTATAAGTAATCTACCTACTCAAATGTCTTTCTTGTTCATTTTCTTTTCCTTTAACATTGTTGTCTTACCATTGATTTGGTAAGCAACCCTATCTTTGGATGTAAACGGGGCGGGCGTGGGTCATCGTATAACCATGATTAGCAATGTTTGCAAAGTATCTTAGCGTTTTTGAGGGACCAAGATCATTTTGTAAGGCAACTTTGAATAGCTTCATCGAGGGACTATGATCTTTATATTTGTTTGTTTTGCCAAGATACTTTGCATGCGTAATATGGCTATTTTATATAAGGAAACCAAGTGGAGAAACCCTAAGGTTGCTTGTGTGCAAATGTGTTATTTTCATGCTTTGATTTTATCTTGCATTAGGGTTTTCCATTTGCTTTGTTTTGATCTTGCCATACAAACCCTAATTACTAGCATGGCATGTAAAGCGGTCAATTGCATAATGTAAAGATTGTTAAGCTATTACAACAATTTTATGGGAGGGGAGAATACAAATTGAATGGGGATTTGCAAGAAGGTAAATCTAAATAAGTTATTACAACCAAATCAAATTTGTACGAATATTGGAACAAACAATATACAATATTTAAAAATGCAATATTATGTACATACAAGAAAAAGATTTTGTTTTGTTTTTTATGTGAAAAGAAAATTTTAACCTAATCCTAAAAATATAAGGAAAATAAATTAATTCTTAAAAAAGGTTTAACCCTAATTTCTATTTTGAAAGAAAATAAAGTTCTTGTATATATTTTTATTGTGCATTTTTGTATTAAAAATAATAAATAATATTTTATAAAAAAAATATTTAGTTTTTTTTATATATGCCAAAATAAGTATTTTACAAGTATGAAATGAAAAGAAAATAAAACAAATTAAACTAAACCTATTTTATTTAAGTTTACAAGTTTATTCAAGAAAAAGAATTAATATATAGTTTAATAAAAATATATTTTTTAATGTGAAAATAAAAATAAAATAAACAAATGCAAAATTATCATATTTCATATTTTTTATGTTTTTAGGTATTAAAGAAATATTTTTAAATAAAAATGAAAATGAAAACAAATAAATAAATATATGGAAATAGTTTGGGCCAGGGGTGCTGTAAAGAAATTGGGAGCAGTATGTTAGTAAAAAACGCTAGGCCCAAAGAAACAAGCCCAACCTGCAAAAACAAGCCAAAAATGAAAACTAAAGAATGTGAAAAAATAAAAGGTAGCGCCAAGGTTCGAACCCAGGACATGGGTCTCACCAGCGCGCTACCTTGCCACTGGGGTGGCTATACATCCGTTGATTAATGTGAAACAAAAATAACATAACACAAACAAAGCCCTTGCCCTGTACTTCGTCTTCTTCCTCTAGCCAGCCAGATGCTCTGTAACTCTCTCATTTCTCCATGAAAATGAAAACTCATAACATGAAAGTTGTAGCATTTTGTCTCACGATTCTAACCATATAAATCATGTAAGCTAACAATCAAAGATCAAGATGAATTTTAAAAGCCCTAAATCTAAACCTAATTTTTACAGGAATTTGAACTTCAAAATTCTCTCAACTCAGGCCAAATAAATGCAAGATATATACATGTATAGCTTCGTAGCAATGAGGTCTACATTGTTTATTCACAAATCATGGCCAATGGATGCCTGTATAAAGAGATAGAAGTTGAGATTTTTACCTCTTTTAGTTGAAATCGTGGATGGAGTTGGAGTGAGTTTTATGAAGACCTGATGATTGCTTGAGCTTGCTTGAACCTCCCTGAGTGTGTTCCAACCCTTGCCTTGCTTTGAAAGTGTCTAAAACTCTCTATCCAAGTCAACCTAAAAGCTTTGAAAACAAAAATGGAAGATGATGGATAAGGGGTTACAGGACAGGGATGGGGGTCTGGGTCAGTTATATATCAAGTAGGTAAGGTGTTTTGATGGTTAAGACTTGAAACGCACGAGCCATATGAGAGATTGCTATGCTTATGCAAAAACTGTAAGTTTTGACAGTTTTTGGGTGATATGGAGTTTGGGAGTGTTTCAGGCCTCTAGAAATCATATTTTCTGTTGTATTATGTTTGTATATTAGTATGGAGAAGGTCTTAAGTCAGCTGTTCCACAGGTTTGTGAGTTATAGGCTTTTGGCACACTTTCAAACTTTTGAAGCAAAGTGAAGGGACAAGGCCTTACCTGCTTGTAATGGCTTGTTTAGGGTTGGTATCTATTCTATACAAGTTTCCTTAGGTCTATGGTACTTGTATGTGCAAAGGGGACAAGTTTAATGCTCAAGATTTGTAAAGTTTGCAAAAGTGGAGCTTTTCCAAAATGGCAATGGCCACTTTATGCCATTTATGGAATTACAACTTGGGTAATGGCTCTAAGGCTTGGATTAAAGCTTTGTAAACTGAGTAAGCATTATATTAAGGAGTAAGAAACAAGTTTGGGACCTGTAAAGCATGGATTAGGAAGCATAGGTACTGATTGGAACTTTGTTCTTCATGAAATGGCTTGAATCAAAAGTGAGAAATTGCCAACTTCATCTCTTCGATTCTCCCTACTCAAAAATTATCTTGAGGAGTTCTTGGACATTTTGGAAAGCTTGCAATGTTCTATATAACTCATATTTGAAATTAATTTCAAGATACCTCTTGGAACTAGGTGAAAAATTACCATGAAGTTGGGTCCAAAACCTGCCTAAATTAGGGCAAAAATTCACTAAGTTATTTAGTTCATGAGGATGTGTTCATAAATTTATATCTTGAGATCTAAGAATATTTAGGGAAAAGTGTGTGAAGAAAAGTTGTAGATTTCATGGAGGTCTATAACTTTCATGTTGGGAACTTCCTTTGAATCATCTTGTATCATGGTGAAAAAATAGCCTAAAGTTGAGAAAAAATAAGAGATTTTCTATACTTAGAAAAATTTCTAAGTTAAGAAAATTTTCAATTTTAAACCCTAATCTTCAATACTTGATTTCTTGATGAACAAGTTTCACATTTTGACATGTTTTGGTGAATTGTGACTCTTAGCACTTGATTTTGACCAAAAAGTCAAAGTTTGACTTTTCAGTGTACAGTTGACTTTTGATCAGTTGACTGCAAATTTCATCTGTCTATCAATGAAATTGAAATGTTTTGAGCCATGTAATTAGGTTAAGATGATGCAATTGAATCCTTGGAATCATTCTCTAACTCAATTGATCATTTTCTAGGTCAAAAATCAGAAATTGCCCTTCCTCAATCAAAACCCTAATTTTGACCATTTTGCCCTTTTGATGATTTGATCAAATTTCTTGAGGAATTGTGGTCCAAATTTGATCAAATGATACATATGAGTCTAGAATGTTGATGTGGATAAAAATTATGGAGTTTGACTGTAAATTGGCCATGGTTGACCTTTTCCCCAATACAACTGATTTTTTAGGTCAACTGTCCAATTGACTGATAAAAAATGTGGTTCAAGGCTTGAAACTTGTCATGAGTAATCTTAGGGGTCCATAATGATGTTTGAAAGTAATATGAAGCATTAATAGTCCAAGAATACTTGTGCAAACTCAAACCCTAATTCTGGGTCCACAGTGTAAGATGAGATGTCTTAAGCTGACCAAACCCTAATCTAGTCTTGAGTCAAAGAGATCTTGTGAGAAAAGTCTTGATAAATGAGAGGGAAAATTTTGGGGTACAACACCATGCTTCATCTAGGACTTTTAAGGGTTATAACGTGTCCTGGTTCACGGTTTAAAAAACAAAGGATAAAGGCTCAAATTTTATTTGTACCCACCCGTTCTTCGATCCTATGCTCAGTTAATTATGAATTTTGAATCCTAGTTGAGTTTTGGAATGTCCTTGATATTCCGGTGATGGTTCAGAGATTGAATGTTTATTTGGAAGAGGCGTTCATTTTGTAATCTCTTTTTTTTTTGTCAAGGATTTGTAGTAACCTCTTTTTTTTATGGTTTTCGTTATCCCTTCTTTTGCCTGAACTGTTTCTTTTGTAATTACAGTCAGCGGGATGCCCCAGTTTTTTTTTAAGTCTCCTTCATAGGTTTTGACTTAACGGGCTTTTCGTTTGAAAAATAATGACATACTGCTTTAATGATTATGCGGAACCATCACCATCTTCTGATTTGGAAGGACATCTTCGAGGTCATTCATTGTGTGCGAAGCAGAAGATTGTGACTGAATGCGCCTCTGAATTAACTGAGAAAACTATCTTGCCCCAGGTTATGATTAAGGGTTTTAATTTGTGTGAAAAGAAAAACTCCTACTTCTTTGGCTCAAAGGGGTTGACTAGGGGTTATCTTCCTTTTAACTCCACTGTTTAGGATTTTGAAACAATGCCTATACATTGTTAGCAGGGTGTGATACGGTGGGAGAACTGACTTGGGTTTTGCGTTTGTATTCGCACTTCTTCGGTTTAGCAAGAGTCGCCACCGACTTTTTATTTTATCCTAAGGAAAGGTTAAAAAGCACAACAAAAACCTTTGAGACGTTTTCTTGGGTTCGGGGAGTAGATTATAGAAAGGGAAGGTATTAGCACCCTTTCTATCCATGGTTATCCATGGGCTCTTAGTTACTTGCTTAGATCAACTTGCCTTGATTTTCAATTGTTTGAAATGGTGCTTTGTGTGTGGGTTTGAAAAATGTTTTTGAAAAGAGGCCAATGTGGTGGCAACCTTTGTAATGATCCATGTTGGGATGTATACAGAGGTGTATGTCTTTTGAAAAGTTTTCAATGTTTTTTGAAAGTTGTTTTGAAAGTGTGGTGATGTGTGGTTTTGAAAAAATAGGCAAGTGTTTTTGTTTTGCAAGTTGGCAAGTAACCAAGAGCTAATCTACCCTAAATTTCTCAAAGATCATTGCTATGTTTTAAACCTTTTAACAATTTTGTTCCACCATCGCATTTGGTGGACAATCTTGTCTTAGGATGTGAACGGGACGGGTGCGGGTCATCGTTTAGACCATGATTGCAATGGTGCCAAGTATCTTTGGGCAATTTTTTCCTTTAAGGGACTTGATCATTTTTAGGCAACTTTCGAAAGTGTCATCGAGGGACCATGATCATTTGATTGTTTTGTTTTTGCCAAAGATACCTAACATGCAATATGACCCATTATTTGAAGGCAACAAGTGGAGTACCCTAGGGGTGCAAGTGTGATTAGTGTTGTCCATTTTCATGCTTGTTTATCTTGAATTTAGGTCAAACTATTTGTTGTTTTTGATTTGCATACAAAACCCTAATTCTAACATGGCATATTTAGAAAGCTTTTAAAGTGCAGAATTTAAAGGTCCTAAATTATTACAACACAAATTATGGGATGGGGGGTACAAATGTTCAAATGGGGGATATTTTAGCAAGAAATTAAAACCTAAACTATTATATCCAAATTGAATTATACAAATTAACTAATTGCACAATAATAAAATAAAATAAAATAAATATGCAAGATGCAAAAATGATTTTTATATGTATGTAAAAAGTATTTTTTTATGTGTCAAATAAACAAAAATAAAATGAATTAATTTTTGGCATTTTTAGGTATTTAGGGCAAAACCCTAATTTTGTTAAATAAAAATGTATTGATTATTTATTATATGCAATATTAATTAATTATGTGTAAAAAATAAATAAAAAGAAAGTATATTGTCAAAAAGTGATTTTTTTAAGTTAAATATTAATAAAAAATAAAAATGTATTATTTTTATGTTTTTAACCTAAATATACTAATAAATATATGAGTATTTGTATTATTTATTAAATATATTAAATATGTACAAAAATTAAGTATTTAATATTTATAAAAAAAGTATATTTTTTATAAGATGTTTTCAAAAAGACAAAATAAAATGAAATCAGAAAATAAATATATTTGTATTATTTTTAGTTATTTTAAATAAAAGTATATTTATGTTTATTTATGTACAAAACTAAATAAAATCAAATAAATATCAAATAAAATGCAAAAAATGTGGGAAAAATAATTTTAATATTTTTTCATGTTTAAATAAAAATATAGAAACAAAATCAAAAGAAAAAAAATGAAAAATGACAAGTATATCTCAAAATGGGCCAGGGGGGTGCATGTGAAAAATGAAAGTGCAAAAAGGAAAAATATCACAGGCCCAGCCCAATAGAGGTTGTCTTCAACCTCCAGCACAAAAATGTCAAAAAACGCGCGCCCTTCCCTCCTGGTTCAAACATCCTGATTCCTGGACTTTTAGCACAAACTTACAACATGAAAAATGTCAAGCATCAAGCCACGATTCCATACATACCAAGAACTTGACCTAACTCTCAGAAATGAGAGAGAATTTCTCCATCCCTAATTCTTAACCTAAGTTTTTGTCAATATTCAGGTCTTAAATTCTCTCAGCATATGCAATATAAATGGAAAGTGAGGATATGTATAGCTTCAGGGCCATGAGTAGTGCATTTTTCATTCATAAACTTAAAGTTAACTCTTCCTAGATTGAGAGATAGAAGTCCATGAACTTACCTGTTCAGCTTGGATCGTGTCTGGCAATGGAGGCACTTTCAAGGCAATGTGAGGATTGGTACAACTTACTTGAAGTCCAGGGATGCTATTCCAACCTTTAACTTGATTTGAAACCAAGTGAATCAAGCTATGGCAATCAACCTGCAAAACAGAAAAAGTGAAAATGGTGAAGTTGGTTAGAGGTGTTACAGGTCGTGTCCAATGCTTGGGATAGCTTGTATATGTGGTATGGAGTGTGTATGAACTGGTTTTAGCAAAAATGCACGAGTGGATTGAGTTATGGAAGTCCAACTGCATAGGTGACTCTGTTTTTTGCAGTAGGAGGGTGTTTTAATGAATGGTGAGGTTTAGAAGGTGTTTTGGTCGTGCCTTAGCTCAGTGATGTTGTTTGGGATGTGTCTAACAAGTTTGTCTAAGCTTGTGTTGGCAGAAATGTGAGATGTTGTGAGTTATGCAAGGTTTCTTATAACTTAAGCAAGAAATGGCAAGTTGGTTTACAAGCTTCTCTAGGCCCCTCAAGTATGCTGCACACTTGAGTCTTGATCAGTGTGTTATGTCCCTGAACTTGTGCCAAAAGGATTTGCATTGTACTTCAAAGATTGCAATCTTGACATAAAGTTCCACTTTTCAAAAATGGATATATTGTTTTTCCATTTATGGCTCAATCTTGTATGCAATGGTTAAACACACAAGATAAGGCTTAAACACAAAGGATTGGCATTAAGTTTATGAGTGTAAATGAGATAAAAGACCTGTAATCTAGCTTAGAGCATGCTGAGTTCAAAAATGCAAAGTTATGGACATGGAAATGGCTCATGAACAAAGTGAGTTTTTCCCATATTGCCAAATTCGATTCTCCCTAACCACAAGGTTGTTTGATGAGTTCTTGGACATTTTGGAAAGCTTGGAATGTGCACTACAATCCATCTTTGTAATTCAAATTGAAATTCAAAGTGGAAGCATGTGAAAAGTGGCCATGAAGTTAGGCAAAAATCCTGCCTAGAATAGGTCAAAAAATTTCTAAGTTAAGAATGTTTTGCACCCTTGTTCCAAAAATCATAACTTGAGCTACAAGCTTCTTTTGAGGAAACTTTGTGATCAAAGTTGTAGATTTTGCAATGGACTATAACTTTCATGTTTTGAGTGTTGTTTGAATCCAAATGAATCTTGGTGAAAAAATGGGACAAAGTTAGGAAAAAATTAGGGATTTTCATAACTTAGAAAAATTCTAAGTTATGAAAATTCTTCATTTCAAACCCTAATTTGTGATTTTTGATTTCTTGGTGAACAAGTTTCATAATTTGACATGTTTTGATGAAAAATGAATCTCGACACTTGATTTTGACCAAAAAGTCAAAGTTTGACTTTTCAGTATACAGTCAAAAATTGATCAATTGACTGGAAAATTCACCTGTCAATCTTGTGCCTTTGGGATCTTTTGAACTTGTTGAGCATGTCAAGACAATTCCATGGGGTCCTTAAGTCCAAATGTGAGCTTGGTTTGCCATTAGTTAGGTCAAACAGTCAAAAATTGCCTTTGTGCAGTCAAAACCCTAAAAATGACCATTTTGCCCTTTTGGTGATCTGATCAAATTTCTTGTGGATTTGTGATCCAAACTTGACCAAATGGTTCATATGAGTTCATAATGTTGATATGGGTCAAAAATCATGAGGTTTGACTGTCAATTGACCACAGTTGACTTTTTCCCTAATACAACTGATTTCTAGGTCAACTGTCCCATTGACTGAGCAAAGATTGGAATCAAGGCTTGAAACTTGGTATGGATAAACTTGTGAGTCCAACATGAAGCATGAAAGTCATTTTGGGCCTTTTAGGTCAAAACATCTTTGTGCAAACACAAACCCTAGTTTGGGTCACTAGTGCAAGGAGAAGTCTTTGAGCAGAGGAAACCCTAACTGGATCTTGAGCTCTAAGGGTCTTGTGGTGCGAAAATTTTGAGGAAATGGGAGGGAAAATTTTGGGGTACAACAGTTGCCCCTGTTCAATATTCTTGAACCTGAAGAGTTAGATTGGCAAGTTTGCCTCTCGCGACTCGAGGGTAAAAGGAGATTGGACACTAGAGTGCCCTGAAATTTGCACTCGCATGCTGGAGTATCAGCAATGTGATGGCGGGAATGGGATTATAGATGCCATTTGGAGAGATGGTGGATAGGAGGATGGGCTTATAGATGCCATCTGGAGGCGTGACAGAACCTTATCGGGAATGGGCTTATAGATGCCATTTGGAAGTGTTGATCGCATAAGAGATTCCTTAGCGAGAACTTGTGTACTTTGAGAAAGAAAGATGTTTTCCTGGCTTGTTACAGGTGTTTGATCTTCAGTCTCTTCATGCAGATATGCCCTGGCTAGATACAGGTATCGAATCTACAATTGGTTGCTCACAGATGTGCCCTGGCTAGATACAGGAATCGAATCTGGAACTGTTGTCAACAGATGTGCCCTGGCTGGATATAGGAGTCGAATCTGGAATTGTCGTCTACAGATATGCCCTGGCTGGATACAGGTATCGAATCTAGAATTGGTTGCTCACAGATGTGCCCTGGATAGATACAGGAATCGAATCTGGAACCGTTGTCTACAGATGTGCCCTGGCTGGATACAGGTATCGAATCTGGGATTGTCGTCTACAGATATGCCCTGGCTGGATACAGGTATCGAATCTGGAATTTGCAAAAGGTTGGTAGAGATAGCTTTCCTGGCTGGATACAGGTGTAAACCTCTGCCCTGAGAATGAAAGATAATTTCCTGGCCTGTTACAGGGGTTGATCTTTAAACTCTTCATGCAGATATGCCATGGCTAGATACAGGTATCGAATCTACAATCAATCACTCACAGATATGCCCTGGCTAGATACAAGTATCGAATCTGGAATTGCAATAGTTGATAGTAATCATCTTTTGATTGACCTTTTTCCTGAAAAGGCAAAACATTAGTTGTATGCAATGTCATGATGTATGAGTTGCATGATGTCATGATGCATGATGTCATGACACTCAAAATAAGACAGTGTTGTATGCACTTTATTACGTATGTATGAAATGTGAAATGTCTATGAATGTATTTTTGTCTAGGAAAATAAATCCTTGACGACTGGCCGGGGAATCAAATCCTGGGTTGATGTTGAAGAGTAGAGTTCTTTGCTTCCGCTGAGGATGATGGTTGCAAGAATAAACCGGTAGGAGAAGATGACTCCGTCGGGGAATAAACTTGTTGGAGAGATTACTCTGAGGGGAATACTCTGTGGGAAGAGATACCTCACTGAGGTTTTGAAGAGAGCTCCGCTGGGGATTTCAATGATAAACTCCGCTGGGGATATCAATGATAAACTCAGCTGGGGATTCCGTTGATAAGTTAAGCTGGGGAACTTGATGAACTCCGCTGGGGATAGGAAGAACTTTGTCGAGGACGAACTTTCTGTGGAAATAAGCTGAGGATAACCCAGTTATAAGCTCTTATGAGGAATAACTTTGAATAAAGTCCGGGAGAGACGTCCGTACTCTGCAGGGGATAAGCTTCCAGAATCTACTGGGGATAAGCTTCAAGACCTGCTGGGGATAATGATTTAACTCTCCTGGGGAAACTTTTCAGACTATACTGGGGTGTTGGTATTCCGTCGGGGAACAATTTTGGCTTAAGACTGCCGGGGATGCTCGTTGAGGAATGTCTATACTCCGCTGGGGAATGTTGAGATCTTCTGGGGATACCCAACTTCCTTAAGGCTGACAGTAGACTAACTCTGCTTGGGGAGAATATCGCCGACTTGTTAGGGGAATATTGTGCCTTTTCGGGGCTGACGGGAGAGTATTGCTGAAATCTGGTCTTACTCTGCGGGGAGCTGAGGTAACTTGGTTACGTTCTTCAGCCGAACCTACCTTGGTACCTTGGTGGTCAGAACAACTAGACTGCTTGGACAACTCTACATTGCCCCTGTTTTTGATGTCACCTGTAATCAGTCCTTTGTTTCGCATGCAAATATTCATGATTAGCAATTAATGTCAAATGCATATATCAAAAATGAACATTGGACGTTCTTCGCAAAACAAAACAGAAAAAGGAAAAACAATGGATAATTTGTCTGAAAAATTGAGCTTGTATTGATTTTGAAATTTGCCTGTAAATAGGCGTTTTTGTACAAGAGGCTGACGTCCTAGTAAGAGGATGTCGCCGAGCGAAATAGAGTTTATACAATTTTGTGAAAAAGAAACAAAACAGCTATGTGCAAAATAATCCCACTGGGTTCCAACTCTGCTATCGCCTTTATGTCTTTAAGTGTCTCATCACTTTGCTGCTTAGTTGAAGATGAAGCTGATTGATCGATGCCGTCTGAGCCTGATAGTTGATGCCGAATTCTGGATACAAGGTGATCCAATGAGACATAGTATTACGCTTATCCCTAACTTTTGCCTGGACCGCCCTTTCAGGTTTTCAGTCCACCGGGATACCCATTTTTGCCCAAGCCGCCTTTTCAGGTTTTCGACTTGCCGGATGTATAGATTTTTTCATTTCATCCCTCATTTTTTCCCGAACCCTTTTGGTTCACCGGGAAGCCCTTATTTTTGCCTAGGTGTGTCAACCTAGCGGGTCTTTGATTCATGCGCAGTATCTTTTTACTATGTCTGCATTGGCGGGGTGAGGAAGGTCGTCACCATCCATGGTGGTTAGAATCATGGCTCCTCCTGAGAAGATATGTTTAACCACAAATGGCCCTTCGTACGTAGGGGTCCATTTGCCCATGGGATCACTTTGAGGAAGAATTATGCGCTTGATTACCAGGTCGCCGACTTGATACTCTTGTCGTCTGACTTTCTTGTTAAATGCCCTGATCATCCGTTTTTGGTACGTCTGACCATGACAAATAGCAGTGAGTCTCTTTTCGTCAATCAGGTTTAATTGATCAAGCCGAGTCTGGATCCAGTCATCTTCGTTCAAGTCTGCATCCTTCATTATCCGGAGAGAGGGTATCTGGACTTCAATAGGCAAGACTGCCTCCATGCCATAGACCAAGGAAAAGGGAGTTGCCCCTGTTGACGTCCGTGCTGAGGTACGGTACCCATGAAGAGCAAACGGTAACATCTCGTGCCAATCTTTATAGGTCACTATCATATTCTGCACAATCTTTTTGATGTTCTTATTTGTTGCTTCTACAACCCCATTCATCTTCGGCCGGTAGGGAGAAGAGTTGTGGTGCTGTATCTTGAATTGCTCGCAGAGCTCAGTGATCATCTTGTTGTTAAGATTAGTACCATTGTCTGTAATGATCCTCTCAGGTACACCGTATCGACAGATCAGGTTGTGCCGAATGAACCGTGCCACGACGCTCTTGGTTATGGTAGCATAGGAAGCTGCTTCAACCCATTTCGTGAAGTAATCAATTGCTACCAAGATGAATCGATGCCCGTTGGATGCCGTTGGTCTGATTTCACTGATCATATCAATGCCCCACATTGCAAAAGGCCAATGTGCCGTCAGGACGTTCAGAGGAACCGGAGGAATGTGCACCTTGTCAGCATAGATCTGGCATTTATGACAAGTTCGAGAATGTTGGTAACATTCGGCTTCCATTGTGGACCAGAAATATCCTGCCCGAAGGATTTTCTTTGCCATGGTATGTCCACTGGAATGTGTTCCGAAGGTACCTTCATGTAGCTCTGTCATGATCTTTTCTGCTTCAGTCTTATCCACATAACGCAGTAAGGTTGAATCATGGTTTCGTTTGTACAGAATGCCATTGCTGAGGAAGAACTTTGCCGCGAACCTTCTCAGGAACTTCTTGTCATTAACAGATGCACCTTCGGGGTATTCTTGAGCTTCCAAGTACCTCTTTACTTCGTGATACCAGGGTTTCTCTGTTACCTCTTCGGCCTCAAGATCATAGCAATATGCAGGTTCGTCCAATTTCCAGATAATGATCTGAGGAGCCTCGTTGTCCCATTTGACTTTGTACATAGAAGACATTGTAGCCAACGCGTCCGCTAACTGATTCTCCTCTCTTGGGAAGTGGTCAAAAGTTATCTCTTCGAAATGGGGAAGCAATGTCAGTACATACTCCTTGTAAGGAATAAGATTTGGGTGTTTCGTATCCCACTCGCCTTTGACCTGATTGATCACGAGAGCGGAATCTCGAAGACACTCAGAAACTTGATCCTTAAGTCAATTGCAGCTTGAAGACCCATGATACATGCCTCATACTCCGCCATGTTGTTGGTGCAGTTGAAACATAACCGAGCGGTAAGTGGAGTATGAGTGCCTTTAGGGGATATGATCACAGCGCCGATACCATTACCCAAAGCGTTCGAGGCTCCGTCAAAGTGCATAGACCATCGGGATCCTTCCTCAGGTCCTTCATTCGGTCCAGGTACTTCACAATCAGTCACTACCATAATATGCTCATCTGGAAATTCAAAGTTCATCGACTGGTAGTCGTCCACTGCCTGGTGTGCCAAATGGTCTGCCAATACACTTCCCCTGATTTCTTTCTGAGTCGTGTACTGAATGTCGTATTCCGTCAAGATCATTTGCCATCTTGCTATTCTCCCAGACAGAGCAGGATTTTCGAATATGTACTTGATTGGATCCATTTTTGAAATCAACAGAGTAGTGTGAGTCAACATATACTGTCTCAGCCGGCGAGCAGCCCATACCAGAGCGCAGCAAGTTTTCTCGAGCAGTGAGTATCGAGTCTCACAGTCGGTAAACTTTTTGCTCAGGTAATAAATAGTGTTCTCTTTTCGGCCAGACTCGTCATGCTGCCCCATCACACACCCCATTGAGTTGTCAAGTACTGTCAAGTATAAGATTAGAGGTCTCCCTTCAACTGGTGGCATAAGAATGGGTGGTTCTTGGAGATACTCTTTTATCTTTTCGAAAGCGGCCTGACATTCATCGTTCCAACGTACTACTTGATCTTTCTTCAGCAGTTTGAAGATTGGTTCACAGGTAGCAGTTAGATGTGAGATGAATCGGGCAATGTAGTTCAGTCGTCCTAGAAAGCCTCTGACTTCTTTCTCTGTCTTGGGAGTTGGCATCTCTTGTATGGCTTTCACCTTGGCAGGGTCCACTTGAATACCTTTGTCGCTCACAATGAAGCCTAGCAATTTTCCAGATCTCACCCCAAAGGTGCATTTGTTCGGGTTCAACCTCAGTTTGTACAACTTTAGACGGTCAAACAGCTTCCGTAGATGGTCAAGGTGTTCCTCCTCAGTTTGAGACCTTGCAATCATATCGTCGACGTACACTTCTATCTCGTGATGGATCATATCATGAAATAAAGCAACCATGGCACGTTGGTAGGTTGCCCCAGCATTTTTCAACCCAAATGGCATGACCTTGTAGCAAAAGGTGCCCCACTGAGTAACGAAAGTGGTCTTCTCCATGTCTTCAGGAGCCATCTTGATCTGATTATAACCGGAGAAGCCATCCATGAAGGAGAAAACTTTATGCTGAGCAGTATTATCAACCAGAATGTCGATATGAGGCAGAGGGAAATCATCCTTAGGGCTGGCCCTGTTCAAATCCATGTAATCAACACACATTCGGACCTTACCATCTTTCTTCGGCACTGGAACCACGTTGGCAACCCACTGAGGGTAAGAAGTTACAGCTAGAAACCCAGCATCAAACTGTTTCATAACCTCAACTTTGATTTTCTCGGACATCTCTGGACGCATACGGCGGACCTTCTGTTTAACCGGAGGGCAATCTTCCTTGGTAGGAAGGTGATGAACCACAATGTCGGTATCCAAACCAGGCATGTCTTCGTAAGACCAGGCAAAGATTTCCATATAGTCATGCAGCATCTGAATCAACCGTTGTTTCACACTGAGCTCTAGATTGGCACCGATCTTGACTTCCTTCCTGTCTGTCTCAGTACCCAGATTTATCGTTTCCACTGGCTCTTCATGTGGCTGAATGACCCTCTCTTCCTGGAGTAGCAGTCTTGCAAGTTCACCAGGCACTTCGCAATCATCTTCACCTTCGTCTTCGGCTAAGTTGATCGGATTTTCGAAGTCATAACTGGCGGTAGCAGAGTCGTTACCAGTGAGATCCAGAGTGGATTGGAACCTGTATAAGTGAGTGTGTGTAAATATAGCTGTTTTGCAATATATAATAAAAAAAGAAAAGGAGCGCAAGATTTGAAATGCAACAAACGTCCAATGTTTAGATTAATGATATATGAAAATGTCATACAAAAATCCCTCACAAATGGAGCCACGGTGCCCCGGGTAGGACACCGAGCCATAAAAGTTTCAACATATTGTTTGTTACAAATTGAAAACAAAAGAGTTCATTACTGAGTGACAAAAGTAATAGGTGTAAAGTCTTTGGCAGTCCAGTTGCTTGGTCCATTGTCGGTTGTTGGGTAGATCCAACTGTCAAATTCTGATTCCTCCATGCCGTCTTCAATAGCATTCACTCCTGGGTTGGTGATAAACACAGGAGGTCTTCCAATCCTTGCTTTGCGAACAGCCCTCTGAGCCTCTGCAGTGAAGCCTAAACCAAACTTGTCGGTCTTCGGAGTGAAGTCACGAAGTCGGCCCCTGTTTGCGCACTCACCCTTCTCAATCACAGCCCGGGCATCCTTTAAGGAAGCCATCTTCAAAGGAGGGTCTTCACTCACAGTTTCAGCTGACGCCAGTGTCTGAGGCACTTCTTCAAAGTGTTGAAAGGGGGTCTCAATGAATTCCCCATCCATCTCTATGTACCGGAACGAGTTTAGGTGGCTGACCATATATTCTTCCTCCCCCTGAACTGTAACAATCTTTCCTCTAACCGGGTACTTAAGCTTTTGATGTAGTGTGGAGGTCACCGCTCCAGCCTTGTGGATCCATGGACGACCCAGCAAACAAGAGTAGGACGGACGGATGTCCATCACATAGAAAGTAGAATCAAAAACTTGAGAACCAACCCTGATTGGAATATCAACTTCACCATGTACCATCCTTTTCGAACCGTCAAAGGCTCGGACAACAATGTTACTAGGCTTGAGCTCCAAACCCTCACAATCTAACCTGTCTAAGGCTTTCTTGGGCAATACGTTTAATGAAGAATCGGTGTCTACCAACACATGGGCAAGAGTAGTGCCCCTGCATTCAATAGAGACATGCAGGGCGTCATTATGGTTCTTTCCTTTTGCAGTCAGATCGGCGTCAGAAAAGCCCAGACCATTATCGGCAGTCAAGTTGGCCATGCAATCAGTAAATTGATCAGCAGATGTTTCTTGTGGCACATGGGCCGTCTTCAGGAAGGAGATCAGGGCCTTGGCGTGGTCCTCTGAACATAACAACAGGGATAGCATAGAAATTTTTGATGGGGTGTGCCCCAACTGCTCAACAACATTGAAATCACTTTTCTTGATAATCTTGAGGATCTCCTCCATCTCTTGCTGGGAGGCTTCAACAGTGGTTGTCTTTGGTGCCTCCGTCAGGGCAGGCAAATCAGTAGAAATCCCTTTGCCCCGAGCTTCAGAGGACTCGGCAGCAGGGGTAGAAACAGGAACTTGATTAGGGAGTGGAACATGCACACTTGCAGGTGTGATGATAAGGGGTTTCTGAATAGCTGGTGGCGAAATGTCTGGTGAAAACAACCTACCACTGCGCGTAATTTTGGCTGGCCCGGTGATGTTGATGATACCGGTACTCGTATCAAACTCTTGTTTCACTCCAAGCACATAAACATCTGCCGCATAGTGCCATGGGACAGCTTTGTCGGATGTATAAGGGAGAGGCCCCGGGACAGTAATGATGATAGGAGCAATCTTCTGAGTGGACATGATTTTGACAGGCTTCTTTGAGAGAGCCTTAGGAGGTTTGTTGAAAACAGTGACAATAGAAACTTCTTCGGCAGGGGCGGCAGGAACGACAATCTTCTCGAACAAAATCTCTTTGCTATCCATCAGGCTTTGGATACCTGATTTCAGCAAAGGACAAACAAAAGGCAAAACACCACATAGAAGGCAATCTTCACCACTTCCCGGAAATAAACCGGCTAGCAACAGATTCCTTTTAACAGTCGATAACGGAGTAACAATCTCTTCCACGGAGGCTACATACCGGTCTTCTTCCATAGCATTCACTCTATGCTGGGGCATGGGAGCAGTTACAACATTGGGTCTTTCGGGCGCCTCAAACTGTATTTCCTTAGCATCAATAAGGTCTTGAACCTTATTCCTTAGAGCCCAGCAACCGTCCGTAGTATGCCCAAGGCTATCAGAGTGATAAGCGCAACGGGCGTTGGGGTTGTACTTTGGAGAAGTTGTGTTCACTACCTTCGGAGCTTCTTTGACGGTTACCAAATTGGTTGATAGTAGTTGCGGCAAAATCTGAGACAGGGTCATGCTAAGCCGAGTGTACTGCCTTTTGGGCCTCTCACCCCTTTGTTGATTATACTGCTGAGGAGCAGCAACAGGTTTTGAAATTACCAATTCATTGACAGCTTGGCGGCGTTTTGGCTTAACTTGTCTTCTGGGACCGTAAACAGCACTAGCTTCCTTCTTGAAGGGCTTCTTCTCAGTACTCGCAGCGGCACCTTTCTGTATCTTCCCCGAATTGATACCAGTTTCTATTCTCTCACCAGTCAAGATCAAATCTGTAAACCCAGCAGAAGAATTACCAATCAGATGATTGAAGAATGGACCAGACAGGGTCCCTAGGAACATGTCAACAAGTTCACGGTCAGTCAGCGGTGGCTGCACCCTGCCCGCCAAGTCTCTCCACTTTTGCGCATACTCCTTGAATCCTTCGCCCGTCCCCAGTGACATACCCTGAAGTTGGGTACGCGTAGGAGCAAGGTCAGAATTGTACTGATATTGTTTATAAAATGCGGTGGCCAAGTCTTCCCAGTTTCGGATACTGGCTCCATCCAGCTGATAGAACCATTCGAGTTGAGCCCCAGAGAGGCTATCCTGAAAGAAATGGATCCAAAGGTTCTTGTCTGCAGTGTAAGGTTGGATCTTCCTTATATATGATCTGAGATACATTTTTGGGCAGGATAGCCCGTCATATCTTGCAAAGACTGGCACTTTGAACTTCGGGGGGATCACAATTCCAGCAACTAATCCCAAATCTTCGAAATCTAAGCCGGGAACTCTCTGCAGCTCCATAGCTGCCAACCTGTCTTCCAAACCCTTGTACTTATCATCGGCGGGCGGGTATTGTTGATCAGAGTAGTCTTCGTCCTCTTCAGCCTCCTCTTCTTCAACCTCGGATTCGGAAGGTACCGCAGCCGCATTCCCTTTACTGGTTCCCTCTTCAGATGTAGGGGGAAATTCAATCACTCTTCTGGCTTCACCCTCAAACCTTCTTCCTAAGGTAGCCACCCCGATTCTCTTCTTCTTCTTTTTCACTTGGTCTTTGTTCCCCAGCAGGGCCTTTAGATCCTCCTGACCCTTAGCCAAGGTCATCAGGAGTTGTTGAAACTGTGAGTTCTGAGACTGCAAGTCCTTGACCGTCTGTTCAAGATCCATCTTACTGAAATAAACAGCAGAAAGATAAGGAAACCTGGTGTGGAGACCTGCTTATGCGTATGATGAATGGTATGCTTATGTATGCAATGCATTCAAGGATTTAGAAAGTTCAAAATTGTTGCAAACAAAAAGAACGCACGTCATATTAATAAGAAGAAATTTGTCAGTACATAAATGCCCCATGGGCCAAATATTACAAAAAAACTTCTCAAGGTAAAAAGACGTTGCGCATCCTCTTCGGTGCGATGTAGGTGTTGAGGGTCTCTTCCTCATGGAGTCGGCGGGTAAGCTCCAAAACCTTCTTCTCGCTGGCGTAGAAGCTGGCTTCAAAAGTGTTTTGTTCCTCCTTGAGTTGGATCCAACTCTTCTGCATCTCCTCCCACGATGTTGGCATGTTAGGATATAGGATGGTGTAGGGAACCTCTCCTTCCTTAACGGGCTCTTTAATCACAGGGAGAACATGAGGATAAGGCATCATTAGACTCTGGGCTCGGGTTCGTACCCACTTGAGATAAGGCGCAAGAGGGATGGAGTTCTTGTGCCCCAGTGTCTTGTTGTCTACCTTGTTAGGCATCCTCCAAGCTCTGATGAATCTTTGGCGAAGTCCTTGCGCATCGTTATCGAAGTCAAAAACTAGGTCAGGAATCAACATGTCATGAGGGCCATCCCTCCGTGCATATCCAAATTGTCTCAAAGCTAGACAAGGGTTGTAGGTAATGCCTCCTCTAATGCCAAGCAATGGAACATTAGGGAACTCTCCACAATGATCGACGATGATGACATTTTCTCTGGACCAAGAGCACCAATGTACATCAGAGTGAGTGAGGGTCATCAACCGTTGTGACCACCTTAGGCCTTGGTCATTCTTCAAGACAGATTGTGGAAGGTGCGAAATAAACCACCTTGCAAGGAGAGGAGTACAGCACATGAGAACACCCCTCTTTCTCATTTTTCGTGTGTAAAATGAGTGAAGAATGTCCCCAAGCAATGTTGGTATTGGATTTCTGGATAAGAAGATTTTGACGGTGTTGAAATCTACAAGTTGGTCAGGATTTGGGAACAGGACCAACCCATAAATAAGGAGTGCCACAATTTCTTCAAAGGCTTGTAGATCCAATGAATTCCAACACTCTTGTGCCTTCTCAAACAAGAATTTTGCCAAGAAGCCTTTGACACCGCTTCTAGTTTCCCAATGCCCCTTGATGTCAGATGGCTGCAAGTGTAGTGCTTGAGCAACATCTTCAGGATTTGGTTCCTTTTCTGTACCGTTGTAGGGTAGTTGATTAAGAATAGGAATTCTCAGGAGTTGAGAAAATTCCTCCAAAGTGGGCACCAACTAGTAGTCAGGGAAAGTGAATTAGTGGTGAAGAGGGTCAAAGAACTGGAACGGCACCTTCATCATGTCCTCTTCAATGTTGGTGCTGACTAGGCTGAGCAGTTTACCATGTCTTTCACTGAAGGGAGAGCTTTCCGGAATTATTGATGTGAGCTCCTTGAGCTAAGGAGGGATTCTTACAAGGTTGACTTGGATAGTTTTCCTGCGAGGAATTTCCATGACCTACAAAACAAGAACAAAGATGAAAGATCCAAACCCTTGAAGTGGTTAGTGTATGCATATGATGCTTTATGATGTTCATGATGTATGCACAAAACATATGTACAAGCAATTCACACCAAACCCTAGTTTCAGGCTTGCATGGGGTTTCATAGGTAAGTACCCTCTTGAGTGTAGTTGGCTTAAAAACCTGTCCTATAAATAGTAACCGGGTTCTAACGAGCTCAATATCACTGGATTATTTTCATTGTTCATTGTTTTGGTTTAGCCACTTAACTAGCGACCAAAATATTCCAAGAAAACAACCCTCAATGAGTGTAGTATCGAGTATCTACCAACTTCGGACTGCACCAAAGCCTGTCATCTCACTACCCCTAATGTAAGGCCAATATGGTCAAGTAAGGTTCTAGGTCATTAGTGCTTAGTGACATCACTCAGCGGCCCCGTACTCTCCTTGATTGAACTCAAGGGTTACCGGTACTCACAAATATGTCGCACTAATATAGTTATTGCTTCAACCGTGTCGGTATACCCCACACAGTTTCCACAATGTATTGCTATCTATGAATGTTTCCCCAAATTCGGGTGTAGGATTGCAAACCCAAACAAGAGAGCCAAGACATAAAGCAATCAAAACAAACAATTAGTCATGCAAGAGGGTGATCTAAGCCCTAAGGTTACTCCACTTTAAAAGTTCTCCCCAGCAGAGTCGCCAGTTCTGTGATACGGTGGGAGAACTGACTTGGGTTTTGCGTTTGTATTCGCACTTGTTCGGTTTAGCAAGAGTCGCCACCGACTTTTTATTTTATCCTAAGGAAAGGTTAAAAAGCACAGCAAAAACCTTTAAGACGTTTTCTTGGGTTCGGGGAGTAGATTATAGAAAGGGGAGGTATTAGCACCCTTTCTATCCATGGTTATCCTTGGGCTCTTAGTTACTTGCTTAGATCAACTTGCCTTGATTTTCAATTGTTTGAAATGGTGCTTTGTGTGTGGGTTTGAAAAATGTTTTTGAAAAGAGGCCAATGTGGTGGCAACCTTTGTAATGATCCATGTTGGGATGTATACAGAGGTGTATGTCTTTTGAAAAGTTTTCAATATTTTTTGAAAGTTGTTTTGAAAGTGTGGTGATGTGTGGTTTTGAAAAAATAGGCAAGTGTTTTTGTTTTGCAAGTTGGCAAGTAACCAAGAGCTAATCTACCCTAAATTTCTCAAAGATCATTGCTATGTTTTAAACCTTTTAACAATTTTGTTCCACCATCGCATTTGGTGGACAATCTTGTCTTAGGATGTGAACGGGACGGGCGCGGGTCATCGTTTAGACCATGATTGCAATGGTACCAAGTATCTTTGGGCAATTTTTTCCTTTAAGGGACTTGATCATTTTTAGGCAACTTTCGAAAGCGTCATCGAGGGACCATGATCATTTGATTGTTTTGTTTTTGCCAAAGATACCTAACATGCAATATGGCCCATTATTTGAAGGCAACAAGTGGAGTACCCTAGGGGTGCAAGTGTGATTAGTGTTGTCCATTTTCATGCTTGTTTATCTTGAATTTAGGTGAAACTATTTGTTGTTTTTGATTTGCATACAAAACCCTAATTCTAACATGGCATATTTAGAAAGCTTTTAAAGTGCAGAATTTATAGGTCCTAAATTATTACAACACAAATTATGGGATGGGGGGTACAAATGTTCAAATGGGGGATATTTTAGCAAGAAATTAAAACCTAAACTATTACATCCAAATTGAATTATACAAATTAACTAATTGCACAATAATTAAATAAAATAAAATAAATATGCAAGATGCAAAAATGATTTTTATATGTATGTAAAAAGTATTTTTTTATGCGTCTAATAAACAAAAATAAAATGAATTAATTTTTGGCATTTTTAGGTATTTAGGGCAAAACCCTAATTTTGTTAAATAAAAATGTATTGATTATTTATTATATGCAATATTTATTAATTATGTGTAAAAAATAAATAAAAAGAAATTATATTGTCAAAAAGTGATTTTTTTAAAGTTAAATATTAATAAAAAATAAAAATGTATTATTTTTATGTTTTTAACCTAAATATACTAATAAATATATGAGTATTTGTATTATTTATTAAATATATTAAATATGTACAAAAATTAAGTATTTAATATTTATAAAAAAAAGTATATTTTTTATAAGATGTTTTCAAAAAGACAAAATAAAATGAAATCAGAAAATAAATATATTTGTATTATTTTTAGTTATTTTAAATAAAAGTATATTTATGTTTATTTATGTACAAAACTAAATAAAATCAAATAAATATCAAATAAAATGCAAAAAATGTGGGAAAAATAATTTTAATATTTTTTCATGTTTAAATAAAAATATAGAAACAAAATCAAAAGAAAAAAAATGAAAAATGACAAGTATATCTCAAAATGGGCCATGGGGGTGCATGTGAAAAATGAAAGTGCAAAAAGGAAAAATATCACAGGCCCAGCCCAATAGAGGTTGTCTTCAACCTCCAGCACAAAAATGTCAAAAAACGCGCGCCCTTCCCTCCTGGTTCAAACATCCTGATTCCTGGACTTTTAGCACAAACTTACAACATGAAAAATGTCAAGCATCAAGCCACGATTCCATACATACCAAGAACTTGACCTAACTCTCAGAAATGAGAGAGAATTTCTCCATCCCTAATTCTTAACCTAATTTTTTTATCAATATTCAGGTCTTAAATTCTCTCAGCATGTGCAATATAAATGGAAAGTGAGGATATGTATAGCTTCAGGGCCATGAGTAGTGCATTTTTCATTCATAAACTTAAAGCTAACTCTTCCTAGATTGAGAGATAGAAGTCCATGAACTTACCTGTTCAGCTTGGATCGTGTCTGGCAATGGAGGCACTTTCAAGGCAAGGTGAGGATTGGTACAACTTGCTTGAAGTCCAGGGATGCTATTCCAACCTTTAACTTGCTTTGAAACCAAGTGAGTCAAGCTATGGCAATCAACCTGCAAAACATAAAAAGTGAAAAAGGTGAAGTTGGTTAGAGGTGTTACAGGCCGTGTCCAATGCTTGGGATAGCTTGTATATGTGGTATGGAGTGTGTATGAACTGGTTTTAGCAAAAATGCACGAGTGGATTGAGTTATGGAAGTCCAACTGCAGAGGTGTCTCTGTTTTTTGCAGTAGGAGGGTGTTTTGATGAATGGTGAGGTTTGGAAGGTGTTTTGGTCGTGCCTTAGCTCAGTGATGTTGTTTGGGACGTGTCTAACAAGTTTGTCTAAGCTTGTGTTGGCAGAAATGTGAGATGTTATGAGTTATGCAAGGTTTCTTCTAACTTAAGCAAGAAATGGCAAGTTGGTTTACAAGCTTCTCTAGGCCCCTCAAGTATGCTGCACACTTGAGTCTTGATCAGTGTGTTATGTCCCTGAACTTGTGCCAAAAGGATTTGCATTGTACTTCAAAGATTGCAATCTTGACATAAAGTTCCACTTTTCAAAAATGGATATATTGCTTTTTCCATTTATGGCTCAATCTTGTATGCAATGGTTAAACACACAAGATAAGGCTTAAACACAAAGGATTAGCATTAAATTTATGAGTGTAAATGAGATAAAAGACCTGTAATCTAGCTTAGAGCATGCTGAGTTCAAAAATGCAAAGTTATGGACATGGAAATGGCTCATGAACAAAGTGAGTTTTGCCCATATTGCCAAATTCGATTCTCCCTAACCACAAGGTTGTTTGATGAGTTCTTGGACATTTTGGAAAGCTTGGAATGTGTAATACAATCCATATTTGTAATGAAAATTGAAATTCCAAGTGGAAGCATGTGAAAAGTGGCCATGAAGTTAGGCAAAAATCCTGCTTAGAATAGGTCAAAAATTTTCTAAGTTAAGAATGTTTTGCACCCTTGTTCCAAAAATCATAACTTGAGCTACAAGCTTCTTTTGAGGAAACTTTGTGAATAAAAGTTGTAGATTTTGCAATGGACTATAACTTTCATGTTTTGAGTTTTGTTTGAATCCAAATGCATCTTGGTGAAAAAATGGGACAAAGTTAGGAAAAAATTAGGGATTTTCATAACTTAGAAAAATTCTAAGTTATGAAAATTCTTCATTTCAAACCCTAATTTGTGATTTTTGATTTCTTGGTGAACAAGTTTCATAATTTGACATGTTTTGATGAAAAATGAATCTCGACACTTGATTTTGACCAAAAAGTCAAAGTTTGACTTTTCAGTATATAGTCAAAAATTGATCAATTGACTGGAAAATTCATCTATCAATCTTGTGACTTTGGGATCTTTTGAACTTGTTGAGCATGTCAAGACAATTCCATTGGGTCCTTAAGTCCAAATGTGAGCTTGGTTTGCCATTGGTTACGTCAAAAAGTCAAAAATTGCCTTTGTGCAGTCAAAACCCTAAAAATGACCATTTTGCCCTTTTGGTGATCTGATCAAATTTCTTGTGGATTTGTGATCCAAACTTGACCAAATGGTTCATATGAGTTCATAATGTTGATGTGGGTCAAAAATCATGAGGTTTGACTGTCAATTGACCACAGTTGACTTTTTCCCTAATACAGTTGATTTCTAGGTCAACTGTCCCATTGACTAGGCAAAGATTGGAATCAAGGCTTGAAACTTGGTATGGATAAACTTGTGAGTCCAACATGAAGCATGAAAGTCATTTTGGGCCTTTTAGGTCAAAACATCTTTGTGCAAACATAAACCCTAGTTTGGGTCACTAGTGCAAGGAGAAGTCTTTGAGCAGAGGAAACACTAACTGGATCTTGAGCTCTAAGGGTCTTGTGGTGAGAAAATGTTGAGGAAATGGGAGGGAAAATTTTGGGATACAACACAGGGTCTGTTCAAAAGCATACCGTAGGGATTGTGGTATCATTTTCATCATCCTCCCTCTAAAGGCTCATATTTTTAATCGAGAGTTGAATATCATAAAAAGGAAATAATTTCAAATATAGTGAATATGAATAAACTGATTCAAAACAGACATATGCAATGCATTGATAAAGTAACAAAGTTTGACATGAATAAATGTTTGAACAATCAAAAGAAAATTACAAATTGAAAATTCTAATGAACGAAAAGCCCTCTTGTCAAAACTTGTCACTTCAAATGGTGAGACTTGGAGGAATGACATAAACATTCCAGTTGACCATCTTGTGTGAATTCTAATTCTCCTTCATCAATCAGGTCTTGAATTTTGTATTTCAATCTCCAACAGTCGTCAGTATCATTCCTCGGGCTATTGGAGTGGTATGCACATCTTGGATCAGGATTGTAGTTAGGGGACAAAGTCTTGGGATTCAGATGAGGTCCTATCAATGTAATCATATTCATCCTTAACAGATGTTGCAAAGCTTGAGACAACGACATGTTGAGTTTGGTAAACTTCCTTTTGGGTATATCCGGCTTACTCTGATTAACTAGTTATTTTTGGCGAGGTTGTTGTTGGACCTGTGATGTGGTAGCAATTTGGAATAGTCCAGCCTCTTGTCTTCTGGGAAGTTGCTCAATGACTTGGTCCCCAACCTCGACTGTTTGCTTCATATGGTTGCAGCCGTCTTGATGAATTTTCTTGATAATGGCTCTCATCTCTTCTTGTCCCCAGGCTAGGCCTTGGATAAGAGCCATCTGCCCCAGCATTTGGGTTCTCATTGTTTCAACTTCATCTTGCAGTTGTTCCAACCGCTCGTCCTTATTGTCTTCAGGACTTTTCTTGGCCAGGTTCATAGCGAGGAGTGCTTTCAACTCTTCCTTCCCCTTGGATAGGTTTAGGAACATTTCCATGAGTTGAGCCTCTCGAGTTCGGAGATCTCTATTGTTTTGTTTGAGAGCCATTGCTGAAATAAACAGTGAGAACATGAGAGACCTGCTTTGAAACCTGCTTATGCAATGATATGTATGATATATGTATGCAATGTTTTCAAGGATCTCGCGGGGTAAACAAGAAAATGTCTGAAGTTGAGATTTACAGCTTTGATTGAAGAACTTCGTATCTTCGAATGTCCTTCTACGAGAGTCAAGATCACCATATCAAGTGGGTTATAGCCCCTGACTCAAGTTGTCGTGTTTTGGTCTTTTGACGACATCGGCTAGAGGAAAATAAATCCTATTGCCCCTTGCTAGGCGTCTGATTCATCATAACCTGCATCACAGGCCCACGAGATCCTTGAAATGGTTAGTATGATATGTCATGTTATGATGCTATGATGTGTATGCTATGCGTTAAGCAAAAATACAGGGTAAGAAACCAATTTATCGGATTTATACAAACAAGGTCCTGCAAGGAATACAAACAAAGCCCTGCAATGAGTTCAAATTGTTAGGGAAAGAAAGCAAACAAGTCACACAAGTAGCCTTAGGTTTAGGCTTGCATGAATTCCATAGGTAAGTGCCCTCTTGAAGTTTAGTTGGCTCAACCTGTCTTAGAAATAGTAACCGGGTTCTAAGGAGTCTCAATATCACTGATCATCCTTTATCGGGCATTGTTTCAGCTCAGGCAATCTTTTCTTGTGGCCGAAATATCCTGAAAGTATGATCTTAATGAGTGTAGCATCGAGTATCAACCAATCCTCAGCTTTATACCGAGGCCGGCTATCTCACTACTTTCTAATGGCCAAGTTTGTTCAACTAAGGTTCTAAGGTCCGTTAGTGCTTCACGACACCACGCGGCGGCCCCGTGTTCTCCTCGTTTCAACACAAAGGATACTGGTACCAAACAAAGTGTCACACAAACACAACCATCACTTAAACCATATCGGTCTACACCGTACAGTCTCCACGATCTATTGTTGTTTACCTAAAAAGTGTCCCCAGATCCGGGTGTAGGATCTTCAACAATACCCAAGCAAAAACCCTTAAAGATAAAGCAGGAAAAACAAACAAGAAAGCAATTTAAAAATGACCTAGATCCTAAGGTAAACGCCACTTTATTAATTTTCCCCAGCAGAGTCGCCAGTTCTGTGATACGGTGGCAGAACCGACTGTTATACTAGTTTGTGTTTTTTGTTCGTAAATGTTGCAGTAAGCAAGAGTCGCCACCAACTTTTATTTTATCCAACAAAGGAAAAGGAAAAAGAACAAAAAAAACCTTTTTCGAGACATTTCTGAGCACGGGGGGTAGATTATAGAAAGGGAAGGTGTTAGCACCCTTTTTATCTGTGGTTTTCCACGGGCTCTTAGGTACTTGCTCATTTTTAAGTTTCTTTTGTGTGTGTTTGTTTTGAAAAGTTTTATTTACTTCGTGATAGCCCTTGTATCGGTCCTCAAGAGTGTGACGATGTTGTTTTGAAAAACTATTTTGAAAAGTGTTTGTGTAAAATTGGTTTGTTTGAGCAAGTACCTAGGAACTTTCTACCTACTCAAAAAAAGGTCTGCTCGTTTTCCTTTAGACAGTGCTATCCTACTATTAAGGAGTAGGTAGCCCTATCGTTGTATTTGTAAAGGGACGTTCGAAGGGACGAAATGGTCTCTGAAGGCAACAAGCAAATATACCTTAGCATTTTGAAGGGACTATCGTCATAAGATCAATTCGCAGGCAACTCGAGGGACAAGTATGGACTATGATATTTATGACGATTTTGAATCGCGGGTCATTGCTAAGGTATCCCTACATTCGAGGGACGCGGCCATTATTTCCGAGGCAACCAAGTGGGGCACACCCTAGGAGTGAACATGTGGGAGTGTGTTTTTTCAATTAATTATCTTTGCATAATTAGGGTTTTCTACTGTATTAATCATTTATCTTTCACATGCAAGCCTATTGTCCATACATCTAACAGTTAAATAGTTGCAGAAATTAAAAGCAAGAAATTAAAACCCTAACTAATTCAAGGCTTTGGGGGAGTGGATTACATATTCAAAAACCCGGGAAAAATGATAAGTGAAATATTAAACCTAATTTAACTATTACAACTTGGGAATAATTACAATATTTAATAAGAATAAAGAAAATAAGGACGCGCACGACGAGATAAATATGAGAATGAAGTCGAGGTCCTAAAAAAAATCTAATCAATTAAAAGGAAAACATTTTTTTGTATTTTATTATTGAGAAAAATATTTTAAATTTTAACCTAAATCTAACTAATTAAATAAAACATTTTTTGATACTTTATTGAGAAAGTTAAATATTTATGAATTAAACCTAATTTGTCTAATTAATTTTAATTATGAAAACAAACAAATCAAAATTAATTAGTTTTCCAAAATAAAACTAATTTTAATAAAACCTAATTCTACATTTTTTATGATTTTTCTGATTTTATGATTATATAAAAAAAGTGATTTTTGTAAAATAAATAAACAAACAATAAATAATATTAAAGAAAATAAATAAAATAAGAATGGGCCTGATATGATGAGCAATTAGGGGGGGGGGGGGGGGGTGATGCCAAATTTCCTGTTAGGCCCAAAGATGGCCCAGGGTCTGGCGTTTGGTGTAACGTCCGTAATTTAATTAATTATTTAATTAAATTATTTTTGGAATATTTGTGAAGATGTGTTATAATTAAATCAGATTTATTTTATTAAGTGGAGAAATAATAATATTAGAGGTATAATATTATTATGTGGTGAAATAATATTAAAAGTGTAATATTATCAAGGTGGGCTTAATTTGAGATAGTAGATGTAATAAGGGGGTGTAAGTTTGGAGCCCACTAAGGAATAATAGAATATTAGGTTATTTTATTATTTGTTGTTAGAATAGAAGAAAGAAGAAGTAAGAAGAAAATAAGGATTTGAGGAGAACGTGAAGCTGCTGAAAATAGAAGGAAACGACAAGAACAAAGATTCAACCCGAAAATTGTAGAGCGACCTTCAATCCAAGGTAAGGGTGGGGTTCTGGATTTATAATTGGGTTCATGATGTTTGATATGTGGGGTTAGAGGATTGTTGTTTTGTTCTTGAATTGGATATGTATGATGATGTATGATGAAGATTTGATGAATTCTTGATGAATAATGATGTTATTATGTTGTTTGATCGATGTAGTAAAAGAGTATAATGTTAGGAGATGAATTATCATGATCATAATAAGGTTTTTAGGGTTGTAGTATGATTCACGTAGTAAAATATAGAAAAAAATCGTAGAATTAATGTAGAAGGTATCAGTATGTGTCGACCACAAGCTGGATGAGTCGATGGGCGAGGTTAGACTCAGGATGAGTCGATGCATGCAGGGCTTACATCGATACATGTTAGTTGCAAGACTCAGGATGAGTCGATCGGTAAGTTGAATGTGTCGATACATGCTGTGATTTGAAGCAGGATGAGTCGATCCATAAGGAGGATGTGTCGACTCATAGTGAATAGATGAAGCAGGATGAGTCGATCCATAAGGAGGATGTGTCGACTCATAGTGAATAGATGAAGCAGGATGAGTCGATCCATAAGGAGGATATGTCAACTCATAGTGTACAGATGAAGTAGGATGAGTAGATCCATAAGGAGGATGTGTCGACTCATAGTGTACAGATGAAGCAGGATGAGTCGATCCATAGGGTTTTGCGTCGAATCATGTTGTAAAGGAGAAGCAGGATGAGTCGATCCATAAGGTTTTTTATCGACCCATAAGGTCTGATTTTTGGAAGAATCGGTTTTAAGTTGCTGTAACTTGAGTTTTAGGATGCTGTTTGAGATGTCGTTCGAAGCATTGATGAGTTAACGCGATGAACTTCATTCTAGATGATTTAGATGATGATTAAGAAGGGTAATCCTAGTAACCAATTTAACATTTGGGATTAATTCCCGTGAATGATCGTGGTGATGGATTTTGGACAGAATGATGAATATGAGATGTTAGAGGCTGCTGTTAGAATTACGACAGTAGGATTAGTGACAGTAATGATGTACAGTAGCAGAATAACAGTATGGATTACTGTAGTACTAATATATCATCGAGTTGTTGGTGAGATGTTGTTACTAAAACGGTGTTCGATAATTATGATGAACCAATGTAGTTTGATAAATAAATGATGTTTAATAAAGTATTTTGAGATGTTTATGAGATGCTGTAATTGAGATGTTGTGATTTTGAGATGTTAATTGAGATGTTTTGAGATGTTTATGAGATGCTGTAATGGAGATGTTGTGATTTTGATATGTTAATTGAGATGTTTTGAGATGTGTTTTGAGATGATTTGGGTGTTGATATTACATTCATGATGAGTCGCATACATTGCATTTTTTAGATGGAGCTTATGCTCGTTGAGATGGCCTGGATTGGAAAATTTTGAGATGAAGGTTATGCCTTATTGATGCCTATATTAATTGGCATATTTTTGATATGGGAGTTCTGATCCAATGGTACCACATGCATTTGCATAGTTTTGGAGTCGCATTATATGATTGAATAATGAAGTGTATTGATGTTGATGAATGAGTATATATGTTGTAATTATTGTTGATTATGAGATGAGAAGTGGTGATATTAGTGATCTAATTTAATATATTAATTATCATGCGCTTTATTATATTGTTAGATATCTTACCCCTTCTGTTTGAATGTTGCCCTTATGTTGGTAACGTGCAGGTAATCGAGAGTGAATGTTGTATACCTTCAATAGTTTGAGTCGGTGTCATTGCTCTGATATGTAACACTTGGGGGGATGAACGTTTGCTGATTTTTTATTGTTGATTTTCAGTTGTTGACTTTTAAATTGAATTATTATTAATCAAGAGATGTTTCAAAGTTTCCGTTTTATTTAGAGATGTTATTGAAGAATTCCGCTGCGTAGTTGTTGAATTATTTTATTAAAGATGCTATGTTGATGGTTCATTCGATGTTTTATTAAAAGTGTTATATATCCATGATGAATGCAATGAATTTGTTAGAAGAATTTGTGACGTCCCGATTCGTTTGTATGAATGAAATTTTATAACTCTGATTTATTTTGCATAATTTGCTTGGGGTAGAATTGGGGTGTTATAAAGTTGGTATTAGAGCAAAAGGTTGGTCCGACCTTGTCGTCGAGTCTTAGTTGTCTAACAATCGAGTATTGTTATTTTGATGTTCTAACCGTTGTTTATGTTGTAGTAAGAAGTTGAGATGGCTGGAAGGAATGATGCTGCTCTTGCTGCTGCTCTAGAAGCAATGGCTCATGCGATGGAAAATCAACTGAATGCTGACGGGAATGCTGGATCTCGTAGCTTGGCGACTTTCCAGAGGGAGAATCCACCTACGTTCAAGGGGAAGTATGATCCTGACGGAGCATTGGAATGGTTGAAAGAGATTGAGAGAATCTTTCGCGTGATGGATTGCACTCCAACGCATAAGGTTCGTTATGGGACTCATATGCTAGCAGTCGAGGCTGATGACTGGTGGCTAGAGACTTGTCAGAAGTTGGAAGCTGCAGGTGAGAATGTCACTTGGGCTGTGTTCCGTAGGGAGTTTTTGAGAAAGTATTTTCCTGAAGATGTTCGTGGTAAGAAGGAGATTAAGTTCCTTGAGCTGAAGCAAGGAAATCTGTCTATTGTTGAGTATGCTGCCAAGTTTGCTGAGTTGGCTAAGTTTTATCCGCATTACGCTGAGGAAAATGTTGAGTTTTCGAAGTGTATTAAGTTTGAGAATGGGTTGCGCCCGGAGATTAAGAAGGCAGTTGGATATCAGAAAATTCATGTCTTTTTTGATTTGGTTGATAGCTGCGGGATTTATGAGGAAGATAATAATGCACATTACAAGATTATCAGTGAGAAGAGGGGTAAGCACCCACAGAATCGTGGTAAACCCTATGATGCCCCAGCTGGTAAGGGTAAACAGAGAGTTGCTCATGGTCAGAGGACTAGTGGGGGAGATGCTCCTGCTGGTGTGATTTGCTTTAAGTGTGGGAAACCTGGACACAAGAGTAATGTGTGCACTACTTAAGTGAAGAGGTGTTTCCGTTGTGGCAAGAACGGACACGTTGTATTTGAGTGTGAGCACAAGAGTGTGGTTTGTTCAACTGTAAATAAGAAGGGCACATTGGTAGCTAGTGTCCGAAACCGAAGAGGGCTCAGTCAAGTGGTAAAGTATTTTCTTTGGTTGAGGATCAGATAGCTGCTGAGGACGGACTTATTAGAGGTACATGTTTCATTAATAGTACTCCTTTAATCACTATTATTGATACTGGTGCTACGTATTATTTTATTGCTTCTGATTATGTTGAAAGATTAGGTCTTGTGTTGTCTTCTTTGAATGGAGAAATGGTCGTTGCTACTCCATCCAAGGGGTCGGTGACTACTTCTTCGGTGTGTGTCAAGTGTCCCTTGTCGATCTCCGACAGAGACTTTGTTGTTGATTTGGTTTGTTTACCGTTAAGAGGTTTGGATGTGATTCTTGGTATGAACTGGTTAGAGCATAATTGTGTTCATATTAATTGTTATGACAAGTCGGTGAAGTTTTCTACTCTTGAAGAAGAGGAAGATGGTATGTTGTTTGCTAGACAGTTGAGAAAGTTGATGCAAGAAGAAGCACAAATGTTTTCGTTGATGGCGTCGCTATATGTAGAGACTCAAGCTGTAATTGAGGAATTGTAGGTGGTGTGTGAATTTCCTGAAGGTTTCCCTGAGGAGATTCCTGATGTACCGCCAGAGAGAGAAGTTGAATTTGAAATTGATCTTGTACCTGGTACCAGACCTGTGTCTATGACACCATATAGGATGTCTGTGTCCGAGTTGTCATAGTTGAAGAAGCAATTGGAAGAGTTACTTGAGAAGAGGTTTGTAAGACCAAGTGTATCTCCTTGGGGAGCTCCAATGTTGTTAGTGAAGAAGAAAGATGGAAGTATGAGGCTTTGTGTTGATTATAGACAGTTGAACAAGGTGACGATTAAGAACAAGTATCTGCTTCCAAGAATAGATGACTTGATGGACCAATTGGTGGATGCCCGTGTGTTTAGTAAGACTGATTTGAGGTCGGGTTACCATCAGATTAAAGTGAAGAATGAAGATATTCAGAAGATGGCTTTCAGAACGCGTTATGGACATTACGAGTATTCGGTGATTCCTTTTGGTGTTACTAATACGACGGGAGTATTCATGGAATATATGAATCGTATCTTTCATACTTATTTGGATCGGTTCATAGTGGTGTTCATTGATGATATTTTGATTTACTCTAAGATAGAAGAAGAGCATGTTGAACATTTAAGAGTAGTATTGCAAGTTTTGAAAGAGAAGAAGTTGTATGCAAAGCTGTCCAAGTGTGAATTTTGGTTGAAAGAGGTTAGTTTTCTTGGTCATGTGATTTCAGGTAGTGGCATTGTCGTAGACCCATCGAAGGTTGATGTTGTGTTGCAATGGGAAACTCTAAAATCAGTTACTGAGATTAGAAGCTTCTTGGGATTAGCTGGTTATTATAGAAGGTTTATCGAAGGGTTTTCTAAGTTGTCACTCCCGTTGACTAAGTTGACTTGTAAAGGTAGAGCGTTTGTATGGGATGTTCAGTGCGAGGAAGGTTTTACAGAATTGAAGAAGAGGTTGACATCGGCTCCGATTTTGACGTTTCCTAATCCAGGAGAGCCTTTTGTGGTGTATTGTGATGCTTCTAAGATGGGTTTAGGAGGTGTGCTTATGCAGAATGGTAAGGTAGTTGCTTATGCGTCGAGGAAGTTGAGGACTTATGAGAAGAACTATCCTACGCATGATTTAGAGCTTGTTGCAGTTGTTTTTGCATTGAAGATTTTGAGGCATTATCTTTATGGTTCTAGATTTGAAGTGTTTAGTGACCATAAGAGCTTAAAGTATTTGTTCGATCAGAAGGAGTTGAATATGAGGCAATGAAGATGGTTGGAATTGTTAAAGG
Organism: Vicia faba; assembly: GCA_948472305.1. Taxonomy (NCBI): domain Eukaryota; kingdom Viridiplantae; phylum Streptophyta; class Magnoliopsida; order Fabales; family Fabaceae; genus Vicia; species Vicia faba. Next base: position 439,531,027 of record OX451739.1, on the reverse strand, counting down.
ATTATGATTTCGGTTTAAATTATCATCCAGGAAAGGCGAATGTGGTAGCTGATGCGTTGAGTCGAAAGACTTTACATATGTCAGCAATGATGATTAAAGAGTTGGAATTGATTGGGCAGTTCAGAGATATGAGCTTAGTTTGCGAGGTTACTCCGCAGAGTGTTATGTTGGGTATGTTGAAGATTAATAATGAATTTTTAGACAGTATCAGAGAAGCTCAGAAGTTGGATGTGAAACTGGTAGATATGATGGTTGGGACTGATCAATCTGAGAGCAGTGATTTTAAGCTAGATGAGCAAGGTGTATTGAGATTTCTTAATTGGATTTGTATTCCTGATGATGCTGAGATGAAGAAAGTGATACTTGAAGAGAGTCATAGAAGTAAATTGAGTATTCATCCAGGAGCTACAAAGATGTATCAAGATTTAAAAGGGTTGTTTTGATGGCCTGGGATGAAGAGTGATGTGGCTTGGTTTGTGTATGCATGTTTGACTTGTCAGAAGTCAAAAGTTGAACATCAGAAGCCTGCAGGATTGATTCAACCGTTGGAAGTTCCAGAATGGAAATGGGATAACATTTCAATGGACTTTGTGACGGGGTTTCCTAGTACTTCAAGAGGACATGATTAGATTTGGGTGATTGTTGATAGGCTTACGAAGTCATCTCATTTTATTCCTATTAACATCAGTTTTCCAGTGTCGAAGTTGGCTGAGATTTATATTAGTGTGATTGTGAAACTGCATGGTGTGATCGGTGGGAATGAGAACTGACTGTTTTTTAATGCTGGTTCGCATTTGCGTTTGTTTTCGCAAAATGTCGCGGTAAGCAAGAGTCGCCACCGTATTTTATTTTATCCAACAAGGAAAGGACAAAAGCACAGACAAATTCCTTTTTGAGATGTTTCTCGGGTTCGGGAGGTAGATTATAGAAAGGGAAGGTGTTAGCACCCTTTCTATCCATGGTTATCCACGGGCTCTTAGGTACTTGCTCACTATGTTTTCAAAAGTTTTCTTTTCTTTGTGATTGTGGATTTTGAAAAGAGTTTGTTGTTTTGAAAAGAGTGTAAGTGCGAAAAGTTTTGTTTTGTTTAAAAGAGAGCAAGTACTTAAGAACATCTACCTACTCAAAAAGGAATTAAACTGTGCAACTGTCCTTTAGACAGTGCTATCCCACTATTGAGGAGTAGGTAGCACCGTCGTTGGAGTTTTGCGGGTCAATTCAATTTTAGGGACGTGTGGTCACTAAAGCAACGTTAGGACGCTTTAGTGGTAATCCTAATGTCTTAGATCATTTTTATTGAGGCAAGCATTTCGAGGCAACTTATGATCTTGGGACAAAAGGACGATCTCTAAAACATCCTATACTTAATGACCACGCTCGAGGCAACCAAGTGAGGTGTACCCTAGGAGTGGCATGTGCAAGTGCGTCAATTTTCAGTTATATTATCTTTGCATGTCATGGTGAGCTACTGTTGATTTTAAGTTAGGAGTTTAATCTTGTCATGCATAGCCTAGTTAGCATACATCTAAACAGTTAATATATGTACAGGAATTTAAAGTGCGGAAATTGTAAATCCTATGTGTTGTACCCCAAAATTTTCCCTCCCATATTCTTCAAAATTTGCCAAGTCAAAGCTTCAAAATCTCCCCAAGGGTTGCACAGTTCAAGGGCCTCCAAACAGTCAAAATTAGGGTTTTGGTTATGACAAAGTAAATGAAGTTTCCAAGGGTACAATCAAGTCCCATATGCCTATAAAAATGGTCAAACATCCTCATACCAAGTTTCAAGACTTACAGCACAAAATTGCACAGTCAAAAACCCTAATTGCACTACAGTCAACTGTAGGGGCAAAATGGTCATTTGACAGTCAAAAGTTCAAATTTTTGGTCAACATATCATTTTGAGGCCACAAACATCATTTGATCAATGCTTGATCATGATTCTCAAAGTTTGGCTCAAAAAGTCTCAAGATGCAAAAGTTTCCATATTTGGACAGTTGAAAAAGTCAACTGTAACTTGACCAGGGCATAACTTTCACATGGATTATCAGAAAAATTCCATCCAAAGCTCATTTTGAAGAGAGAGACATTTCCTACAACTCCTCTTCACACTTCAAGTCCAAGAAATTCTCTCACAAAAAGTTATCAATTTCAACATTATAGGTCATTTTCAAAAGTCAACAAAAAGGGACTTTAAGTCAAAGGCCATAATTTGAGATTGGTAAATCCAAATGACATGGGACCAAAGGCATTGGTTAGAGAACTCAAAGACCTTTCCAAAATGTCCACGAACATGAGCAAAGCTTAAAATTTGAGCAAGATAGGCCTTGTGGAAGTTGGGAAACTTTTGGATATTTTGAAAAGTCAACATTGCTTCAAATGTCTTAAAAATGCTAATGGGCCTCTTTTTCTTCCACAATTCATCATCCAAGGCATGTGCACGACCATTTGGCCCAAAGGGAAGTTTTTTATCATTTTTATTTATTTATTTGGATTTTTAATCATTAATAATTCATTTAATTAAAATAAATAGGTGAAAAATACTAAACCTAACTTTTTAAATCTTTTTGTGCATGAAATAATCTCAAGATTTTGTGTATAATCAGATTTGGAAAGAATCTTGATAATTGGACATGATTGGAACCAAGTTTGCATGAAAAGATTGGAAAATATTTTGCCATGAAAATCAATATCCTCTCCATCAATTCCTTGATCCTTTGGCTCTGAATTCTTACCCTAATCGTTCACATATACATACTAATGCAAACCCTACTCCTCAGGACCTCCCAGCTGCGCAGAAAAGCCATAACAAAAACTTGAATTTTCTCAAAAAAAGTCCAACACTGAAAACTGTCTTCCAGGGCGATTCAAGCTGAGATAATCATCTCATCACCTTCCTGAGACATCAAGAAACGTTTTTGAATCACTTTCCACGTCCCTAACGCCCAGAATTGGTGAATAGGATTCAAACTTTTTCACATTTTTTTCATAATCGTGTTTTAGTATTCAAGCATATTCATTGCATTTTTTTCATGGATTCTTACTAATTGGATGATTCTGAAACTAACCATATGCTTTGATTGAGTTTTCACGCGTTATATAAGGATTCACCATTAAAGATATCTAGGGTTTTTCAAGTTCTAATTTGGGCGTTTCCAGCTACTGTAAAATTAGGACATGCCAATACCATGAATGGACTCAGCGTGCTTGGACGAAAACAACAGAACCCTCGCGCCTAATTTATGTACTCACATGGCCTATTCGCTATTTCAGGAAACTGCATATTTTGGGGGGGTTCAAAACCCCCGCTAACCATCTCTTATTTTCAGGAAATCAACAAACGATGAAGAAGATGATTATGTGGCCAAGACTGATTGGTTCATTCAAAATTTCGCGCGAAAAAGTCACTAACGCTTTGTTTTATTTTATAATAATTGTTTGTTATTTAATATACAAAGAAGTCAAGTGGAGCAGTTGGCAAGGCACGTTACTGGTGATCTCTAGGACCTGGGTTCGAACCCCAGGTCCCCACCCCTTTCCATATTATTTTCCTTTTAACGCTTATGTGCAGTTTCAGTGCTAGCGTCCATCGTACATCCACAAAATCAAGCCATCCACGTGCCTACTGAGATGGATCAAAGGGTCATAATTGAAGGAACATGATGGACCTGAGTCAACGCACCTACACGCGTCCTGAAAAGGTCAAAAAGGGCTTGATATAAGTGGGCCAGAATTGCTACAATAAACCCTCCATTTGGGGACAGAACCCCCTAGAGTTTGTTTCTTTTATTCTTTTTATATTTTTCTTTTCTTTATTTTAATTAATTTCTTTTAATTCTTTAATTTAATATTTTCTTAAAAAACATAAAGACAATATAAAAATCAGAAAAAAGACAAAAAAATGAATATTTTTATTTAATGTTATTTTTTGTAAATAAACATCATTAATTAATTTTAGTTTTTTAATTTAGGTTTAAATCTTAATATTTTTCTAATAAACTTAAAATTTGTAGAATTAGGGTTTGTATTAATTTTTTATCCTTTTTCTTTTCTTTCGCAATAATTAACTATTAAATATTATTTTTGTAATCAAATTACCATGTAAATAATTAGATTAATCTTAGGTTTAATTTTAATACGTTTTCTTAATAAACTAAAAAACAACTAGAATTAGGGTTAGTATTTTCTTTCATTTAATTATTCTCATTAAAATCATAAGTACCAAAAAAACTCAAAACAATTTCTTTTCATTTTAATTTCATTAATTTAGACAATTTAATTTAATTTCATTAAAAAGGGTCCAACGCCCTCGTTTCCAATTTTAATTCAATTCGCGTATTTATTTCTTTTTCTTATAATATTTATGTAACTCTCCCAAAGCCGTGTAACTTTATATTTCTCGCACTTTAATTCTTTATTTATTTTCTGTCAAATCGGGTCCTGGATTTTAATTTGGCGATGTGGACCCGCGCCTCTGTAATAGTCTAGAATTTTTAATTTCTCGCAATTTTTAACTGTTAAATAAATGCATGCAAGAATGAATGGCCTAAAATAAAAAACAAAAGCGTAGATCACCAATAACATGACAAGATAAAATATCTGAATCTGACACACAAATCACACACTACCCCTAGGGTACGCCTCACTGTTGCCTTGCCTCGAAAGGTGATCGTCGAGTAGAGGATGTCTTAGTAAGTCCTCATGATCCGGGAACCTGGCATGAGGGTAGCTTCTAAGGTGTCTTCCCATTGCTCTGGTGATCACCATGTCCCGAACCTCGAATTGACCCGAACACCTCCAACGGTGGTGCTACCTACCTCTCAATGGTGGGATGGCACTACTTTAAAGGACATTTACACAGACGAATTCCTTAGGGTAGGTAGGTTCTCGTAGATACTTGCTCTAATTTCAAAAACAAATCAAAAAATACTTTTCACACCAACACATTTTCAAAAAGCTTTCGAAAGCAATTTTTTCAAACACTCTTGAGGACCGATACAAGAGTCGAACTGAAATTTTCAAAGAAACTTTTTAAAACCCACAGTTGAAAAGTAAACAAACCATTTTTGAAAACACAAGTGAGCAAGTATCTAAGAGCCCATGGATAACCATGGATAGAAAGGGTGCTAACACCTTCCCTTTCTATAACCTACCTCCCGAACCGAGAGCAATCTCTATAAGGAATTTTTCTGTGCTTTTGTCCTTTCCATTTGTAGAAAATAAAAGACGGTGGCGACTCTTGCTTCCGCGACATTTCGCGAACCAGCGTTAAACAGTCAGTTCCAGATCCACCGATCACAGAACTGGCGACTCTGCTGGGAACTTAACTTAAAGTGAGGTGTACCTTAGGGATAGTTCATAACTGTGTTTTCAATTGTATTGACTTGTGTGCTTTAAATTGTGGGTTGCTTGGGAGTTCTATAGATCCTAACCCGGATCTGGGGATACCTTCTTAGAAAGTAGCAACAAGGCTGTGAGGGAACTGTGCGGGGTATACCGACATGGTTGAAACAGTCTGCTACGTTGATGTGGCACTTTGGTGTGTATCGGTAACCCTTGAGTTCAGTCAAGGAGAGTACGGGGCCTCCGCGTGGTGTCATGAAGCATCAACAGACCTTAGGAACCTTAATTGAACTATCTTGGCCTCTTTAGGGTAGTGAGATAACTGACTTTGGTGCAGTCCAAGGTTGGTTGATACTCGATACTACACTCAATTGAGGGTTACTTTCCTGGAATATTTCAGTCGCCAGTTTAGTGGCTAAATCGAAACGATGAACAATGAAAGCAATCCAGTGATATTGGGACCCTTAGAACCCGGTTACTTCTAATAGGACAGGTTGAGCCCACCAACTTCAAGAGGGTACTACCCAGACCCCATGCTGGCCTTAAACCCTAAGGGCTTGTCTTGTGTGCCTTGTGTGCCTTACATGTTTGTCTTTGTAAATATCTGTGGTGTGTTTAATCATAGCATCATGACATCATCCAGCATCATATGCATTGACTAACCATTTCAGGGGTTCGAATCTTCATCTTTGTTCTTTGTTTTGTAGGACATGGAAACTGTTCGCAGAAAGACAATTCAAATCAGTCTTGTAAGGATCCCTCCTCAGCTTAAGGAACTTATATCCAGGATTCCCGAGAGTTCTTCATTCAGTGAGAGACATGGAAGACTCATCAGCTTGGTCAATACCAACATTGAGGAAGATATGATAAAGGTCCTGTTCCAATTCTTTGACCCTCTGCATCACTGTTTCACCTTCTTGGATTATCAGCTGGTACCTACATTGGAGGAGTTCTCCCGGCTCCTGAAGATCCCTATCCTTGATCAACTACCCTACAACGGTACGGAAAAGGAACCCAAGCTTGAAGAGATTGCTAAAGCCTTGCACCTACAATCATCTGACCTCAAGGGACATTGGGAAGTTAGAAGTGGTATCAAAGGGTTCTTAGCCAGGTTTCTGTTTGAAAAGGCCCATGAATGTTGGAACTCCCTTGACTTACAAGCTTTTGAAGAAGTTGTGGCCCTCCTTGTCTATGGTTTGGTGTTGTTCCCTAACCCAGATCGGCTTATAGATATCAGTGCTGTCCAGATCTTTATGACCAGGAATCCTATACCTACGTTGCTGGGGGACATCCTTCACTCATGTTACACTCGAACCATGAGAAAAAGAGGTGTCCTTATGTGTTGCACTCCTCTCCTGGGAAGGTGGTTTATTTCACACCTTCCACAATCAGTTTTGAAGAACGAACGGGGTTTGAGATGGTCACAACGGTTGATGACTCTTACACATGCAGATATACATTGGTGCCCTCGGTCCAGAGAAGATGTCACTATCATTGATCGTTGCGGGGAGTACCCTAATGTTCCTTTACTTGGAATCAGAGGAGGTATCACTTACAACCCATGCCTGGCTTGGAAACAGTTTAGTTATGCTCGGAGGGATGGTCCTCATGACATGTTAATTCCTGACATAGTTTTTGACTTCGACAACGATGCACAAGGACTTCGCCAGAGATTTATCAGAGCTTGGAGGATGCCAAGTAGGATAGACAGTAAGACACTGGGGCACAGGAACTCCATCCCGTTGGAACCTTATCTCAAGTGGGTACGAGCCCGCTTCCAGAAGTTGGTAATGCCTTATCCTCATATGCTCCCAGTGATCAAAGAGCCAGTCTTGGAAGGAGAAGTGTCCTACACCATTCAGCACCCTGATATGCCCACATCCTAGGAAGAGATGCAGAAGAGCTAGATCCAGCTTAAGGAAGAACGGAATTCTCTTGAGACCAGTCTACATGCTAGTGAGAAGAAGGTCCTGGAGCTCACCCGCCTATTGCATGAGGAGAGGAATCTCAACATCTACATAGCTCCAAAGAGGATGCGTAGTGTCTTTTGGGATTGATTTGCTTTGTAATTTGTGCCCATGAGGCTTTGATGTACTGAACAAATATTTCCTTAATGATAACGTGTGTTCTTTTTTGTCTACAACAAATTTGAACTTTCGAACCCTTGAATGCATTGCATAAACACATATCATTCATCATGTGCATAGCAGGTTTTCTTCTTTTCAGGTTGCTTACAGTTCTTCGCTGTTTATTTCAGCATCATGAATCCTGACTCATAATCAACTGAGATGTCCATCAAAGCTCTTCAGGCGCAGAATGCGCAATTTCAGGAACTAATCATGGGTTTGGCTCAGGGCCAAGAAGAGCTGAAGGCTCTGCTCCTGAAGAAGGAGAAGAGGAAGAAGAGAAGGACTGTTCTTTTCAACTCGAGCCGAAGGTTTGGCAACACCATGCAGAATGAAGAGGCTGGTTCTTCTATTGGCAAGGGTACTCCCCAAGGGGAAAAAGGTCCTAGTCCGGTAGTCTCCGGCAACGAGACTGATTTTGATGGGGAGCAGTATCCTCCGGCTGAAGATAGATATAAGCAGTTAGAGGACAGACTGAATGCTATGGAGATACAACAGGTACCTGGGCTGGATTTTGGTGATTTGGGTTTGTCTACTGGTGTAATCATTCCTCGTAAATTCAAAGCACCATCCTTTACCAAGTATGACGGGGCGTCTTGTCCCAAGCTACACCTCAGGTCCTACGTGCGGAAGATTCAACCGTACTCAGTGGATAATAATTTGTGGATCCACTTCTTCCAAGAGAGTCTTTCAGGGACTCATCTCGAATGGTTCTATCAGCTGGATGGGACCAAGGTTCGTAACTGGGAGGAGTTGGCTACTGCTTTCTATAAGCAGTATCAGTATAATACCGACCTTGCCCCTACGCGTACCCAACTCCAGGGTATGTCGTTAGGTTCAAGTGAAGGTTTTAAAGAGTACACTCAGAAGTGGAGAGATCTGGCTGGCAGGGTGCAGCCTCCGTTGACTGATCGGGAGTTGGTAGACATGTTCTTGGGGACCCTATCTGGGCCATTTTTCAACCATCTTATCGGTAACTCGTCTGCAGGGTTTACTGATCTTATTTTGACCGGAGAGAGAATTGAGGCTGGGTTGAAGTCTGGTAAGATTCCGAAGGGTGCATCGTCTAATTCTGAGAAGAAACCCTTCAAGAAGGAGGCTAGTGCTGTATATGGCTCTAGAAGACAAGAGAAACCTGAGCACCACCAATGTGTCAGTGCGGTAATGATTGCTAAGCCTGCTGCTGCTCCTCGGCAAACCAATCCTCAGAGGGCTGAAAGACCTAGAAGAGAATTCACCCGTTTGAGTATGACTTTGTCGCAGATCTTGCCACAGTTGCTGTCCACCAACCTAGTGACTGTCAGAGAGGCCCCCAAGGTTGTAAACACTGCCTCTCCGAAATACAATCCAAATGCCCGCTGTGCTTATCACTCCGATAGCCCGGGGCATTCCACTGATGACTGTTGGGCCTTAAGGAACAAGCTGCAGGACCTTATTGACGCCAAGGAGGTACAGTTTGAGGCATCTGAGAAGCCTAATGTAGTGACAGCTCCCCTGCCTGCTCATGGAGTGAATGCTATTGGGGATGAAGATGAAGTGAATGAAGCTGAGTTTGATAGCTGGATCTACCCGGCAACCGACAGTGGACCTAACAATTGGAGTGCAAAGGACAATCTACCTGTTTCTCTTGTTACTAAGTAATGAATTCCTATGTTTTGTTATTTGTAATAAACAATAAAATTGAACTCTATGGCCCGGTGTCTTACCCGGGGCACCGTTGGCTTCATTTGTGAGGGCATAGAAATTGTCATCTCATATATCATGAATAAAAATCTTGGACGTTTTTCGCATTTCAAATCTTATGCTCCTTTTCTGTCTTTCTTTCCTTTATATATTTCAAAAACAACTATATTTACACACACTCACTCATACAGGTTTCAATCCACTCTGGATCTCACTGGTAACGACTCTGCTACTGCCAGTTATGACTTCGAAAATCCGATCAACTTAGCCGAAGACGAAGGTGAAGATGATTGTGAAGTGCCTGGAGAGCTTGCAAGACTGTTACTTCAAGAAGAAAGGGCAATTCAACCACATGAAGAGCCAGTGGAAACAATAAACCTGGGTACTGATACAGACAGAAAGGAGGTAAAGATTGGTGCCAACCTAGAGCTCAGCGTGAAGCAACGGTTGACTAAGATGCTACATGATTATATGGAGATCTTTTCCTGGTCCTACGAAGACATGCCCGGGTTGGATACCGATATTGTGGTCCATCATTTGCCTACTAAGGAAGACTGCCCTCCGGTTAAGCAAAAGGTCCGCCGTATGCGTCCAGAGATGTCTGAGAAGATCAAAGCCGAGGTTATGAAACAGTTCGATGCCGGGTTTCTGGCAGTGACTTCTTACCCTCAGTGGGTTGCTAATGTGGTGCCGGTACCAAAGAAGGACAGCAAGGTCAGAATGTGTGTCGACTACAGGGATCTGAACAGGGCTAGCCCCAAATATGACTTCCCCCTACCTCACATTGATGTCCTTGTTGATAATACAGCTCAGCATAAGGTGTTCTCTTTCATGGATGGTTTTTCAGGTTACAATCAGATCAAGATGGCTCCTGAAGACATGGAAAAGACTATATTTGTAACTCAGTGGGGCACCTTCTGCTACAAGGTCATGCCTTTTGGGCTGAAGAACGCTGGGGCAACTTACCAACGCGCCATGGTTGCTTTATTTCATGATATGATCCATCATGAGATAGAAGTGTATGTTGACGACATGATCGCAAGGTCCCAGACTGAGGAAGAGCACCTAGATCATCTGCAGAAGTTGTTTGACCGGTTGAAACTGTATAAGCTGAGGTTGAACCCGAACAAATGCACCTTCAGGGTAAGATCTGGAAAGCTGCTAGGCTTCGTTATAAGTGACAAGGGCATTCAAGTGGACCCTGCTAAGGTTAAAGCTATTCAAGAGATGCCAGTTCCTAGGACAGAGAAGGAAGTCAGAGGCTTTTTAGGACGCCTGAATTACATTGCTCGGTTCATCTCACACCTAACTGCTACCTGTGAACCATTCTTTAAGCTGCTAAAGAAAGATCAGGTGGTACGTTGGAATGATGAATGTCAGGCTGCTTTTGACAGAATCAAGGAGTATCTCCAAGAACCACCCATTCTTATGCCACCGGTTGAAGGGAGACCTCTGATATTATACCTGACAGTACTTGACAATTCAATGGGGTGTGTGTTGGGGCAGCATGACGAGTCTGGCCGAAAAGAGCATGCCATTTATTACCTTAGCAAAAAGTTTACCGACTGTGAGACCCGATACTCGCTGCTCGAGAAAACTTGCTGCGCTTTGGTATGGGCTGCTCGCCGGCTGAGACAGTATATGCTGACTCACACTACCTTGTTGATCTCAAAGATGGATCCTATAAAGTACATATTCGAAAAGCCTGCTCTGTCTGGGAGAATAGCAAGATGGCAAATGATCCTGACGGAATACGACATTCAATATATGACCCAGAAAGCCATCAAGGGAAGTGTATTGGCAGACCACTTGGCACATCAGGCAGTAGACGACTATCAGTCAATGAACTTCGAGTTTCCGGACGAGAGCATCATGATAGTGACTGATTATGAAATACTTGGACCGGATGAAGGACCTGAGGAAGGATCCCGATGGTCTATGCACTTTGACGGAGCCTCCAACGCTTTGGGTAACGGCATTGGCGCCATAATCATATCACCTCAAGGCACTCATACTCCGCTCACTGCCCGGCTATGTTTCAACTGCACCAACAACATGGCGGAGTATGAGGCGTGCATCATGGGTCTTCAAGCTGCGATCGACTTAAGGATCAAGTTTCCGAGTGTCTTCGGAGATTCCGCTCTCGTGATCAATCAGATCAAAGGAGAGTGGGATACGAAACATCCGAATCTTATTCCTTACAGAGAATGTGTGTTGACCTTGATCCCCCACTTCACGAAGATAACCTTTGAACACTTTCCGAGAGAAGAGAATCAGTTGGCGGACGCGTTAGCTACAATGTCTTCTATGTTCAAGGTCAAATGGGACAATGAGGCTCCCCGGATCATCATCTGGAAACTGGACGAACCGGCATACTGTTGTGATCTCGAGACTGAATTGGTGACTGAGAAGCCTTGGTACCATGAGGTGAAGAGATATCTGGAAGCTCAGGAGTACCCTGAAGGTGCCTCTGTCAATGATAAAAAGTTTCTGAGAAGGTTCGCAGCAAAGTTCTTCCTTAGCAACGGCATCTTGTACAAGCGAAACCATGATTCGACCTTACTGCGTTGTGTGGATAAGAATGAAGCAGAAAGGATCATGGAAGAGCTACATGAAGGGACCTTTGGTACACACTCCAGTGGGCACACTATGGCGAAGAAAATCTTACGGGCAGGGTATTTCTGGTCCACCATGGAAGCTGACTGTTACCAACATTCCCGGACATGCCATAAATGCCAGATTTATGCAGACAAGGTGCATGTTCCCCCAGTTCCTCTGAATGTTCTGACTGCGCCTTGGCCGTTTGCAATGTGGGGCATAGACATGATCGGTGAGATCAAACCTACGGCATCTAATGGGCATCGCTTCATCCTGGTAGCGATTGATTATTTCACGAAGTGGGTCGAGGCAGCTTCCTACGCTACGGTAACCAAGACTGTTGTGGCACGGTTCATTCGGCATAACCTAATCTGTCGATACGGCGTCCCTGAGAGAATTATTACAGACAACGGTACCAATCTTAATAACAAGATGATCACTGAGCTCTGTGAGCAGTTCAAGATACAGCACCATAACTCTTCTCCTTACAGACCGAAGATGAATGGGGCTGTAGAAGCAGCAAATAAAAATATTAAGAAAATCGTGCAGAAGATGACAGTGACTTATAAAGATTGGCATGAGATGTTACCGTTTGCTCTACATGGGTACCGTACTTCAGCCAGGACGTCAACCGGGGCAACTCCTTTCTCCTTGGTTTATGGTATGGAGGCAGTCTTACCGATCGAAGTGCAAATACCCTCTCTCCGGATAATGAAGGATGCAAATCTGAATGAAGATGATTAGATCCAGACACGACTTGATCAGCTAAACCTTATTGACGAAAAGAGACTTGCTGCTATCTGTCATGGTCAGACGTATCAGAAACGGATGATCAGGGCATTTAACAAAAAGGTCAGACCACAGGAATATCAAGTTGGGGATCTGGTAATCAAGCGAATCATCCTTCCTCAGAGTGATCCAAGGGGCAAATGGACCCCTACGTACGAAGGGCCATTTGTGGTTAAACATGTGTTCTCAGGAGGAGCCATGATTCTAACCAACATGGATGGTGACGACCTTCCTCACCCCGCCAATGCAGACATAGTAAAAAGATACTACGCATGAAAAAGACCCGCTAGGCTGACATGCCTAGGCAAAAATTAGGGCTTCCCGTCGAACCAAAAGGGTTCGGGAAAAATGAAGGGATGAAATGAAAAAAATCTGTACACCCGGCAAGTCGAAAACCTGAAAAGGAGGCTTGGGCAAAAATGGGTATCCCGGTGGACTGAAGACCCGAAAGGGCGGTCCAGGCAAAAGTTAGGGATAAAAGCGTAATACTATGTCTCATTGGATCACTTTGCATCCAGAATCCGGTACCTACATCAAGTTCAGACGGCATCGATCAGTCAGCTTCATCTTCAACCAAGGTCATCAAGTGATGAGACGCTCGGAGATATAAAGGCAATAGCAGAGTTGAAACCCAGTGGGATCATTCATTTCACACAGCTGTTTTATTTTCTCTTGTACAAAAATTTGTATAAACTCTTCTGTTCGGCGCCGTTCTCTTACTAGGACGTCAGCCTCTTGTACATAAAACGCCTATTTACAGGCAATTCAACAATCAATACAAATACACTTTTCAGTTAAAATTGCCATTTGCTTTTTCCTTTTTTCTGTTTTGTTTTGCGAAGAACGTCCAAGGTTCGATTTGTGATATATGCATTGACAATAATTTGCTAATTCATGAATATTTGCATACGAAACAAAGGAGTAATTACGGGTAACATTAGAAACAGGGGCAATAAAGAGTTGTCCAAGCCATCTAATTGTTCTATCCACTAAGGTACCAAGGTAGGCTCAACTAAAGAACATAACCAGATATCCTAATTCCCCAGAGAATGAGCCAACAAGCAGTATATTCTCCTCAAGCAAAGTTATCAAATCTTAAAGGAGTTGGGTATCCTCCAGCAGGTCTCAACATTCCCCAGCAGAAATATACATATTCTTAACAAGCATCCCCGGCAGTCTTGGTCTAAAGATTGTTCCCCGGAGGTATATCGAACATTCAACGGAATCACTTCCCCGATACAGTTCAAAACTTCCCCAGGAGAGTCTAACCCGGTTCCCCAGGAAAGTTGGGATCCATCTCCCCAAGCAGTAAGCTAATCCCCAGTAGATGCTGGAAGCTTCTCCTCTACAGCGCACGAACGCGTCCCGACTTTATTCAAAGAGTTATTTCCCTACCAGGATATAACTGGGTTACCCTCAGCCAAAAGCCACGGAAAGAGCGTTCTCGGCGAAGTCTTCTTATCCCCATCGAAGTCTATTAACACTTCCAACACAACAAGGGTATCCCCAGCGAGTTATCCTCATCAACCTCAGCAAAGTACCTCTCTCCCCACAGAGTATTGCTTCCCAGCAAGATCGTTAGAGTACTTTCCTCCCTGCAGAGTAGACCATTCGCCAAGTTTATTCCCCAACAGAGTCATCTTCTCCTACCGGTATTCTTGCAACTATCATCCCCAGCGGAAGCAAAATCTATTTTCCAACATCAGCCCAGGAGTGACTTCCCGGCACCCGTCAAGGATTTACTTTCCTAGACGAAAACATACATTCCTAAACATTTCCGTACATTATAGCATGCATATACGCATCATATCTTACAAATCTCATTTATGTTGAGAACATCATTGCTTGATCCATATCATGCATTGCATATGACTGACCTTTACCTTTCAGGAAAGATTCAGTTAAGTTCTCAGCTATATGCAAGACCTAGACCGGTTCAGTTAAATCGACTCCAAAGATTTCTCTGTTTCTTATCCAGTCCAAGGCCTTCTCTGGTTCAGTCAGATCGACCCTAAGATCTCCCTGTTCCTTATCCAGTTGAAGACATTTCAAGACCTAGACCGGTTCAGTTAATCGACCCTAAGGTTTTCTGTTTCTTATCCAGTCCAAGGCCTTCTCTAGTCCAGTTAAATCGACCCCTAACAGATTTTTCTAATGAAGACTTAGTAGAAGATACCCAAGATTCTCTCAATGATACTGTTGAGGTTGTAGTCTGCTATGGTTCTCTCCCCGATACTGCGAAGGTAGTAATCATCCCAAGCTTCTCTCAGCGTTACTGTTGAAGTAGAAGTTATCCAAGATTCTCTCAATGATACTGTTGAGGTTGTAGTCGCCTGTGGTTCTCTCCCCGATATTGCGGAGGTAGTAATCAACCCAAGTTTCTCTCAGCGTTACTGTTGAAGTAGAAGTTATCCAAGATTTTCTCAATGATACTGTTGAGGTTGTAAGTCGCCTGTGGTTCTCTCCCCGATACTGCGGAGGTAGTAATCATCCCCAGATTCGCTCAGCGTTATTGTTGAAGTGAAGTCGTCCAAGTTTATCAGTGAGAAGAGGTGTAAGCACCCACAGAATCGTGGTAAACCCTATGATGCCCCAGCTGGTAAGGGTAAACAGAGAGTTGCTCATGGTCAGAGGACTAGTGGGGGAGATGCTCCTGCTGGTGTGATTTGCTTTAAGTGTGGGAAACCTGGACACAAGAGTAATGTGTGCACTACTTAAGTGAAGAGGTGTTTCCGTTGTGGCAAGAACGGACACGTTGTATTTGAGTGTGAGCACAAGAGTGTGGTTTGTTCAACTGTAAATAAGAAGGGCACATTGGTAGCTAGTGTCCGAAACCGAAGAGGGCTCAGTCAAGTGGTAAAGTATTTTCTTTGGTTGAGGATCAGATAGCTGCTGAGGACGGACTTATTAGAGGTACATGTTTCATTAATAGTACTCCTTTAATCACTATTATTGATACTGGTGCTACGTATTATTTTATTGCTTCTGATTATGTTGAAAGATTAGGTCTTGTGTTGTCTTCTTTGAATGGAGAAATGGTCGTTGATACTCCATCCAAGGGGTCGGTGACTACTTCTTCGGTGTGTGTCAAGTGTCCCTTGTCGATCTCCGACAGAGACTTTGTTATTGATTTGGTTTGTTTACCGTTAAGAGGTTTGGATGTGATTCTTGGTATGAACTGGTTAGAGCATAATTGTGTTCATATTAATTGTTATGACAAGTCGGTGAAGTTTTCTACTCTTGAAGAAGAGGAAGATGGTATGTTGTTTGCTAGACAGTTGAGAAAGTTGATGCAAGAAGAAGCACAAATGTTTTCGTTGATGGCGTCGCTATCTGTAGAGACTCAAGCTGTAATTGAGGAATTGTAGGTGGTGTGTGAATTTCCTGAAGGTTTCCCTGAGGAGATTCCTGATGTACCGCCAGAGAGAGAAGTTGAATTTGAAATTGATCTTGTACCTGGTACCAGACCTGTGTCTATGGCACCATATAGGATGTCTGTGTCCGAGTTGTCATAGTTGAAGAAGCAATTGGAAGAGTTACTTGAGAAGAGGTTTGTAAGACCAAGTGTATCTCCTTGGGGAGCTCCAATGTTGTTAGTGAAGAAGAAAGATGGAAGTATGAGGCTTTGTGTTGATTATAGACAGTTGAACAAGGTGACGATTAAGAACAAGTATCTGCTTCCAAGAATAGATGACTTGATGGACCAATTGGTGGATGCCCGTGTGTTTAGTAAGACTGATTTGAGGTCGGGTTACCATCAGATTAAAGTGAAGAATGAAGATATTCAGAAGATGGCTTTCAGAACGCGTTATGGACATTACGAGTATTCGGTGATTCCTTTTGGTGTTACTAATACGACGGGAGTATTCATGGAATATATGAATCGTATCTTTCATACTTATTTGGATCGGTTCATAGTGGTGTTCATTGATGATATTTTGATTTACTCTAAGATAGAAGAAGAGCATGTTGAACATTTAAGAGTAGTATTGCAAGTTTTGAAAGAGAAGAAGTTGTATGCAAAGCTGTCCAAGTGTGAATTTTGGTTGAAAGAGGTTAGTTTTCTTGGTCATGTGATTTCAGGTAGTGGCATTGTCGTAGACCCATCGAAGGTTGATGTTGTGTTGCAATGGGAAACTCCAAAATCAGTTACTGAGATTAGAAGCTTCTTGGGATTAGCTGGTTATTATAGAAGGTTTATCGAAGGGTTTTCTAAGTTGTCACTCCCGTTGACTAAGTTGACTTGTAAAGGTAGAGCGTTTGTATGGGATGTTCAGTGCGAGGAAGGTTTTACAGAATTAAAGAAGAGGTTGACATCGGCTCCGATTTTGACGTTTCCTAATCCAGGAGAGCCTTTTGTGGTGTATTGTGATGCTTCTAAGATGGGTTTAGGAGGTGTGCTTATGCAGAATGGTAAGGTAGTTGCTTATGCGTCGAGGAAGTTGAGGACTTATGAGAAGAACTATCCTACGCATGATTTAGAGCTTGTTGCAGTTGTTTTTGCATTGAAGATTTTGAGGCATTATCTTTATGGTTCTAGATTTGAAGTGTTTAGTGACCATAAGAGCTTAAAGTATTTGTTCGATCAGAAGGAGTTGAATATGAGGCAATGAAGATGGTTGGAATTGTTAAAGGATTATGATTTCGGTTTAAATTATCATCCAGGAAAGGCGAATGTGGTAGCTGATGCGTTGAGTCGAAAGACTTTACATATGTCAGCAATGATGATTAAAGAGTTGGAATTGATTGGGCAGTTCAGAGATATGAGCTTAGTTTGCGAGGTTACTCCGCAGAGTGTTATGTTGGGTATGTTGAAGATTAATAATGAATTTTTAGACAGTATCAGAGAAGCTCAGAAGTTGGATGTGAAACTGGTAGATATGATGGCTGGGACTGATCAATCTGAGAGCAGTGATTTTAAGCTAGATGAGCAAGGTGTATTGAGATTTCTTAATTGGATTTGTATTCCTGATGATGCTGAGATGAAGAAAGTGATACTTGAAGAGAGTCATAGAAGTAAATTGAGTATTCATCCAGGAGCTACAAAGATGTATCAAGATTTAAAAGGGTTGTTTTGATGGCCTGGGATGAAGAGTGATGTGGCTTGGTTTGTGTATGCATGTTTGACTTGTCAGAAGTCAAAAGTTGAACATCAGAAGCCTGCAGGATTGATTCAACCGTTGGAAGTTCCAGAATGGAAATGGGATAACATTTCAATGGACTTTGTGACGGGGTTTCCTAGTACTTCAAGAGGACATGATTAGATTTGGGTGATTGTTGATAGGCTTACGAAGTCATCTCATTTTATTCCTATTAACATCAGTTTTCCAGTGTCGAAGTTGGCTGAGATTTATATTAGTGTGATTGTGAAACTGCATGGTGTGATCGGTGGGAATGAGAACTGACTGTTTTTTAATGCTGGTTCGCATTTGCGTTTGTTTTTGCAAAATGTCGCGGTAAGCAAGAGTCGCCACCGTATTTTATTTTATCCAACAAGGAAAGGACAAAAGCACAGACAAATTCCTTTTCGAGATGTTTCTCGGGTTCGGGAGGTAGATTATAGAAAGGGAAGGTGTTAGCACCCTTTCTATCCATGGTTATCCACTGGCTCTTAGGTACTTGCTCACTATGTTTTCAAAAGTTTTCTTTTCTTTGTGATTGTGGATTTTGAAAAGAGTTTGTTGTTTTGAAAAGAGTGTAAGTGCGAAAAGTTTTGTTTTGTTTAAAAGAGAGCAAGTACTTAAGAACATCTACCTACTCAAAAAGGAATTAAACTGTGCAACTGTCCTTTAGACAGTGCTATCCCACTATTGAGGAGTAGGTAGCACCGTCGTTGGAGTTTTGCGGGTCAATTCAATTTTAGGGACGTGTGGTCACTAAAGCAACGTTAGGACGCTTTAGTGGTAATCCTAATGTCTTAGATCATTTTTATTGAGGCAACCATTTCGAGGCAACTTATGATCTTGGGACAAAAGGACGACCTCTAAAACATCCTATACTTAATGACCACGCTCGAGGCAACCAAGTGAGGTGTACCCTAGGAGTGGCATGTGCAAGTGTGTCAATTTTCAGTTATATTATCTTTGCATGTCATGGTGAGCTACTGTTGATTTTAAGTTAGGAGTTTAATCTTGTCATGCATAGCCTAGTTAGCATACATCTAAACAGTTAATATATGTACAGGAATTTAAAGTGCGGAAATTGTAAATCCTATGTGTTGTACACCAAAATTTGCCCTCCCATATTCTTCAAAATTTGCCCTCCCATATTCTTCAAAATTTGCCAAGTCAAAGCTTCAAAATCTCCCCAAGGGTTGCACAGTTCAAGGGCCTCCAAACAGT
Source organism: Vicia faba (assembly GCA_948472305.1). Lineage (NCBI taxonomy): Eukaryota > Viridiplantae > Streptophyta > Magnoliopsida > Fabales > Fabaceae > Vicia > Vicia faba. Next base: position 439,512,148 of record OX451739.1, on the reverse strand, counting down.
CAAAATTAGGGTTTTGGTTCTGACAAAGTAAATGAAGTTTCCAAGGGTCCAATCAAGTCCCATATGCCTATAAACATGGTCAAACATCCTCATACCAAGTTTCAAGACTTACAGCACAAAATTGCACAGTCAAAAACCCTAATTGCACTACAGTCAACTGTAGGGGCAAAATGGTCATTTGACAGTCAAAAGTTCAAATTTTTGGTCAACATCTCATTTTGAGGCCACAAACATCATTTGATCAATGCTTGATCATGATTCTCAAAGTTTGGCTCAAAAAGTCTCAAGATGCAAAAGTTTCCATATTTGGATAGTTGAAAAAGTCAACTGTAACTTGACCAGGGCATAACTTTCACATGGATTATCATAAAAATTCCATCCAAAGCTCATTTTGAAGAGAAAGACATTTCCTACAACTCCTCCTCACACTTCAAGTCCAAGAAATGCTCTCACAAAAAGTTATCAATTTCAACATTATAGGTCATTTTCAAAAGTCAACAAAAAGGGACTTTAAGTCAAAGGCCATAATTTGAGATTGGTAAATCCAAATGACATGGGACCAAAGGCATTGGTTATAGGACTCAAAGACATTTCCAAAATGTCCAAGAACATGAGCAAAGCTTAAAAATTGAGCAAGATAGGCCTTGTGGAAGTTGGGAAATTTTTGGATATTTTGAAAAGTCAACATTGCTTCAAATGTCTTAAAAATGCTAATGGGCCTCTTTTTCTTCCACAATTCATCATCCAAGGCATGTGCACGACCATTTGGCCCAAAGGGAAGTTTTTTATCATTTTTATTTATTTATTTGGATTTTTAATCATTAATAATTCATTTAATTAAAATAAATAGGTGAAAAATACTAAACCTAACTTTTTAAATCTTTTTGTGCATGAAATAATCTCAAGATTTTGTGTATAATCAGATTTGGAAAGAATCTTGATAATTGGACATGATTGGAACCAAGTTTGCATGAAAAGATTGGAAAATATTTTGCCATGAAAATCAATATCCTCTCTATCAATTCCTTGATCCTTTGGCTCTGAATTCTTACCCTAATCGTTCACATATACATACTAATGCAAACCCTACTCCTTAGGACCTCCCAGCTGCGCAGAAAAGCCATAACAAAAACTTGAATTTTCTCAAAAAAAGTCCAACACTGAAAACTGTCTTCCAGGGCGATTCAAGCTGAGATAATCATCTCATCACCTTCCTGAGACATCAAGAAACGTTTTTGAATCACTTTCCACGTCCCTAACGCCCAGAATTGGTGAATAGGATTCAAACTTTTTCACATTTTTTTCATAATCGTGTTTTAGTATTCAAGCATATTCATTGCATTTTTTTCATGGATTCTTACTAATTGGATGATTCTGAAACTAACCATATGCTTTGATTGAGTTTTCACGCGTTATATAAGGATTCACCATTAAAGATATCTAGGGTTTTTCAAGTTCTAATTTGGGCGTTTCCAGCTACTGTAAAATTAGGACATGCCAATACCATGAATGGACTCAGCGTGCTTGGACGAAAACAACAGAACCCTCGCGCCTAATTTATGTACTCACATGGCCTATTCGCTATTTCAGGAAACTGCATATTTTGGGGGGGTTCAAAACCCCCGCTAACCATCTCTTATTTTCAGGAAATCAACAAACGATGAAGAAGATGATTATGTGGCCAAGACTGATTGGTTCATTCAAAATTTCGCGCGAAAAAGTCACTAACGCTTTGTTTTATTTTATAATAATTGTTTGTTATTTAATATACAAAGAAGTCAAGTGGAGCAGTTGGCAAGGCACGTTACTGGTGATCTCTAGGACCTGGGTTCGAACCCCAGGTCCCCACCCCTTTCCATATTATTTTCCTTTTAACGCTTATGTGCAGTTTCAGTGCTAGCGTCCATCGTACATCCACAAAATCAAGCCATCCACGTGCCTACTGAGATGGATCAAAGGGTCATAATTGAAGGAACATGATGGACCTGAGTCAACGCACCTACACGCGTCCTGAAAAGGTCAAAAAGGGCTTGATATAAGTGGGCCAGAATTGCTACAATAAACCCTCCATTTGGGGACAGAACCCCCTAGAGTTTGTTTCTTTTATTCTTTTTATATTTTTCTTTTCTTTATTTTAATTAATTTCTTTTAATTCTTTAATTTAATATTTTCTTAAAAAACATAAAGACAATATAAAAATCAGAAAAAAGACAAAAAAATGAATATTTTTATTTAATGTTATTTTTTGTAAATAAACATCATTAATTAATTTTAGTTTTTTAATTTAGGTTTAAATCTTAATATTTTTCTAATAAACTTAAAATTTGTAGAATTAGGGTTTGTATTAATTTTTTATCCTTTTTCTTTTCTTTCGCAATAATTAACTATTAAATATTATTTTTGTAATCAAATTACCATGTAAATAATTAGATTAATCTTAGGTTTAATTTTAATACGTTTTCTTAATAAACTAAAAAACAACTAGAATTAGGGTTAGTATTTTCTTTCATTTAATTATTCTCATTAAAATCATAAGTACCAAAAAAACTCAAAACAATTTCTTTTCATTTTAATTTCATTAATTTAGACAATTTAATTTAATTTCATTAAAAAGGGTCCAACGCCCTCGTTTCCAATTTTAATTCAATTCGCGTATTTATTTCTTTTTCTTATAATATTTATGTAACTCTCCCAAAGCCGTGTAACTTTATATTTCTCGCACTTTAATTCTTTATTTATTTTCTGTCAAATCGGGTCCTGGATTTTAATTTGGCGATGTGGACCCGCGCCTCTGTAATAGTCTAGAATTTTTAATTTCTCGCAATTTTTAACTGTTAAATAAATGCATGCAAGAATGAATGGCCTAAAATAAAAAACAAAAGCGTAGATCACCAATAACATGACAAGATAAAATATCTGAATCTGACACACAAATCACACACCACCCCTAGGGTACGCCTCACTGTTGCCTTGCCTCGAAAGGTGATCGTCGAGTAGAGGATGTCTTAGTAAGTCCTCATGATCCGGGAACCTGGCATGAGAGTAGCTTCTAAGGTGTCTTCCCATTGCTCTGGTGATCACCATGTCCCGAACCTCGAATTGACCCGAACACCTCCAACGGTGGTGCTACCTACCTCTCAATGGTGGGATGGCACTACTTTAAAGGAAATTTACACAGACGAATTCCTTAGGGTAGGTAGGTTCTCGTAGATACTTGCTCTAATTTAAAAAACAAATCAAAAAATACTTTTCACACCAACACATTTTCAAAAAGCTTTCGAAAGCAATTTTTTCAAACACTCTTGAGGACCGATACAAGAGTCGAACTGAAATTTTCAAAGAAACTTTTTAAAACCCACAGTTGAAAAGCAAACAAACCATTTTTGAAAACACAAGTGAGCAAGTATCTAAGAGCCCATGGATAACCATGGATATAAAGGGTGCTAACACCTTCCCTTTCTATAACCTACCTCCCGAACCGAGAGCAATCTCTATAAGGAATTTTTCTGTGCTTTTGTCCTTTCCATTTGGAGAAAATAAAAGACGGTGGCGACTCTTGCTTCCGCGACATTTCGCGAACCAGCGTTAAACAATCAGTTCCAGATCCACCGATCACACTATGCTATTACAAGGCTTCGGGGAGGGGGATTATTTACATGTCCAAAAATTGGGGAAATAAAAGCAGTAAAAGAGGTCTTAGTTTAAGCTATTACATCCCAGTTAGCAGTTACAATAAAATAAACGCGCGCGAATCTTAAAAATCCTAAGTATATAATCTTTTTATTGTTTTATTTTTTGGGAAAATGTTAAATGTTCAATCAAGTCAAATTTAATTAAATAAAAATACTGTTTAAAATTAACTCTAAAATAAACCTAATGTTTTTTTGCATTTTTTGTTTAAGAAAAGGATTGAATTCAAACAAATCCTAGGTCTACTGATTTTAAAATTGAAGAAAATAAGTTAAAATAATTAACTAAATTAAATCCTAATTCTAAGTTATTTATTTTTTATGATTTTTATGTTGATTAAAAAACAAACTAAAATAAATAAACTAAAACAAAGTAAACAAAGTACAAATGGGCCAGGCAGCAAAACAAGAAAAAAAATATAATTCTGGAGGTCTAGGTCGAAAGAGGTGCAGACTGTCTTTCGAACCAGTGAAGAGTCTTGATCGAAGGTGCATGAGGGGCTGCACTCTGAGGGTGTTCGATCTGGACATGTCATCCTTCGATCTGGAAATCTTGGGTCCAGTTCGAAGCTAAACTGTTGAGCTTCGAAACTCTGAACAGGAATTTGAGAATGTATTTCCTGCAAGAAACGAAACACATGTTAAAGGTCCAGGGGGGACTTTACCCCCCCTGGTTCGAATCTCCCCCTTATTCGCACCTGCTGAATCTGGGTCTGGGTTTGTTTTATCCTGGGATTCGAAGGAGAAACTCAGATTGTGCCCAAGCAATGGCACAATCTCATCTCTACGCTGTAGCTTATATGTAGCACATTAAATCATTCACAAACAGCAGTAATAATATGAATATGCAATAAAAATGAATTTAAAAATGAGTTTTGAGATTAGATCCTTTTTTACCAAATAGAGGTGCTTCGATCTGTAGTTCTGAGGGTGGAGGTGTTCGCTGGGCTGCAGCTCTGGCTGGTGCAAGGATTGGGTATGGCCTCCTGGAAGTGCTGATGACTTTTGGCAGCGTATCTCCAAGCTCTCTATTTTTCTGTATATTTTTTTGTGTCCCCTGCAGAGTTTTTGTGTGTTGGATATGTATGATGGCCTCTGTATTTATAGGGGTGTGAGGGTGCAGTAATGGCAAGAGACAACCATTAAACAGGCCATTAAATGCCATGAGACAAGAAACTGACACATTAAATAATTTCCTTTTTTGAAACATTTGTGTCTCTTGAATGAACCTGGACGCTTTTGACTTGAGTGCCCTCTTGATGACCTCCTTCGAATGGCCCTTGTCCAAAGATCAGTCGAAGGATGCTAATTAAAATTCCAATCGAAAGGCTTTGTTAACAGGCCAATCAAAAGGTGTTGTTCATGCTAATCGAAGGACATGGCTAACATGCCTGTCAAAGCTGCCTTGACACAATGCTAAATCGAAGGATCCCTTGGCATGCCAATCGAAGGCCTGGCCCAGGGTGCCAATCGAAAGGCTCATTCAGAATCCCAATCGAAGGGTCTTTCAGAATGCAAATCGAAGTGCTTGTCCATAATGCCAATCGAAGTGTCCCTTTAAAGTACCAATCGAAGGGCCTTTCAGAATGCCAATCGAAGGCCTTGACATAATGCCAATCGAAATACTTGTCCATGCCAATCGAAATGCTCCTTCAGAATGCCAATCGAAGGGCCTTTCAGAATGGAAATCGAAAGGTACTTAAAGCACCAGTCAAAAATTTTCTTTTTCCTTAGGCAAGGGTTTGTGATCAACCATGCAGGGGAAGACTTTGGAAAACATGAGAGGGAAAATTTTGGGGTGCAACAGTTGCCCCTGTTCAATTTTCTTAAACCTGAGGATATAGATTGGCTTTCGAGCCTTTCGTGATCCGAAGGTGGAAGATAATTGAACACTAGAGTGCCCAGAAATTTTCACTCGCATGGTGTAGTATTAGCATTATGATGTCAGGAATGGGCTTACAGATGCCATTTGGAGATTGTTGATAGGAGGATGGGCTTATAGATGCCATCTGCAGGAGTGTCGATCGCATAAGAGATTCCTTAGCGAGAACTTGCATACCTGTTGTTGTAGAAGATTCCACTGGGGAAGTCTAACTTTGTTGAGATTTAGATAGTTTTCCTGGCTTGTTACAGGTATTAATCCACAATCAGTCGTCCACCGATATTTTCCTGGCTTGCTACAGGTATTAAACTTGGACTTGAAAAGGTTGGTCGAGGAGATATCTGTCCTGGCTGGTTTCAGGTATTAATCTCTGACCTGAGAAAGAAAGGTATTCCTGGCTTGTTACAGGTATTAATCTTCAATCTCTTCATGTAGATAATTTTCCTGGCTTGTTACAGGTATTAATCTACAATCAGTCGTCCACAGATATTTTCCTAGCTTGCTACAGGTATTAAACTGGGACCTGATTTTGTCTCCATTGACACGCTTTGCTTCAGAAAAATCTTTAGGAATCGATTTAACTGATTTTGTCTCTATTGACAGGCTTTTCTTCAGAAAAATCTTTAGGAATCGATTTAACTGATTTTGTCTCCATTGACTGGCTTTGCTTCAGAAAAACCTTTAGGAATCGATTTAACTGGACCAGACAAGATCTTGGAATATCTTCAACTGGATCGGCATCAGAAAAATCTTTAGGAATCGATTTAACTGGACCAGAGAAGGCCTTTGACTGGATCGGCATCAGAAAAATCTTTAGGAATCGATTTAACTGGACCAGACAAGGTCTTGGAATATCTTCAACTGGATTGGCATCAGAAAAATCTTTAGGAATCGATTTAACTGGACCAGAGAAGGCCTTGGAATATCTTCAACTGGATCGGCATCAGAAAAATATTTAGGAATCAATTTAACTGGACCAGAGAAGGCCTTTGACTGGACCGGCATCAGAAAAATCTTTAGGAATTGATTTAACTGGACCGGACAAGGTCTTGGAATATCTTCAACTGGATCGGCATCAGAAAAATCTTTAGGAATCGATTTAACTGGACCAGAGAAGGCCTTGGAATATCTTCAACTGGATCAGTATCAGAAAAATCTTTAGGAATTGATTTAACTGGACCAGAGAAGGCCTTTGACTGGATCGGCATCAGAAAAATCTTTAGGAATCGATTTAACTGGACCAGACAAGGTCTTGGAATATCTTCAACTGGATCGGCATCAGAAAAATCTTTAGGAATCGATTTAACTGGACCAGAGAAGGCCTTGGAATATCTTCAACTAGATCGGCATCAGAAAAATCTTTAGGAATCGATTTAACTAGACCAGAGAAGGCCTTTGACTGGATCGGCATCAGAAAAATCTTTAGGAATCGATTTGACTGGACCAGACAAGGTCTTGGAATATCTTCAACTGGATCGGTATCAGAAAAATCTTTAGGAATCAATTTGACTGGACCAGAGAAGGCCTTTTGATATGGCTGAGAATTTAACTGCATCCTTCCTGAAAGGTAAAGGTTAGTCATATGCAATGCATGATATGGATCAAGCAATGATGTTCTCAACATAAATGAGATTGTATGGTATGATGCGTTTATGCATGTATCATGATGTATGGAAATGTAATGTTTTAGCTGGGGAAAATAAATCCCGGATAGCTTGCTGGAGAATAGAGTTGAATTCTTCGGTTCCGCTGGGGATGACGAACGAAGATGATTGCAAGAATAAACCTGCAGGAGAGGATGACTCCATTGGGGAATTACTCCGTGGGGGAGAGATGTTTCGTTGATGATTTTAATGATAATTCCGCTGGGGATTCCATTGATAAGCTATGTTGGGGATTTCAATGATGAACTCCGCTGGGGATGGATTACCGTTGCTGGTGATATTGAACCTGTTGAGGATAGAAGTCCTGCTTGGGGAAAGAAAGAACTTCACTGGGGATGGTCTTTCAGTTGCAACTTGCTGAGGATAACCCAGTTAGACTCTTGTGAGGATAGCCTTCTGAATTTGGCTGGGGAGATACATTTGTATTCTGCAGGGGACAAACTTCCAGAATCTACTGGGTAAGATGATTCAACTCTGGCGGGGAAGCCCTTTTTTAGAGTGCGCTTGGGAAATGGCTCCATTGTGGTAATTTGTATTCCGCCGGGGAACATTCTTATGTTCTGTTGAGGGATGTTAAGACTGTCGGGGATGCTCTTACGCTTGCTGGAGAATGTCTTTATACTCTGTTGGGGATTATTAAGACCTTCTGGGGATACCCGGTCTTTTTAGGGCTGATGGTAGACTAACTCTGCTTAGGGGAGAGTATGGTTGATTCATCCATGGTTGCAAGTCTCATTAGGGAGAGCTACCATTACTGTCTTACTCTGCGGGGAGTGAAGGTATCTTAGCCATATTCTTCAACTGAATCTACCTTGTACCTGGTGGACAGAGCAACTGTACAGTTCGGACAATTCTTATTGCCCCTATTTCTGCGGGAGAAGGTGCCTGTGGAGGCTTTGTGGATCGAGTATTATCCCAACCTATGACAAATCTTCTTCTGGTAGGTAAGTGACGAGATGACGGGACATAGTCGTACGCTTTGATCCCTAATTTTTGCCTGGACCACCCTTTCAGGTTTTCAGTCCATCGGGATACCCTTTTTTGCCCAAGTCGCCTTTTCAGGTTTTCGACTTGCCGGGTGTATAGATTTTTTCATTTTCATCCCTTATTTTTGCCCGAACCCTTTTGGTTCGCCGGGAAGCCCTTATTTTTGCCTAGGCCAGTCGACCTAGCGGGTCTTTGATTATGCGTAGTACTTTTTGACTATGTACATGCTCTCAGAGTGTAGGGAGTTGTCACTGTCTGTAGTGTTGTATTTCCATACTACCAGAAGATGTTTGATCATGCAAGATTCATTGCCGGAATTCATGTCCAATTCCCCAAGTGATTCAGATGGAGATCTGCCCCTGGTTATTTGGCATCTTGAGTGATTGCTTGAATCTTGACTTGACTGCCCCAGGCGTGCTGGATAGTGACGTGTCATGCCCCCTTGTTGATTGTAGATTTGTCAATGGAAGTGTCATCCTTTTTGAAGTGACTTTGTTCACTGAGAGGGCTTTCGTTCATCGGATATTCGTTGTGTGAATTTCTCCACTGTCAAACAAATAGCCAAATGCAAACAGTGATATTCAAATAATGCAAAGTTTATGCTTGTCTCGAAGTTTTGAAAAATGCGCTTTTTAGCAGAAAACTTTTTTTTAAGACAAATTCAACACAAGATTTAGGGCAAAGCCTTACAGGAGTCAGGATACCTTTTGTAACAGTATGCTTTCGAACTAACCCATGCTTCAGTTAGGACTTTTGAAGGGTTGTAATGTGGCTTGGTTCACGGTTTAAGAAACAAAGGATAAAGGCTCAAAGTATATTTGTACCCACCCGCTCTTCGTGATGTTCTTCAATCTTAAACTCAGTTAATTGTGCGTCGAACTCTATTCAAATTTGGAACAATGTTTTGGTGATGGTTCACACAAGTTGAATTTGAAGGCAGTCATCATTTTTGCAAAAATTTTCATGTTGTCGAGGATTTGTAATGACCTCGTTCTTTTGTTTTATTATCCCTAATTTTTGCCTGACTGTTCCTGTTTTCGAGATTACAGTCAGCGGGATGCCCCAGCTTTCTTAAGCCTCCTTTATAGGTTTTGGCTCAGTGGGCTTTTTTCTTTTGAGAGATTGTCTGCCTGTGAGATAAGGAACCACCATTGTCTTTTGATTCCAGAGGAATTCGTTTGATGTCATTCGTTGTATTATGAACTGAGAGTTTTGCGAATTCAATGCGCATCTTTTGAATTAACTGAGAGACTACCCTGCCCCAGGTTTAATTTAAAGGTTTCAATTTGTGTTTAAAATAGAAAACTCCTACTTCTTTGGCTCAAAGGGGTTGACTAGGGATTATCTTCCTTATAACTCCAGTGTTTAGGATTTGAAAGAAATGCTTGTACATCGTCAGCAAGGTCTGTCCAAAAGCATACTGTATGAGATTATGGCATTGTTTCGTCATCCTCCCTCTAAAGGCTTGTAACTTTTAGCAAGAGTTAAAGGTCATAAAGTAAAAAGCACAATTTAAATGTAATGAAAGGATAAATTCAAGACAAACATATGCAAGGCATTAATGAAATAGAGTTTGACATTAATAGATAATTGTTTTAATAACAAAAGAAATTACAACTTGAAAAATCAAATGAACAAAAGTCTTCTCGTCTCAGTACTTGTCACTTCAAATGGTGAGCCTTTGAGGGATGGCAGAAGAACTCATCCTGACCATCTTGTGTGAATTATAATGCCCCTTCATCAATCAGGTTTTGAATTTTGTACTTCAACTTCCAACAGTCGTCAGTATCATGCCCCAGGCTGTTGGAGTGATATGCACACCTTGCATCAGGATTGTAATTGGGTGAAGAAATCTTAGGATTCAGATGAGGTCCTACCAGCGTCACCAGATTCAATCTCAATAGGTGTTGCAAAGCTTGGGATAGCGGCATGTTGAGCTTGGTAAACGGCCTTTGATTAACCCGTTGTTTATGGCAAGGTTGTTGTTGGACCCATGAGGTAGTAGCAACTTGGAGAGGTCCATTCTTCACCATACCAAACTCTTGTCTTCTTGAAGGCTGATTAATGATTTGATCCTCAGCCTTGACTGTTTGCTTCATGTTGTTGTATCCGTCTTGATGAAGCTGGTTGATCATGGTTCTCAACTCTTCTTGTTCTCGGGCTAAGCCTTGGATAAGAGCCATCTGCCCCAGCATTTGGGTTCTCATTGCATCTACCTCAGCTTGCAGATGTTTCAGTCATTCGTCCTTATTGTCTTCATGAATTTTCTTGACCAAATTCCCCATGAGGAGTGTTCTTAACTCTTCCTGCCCCTTGGATAGGTTTAAGAAGATTTCCCTGAACTGAGTCTCTTGAGTATGAAGATCCTGGTTGTCTTGTTGGAAAGCCATTGCTGAAATAAACAGCGAGAACATGAGAGACCTGTACTGGAAGACCTGTTATGCAATGATATGTATGATATATGTATGCAATGTTTTCAAGGATCTTGCGGGGTAAACAAGAAACTATTAGAATTTGAATCTGATAGCTTGATTGAAGGAACTTCATGTTGCTGAGAGTCCTTCTTCAAGAGTCAAGCTCACCATATCGAGTGGGTCATAGCCCCTGACTCAAGTTATCATGTTTTGATTTATAGATGACATTGGCTAGAGGAAAATAAATCCCCTTTGCCCCTTGCTAGCCATTTGATTTACCATAACCTGCATCACAGACCCTTGAGATCCTTGAAATGGTTAAAGAAATGCTAAGGCATGATGTTATGTACAGGTGTGCAAAAGGGTGAGGTGATGTGAGTAAGCCCTGCAATGAGTCCAAATTATCGGATAAGGACTGTAAACAAAACTGCAAGGAACTCATGTTGTCAAATAACAAGAATGTGCAAACAGTTCAAGTTTGAAGGCATACAAGTCACACAAAAGAGCCCTTAGATTTCAGGCTGGCATGGAGTCTGGGCATTACCCTATTTCAGTTTAGTTGGTTTAAACCTGTCCTGAAAATAGTAATCGGGTTCTAGAGGATCTCAATATCACTGACTACCCTCAATCGATCATAATTCCAGTTTAGCAACCTTTTCTTGCAGCCGGAATCATCGCGAGAGTTTAGTCTCAATGAGTGTAGCATACTGCTACTGTTCTATGGCCAAGTTGGTCAATTTAAGGTTCTAAGGTTAGTTGGTGCTTAATGACTCCTTAGAAGACCCATATTCTCCTCGTTTCAACACAAGGGATATCGGTACAGACTAAGGTGCCACACCAACGTAGCTACTGCTTCATCCGTGTCAGTCTACGCCGGACAGATCCCTCACAGTTTATTGCTACTTACCTAAAGGGTATCCCCAGATCCGAGTTAGGATCTATAGAACTCCGATACAAGCCCACAAAATTAAAAGCATACAAAGCATACAATTGAAAACACAAGTGATCTAATCCTAAAGTACGCCTCACTTATAATTCCCCAGCAGAGTCGCCAGTTCTGTGATCGGTGGGAATGAGAACTGATTATTTTTTAATGTTGGTTCGCGTTTGCGTTTGTTTTAGCAAAATGTCGCGGTAAGCAAGAGTCGCCACCGTCTTTTATTTTATCCAACAAGGAAAGGACAAAAGCACAGACAAATTCCTTTTCGAGATGTTTCTCGGGTTCGGGAGGTAGATTATAGAAGGGGAAGGTGTTAGCACCCTTTCTATCCGTGGTTATCCACGGGCTCTTAGGTACTTGCTAACTATGTTTTCAAAAGTTTGCTTTTCTTTTGTGATTGTGGGTTTTGAAAAGAGTTTGTTGTTTCGAAAAGAGTGTAAGTGCGAAAAGTTTTGTTTTGTTTAAAAGAGAGCAAGTACTTAAGAACATCTACCTACTCAAAAAGGAATTAAACTGTGCAACTGTCCTTTAGACAGTGCTATCCCACTATTGAGGAGTAGGTAGCACCGTCGTTGGAGTTTTTCGGGTCAATTCAATTTTAGGGACGTGTGGTCACTAAAGCAACGTTAGGACGCTTTAGTGGTAATCCTAATGTCTTAGATCATTTTTATCGAGGCAACCATTTCGAGGCAACTTATGATCTTGGGACAAAAGGACGACCTCTAAAACATCATATACTTAATGACCACGCTCGAGGCAACCAAGTGAGGTGTACCCTAGGAGTGGCATGTGCAAGTGCGTCAATTTTCAGTTATATTATCTTTGCATGTCATGGTGAGCTACTGTTGATTTTAAGTTAGGAGTTTAATCTTGTCATGCATAGCCTAGTTAGCATACATCTAAACAGTTAATATATGTACAGGAATTTAAAGTGTGAAAATTGTAAATCCTACGCTATTACAAGGCTTCGGGGAGGGGGATTATTTACATGTCCAAAAATTGGGGAAATAAAAGCAGTAAAAGAGGTCTTAGTTTAAGCTATTACATCCTAGTAAGCAGTTACAATAAAATAAACGCGCGCGAATCTTAAAAATCCTAAGTATATAATCTTTTTGTTGTTTTATTTTTTGGGAAAATGCTAAATGTTCAATCAAGTCAAATTTAATTAAATAAAAATACTGTTTAAAATTAACTCTAAAACAAACCTAATATTTTTTTGCATTTTTTGTTTAAGAAAAGGATTGAATTCAAATAAATCCTAAGTCTACTGATTTTAAAATTGAAGAAAATAAGTTAAAATAATTAACTAAATTAAATCCTAATTCTAAGTTATTTATTTTTTATGATTTTTATGTTGATTAAAAAACAAACTAAAAGAAATAAACAAAAACAAAGTAAACAAAGTACAAATGGGCCAGGCAGCAAAACAAGAAAAAAAATATAATTCTGGAGGTTTGGGTCGAAAGAGGTGCAGACTGTCTTTCGACCCAGTGAAGAGTCTTGATCGAAGGTGCATGAGGGGCTGCACTCTGAGGGTGTTCGATCTAGACATGTCATCCTTCGATCTGGAAATCCTGGGTCCAGTTCGAAGCTAAACTGCTGTGCTTCGAAACTCTGAACAGGAATCTGAGAATGTATTTCCTGCAAGAAACGAAACACATGTTAAAGGTCCAGGGGGGACTTTACCCCCCCTGGTTCGAATCTCCCCCTTATTCGCACCTGCTGAATCCGGGTCTGGGTTTGTTTTATCCTGGGATTCGAAGGAGAAACTCAGATTGTGCCCAAGCAATGGCACAATCTCATCTCTGCATTGTAGCTTATATGTAGCACATTAAATCATTCACAAACAGCAGTAATAATATGAATATGCAATCAAAATGAATTTAAAAATGAGTTTTGAGATTAGATCCTTTTTTACCAAACAGAGGTGCTTTGATCTGTAGTTCTGAGGGTGGAGGTGTTCGCTGGGCGGCAGCTCTGGCTGGTGCAAGGATTGGGTATGGCCTCCTGGAAGTGCTGATGACTTTTGGAAGCGTATCTCCAAGCTCTCTATTTTTCTGTATTTTTTTTTGTGTCCCCTGCAGAGTTTTTGTGTGTTGGATATGTATGCTGGCCTCTGTATTTATAGGGGTGTGAGGGTGCAGTAATGGCAAGAGACAGCCATTAAACATGCCATTAAATGCCATGAGACAAGAAACAGACACATTAAATAATTTCCTTTTTTGAAACATTTGTGTCTCTTGAATGAACCTAGACGCTTTTGACTTGAGTGCCCTCTTGATGACCTCCTTTGAATGGCCCTTGTCCAAAGATCAGTCGAAGGATGCTAATTAAAATTCCAATCGAAAGGCTTTGTTAACAGGCCAATCGAAAGGTGTTGTTCATGCTAATCGAAGGACATGGCTAACATGCCTGTCGAAGTTGCCTTGACACAATGCTAAACCGAAGGATCCCTTGGCATGCCAATCGAAGGCCTGGCCCAGGGTGCCAATCGAAAGGCTCATTCAGAATCCCAATCGAAGGGTCTTTCATAATGCAAATCGAAGTGCTTGTCCATAATGCCAATCGAAGTGTCCCTTCAAAGTACCAATCGAAGGGCCTTTTAGAATGCCAATCGAAGGCCTTGACATAATGCCAATCGAAATGCTTGTCCATGCCAATCGAAATGTTCCTTCAGAATGCCAATCGAAGGGCCTTTCAGAATGCCAATCGAAAGGTACTTAAAGAACCACTCAAAAATTTTATTTTTCCTTAGGCAAGGGTTTGTGATCAACCATGCAGGGGGAAGAATTTAGAAAACATGAGAGGGAAAATTTTGGGGTGCAACAGATGGTGTTCCATTATGCATTGTGTCAGATAGAGATCTAAGATTTACTTCTGATTTTTGGAAGAGTTTGCAAGAAGCGTTGGGTTCTAAGTTGAGGCTGAGTTCAGCGTATCATCCTCAGACAGATGGTCAGACTGAACGGACGATTCAATCGTTGGAAGACTTGTTCAGGGCATGTGTTCTTGAGCAGGGAGGTTCGTGGGATACTTATCTTCCGTTGATAGAGTTCACGTATAATAACAGTTACCATTCTTGTATTGGAATGGCACCTTTTGAGGCGTTGTATGGCCGGAGATGTAGAACTCCGTTATGTTAGCATGTGTGATAAGGTGGCGAGAACCGGGACTGTTTTGAAATGTTGGTTTGCATTTGTTTTTGCAAAATGTCGCGGTAAGCAAGAGTCGCCACCGACTTTTATTTTATCCAACTGGAAAGGAAAAAAGCACAGAAAAATTCCCTTTTCGAGATTTTGAGTACGGGGGGGTAGATTATAGAAAGGGAAGGTATTAGCACCCTTTCTATCCGTGGTTTTCCACGGGCTCTTAGGTACTGGCTTATCATTTTCAAAATTTGCTTATGTGTGTGTTTGATTTGAAAAAGTTTTTGTTTGACTTCGATTTAACCCTTGCTTCTGTCTTCAAGAGTGTTACGAAGTGTTTTTGAAAACTTTGTTTGAAAAGAGTGTAAGTGTGGGAAAAGTTTGTTTTGTTTGAGCAAGTACTTAAGAGCTAATTTACCTACTCGAAAAAAGAATTATTCTATGTTCGTTTCCTTTAGACAGCACTATCCTACTATTAGTGAGTAGGTAGCACCATCGTTGGAGTTTTAAGGGTCAATTCGAAAGGGACGTACGATCACTAAAGCAATGTTAGGACGTCTTAGTAATAACCCTAATGTCTTAAGATCAATCTTCGAGGCAACATATCCAAGGCAACCATTTCGAGGCAACTTTTCCGAACAGTACTTTGATCTTTGCTTAGACAAGAGAGCGACCACTAAAATATCCTATACTTAATGACCGTTTACCGAAGGCAACTGAAGTGGGAGTATAGCCTAAGAGTGCGCATGTGCGAGTGATTCAATTTCAAGTTATTATCTTTGCACATTTAGGGTTTGCTAACTGTTTTAAAGTTAATCATGCAGTCTTGTCATGCATCCCTATATTCATACATCTAATAGTTAATATTTTGCGGAATTTAAAATGCGGAAAATAAAGCTAAGCTATTACAAGGCCTCGGGTATTAATTACATAGCCAAAAACAACCCGTAAAAAAAACGATAAATGAAAGTAAAAAGTCCTAATTAATCTATTATAACTTGTGATCAATTACATCAATATGGTAAAAATAAATAAACGCGATGAATCGAGAACGAAAGAAAATTAGGGTTTTGACCCCGTCTAACCTAATTAAAAGAAAAAAATTATTTTTTGTTGTTTTTAATTATTTTTTTAAGAAAAATAAGGTTTGAATTAAATATGTACAAAATTACCAATTAAATTAAATTAAAGAAAATAATTTATATTTGACCTATTTTTATATTTTTGGTTATTTTTAAGAAAAAGAAAATAGAATTTAAATTAACTAAAACCCTAATTTCTAGCTTGTTTTTAATCTATTTACAAAAGAATTAAAAGTTACCCTAAAATTAAATAAACTAATTAAATTAATTTTTGTATATAAAAAAAATTCTAAATCTAATTGGATGAAAATTTATTTTATGGTTTTTTTTTATAAAAAGAATTAATTTTATGTTAGTAAAAATAACTAAATGAATTAATAAAGAAAAATATAAAAAAGAAAAGTAAAAGAGTTATGGGCATGAGAAAGTAATTTGAGGGAGTGTGAATAGCAATTTCTGGACCCAAAACAAGCTGATCCACGTTGACTTCCAGATTTCCTGCTGCGTGTTGACCAAGGCGTATGATGGATCATCACGTGATGGCCATTAGATCTGGCTTCCTAGACTTTTGGTTGGTTGGATGATGATGGTCCATGGTGGTCTCCCTGCCTTGTGGGACATTGAATCTGTAAAGGAAACTCAAGAAAAATAGTAAATGTTGGAGGAAGGGGTCGAACCCCTGACCTCATGCCCTTCAATGCCTTAACGCTTCCCTGGCCACCACTGGGCCATTTGGTTCAGTTGGTTAATATATAAAACAAAAATAATAAAATACACAAAGTGAAATTGACTACCAAACACGTGCCAAATTTCAAACAGGCGAATGGGATGATGCCACGCGTGTCATTTTCTTCCTCTCTCCGTTGGTAAAAGTCAGAGACTTTTACCTACAGACAAACGTCTGTCACTACAACCCTGGATTGTTTCAAAATCTCCCATGGGCATGATAAATGGAGTCTAAGGCCATGAATCAAGCCGTCTTGACCTGCTGAGCGTTATGGTGCCCTTATTGGGGGCCAATTTTACCTATACACAAAGACCCTAAAACGAGGCCAGAAACCCTAATAATGGCAAACTCTGATACAGTCCATAAAAACGCAATTAAATGTTATAGATAGTTTGCAAATGCTTCAAGGGACAATAATATGTAAGTATTTCATGCTATAAGTGCTAGAATCATGCAATTCGATTTCAAGAAGAAGCCATGGTCGTGGCTGACTTACAGTGAGTTCTAGCGCTGGAAAGTGCTTGTTCTTGATTGGTACAGCTTCCTTGCAATCCCAGGAATCGAATAAGATGGCTAGGGGACCTTGAAAACGTCTGGAAGTGTGAATTCAAGTCAACACTTTTTGATCAAAATTTCAAGTTTCGTTCTTCCTTTGTGTGCCTCCAAACCCTTGTGTTTTAGGTCTGCCAATGTTCACTATATACCAAGGATTCAATTAGGGTTGAAATTATGCTCTCAATCTTTATCCATTATGGCTTTTGATCTTGATTTGATTCACTTGAAAATCTTTCCAAAAATAGGCAAAAACCAATCTTTTCATGCACACAAAGGTCTTGCACGAATTGACTCACTTGCCAGCTGGATATAGGACCTGAAATATGCACAAGATCTTGAGGTTTCAACGATTTGGATTTTTTCATGATTTGTTTTGATTTAAATTGATTTAATTGCAATAAAAATAAAAATAAATAATAAAAATAAGATAAATACAAGTGGAAAGAGCTAGGGCTCGTGGACCATGCTACCAACTCAAAACAAGTGCAAAAAGTTAGGCCCATTTAGCAAAAATTGCAATTTGAGGCATAGTTGACTTTTGACAATTTTGCAAAAAAGGTCAACTTCACCAATGCATAACTTCCTCAATTTTGACTCTTTGAAGGTGTTCTTGGACTTTTTAGAAAGATTGAGATGTACTCTAAGCAAACCTTTTGGTCTCATCTCAATTTAGTCTTCCATGTTCATGTATGAAGCTTTGACAAAAAAAGTGTTTTTTTTTACTTTTCAAAATGACCTATAATGTCCAAATTCATAACTTCTTGTGAGTGCATATTTTGAACTTGGGATATGAAGATGAATTGTATGGAATTGAATCCTCTTCAAAATGAGATTTGGATGGGTAATTTCTCATAAAGTATGAGAAAGTTATGCTTGGTCAATTTTGAGTTGACTTTTCCTGCAAAACCCTAATTTAGCAACTTTTGGGTTTTGATGAATTGTGAGCAATCCTTGATGAATCATGATCAACCCTTGATAAAATGATGAACGGTACTTAAAAATGAGAATGTTGACCAAAAATCTTGAAGTTTGCCTGTATGTAGGCCACAATTGACTTTTGCCCTAACACAGTCGATTTTCAGGCCTTTGAGCAATTGATTGAGCAAATTTCCTTTGCAAGGCTTGAAACTTGACATGAATGATCTTGAGAACATATTAGGACAATGGTGAGAATATGGGATCCCTTGGAATCAAGTATCTTGATGCAACATGAAACCCTAATTTGAGGTAGACTTCCTTAGGAGAGAGTTTGTCTGGTCAACCCTTGGACTTCCTTGAGCAATTTGAGGACCTCTCTTGAAATGTATTGAGAAATATGGGAGGGAAAATTTTGGGGTACAACAGCATGAATCTGGTGAGAGTGTAGTACTTGGACCTGAAATTGTTCGTGAGACTACCGATAAGGTGAAGTTGATTCGAGAAAAGATGAAAGCTTCACAAAGTAGACAGAAGAGTTATCATGACAAGCGAAGGAAATATTTAGAATTTCAAGCTGGTGATCATGTGTTTTTGAGAGTTACACCTGTGACTGGTGTTGGGCGAGCATTGAAGTCTAAGAAGCTCACTTCTCGTTTTATTGGACCGTATCTGATTTCAGAGAGAGTGGGGAATGTTGCTTATAGAGTGGCTTTACCGCCTAATCTTTCAAATTTGCATTATGTGTTTCATGTGTCGTAACTTCGGAAGTATATTTCAGATCCATCTCATGTGATTCATATGGACAATGTGAAAGTACGAGATAATCTTACGGTGGAGACGATGCCTGTACAGATCGCAGATCGTGAAATGAAGACTCTAAGGGGAAAATAGATTGCCTTGGTTAAAGTGGTTTGGCTAGGAGCTACTGGAGAAAGCATGACTTGGGAATTGGAGAGCAAGATACGAGACTCCTATCCTGAATTATTTGATTGAGGTAAATTTTCGAGGACGAAAATATTCTAAGTGGGGGAGAGTTGTAACGCCCGTAATTTAATTAATTATTTAATTAAATTATTTTTGGAATATTTGTGAAGATGTGTTATAATTAAATCAGATTTATTTTATTAAGTGGAGAAATAATAATATTAGAGGTATAATATTATTATGTGGTGAAATAATATTAGAAGTGTAATATTATCAAGGTGGGCTTAATTTGAGATAGTAGATGTAATAAGGGGGTGTAAGTTTGGAGCCCACTAAGGAATAATAGAATATTAGGTTATTTTATTATTTGTTGTTAGAATAGAAGAAATAAGAAGTAAGAAGAAAATAAGGATTTGAGGAGAACGTGAAGCTGCTGAAAATAGAAGGAAACGGCAAGAACAAATATTCAACCCGGAAATTATAGAGCGACCTTCAATCCAAGGTAAAGGTGGGGTTCTGGCTTTATAATTGGGTTCATGATGTTTGATATGTGGGGTTAGAGGATTGTTGTTTTGTTCTTGAATTGGATATGTATGATGATGTATGATGAAGATTTGATGAATTCTTGATGAATAATGATGTTATTATGTTGTTTGATTGATGTAGTAAAAGAGTATAATGTTAGGAGATGAATTATCATGATCATAATAAGGATTTTAGGGTTGTAGTATGATTCCCGTAGTAAAATATAGAGAAAACTCGCAGAATTTATGCAGAAGGTATCAGTATGTGTCGACCTCAAGCTGGATGAGTCGATACATGGGCGAGGTTAGACTCAGGATAAGTCGATGCATGCAGGGCTTGCGTCGATACATGTTAGTTGCAAGACTCAGGATGAGTCGATCGGTAAGGTGCATGTGTCGATACATGCTGTGATTTTAAGCAGGATGAGTCGATCCATAAGGAGGATGTGTCGACTCATAGTGAATAGATGAAGCAGGATGAGTCGATCCATAAGGAGGATGTGTCGACTCATAATGTACAGATGAAGCAGGATGAGTCGATCCATAAGGAGGATGTGTCGACTCATAGTGTACAGATGAAGCAGGATGAGTCGATCCATAGGGTTTTGCGTCGACTCATGTTGTAAAGGAGAAGCAGGATGGGTCGATCCATAAGGTTTTGTGTCGACCCATAAGGTATGATTTTTGGCAGAATGGGTCTTAAGTTGCTGTAACTTGAGTTTTAGGATGCTGTTTGAGATGTCGTTCGAAGCGTTGATGAGTTAATGTGATGAACTTAATTCTAGATGATTTAGATGATGATTAAGAAGGGTAATCCTAGTAACCAATTTAAGATTTAGGATTAATTCCCGTGAATGATCGTGGTGATGGATTTTTGACAGAATGATGAATATGAGATGTTAGAGGCTGCTGTTAGAATTATGACAGTAGGATTAGTGACAATAATGATGTACAGTAGCATAATAACAGTATGGATTGTTGTAGTACTAATATATCATCGAGTTGTTAGTGAGATGTTGTTACTAAAACGGTGTTCGATAGTTATGATGAACCAATGTCGTTTGATAAATAAATGATGTTTAATAAAGTATTTTGAGATGTTTATGAGATGCTGTAATTGAGATGTTGTGATTTTGAGATGTTAATTGAGATGTTTTGAGATGTTTATGAGATGCTGTAATGGAGATCTTGTGATTTTGAGATGTTAATTGAGATGTTTTGAGATGTGTTTTGAGATGATTTGGGTCTTGATATTACATTCATGATGAGTCGCATACATTGCATTTTTGAGATGGAGCTTATGCTCGTTGAGATGGCCTGGATTGGCAAATTTTGAGATGAAGGCTATGCCTTGTTGATGCCTCTATTAATTGGCAGATTTTTGAGATGGGAGTTCTGCTCCAATGGTACCACATGCATTTGCATAGTTTTGGAGTCGCATTATATGATTGAATAATAAAGTGTATTTGATGTTGATGAATGAGTATATATGCTGTAATTATTGTTGATTATGAGATGAGAAGTGGTGATATTAGTGATCTAATTTAATATATTAATTATCATGCGCTTTATTATATTGTTAGATATCTCACCCCGTCTGTTTGAATGTTGCCCTTATGTTGGTAACGTGCAGGTAATCGAGAGTGAAGGTTGTATACCTTCAATAGTTCGAGTCGGTGTCATTGCTCTGATATGTAACACTCGGTGGGATGAACGTTTGCTGATTTTTGATTGTTGATTTTCAGTTGTTGACTTTTAAATTGAATTATTATTAATCACGAGATGTTTCAAAGTTGCCGTTTTATTTAGAGATGTTATTGGAGAATTCCGCTGCGTAGTTGTTGAATTATTTTATTAAAGATGCTATGTTGATGGTTCATCCGATGTTTTATTAAAAGTGTTATATATCCATGATGAATGCAATGAATTTGTTAGAAGAATTTGTGACGTCCCGATTCGTTTGTATGAATGAAATTTTATAATTCTGATTTATTTTGCATAATTTGCTTGGGATAGAATTGGGGTGTTACATTTGGTTCAGTGCACCTCTCTCCTGATGGTTCATGGTGGTCCTTCAAAGCTGGAGCGTGAGATTTGTATGATGATGGATCTCAGGGATGAGATCTGGGGCGCACGGTCGACACTAAGCATTGAGATACGCTGGATCTGCAAGGATTTATTCAGAAAAAAAGAAAATGTTTGGACCTAGGATCGAACCCAGGTCCCTTGCTTCACATGCCCATACTCATTTCCATCTACGCTGCATTGTTTATCTGAGAATATAATAACCAAACAATATTATAATGACAACACACGCTTTATGCCTAAAAACACGCGTAAATTCAAATTGGCCAGTGGTTGGTTGCCACGCCTTCATCTTCTTCCCAGAAGTGTCATTTTTTATTTCAGGCTTTTACCTACGGACGCCCACTGTAGCTACAACCTGCAATCCTTAAATATCCTGTCTAGGCAACATAAATCAGATTCAAGATCATGGATCGATTGGATTCGATCCTTTGATCATGATGGTATCCATCTTGAGATCCAATTTTTCCTGCACTTGAAAGCCCTAAAACAGCCTTGTAAACCCTAGTAATGGTGTCCCATTCAACAGGCACCAAAACATGCAATTAAGTATGTAAAAAAGTTCTAAAGGATGATATAAACATGAACACATACTTATAACTCAATGATCATACATGAATTGTGAAAACCAAATTCAAAAATATGAACGAACCATGTTACAGCTAGCGCTCGTTTCTTGATGTTTCCGGCCTTGATGATGCTTGCTATTGCTTCAATGATCGCCCAGGAACACGATTTGACCTTCAGCACACCTTGAACTGGCTTATGGAAGAAGATATGTCTCACACTTTTGAACCAAAATTTGAACTTTGTTTCTGGCTTTTGAGGCAGGCTGAGCACGCTGATTCTCTTTCTTTAGGGTTAGAATGATCTTCTATATGTATGTGAATCAATTAGGTTAATAGTTTTGGCAAGAATCCAAAGATATGAATGCATTTCAAATCTCTTCAAATCTTTCCAAATTTGGAGATTTCCTCCCTTTTATGGCTTGATGCGATTTGCTCTTCATTGGACAGTGCATAAGATATTCAATTAATACCAAAACAAATCTTATCCCATTTATTTGATTTATTTTTTATTTAATTTGATTTTATTTGAATTTTAAATAAATAAAATCAAAATAAATTAAATAAATATGTAAATGAGACATGGGATGGTTCATGGGTCGTGGAACAGGCTAGGAGTAATATGCAAGCATAAAAAGTTAGACCCATTTGAGAAAAAAAATGCAATTTTGGGCATTGTTGACTTTGGGCAAATTTCCAAAAATGGCCAACTTTGACAATGCATATCTCCTTCAATTTTGGCCCTAAGAGGGTGTTCTTGGACTTTTTAGAAAGCTTAGGATGTCCCCTAAGCAACCTTTTTAGTTTCATCTCAATTGGATCTTCCATGTTAATGTAAGGAGCTTTGACCCAAAAGGTGTTTTGTTGACTTTTGAAAAGGGCCTATAATGTCTAAATTTATATCTTTTCATGGGTGCATTTCTTGAACTTGAGGGATGAATATGAGTTGTAAGGAATTGTATTCTCTTCAAAATGAGCCTGGGATGGAAAATTTGTGATGAAGTATGAGAAAGTTATGCTTGGTCAAAGTTTGGTTGACTTCTTCTAAGAAACCCTAATTTAGCAACTTTTGAGTTTTGATGAATTAGGAGCATTTCTTGAGGAATCATGATCAACCTTTGATCAAATGATGAATATCACTTCAAAGTGTTGATGTTGACCAAAATTCTTGAAGTTTGACTGCATGTGGGCGACAGTTGACTTTTGACCCAACATAGTTGATTTTCAAGCATCTGAGCAGTTGCTTGAGCAAACTTATTGTGCAAGGCATGAAACTTATCATGGATGATCTTGAGAACATATTAGGACTATGGAGAGCATATGATGCCTTTGGAGCTCACCCATCTTGATGAAAATGGAAACCCTAGTTGGAGGTTCATTGCTTTAGGAGAGAGTTTGTCTGGTCAACTCTTGGGTATCCTTGAGCAAGTTGAGGGTCTCAATGAACATATGTTGAGTAAAATGGGAGGGAAAATTTTGGGGTACAACACATACTATTTGCATTATTTGTGAATTTTCTAACGTGTCTCATGCAAGGAATAAAGCCAGGATCGCAAGTTACCATTGTTAGGGCTTAAGGAGAAGGAAGCTTCGGTTTTAGTGATACATGGACTTTTAGGGCAAACGAACACCACCATTGGATTCCTGGGGAAATTTTAAGGGGGGTAGGGTCTTTTTTATGCTTTGATATGGCGTGTTTCATAGGTTTCAATTTCTCGTGTCACCGGAGAAGGTGATCGGGACCACTGTGGTCGATGGCTTGACTTTTACAGTCGGTGGTCCAAGCATGCTTGGCCATTTCTAGGCGTCCATTGGCTGGATCCAATAATGAAATTCCTCTCTCCATATCTGATTGGTTCTTTGAATTTCCAGGGGCCCACAATGCCTGCGTGTCAAGTTGATTCAGCAATGGATCTATTTTTCCCTTATTTTATTTTTGCTTAATTATATAAACGAATGACTAACCAGCACAGATGGCAAAGGACAAGGCATTTAAAGGGAGGGACCTGGGTTTGATCCCAGGTCCAAACATCTTCATATTTTTTGAATTTCTTGTTTCAGATCCAACGCATCTCAAACCCAGGCATCCATCATGCGCCTCCATATCCATCTATTGGATCTTCTTTCAATCCAAATCAAACGTTCAGCAAGCAAAGAACTTGGTGACCCCCTAGATGAGAGCCCTATTGGATCACGCGCAGGCAGAAGGGCCGACAAGCTTGGTCCTGGAAAATTTCAGCCATGCACCCCCCAAATTGCTTCTCATATCAGGCCCATTATATTTTCTTTTGCTTTTAATTTCTTTAACATTTTTATTGTTTTATTTATTTTTAATTGTTTTAAAAAATCTTTTTTTTAATTAAATCTTAAAATCATAAAAACACAAAAACATTAGAATTAGGTTTTTTTTCATAAAATATTTAATTTCATTAATTAATTAGGTTAATTAGGATAATTTAAATTCCTTTTTCATAATTAAAATTAATTAGAAATTAGGTTAATTTGCAAAATTAATTACTTTCTCAAAATCCAAAAAATATTTGTCTTTATTCACTAATTAGATGTCTTTGAATTTAATTGTTAATTCCCCGTATCTAATTTTGTCGCGCGTATTCTTTTTCCATTATTTTTTTTAAATTATTGTATCTGCTCCGAAGTTGTAATAGTTTTAACTAGGTTTATTTTACTGTTTTTTCATTTACTGTTTTAATTCCCCATTTTTGGTTATGTAATCCCCATCCCCCAAAACCTTGTAATAGCTAGGTTTAAGATTCTCGCATTTTATTTTTTCGCTACTATTAACTGTTAGATGAATGATCATAGGATAATGGAAAGATTAAATGATTAAAATGGTAGATCACCCTAAATGTGCAAAGATAAATAAACTGAAATCAAACACTTGCACATGCTCACCCCTAGGGTATCTCCCACTTCGGTTGCCTCGGAAATACGATCACTATTCTCGAACGTGAGAATTCTTAGTGACTGTCCTCTAATTTAGAGGTCGCAAGTCCCTTTCGAAGGTTGCCTCGGTAAAACAAAATGCGATCTTAGAACTTTAGGACAATTACTAAGAGATCTTGCCCTGTTGCCTTAAGTGATCGTAATCGTCCCTTTCGATTGTCCCTCAAACTCCAACGATGGAGCTACCTACTCCTTAATAGTAGGATAGTACTATCTAAAGGAAATAAGAAAACGAATAGTCTTTTTTCGAGTAGGTAGAATCTCTTAAGTACTTGCTCAAAACAAATAGTTTTTTCACACTTACACTTTTCGAACAAAGTTTTCAAAAACGCTTTATCACACTCTTGAGGACTGACACAAGGGTTACCATAAAGTGAAACTCCGCACTAAGGCATTTTCAAAGCTTTTCAAAAACACACAAAAGTAATTTCAAAATGAGCAAGTACCTAAGAGCCCATGGAAAACCATGGATAGAAAGGGTGCTAACACCTTCCCTTTTTATAATCTACCCCCCGTACTCATAAACATCTCGAAAAAGGTTTTTTCTATTCTTTTTCCCTTTTCCTTTGTTGGATAAAATAAAAGACGGTGGCGACTCTTGCTTACCACGACATTTGCAAACAAAAAATGCAAACCAGTAAAAAACAGTCGGTTCTGCCACCGTATTACAGAACTGGGGACTCTGCTGGGAACTAATTATAAAGTGGGGTTTACCTTAGGATCTAGGTCATTTTAATTGCTTCTTTGGATTGTCTTGTTTGATTTACTTTTAAGGGTATCTGTTTGGGTTGTTTGGATCCTAAACCCGGATCGGGGAATTCCTTTTAGGTAAGTAGCAATAAACTGTGAGGGAGCTGTGCGGGGTATACCGACACGGTTGAAACAGTAGCTACGTTGATGTGATACTTTGGTGTATACCAGTTGCCCTTGAGTAATCAAGGAGAATACGGGGCCGCTGCATGGTATCATAAAGCGTCAACTGACCTTAGCACCTTAATTGACCAACTTGGATTTTTAGGACGTATTGAGATAGTCGTCTTTGGTGTAAACCCAAAGTCGGTTGATACTCGATGCTACACTCATTGAGGTTTGACTCTTGAGTTTTGTTTGGTGGAAATTCAATTGTCTATCGAAACGAAATTTGGGGGAAAGATCGGTGATATTGAGATCCCTTAGAACCTGGTTACTATATTTAGGACAGGTTGAACCAACCCAACTTCAAGAGGGTATTACCTTAAAACCTATGCAAGCCTTAAACCTAAGGTATTTGTGGGGTTTTCTTGTGTTTGCTATATTTTTTATATCTGAGCATAATCATGACATCATATAGCATATCATACTAACCATTTCAAGGATTCTTAGGGTTTATTTTTGCCTTGTTTTGTAGGACATGGCCCTCGCCCACAGATTCACTATCCAAGTTAGTCTGGTAAAGGCACCTCCTCAGCTTAAGGAGTTAGTATCAAGGGTTCCTGAAAGCTCTCCCTTCACTGAAAGACATGGTCGACTTCACATCTTGGTCACCTCAAACCCTGATGAAGAAGTGTTAAAAGTGATCTTTCAGTTCTTTGACCCTCTACATCACTGCTTCACTTTTTCGGATTACCAGTTAGTGCCTACTATGGAGGAGTTTTCTCTATTACTGGGGGTGCCTATCCGTAACAAGGTACCTTTCAATGGTATGGAAAGAGACCCTAAACTTGAAGATAATGCTAAAGCTCTGTCCTTACAACGGTCTGACGTAGTAGTAAATTGGGAAACCAGGAGAGGTGTCAAGGGTTTTTTAGATAAGTTCTTGTTTGAGAAAGCTCACCATTTTTGGGATACCCTGGACTTACAAGCTTTTGAAGAGGTGTTAGCCCTTCTCATCTATGGGTTGGTACTGTTCCCTAATCCGGACCAGCTCATAGACGTGAATGCGGTTAAGGTTTTCCTGTCACGTAATCTGGTACCTACTCTACTTGGAGATATCCTACATTCTTTACATACTCGCACTATAAGGAAGAGAGGGACCCTTATGTGTTTCACTCCTCTTTTGGCTAGGTGGTTTATTTTGAACCTACCCCGACCCGTCTTGAAGAATGAACAGGGTTTGATATGGTCTCATAGGCTAATGACTCTTACACATTCATGTATTCATTGGTGTCCTAGATCCTTGGAGAATGTTACCATCATTGATCGATGCAGAGAATTCCCTAATATCCCAATCTTAGGCATTAGGAGAGGAATCGCTTACAATCCTTGTTTGGCACTGCGATAGTTTGGATATGCGAGAAGGGATGGTCCTCATGATACACTTATCCAAGGAATCGCCTTCAACTATGAGAATGATGCTCAGGGTTACCGTAAAAGGTTCATGCGAGCTTGGGGCATGGTACATAGGGTTGATAGCAAGACACCGGGGCACAAGAATTCCATCCCTCTTGTAATGTCGTTCTCAAAGTCTTATGATGCCTTACCCCACCATCCTACCTATGATTATGGAACCGGTTGCTGAAGGAGACACTCCTTATCTTGTTCTTCATCCTGACATGCCAACTGATCATGAGGAGTTACAAAAATCCTGGGTTCAACTTAAGGAGGAGCGGGATATGTTTGAAGCTCAATTCTATGCCAACGAGAAGAAATTCCTGGAACTCACTAGGATACTTCATGAAGAGAGGAATATAAACGCCTACATTGCACCAAAGAGGATGTGCTTATGGGAAACCTAATTTTCTTTTTGCTTTAAGTTTTATTTTGTCTGATTGTAAGCCTAAAGGGCACTCTGTGTAACAATTCGAACTTATTAATACAATTAACGTGTGTTTCTTTTGTTTAAGCAAAATTGAGTCTTTAAGAATCCTTGAAATCATTGCATACGCATATCATCCATGACATTGCACAAACAGGTTTCAAAGTAGGATTCTCATCTTCTTCACTGTTTATTTCAGCAATAATGACTTATGAACAAAGTATCAAGGATCTCCAAGCACAAAATGCCCAATTTCAGCAAATGTTCAAAGCTTTGGCTAAAGGGCAGGAAGATATGAAGGCCCTTATTCTGAAAGATAGAAAGAAGAAGGCGAAGAAGACCGTTGGTGTGGTAAACCTGGGAAGAAGATTCAAGGGACCATTGAAGCAAATGGTTGATCTGACCTCTTCATCTAAGGAAGGAGAGAATCAAGAGGGTGAGACCAGGGAGGAAGACCCTAGTCCAGGGGAATCTGATAATGACACTGATTACAATGAAGAGCAGTATCCTCCGGATGACGAAAGGTACAAACAGTTAGAGGATCGTCTGAATGCAATGGAGATCCAAAGAGTACCAGGGCTGGATTTTGAAGAGCTGGGTTTGGTATATGGGGTTGTCATCCCACATAAGTTCAAGGTTCTGGTATTTGAAAAGTATGATGGGATTTCTTGTCCCAAGCTTCATCTCCGTTCTTATGTGAGGAAGATTCAGCCTCACACAGCTGATAGGAACTTGTGGGTCCATTTCTTTCAAGACAGTCTGTCCGGGACTCAGCTTGAGTGGTTCTATCAACTGGAGGGAATCAATATCCGCAACTAGGAAGATCTGGCTGCTGCTTTTTATAAGCAGTATCAATATAACACTGACCTTGCTCCTACCCGTACTCAACTCTAGAGTATGTCTATGGGTGCAAGCGAAGGTTTTAAGGACTACGCTCAGAAGTGGAGAGATTTGGAAGGGAGAGTCCAACCCACTTTGTTTGATAGGGAGTTGGTGGACATGTTTCTTGGTACGTTATCTGGTCCGTTCTTTAATCACTTGATTGCTAGCTCCTCAGCTGGTTTTACTGAGCTGATATTGATTGGAGAAAGGGTAGAAGCTGGGATCCGAAGTGGAAAAATCCAGAAAGACACCTCTTCAAGTACAGTGAAAAATCCATTCATGGGTAAGAAGGAGGTCAATGATATTTATAATCCAAGAATTCAGAATAGGACCAAGCACCGTCCAACGGTAGGGGCTGTGATGATACTTAGGCCTGTGGCCACTCAACCACGAAACAATCAGCCAAGGATAGAAAGACCTCAAAGGCAGTTCACCCAGATCAATATGACATTGTCTGAGGTTTTACCCCATCTGTTAAAATCTAATTTGGCAACCTTGAGGGAGGCTCCCAAGAATCCCAACACCACATCTCCTCGTTACAATTCAAACGCCCGGTGTGCTTACCATTATGAGAATCCAGGCCACGATACAAACGACTATTGGGCTCTGAAGAATAAGATACAGGATATGATCAACGCAAAGGAGATTGAGTTTGATGCTCCTGAGATGCCTAATGTCTTAACTTCTCCAATGCCCAAGCACAATTGTGGTGTTAATGTCGTTGATATTGATCTATTTGTTACTTCTGTTGATCAAGTTTCTACTCCTCTCATGACCGTCAAGAAGAATTTGTTGCTAGCTAGTTTATTTTCGGGTTGTGGTGAAGGTTGCCACATGTGTTTATCTATGCCTTCTGGTTGTTATTTGTTGAAAGCAGGTGTTCAATGCCTGATGGATAACAAAGAGATTTTGTTCAAAAAGACTCCGGTTCCAACTGTTCTACATGAAGATGTTGCTATCATAACCATTTCCGCCAATCCTTCCAAGGCCTCCTCCAAAAGACCTGTTAGGAATACATCTGATCCAAGAATTGCTCCATTAATAATCACTTTTCCTGGCCCTGTACCATACTCCTCGGAAAAAGTTGTTCCTTGGAATGATGGTGCTGACGTTTACTACCATGGAGTTAAGCAGGATTTATTAACCATTAAAGACAAAAAAAATGAAGAGGTTGATCCTGATATCAGTAACATTGTCAGGACTAGAAAAGTTACTTGAAGTGGAAGGGTCTTCTCTCCCGAGATCTCCCCGAAGACTATTGCTAAGCCTGTTGTTATTCCATCTGTTGTTCCAGCTAGTACTTCTGCTACTACTCCCATCCTTACTCTAGTTTTTAACCCTACCGATGAGTCATCTGGGACTCGGGGCAAAGAAGCTGTAGGTGAGCCTGCCCGGACAAAGACACTTAGAGAAGTTATTTTGGAATCCTCTAAATAAGAAATGGAGGAGATTTTTAAGATAATCAAGAAGAGCGACTACAATGTGGTCGAACAGATGGGGCATACCCCTTCGAAGATATCAATGTTGGCTCTGCTATTGTGTTCCGAGGCCTATGCAAAGGCTTTGGTTACATTTCTCAAGACTGCGCATGTGCCGCAAGAAACCTCCGCTGACCAATTCAAGGACTGTGTGGCCAGTTTGACTGCTGAATGGGTTGGGTTTTTCTGATGCTGATTTGACACCCAAGGGGAGAAAGCATAATGATGCTCTGTGTAACACCCCTTCTAAATAACCCGCGAATATCTTAATTAAATCAGAGTAACATGGAAAACAGGGATGTCACAATTCAGGATAAATATAAAACCTCAAATTTACAGTTGTCATGCTTTACTGAAGGAATTATTAAAATAAATATTCGAATCAACATCATGTTCTACACAGCGGAAATATCTCAAAACCGGAATAACTTCACTTCATACGTATTCCTAACATAAATTAAACAATAGAGTATAAAATAAAACTCGTCATTCAAACGTTTCCCCCAGTGTTACAACCTTTCAGAGCACGACACTGACACGCGGACTTAAAATAACATAGCTCTAGAGCCATCCTCACCAACTCCTGAGCTGCTAACTTTAATCTGAAATCATTAAAGTAAGGGTGAGATTTCTCATAATTAACATGCATTATAAGTTTCCCAATCAACATTATATCACAAGCATATTATTTCACCCATTTTAGCATAAACTCAGATTCAACACACAGTTCCAATCATACAAGTCATTATGCACAGATCAATAATCAACCAAAGAATTGTAACACTGGAAGACATCCTAAAATGTTACAATCCCAGGCAAACACAAATGTAGACACAATGCATGTGGTACCAATACGTGACCAAGTAACCCATCACTGATCCATCATAAATCAGATACAACAACCATCGATTCGTCCATCACACTCGGACATGAATCCAGCCGAAGCAATCATCGATTCGTCCATAACACTCGGATACGAATCCAGCCTAACCACCCATCATCTCTCGGGTATCGGTTAACGGCAATACAAGTCACATTCCACACAATGGGAATTAACTTCACCAAAACGATGCATATGCATGCACATCATCAACATGCAACATCAATCAATGGAGTATGATCACAACATAATTCCAAATAACGCACAAAGCCAATATATCACATAATCACATCTCAATCATAATAGATAGCATGCACAACACATAAGTATTCAGTTCTCATTCACCAAATCAGAATAATTCACAAACAACTCTACATCATTCTCAAAATACCAAAATTTACAAAAATCGGGAATTCGACTCTTTTTAAAATAATTTTCATAAAATAATATTTTTCTTATTTTATAAAATAGAGTATTTAATTTAAGAAATAACATCCAAAACGGCACTCAAAACAGACTTACGATTTGAAAGTTATGAATTTTCAAAGTTTAGTATTTGTCAAAAAGTTACAGCAGAACCCGGTTCCTACACATACAGGAACCAGTTCCTGCGAAGTTCAGAAAACACCCATTCTGGAAAATGTACTGGAACCCGGTTCCTACCCATACAGGAACCGGTTCCTACGTTGAAAAAGTCAGTTCCTTCACAAATTTACACTGGGAACCCGGTTCCTTCCCACTGGGAATCGGTTCCTGCGACCTGAAAAGTCAAAAACTGATATTTTGACAGCACTTATTCATTCCAATCTCATCCAATTCATACCCATACGAATCCAACTCACAGCAATGTCAAAACAAGTTATAGTGCATGATTCCAATGAGATTATAACACACCATAACATCATACAATTCCCTCATAACATAAAATTGAATCAAAACATAAAATTCATGGGATTGGGGTTTGAATTTCATAAATCCTAAATTGGGATTCCTAACATGCTTAATCAATTCTATTGATCCCAAAATCTATAAGGCATATTAAATAATCAAAATCACCCCTTACCTCGCGATGATCCTTCGAATTCACGGCGTTTGGCTTTTTCCTCCCTTCTCTTCTCTTCTCCAATTTCACGTACAATGAGTTTCTCCCCAAAACCTTCTTTTCCTTTTTCCTTTTTATCCTTCTTTTTCTTTTCCTTTTATTAATAATAATAAATTAGTAATTATTTTAATAGAGCTTTTTACTTCACACACCTCTAATTCAACTTTACACCCCCCCCCCCCGGTCTTTCTTTTTAATTCCATAATTAATTCATCCATTTAATCCAAAATATTATTAATTAAGCCTTTAATTAATTTAATAATTAAATTCCTAATTATTTAACACTTGAATTAATTTGGGGTGTCACAACTCTCCCTAACTAAAAGAGTTTTCGTCCTCGAAAACATACCTTAGACGAACAGTTCGGGATACGAGTCCTTCATCTGGCTCTCCAGCTCCCAAGTGACATTTCCATCTGCTGGTCCTCCCCAAGCCACTCTTACCAATGCGATCTCCTTGCCTCGCAACTGTTTCAACTTCCGATCCTCAATTCTCGCAGGTACCGCTTCCACAGTCAAATTCTCTCGTACCTGTATATCGTCTACCCGAATCTCATGAGACGGATCAGCAATGTACTTCCTTAGCTGAGATACATGAAAAACATCATGCAAATTTGCAAGTGACGGTGGCAAAGAAACCTGATAAGCAACTTTCCCAACTCTCTTGGTAATCTGAAACGGACCAATGAAATGTGGAGTCAACTTCTTTGACTTCAAAGCTCGACCAATACCAGTCATCGGAGTAACTCGCATAAAAACATGTTCTCCTTCGCTAAACTCAAGATCTTTCCTCCTCTTATCGTGATAACTTTTCTGACGACTCTGAGAAGTCCTCATCTTCTCCTGAATCATCTTAATCTTTTCCGAAGTCTGTTGGACAATTTCCGGTCCAATCACAGCACTCTCTCCAGATTCATACCAACACAACGGTGTCCGACACCTCCTACCATATAATGCCTCAAACGGAGCCATACCAATGCTCGAATGAAAACTATTGTTGTAGGTAAACTCAATCAATGGTAGATAACTATCCCAAGCTCCACCTTTCTCCAACACACAAGCTCTTAACAAATCTTCCAACGACTGAATCGTTCTCTCCGTCTGACCATCTGTCTGTGGATGATAAGCGGAACTCAAACGCAACTTAGTACCCAAAGCTTCTTGCAATCCCGTCCAGAATTTAGATGTAAACCTCGGATCTCGATCCGACAAAATACTAGAAGGAATACCGTGCAAACTCACAATCTTCTCAACATACAATTCTGCCAACCTTTCCATCGGATAATCCATTCTTATTGGAATAAAGTGAGCAGATTTCGTCAACCGATCAACAATAACCCAGATAGAATCACAATTCTTCGATGTCCTTGGCAAACCAAACACAAAATCCATAGAGATTCCATCCCATTTCCACTCCGGAACAAACAACGGTTCCATCAATCCTGACGGTTTCTGATGCTCAATCTTCGACTTCTGACAAACCAAACAAGCATACATAAACTCAGCAATTTCCTTTTTCATTCCCGGCCACCAAAACAACTTCTTCAAATCATGGCACATTTTAGTAGCACCAGGATGAATACTCAATCCACTACGATGTCCTTCTTCCAAAATACTCTTCCTAATATCTGCAACATCCGGAACACACACCCTATTACCAAATCTCATAACACCATTCTCATCAATTCGGAACTCGCCTCCTTGACCTTCGTTGATCAATGTCAATTTATCAACTAACCCAACATCGGACTTCTGTCAATTCCGAATTTCTTCCAGAATACCACTAGTCAGTCTCAACATACCCAATTTCACACTATTCGGAGTATTTTCACATACCAAACTTAAATCTCTGAACTGCTCAACCAAATCTAACTCACGGACCATTAACATCGACATATGCAAGGACTTCCTACTCAAGGCATCCGCAACAACGTTTGCCTTACTAGGATGGTAATTCAAACCGAAATCATAATCCTTTAGAAATTCTAACCATCTCCTCTGCCTCATATTCAACTCTTTCTGATCAAAGAGATACCTCAGACTTTTGTGATCACTGAACACCTCAAACCGAGAACCATATAAATAATGCCTCCACAACTTCAAAACAAACACAACAGCTGCCAACTCCAAATCATGAGTCGGATAATTCCTTTCATGTACTTTCAATTGTCTCGAAGCATAAGCCACCACCTGCTTATCTTGCATCAACACACCACCTAATCCCATTAATGATGCGTCACAATACACAACAAAAGACTTAGTCGGATTTGGAAAAATCAAGATCGGAGCACTTGTCAACCTCCTCTTCAGCTCTTGAAATCCTTTCTCACATTCAACATCCCAAACAAACATCTGACCCTTCCTGGTCAACTTAGTTAACGGTAACGCTAATTTGGAAAATCCTTCAATAAACTTCATGTAATAACCTGCAAGACCCAGAAAACTACGGATCTCAGAAGCATTCTTAGGCGCTTCCCACTGAGATACTGCTTCTACCTTCGTAGGATCCACAGCAATTCCATTCTTGGAAATTACATGGCCAAGAAAACTTACTTCACTTAACCAGAATT
Organism: Vicia faba; assembly: GCA_948472305.1. Lineage (NCBI taxonomy): Eukaryota > Viridiplantae > Streptophyta > Magnoliopsida > Fabales > Fabaceae > Vicia > Vicia faba. The sequence continues at coordinate 439,477,436 of OX451739.1, read as the reverse complement.
CACACTTGGACAACTTCGCATAAAGCTTCTTCTCTTTCAACAATTCCAACACAACTCTGAGATGTTCTGCATGCTCTTCATCGCTCTTCGAATAAATTAGAATATTATCAATGAACACCACCACAAAATTATCAAGATACGGATGAAATATCCTGTTCATATACTCCATGAAAACACCAGGTGCATTAGTAACTCCAAATGGCATAACAGAATACTCGTAATGTCCATACCTCGTTCTAAATGCAGTTTTCTAAATATCTTCCGACTTCACACGAATCTGATGATATCCAGATCTCAAATCAATCTTACTAAATACACAAGCTCCAACTAGTTTATCCATCAAATCATCGATCCTCGGCAAAGGATACCGATTCTTGATTGTAACTTTATTCAGCTGTCTGTAATCAACACATAATCTCATTGAACCTTCTTTCTTCTTAACCAACAACACCGGAGCACCCCACGGCGAAACACTCAGACGAATAAACTTCTTCTCAAACAAATCCTCAAGTTGACTCTTCAACTTTCTCAATCTAGAAGCAGACCTCTTATAGTCATCCTCGAATTCGAACTAGTTCTAGTAACAAAACCCATTAAGACTTCACCTTGCACTCTCACACCGTTCCACTTACTTCATCACGAAACACTTCATAAAAAAAATTACATCCAATAGGTCACATGCCTTTTTCTTGCTCTCGCCGAGATCTAAATCTCTCGTTACGCAAACCATAACGCTTCTCTTCTTGCCGACTCAACTAATTTCACACACTGTAAAGCTGGCACAATAAGTACATCCCATCCAACGCGATCCCGACTACTATCAACAAGAGATTAAGGGTGATCAGTTCCTCAATTTGTCAATAGATAGTCAACAATCATGAGGTGGCATCAACCATCAGTACCAAACCATAAAAACATCTTCAATCTTACCCTTCAAGCTACTTAAACATAACCATGCTTGAAGCATCAACTGCTCGGCAATACTTACATCTTACAATCGGCGGTATACTGAACCCACCTCTTGCACAAAACTTCAGAGGATAAACTTCTCCCCCACTTATTTCACACGTACCTCTGCAGACAATGAAAAGGAAACAATCAAGTACTGACAGTGTTTCACACACATGTCGCATACCAAAAGGGAGTATACACATAAACAACCTGGCCGATAGACCAACCAGGCTCTGATACCACTATTATAACACCCCTTCTAAATAACCCGCGAATATATTAATTAAATCAGAGTAACATGGAAAACAGGGATGTCACAATTCAGGATAAATATAAAACCTCAAATTTACAGTTGTCATACTTTACTGAAGGAATTATTAAAATAAATATTCGAATCAACATCATGTTCTACACAGCGGAAATATCTCAAAACCGGAATAACTTCAATTCATAAGTATTCCCAACATAAATTAAACAATAGAGTATAAAATAAAACTCGTCATTCAAACGTTTCCCCCAGTGTTACAACCTATCAGAGCACGACACTGACACGCGGACTTAAAATAACATAGCTCTAGAGCCATCCTCACCAACTCCTGAGCTGCTAACTTTAATCTGAAATCATTAAAGTAAGGGTGAGATTTCTCATAATTAACATGAATTATAAGTTTCTCAATCAACATTATATCACAAGCATATTATTTCACCCATTTTAGCATAAACTCAGATTCAACACACAGTTCCAATCATACAAGTCATTATGCACAAATCAATAATCCACCAAAGAATTGTAACACTAGAAGACATCCTAACATGTTACAATCCCAGGCAAACACAAATGCAGACACAATGCATGTGGTACCAATACGTGACCAAGTCACCCATCACTGATCCATCATAAATCGGATACAGCAACCATCGATTCGTCCATCACACTCGGACATGAATCCAGCTGAAGAAATCATCGATTCGTCCATAACACTCGGATAAGAATCCAGCCTAACCACCCATCATCTCTCGGGTATCGGTTAACGGCAATACAAGTCACATTCCACACATTAGGAATTAACTTCACCAAAACGATGCATATGCATGCACATCATCAACATGCAACATCAATCAATGGAGTATGATCACAACATAATTCCAAATAACGCACAAAGCCAATATATCACATGATAACATCTCAATCATAATGGATAGCAGGCACAACACATAAGTATTCAGTTCTCATTCACCAAATCAGAACAATTCACAAACAACTCTACATCATTCTCAAAATACCAAAATTTACAAAAATCGGGAATTCGACTCTTTTTAAAATAATTTTCATAAAATAATATTTTTCTTATTTTATAAAATAGAGTATTTAATTTAAGAAATAACGTCCAAAACGACACTCAAAACGGACTTACGGTTTAAAAGTTACGAATTTTCAAAGTTTAGTATTTGTCAAAAAGTTACAGCAGAACCCAGTTCCTACACATACAGGAATCGGTTCCTGCGAAGTTCAGAAAACACCCATTCTGGAAAATGTACTGGAACTCGGTTCCTACCCATACAGGAACCGGTTCCTACGTTGAAAAAGTCAGTTCCTTCACAAATTTACACTGGGAACCCGGTTCCTTCCCACTAGGAATCGGTTCCTGCGACCTGAAAAGTCAAAAACTGCTATTTTGACAACACTTATTCATTCCAATCTCATCCAATTCATACCCATACGAATCCAACTCACAGCAATGTCAAAACAAGTTATAGTGCATGATTCCAATGAGATTATAACACACCATAACATCATACAATTCCCTCATAACATCAAATTGAATCAAAACATAAAATTCATGGGATTGGGGTTTGAATTTCATAAATCCTAAATTGGGATTCCTAACATGCTTAATCAATTCTATTGATCCCAAAATCTATAAGGCATATTAAATAATCAAAATCACCCCTTACCTCGCGATGATCCTTCGAATTCACGACGTTTGGCTTTTTCCTCCCTTCTCTTCTCTTCTCCAATTTCACGTACAATGAGTTTCTCCCCAAAACCTTCTTTTCCTTTTTCCTTTTTATCCTTATTTTTCTTTTCCTTTTATTAATAATAATAAATTAGTAATTATTTTAATAGAGTTTTTTACTTCACACACCTCTAATTCAACTTTACACCCCCCCGGTCTTTCTTTTTAATTCCATAATTAATTCATCCATTTAATCCAAAATATTATTAATTAAGCCTTTAATTAATTTAATAATTAAATTCCTAATTATTTAACACTTGAATTAATTTGGGGTGTCACACTCTGCATGTCTCGATCGAATGCATGGGCACTACTATGGCCCATGTGCTAGTGGACACTGGATCGTCACTGAATGTTCTGCCCAAGAAGGCTCTTGATAGGCTAGATTGTGAAGTTTTGACCTTAAAGCCCAGTAACATTGTGGCGAGGGATTTCGACGGTTAAAAAAGAATGGTGCACGGGGAGGTGGACATCGCTATCAAAGTGGGTTCCCATACCTTTGAATCCACCTTCTATGTGATGGATATCAGGCCATCTTATTCTTGTTTGTTGGGTCGTCCTTGGATCCATGAAGCTGGAGCCGTTACTTCTATGCTACACCAAATGCTGAAGTATCCAGTGAAGGGAAATATTGTCATCATGCATGGTGAAGAAAAGTACATGGTAAGCTACATGAACTCTTTCAGGTATGTGGAAATGGACGGTGAGTTTATAGAGACCCCTTGTTAAAATTTTGAAGAGGTTCCCCAGACTATGGCATCAACCGAGAATATTACCAGTGTGCCAAAGACCACCAGACCTCCTTTGAAGATGGCTTCTCTCAAGGATGCCAGGGCAGTAGTTGAAGAAGGTGGGTGTACCATTTGGGGATAGCTCCCTGATTTTCCTTATAAAATTGACAAATTTGGTTTGGGCTTTACTTTAGGAGCTCAAAGGGTTGTTCAACATGCTCAGGCTGGAGGACCTCCCCTACGCATTAGCAATCATGGGGTCAATGCTATAAAAGACAATGATGAGGATTCTGATATTGACAATTGGATCTACCCTACTGCCAACGGTGGACCTAGTAACTAGACGACCAAAATTTTTGTGTCGATTACTTTTGTTCAGAATTAATTATCTTGCTTGTTTTTCAGATTTGTAATAAACGATATAAACTATATGGCCTTGTGTCTTACCCGAGGCACAATGGTTTATTTGTGAGGGTTATTATATGTCATTATCATATGTCATCAATAAAACATTGGACATTTTTGCATACAAATTTTGCGCTCTCTGTTTTTCTTTTCTGCTTTTTACTTTATCAATACAGCTATGCTCTTACACACACTCACATATCAAACTGCAGATCCATATCCCCTCTGGATCCCATTGATAACAGTTCTACTATTGCCAGTTATAACTTTGAAAATCCGTTTAACCAAGCCGAGGACGAAGGTGAGGAAGATTGTGAGGTACCTGGAGAACTTGCTAGACTATTACAACAGGAAGAGAGGGCTATACAGCCCCATGAAGAGCCAGTTGAGACAATAAACTTGGGCATAAAGGTAGATAGAAAAGAAGCCAAGATCGACGCAAATCTGGAGATTAATGTCAAACAGCGGTTGATATAAATGTTGCATGACTATGTCAAGATCTTTGCCTGGTCATATGAAGACATGCCGGGACTGGATACAGATATTATGGTCTACTGACTACCAACTAAAGAAGATTTCCCTCTGGTAAAGCAGAAGGTCCGTCGCATGCGCCTTGAAATGTCAGAGAAGATCAAAGCAGAGGTTATGAAGCAGTTCAACGCTGGGTTCCTAGCTGTCACCTCTTATCCCCAATGGGTTTCCAACGTGGTACCGGTGCCTAAAAAAGACGGTAAGGTACGAATGTGTGTGGACTACAGAGATCTGAACAGGGCAAGCCCCAAAGATGACTTTCCGCTCCCCCACATTAACGTCCTGGTTGACAACATCACGCAACACAAGATCTTTTCCTTCATGGATGGTTTCTCTGGTTATAATCAGATCAAGATGGCACCCGAAGATATGGAAAAGACGACCTTCATCACTCAATAGGGAACTTTCTGCTAAAAAGTAATGCCGTTTGGATTAAAGAACGTTGGGGTAACCTATCAGCGAGCCATGGTCGCCTTATTTCATGACATGATTCACCATGAGATAGAGGTATACATGGATTACATGATAGCCATGTCTCAAACTAAGGAAGAGAACCTTGATAATTTACAAAATCCGTTTGATAGGTTGAAGACATACAAGCTGAGATTGAATCCAAACAAGTGCACCTTCGGGGTAAAGTCTGGTAAACTGCTAGGTTTCATTGTCAGTGACAAGGGAATTTAGGTGGACCCTGCAAAAGTAAAGGCTATACAAGAGATGCCATCTCCTCGCACTGAGAAGGAGGTCAGAGGCTTTTTGGGACGCCTAAACTACATTGCCAGGTTCATTTCCCATTTAACTGCTACTTGTGAGCCAATCTTCAAATTCCTGAAGAAAGATCAAGTGGTAAAATGGAATGAGTAATGCCAGACTGCTTTCAAAAGAATCAAGGAATACCTTCAAGAACCTCCAATTTTGATGCCTCCAATTGAAGGAAGACCTTTGATAATGTACTTAACAGTGTTAGACAATTCAATGGGGTGTGTGATGGGGCAGCATGACGAGTCTGGTCGAAAAGAGCATGCAATATACTACCTTAGAAAAAAATTTACCGAATGTGAAATAAGATACTCACTGCTCGAGAAAACTTGTTGCGCTTTGGCATGGGCTACTCACCGACTGAGACAATATATGTATACCCACACTACTTTGTTGATATCTAAGATGGATCCGATCAAGTACATCTTCGAGAAGTCTGCTCTCTGGAAGAATAGCAAGATGGAAAATGATCCTGACCGAATACGATATCCAATACATGACCCAGAAGGCAATCAAGGGAAGTGTACTAGCTGATCATTTGGATCATCAGGATGTGGATGACTACCAATCCATGAACTTTGAATTCCTGGATGAGAATCTTATGTTAGTAACTAACTGCGAAGAACCTGGACCGGATGAAGGACCTGAGAAAGGATCCCAATGGACTATGGTTTTTGATGGAGCCTCTAACGCACTCGGAAATGGAATCAATGTTGTAATCATATCTCCTGAGGGCTGTCATACTCCTTTCACCGCCAGATTATGTTTCAATTGTACCAATAATATGACGGAGTATGAAGCATGCATCATGGGTCTCAAAGCTTCTATTGACCTTAGGATCAAGTTCTTGAGCGTTTTCAGGGATTCAACCTTGGTAATAAGTAAAATCAAAGGGGAGTGGGATACGAAGTACCCGAATCTCAACCCGTACAAAGAGAACGTGTTAACATTGCTTCCACACTTTGAGGAGGTAACCTTTAAACATTTTCCACGAGAAGAAAATAAGTTAGCGGACGCGCTAGCTACCATGTCTTCCATGTTCAAGGCCAGGTGGGATAATGAGGCCCCTCAGATCACTATTGAAAGGTTGGATGAACCGGCATATTGCTACGAGATCGACACTGAAGGATTAGCGGACAAACCTTGGTTCTATGAAGTAAAGAGATATCTCGAGGGGGCATCTGTCAATGATAAAAAGTTTCTGAGAAGGTTCACCGCCGAATTCTTCCTCAGTAATGGAATCCTCTACAAGCGCAACCATGACTCTACTCTACTTCGGTGCGTAGACAAGAGAAAAGTGGAGAGGATTATGACAGATTTACACGAAGGTACCTTTGGAACCCATTTGAGTGGACATACCATGGCTAAAAAGATCCTACAGGCAGGATATTATTGGTCCACTATGGAAGCAGACTGCTACCAGCACTCCCGAACTTGTCACAAATGTCAGATCTATGCTGATAAGGTGCATGTGCCTCCGGTTCTTTTGAATGTCTTGATGGCTCCTTGACCCTTTGCAATGTGGGGCATTGACATGATCAGAGAGATTAGACCTACTGCTTCCAATGGGCATCGCTTCATCCTGGTGGCCATTGATTACTTCATGAAGTGGGTTGAAGCTGCCTCTTTTGCTATTGTTACCAAGAACGTTGTGGCGCGGTTTATCAAGCATAACCTGATATGTCGGTACGGTGTACCAGAGAGAATCATCACTGATAATGGTACGAATCTCAACAACACAGTGATCACCCAACTCTGTAAACAGTTCAAGATCTAGCACCATAATTCTTCCCCTTACCGACCGAAGATGAATGGCTTTGTGGAGGTTGCTAACAAGAATATCAAAAAGATCATACAGAAGATGATAGTGACATACAAAGATTGGCATGAGATGTTACCATTTTCTCTTCATGGGTACCGCACCTCCGCACGAACATCGATAAGGGCAACACCCTACTCTCTGATATATGGCATGGAGGATGTCCTGCCTATTGAGGTCCAGATCCCTTCTCTGAGAATCATAAAGGATGCAAGTATGAATGAATATGATTAGATCCAGACTAGACTTGATCAACTGAATATGATCGATGAGAAGAGACTTACTGCTGTCTATCATGGTCAAATGTATCAAAAACGAATGATCAAGGCTTTCAACAAAAAGGTCAGGCACCAAGCATATCAATTCGGGGATCTAGTGATCAAGCGCATCATACTGCCGCAAGGTGATCCCAGGGGCAAATGGACTCCCACGTGCGAAGGGCCATTTTTGATCAAAATCATTTTTTCTGGTGGAGCCATGATTCTGACCACCATGGACGGTGACGACCTTCCCCACTCTGTCAATGCGGACATAGTGAAAAGATACTACGCGTGATTAAAGACCCACTAGGTTGACTGGCCTAGGAAAAAATAAGGGCTTCCCGGCGAACCAAAAGGGTTCGGGCAAAAATTAGGGATGAAAAAAAACATCTATACACCCGGCAAATCAAAAACCTGAAAAGGCGGCTTGGGCAAAAAAAAGGGTATCCTGGTGGACTGAAAACTCGAAAGGGAGGTCCAGGCAAAAGTTAGGGATTTAAAGCGTATCACTATGTCCTATTGGATCACCTTGAGACCAGACTTCAGCATCACCTATCAAGCTCAAAACGGCACCAATCAATCCAATCAGCTTCGGACAAGTAGCAAAGTGATGCGACGCTCAGAGACATAGCGGCAATAGCAGAATTGAAACTCAATGGGATTATTAAACATAGCTGTTTTATTCTCTTTGTACACAATATTATATAGCTTTAATTTCCACTGAGGTGTTCTCTTACTTGAGTGTCAGCTTCCTTGTACAAAAACGCCTGTTATAGGCCAACTTCAGAAATTAATATAAGTCATTTTTACAAAACCATTTGTTTTTCTTGTTCTGTTTTGTTTTGCAAAAACGTCTAATGATTTATTCTTGACATATGCATTTGAATATGATTGCTATTCACAAATATTCGCATAAGAAACAAAAATACAATTGCTTATAACTTAAGGTACATGGGCAAGTACAATTTTGAAACAAGGTCAGCATTACATGCGACCCCGTGACGTCTACACTCCCCACAGATTAGAGGCAACCAAAGCTTTGACATCGGCTTCCCCAAACAGGAGTTACTTTCCCCAGCAAAGTTCCTTCAGAGAGCCGACGTCTATATTCCCCAACCGAATTTTATAATCGCAAGCGGTTCATAAAATTTTCTCCCGAGCAGAGTGTATTTCTCTGAATGCAAAAGCTCAATCCCCAACATAATTTATTTCTCTAGCTACGAAAGCTCATCCCCTGGAGGATTTTATTTCTTCGAATTGGAAAAATATTCCAGTACAGCATCTCCTCTCGCAAACAAAGTTATTCCCCCATAGAGTTATTCTCAAGCAGAGTCTCTCCCTGATAGAATGTTCGTAAACAAAGAGTAAATCCGCAGCATAATCATCTTCATTCACCATCCCCAGTGAGAATGAAGAATTTGGCTTCCCTAATACTTTTCAGCAGCAGTTCGAGATTTACTTTCCCCAACTAAGGAATACCGCAGTAGCATCCCATATCTATACATCACGGCATGCACATACATCTTGCATACAATACAATCTCATTTATTTTGAGAACATCATTACAATGCATTTCATACATCATGACATTGCATACGACTAACTCTTTACCTTTCAGGAAAGGACCAAATCTACAAACTACGTCTAACAAAGGGCTATCCCTGGATTTTCCTCAGAAAGATGTCCTCGCAATATCTCTCCGCTCACTATGTCGGGGGAAGAAATGCCAAGACTTTCATCTGGGTCGGTTGAATCACTACCAAGGTTCTTCTGATTACTATGCCAGTCAAAGTTAACCCAAGATCTCTCTGCTCACTATGCCAGTAGAAGAGACTCCAAGACTTTCGTTTGGGTCAGTTGAATCGTTAGCAAGATCCTCCTGATTATTATGCCAGTCAAAGATAATCCCAAGATCTCTGTGCTTACTATGCCGGTAGAAGAGATTCCAAGGCTTTCGTCCAGGTCAGTTGAATTGCTACTAAGATTCTCCTGATTACTATGACAGTCAAAGTTAATTCAAGGCCTTTCTCGGGTTTAGTCAAATCGACACTAAGATTTCTATCCCAATTAAAGACAACTTGAGACATTTCTCTGGTTCAGTCAAATCGATACTAAGATTTTTATTCCAGTTAAAGAAACTATGAAGCCCGGAAACTGACCAGATAATAGTCAACCAACAATTCAAGACACTATGAAGCCTGGATCCTGACCGATTAACAGTTTAATCTCATTTCCCAATAAGTCGATGTGAAGCATGGAGTACGACCAGATAGCAGTCAACCTTATCATCCTTAACAAGTCACTGTGAATCCTGGATCCTGACCAGATAGTAGTTCACTTCTGTCTCTTCAATCAAGAGATGACTCCCCAGTATAGTAATGGACAACTGAAGCTCCTAGGCTCTATTCCCCAAGACAGAGACCAACATTCCTCAGCGAAGTCCTCCCTAACAACGGGAACAGGAATTCCCACCTAAGAATATCTCACGAAATCATCATTATTCTGGATGGCATCTTTACGCCCATCTCCGACGAATCCCCGTCACATTCTCTGGATGGAATTTGTAAGCCCATTCCGATATCACCTACACGTTCAAGTATCATTTCAGACGAGTGAAAATTTCTGGATACTCTAGTGTTCAATCATCTTCCACCTCCAGATCACGAAAGGCAGACCAGCCAATCTACATCCTCAAGTTTAAGAAGATTTAACAGGGGCAGATGTTGTACCCCAAAATTGTCCCTCCAATTTCACTAAAGATATGCCTCTAAAGGTCCTCAATTGCTCAAGGGTTAACTAAGGATTGATCAGACAAATCCTCTTCCTAAGGCAACAAGGCTCAAGCTAGGGTTTCAATTGCAAGCAAGATGTATGAGTCCAAAGGATCCCAAATGTTCTCCATTGTCCTAATATGTCCCCAATATCATACACGCCAAATTTCATGCCTTGCACAACAAGTTTGCTCAGTCAACTGCTCAAATACTTGAAAATCAACTATATCAGGTCAAAAGTCAATTGTGGCCCAAATACAGCCAAACTTCAAGATTTTTGGTCAACATCAACATTTTGAAGTGATATCCATCATTTTATCAGGGGTTGATCATGATTCCTCAAGAAATGCTCCTAATTCATCAAAATTCAAAAGGTGCTAAATTAAGGTTTCTACAGGAAAAGTCAACCAAACTTTGTCCAGGCATAACTTTCTCATACTTTATCATAAATTTCTCATCCAAGTCTTATTTTGAAGAGAATCCAATTCCCTAAAACTCATCTTCAGCCCTCAAGTTCAAGAAATGCACTCATGAAAAGATGTAAAATCAGACATTATAGGTCCTTTTCAAAAGTCAACAAAAAACATCTTTTAGGTCAAAGCTTCTTACATGAACCTGGAAGACCCAATGGATATGAAACCAAAAGGTTTGTTTAGAGGACATACTAAGATTTCTAAAAAGTCCAAGAACACCCTCTTAGGATCAAAATTGAGAGAGATATACATCGTCAAAGTTGGCCATTTTTGGAAATTTGCACAAAGTTAACAATGCCCAAAATTGCATTTTTTTCCACATGGGCCCATCTTTTCAAGATTGAATCTCAGTCCTAGCATGGTCCACGACCTATGGGACCCTCCATGCCTTATTTATTTGTTTATTTAATTTATTTTGATTTTTATTCATTTAAAACTCAAATAAAATCAAATAAATCAAAATAAATCACATAATTTGTTTTAGGAATGATTTTTGCATTGAATGGAGATCTCATGTGCTGTCAATAGTCAAAGAAATCGTGCAAGCTATGAATGGGCAAGGATATTCAAAATTGGAAAGATTTGAAGCAAAATTGAAAGGCATTGATATCTTTGGATTCTTTCCATACTAGTTGACCTAATGTGATTCACATATATATGCCAAGCCATTCCAACCCAAAGGGAAGAAGAACAAGTGCGCAACCTGCCTCAAGAGAGAAAGAAAAAGTTTAAAAAAAAATTAAGAAGATTGCAACTCTCAAACACTCGAACCAGACCTCCTCAGTGAGATCCAATCATTCCATCACCCTTCTAAGGACTCCAGGAGGTGAACCAGTCCATCGTTGAAGGCCAAACCACTCTGAATCGCGCTAGCCCGATCCTCCCATATTGGTAATCTTTTGATTTTTAAAACCTATTTAATCCTCAACATAAACGCATTTTGATTGCATATCCATACTATTTGCATTATTTGTGAATTTTCTAATGTTTCTCATGCAAGGAATAAAGCCAGGATCGCAAGTTACCATTGTTAGGGCTTAGGGAGAAGCAAGCTTCAGTTTTAGTGATACAGGGACTTTTAGGGCAAAAGGACACCACCATTGGATTCCTGGGGAAATTTTAAGGGGGGTGGGGTCTTTTTTATGCTTTGATATGACGTGTTTTGCAGGTTTCAATTTCTCGTGTCACCGGAGAAGGTGATCGGGACCACCGTGGCCGGTGGCTTGACTTTTACAGGTGGTGGTTCAAGCATGCGTGGCTATTTCCAGGCGTTCCATTAGCTGGATCCAATAATGAAATTCCTCTCTCCACATCTGATTGGTTCTTTGAATTACCAGGGGCCCATAATGCCCGCGTGTCAAGTTGATTCAACATTAGATCTATTTTTCCCTTATTTTAATTTTGCTTAATTATATAAACGAATGACTAACTAGCACAGATGGAAAAGGATAAGGCATCTTAAGGGAGGGACCTGGGTTCGATCCCAGGTCCAGACATCTTCATATTTTCTGAATTTCTTGTTTCAGATCCAGCGCATCTCACAACCAGGCATCCATCACGTGCCTCTAGATCAAGCCATTGGATCTTCTTTCAATCCAGATCCAGCGCTCAGCAAGCAAAGAACTTGGTGAACCCCCAGATGAGAGCCCCATTGGATCACACGCAGGCAGAAGGGCCAGCAAGCTTGGGCCTGGAAAATTTCAGCCATGCACCCCTCAAATTGCTTCTCATATCAGGCCCATTCTATTTTCTTTTACTTTTAATTTCTTTAACATTTATATTGTTTTATTCATTTTTAATTATTTTAAAAAATCTTTTTTTAATTAAATCTTAAAATCATAAAAACACAAAAACATTAGAATTCGGTTTTTTTCATAAAATATTTAATTTCATTAATTAATTAGGTTAATTAGGATAATTTAAATTCCTTTTTCATAATTAAAATTAATTAGAAATTAGGTTAATTTGTAAAATTAATTACTTTCTCAAAATCCAAAAAATATTTTTCTTTATTCACTAATTAGATGTCTTTGAATTTAATTGTTAATTCCCCGTATTTAATTTTGTCGCGCGTATTCTTTTTCCATTATTTTTTTAAATTATTGTATCTGCTCCAAAGTTGTAATAGTTTTAACTAGGTTTATTTTACTGTTTTTTCATTTACTGTTTTAATTCCCCATTTTTGGTTATGTAATCCCCATCCCCAAAGCCTTGTAATAGCTAGGTTTAAGATTCTCGCATTTTATTTTTTTCGCTACTATTAACTGTTAGATGAATGATCATAGGATTGAATGGAAAGATTAAATGATTAAAACAGTAGATCACCCTAAATGTGCAAATATAAATAAACTGAAATCAAACAGTTGCACATGCTCACCCCTAGGGTATCTCCCACTTCAGTTGCCTCAGAAATACGGTCACTATTCTCGAACGTGAGAATTCTTAGTGATTGTCCTCTAATTCAGAGGTCGCAAGTCCCTTTCGAAGGTTGCCTTGGTAAAACAAAATGCGATCTTAGAACTTTAGGGCAGTTACTAAGAGTTCTTGCCCTGTTGCCTTAAGTGACCGTAATCGTCCCTTTCGATTGTCCCTCAAACTCCAACGATAGAGCTACCTACTCCTTAATAGTAGGATAGAATTATCTAAAGGAAATAAGAAAACGAACAGTCTTTTTTCGAGTAGGTAGAAACTCTTAAGTACTTACTCAAAACAACCAGTTTTTCACACTTACACTTTTCGAACAAAGTTTTCAAAAATGCTTTATCACACTCTTGAGGACTGACATAAGGGTTACCATAAAGTGAAACGCCGCACTAAGGCATTTTCAAAGCTTTTCAAAACACACATAAAAGTAATTTCAAAATGAGCAAGTACCTAAGAGCCCATGGAAAACTATGGATAGAAAGGATGCTAACACCTTCCCTTTCTATAATCTACCCCCCGTACTCAGAAACATCTCGAAAAAGGTTTTTTTTCTATTCTTTTTCCCTTTTCCTTTGTTGGATAAAATAAAAGACGATGGTGACTCTTGCTTACCGCGATATTTGCAAACAAAAAATGCAAATCAGTAAAAAGCAGTCAGTTCTGCCACCGTATTAGTGTCTGTCTTGTATTTATAGGGGTGTGGTGGTGGACGAAAATGGCATGAATCAGCCATTAACCATGGCTTTGAAAGCAAAATTGAAAGATTTTGAAAAGTTTCCATTTTTGATGATTTTCTACCATTTTGGGCTTTGAGTGAACCTGGACAGGTTTCATCCCATTAGGTGTTCGTTTCAACTTTTCACATATTGACTCTTTCGAATTCTCCCAAGCTTTGTTCTTCGATGGCGTTGAGTTCCAATCCAAATGGTTCAAGGCCTCATCATCATGGCTTCTTCGATTGAGTCACTATCTTCCTTAGTTGTTTGATCTGAAAATTATCCAATCCAATCAGCCTAGTCAAATCGTTTTTGTTCCCTTAGATCTCCTGACCAATCGAAGTATCACCTCTTCATCCTAGCCTGTCAAAGCTTCATTTTGCTCCTTTCTTCGAACACAGTTGTGTAGGTGGTTCTTAGATTCCAACTACCACCTTTTACTTTTGTCTACAAGAAAATCTTTCTTGCTTACTAGTTCACCTTCGATTGGTGAATACAACTTGTATGCGCCAATCAAAGGATAACCTATGAGCACCAAGACTTTACTTTCGATCACCCAACTCCTTCCTTTCCTGTCCAGGTACATGCATGTCCTTCGAACCATAAGATCAAAGCTTTTTGAATTCAACATCTTCTTCTTTTCGAAGCGCCAATTCAACCAACATGGCAATCTAAGTATGTCTTCCATGTAATTCTTCAAATAGCTTACATTTCCATGGTTCTAAAATGAACCCTTCGATGACGCTATTCCAATTGAAGACTTTATAAAAGCCTTCTCACGCTTTCTTTCGAACCATCCTTCCTTCAATCCTGGTGCTTCGTTGGGCATCAAATTAGACTGCATACTGTTGTCGAAGTCGCTTCGACCCAAAAGCTCTTAGGCATATTTTCAGCTTTTGACCTACACCTTGTTATGTACACTTCTTTTTCTTCTTTCAGTTGTGCCATTATGCTGAGGCATATAAGGTTCCATGGAAATCATTTGAAACTTCTTGAGCAATTGAGGACCTCAATGAGCATGTCTTGAGTAAAAGTGGGAGGGAAAATTTTTGGGTATAACATTTTGTAAGAGCGAGAGTAGACGTAGACGTATGTATTGGCATATGTGTAGATGCAGACGCATGTGTAGACGTATGTATTGGATGCATACTTTTTTGTGTTGTGAGCATAGACATAGGCGTGGGCATGTGTATAAACTCTTGTTTTGTAAGTGTAGGCATAGGCGCAGACATGCATATGGACGTAGACGTGGATTTTATTTTGATGTTTTTCTAACCAAAATGCTTTTTGATGTTTTTGTCAAATGCTTTTATTTGTCAATTCCCCCGAAATGATTTCAAGACAATATTCATAAGTAATAAGCGTAGCATTTTGTAAACAAGTCTGAGAAAAGAAAAACACAATTTAAAAGATGAAAAGAAAAGTGCATGTTTTATTAATTATGCCTCTGAATAGGCCAATGTACATGATGCAATTCCTAGAAAGAGGTAATTACAGAAATTTTCAAAATTGTAAATGGCAATGAAAATAATAATTGTTACTGCTATTTTCCCAATATCCTTTTAATATCCCTTATCTCCTTTGCTTCTGAGTTGTATGATTCGGATCCATCTCTCCCTTTGTGGTCTGTAGTCGCAGTTCTTAGGTCGTAGTTTTTTTGTTCTTTATTTCTTTGTATGAAATCCCTAATTTTCGCCTGGATTGCCCTTTCGGGTTTTCAATCCACCAGGATAACTTTTTTGTTTATATGTGTGATACGATGGGAGAGAACTGACTGTTTTTGGAATGCTCGTTCGCATTTTGCGTTTGTTTTCACAAAATGTCGCGGTAAGCAAGAGTCGCCACCGTCTTTTATTTTATCCAACAAGGAAAGGAAAAAAGCACAGAAAAATTCCTTTTTCGAGATGTTTCTCGGGTCCGGGGGGTAGATTATAGAAAGGGAAGGTGTTAGCACCCTTTCTATTTGTGGTTATCCACAGGCTCTTAGGTACTTGCTCATAGTGTTTTCAAAAAATTGCTTTTCTTTATGTTTATGGGTTTGAAAGGAGTTTTTGTTTGAAAGGTGTAAGTGCGAAAAGTTTTATTTTGT
Organism: Vicia faba; assembly: GCA_948472305.1. NCBI lineage: Eukaryota > Viridiplantae > Streptophyta > Magnoliopsida > Fabales > Fabaceae > Vicia > Vicia faba. The sequence goes on along the minus strand of OX451739.1, from coordinate 439,461,489 downwards.
TTTGAAAGAGAGCAAGTACTTAAGAACCATCTACCTATTCGAAAAAGGAATTTATCTGTACAAATGTCCTTTAGACAATGTTATCCCACTATTGATGAGTAGGTAGCATCGTCGTTGGATTTTAAGGGTCAATTCGATTAAGGGACGTGTGGTCACTAAAGCAATGTTAGGACGCCTTAGCGGTAACCCTAATGTCCTATATCATTTTTCCGAGGCAACCGTTTTGAGGCAACTATGATCTTTAGACAAGAGGGCGGCCTCTAAAACTTCCTATACTTAATGACCACGTTTGAAGGCAACCAAGTGAGGTGTACCCTAGGAGTGCGCATGTGTGAGTGTGTTATTTCGGTTAATTTTATCTTTGTACATGTCAATGGTGAGCTATGTTGATTTTAAGTTCATACATTTGATCTTGTCATGCATTCCCTATTATCAAACATCTAACAGTGTATAGTTGCAGAATTTAAATTGTGAAAATTAAATCTAAACTATTACAAGGCGTCGGGTATTTACATCGCCAAAAACAACCCTTGAAATTAAATTGCGGAAAATAAAAGAAAGCGATAAAATAATTAAAGTCCTATTTAAAGCTATTACATTGCGGAAAATAAAAGAAAGCGATAAAATAATTAAAGTCCTACAGTAAATCGAGCGCATTTTTTAGGGTTTTGACCCTTTTATTGAAAGAAAGCATTTTTTTGTTTATTTTTGAATTAAATGGAATTAAACTAAGTTATTTAAATTAATTAATTAATTAATTAATTAAAAAAGATATTTTTTGGATTTTTGGATATTTAAAGAAATAAAGTAAATTTGATTTAAAGTTAGTAAAAACCTAATTTTCTACATTAATTTTAATTATTGCAAAAGATATTGAAATTATACCTAATTAAAACTAAGTTAATTAATTAATGTTTATTTACAAAAATAAAAGTGATGAATTTAATTTTAATAAATAAAATATATTTTTTTGTATTTTTGATTTTTGTGAGAAAAAGATTTTAATTGGTCAGTTAAAAAATAAAATAAATAAACAAAACAAATAAATAAATAAAATAAAAAAGAAATAGAAATAACCCAATGGGGGGGGGGGTTGGGCTAGATTTGGAGGGTGAGATCAACATTTTTTTGAGGCCCATGTACGTTGGCCTGCTTTGACTTTTGCCATTCCACGCGTGTGCATTGACTTGGGAATATGGTGGACTTGCAATCTTGGCCACCAGATCTAGCCTAGAGCCATCTGGCAGGCATCTGGGTGATGGTGTATGATAGGCCTTAATTGCTGAAAAGCGCTTGAATACCTGAAACAAAATAATAATATGCAATATGGTGGACCTGGGATTCGAACCCAGGTCCCATTGGATTTCACATGCTCGCCTGGCCACTGTGCCACTATGTTTTTATTGTTAGTGGAATACCAACTAATCATTATATTGGAAACAAGTCATATGCCTGAATTAAAAAAATAAAAAGCGCGAAATTATGAATTAACGAATGGGGAGAGGCCACGCATTCATCTTCTTCGTTACAACCTGGTTATTTACCTGCGGATTTTTATCCGCAGCTAAATCCCTAGGTTCATCCTAAAACGAGTTCTAGGCCATGGAAATTAATTCCAAGACCTCAACCATGTTCGTCTTCCTCTCCTGATTTCATCCATGTCCATTACTAGTTCCAATTTTTCCTGCAAAACAAACGCCCAAAAACAAGCTTCCAAAACCCTAGGTTCGTGTATGGGGCTATGGCTCATGAAAACATAATTAAATGATGCAGAAATTTTCTAAATGGAACGATAAACATGATGGTGTAAAGATTTTTCCAGAAAAACGCATGAATATGAGAATACGATTTCATGTACATGGGTGTTTTTCAGGGATACTTACAGCGCGATTGGGGATGTTTTAGAGCTTGATTTTGATTGCTTTAGACTCAATGGATGTCCAGCAAGAGGTCTACGTTGAGATTTGACCTTGAATCTGCCTCTAGAATGGATTTCAGTTTCAAGCTTTTTCAAGCTTTTTCAAGTTTTTGCTTTTGTGATTTGGCAGCCTCTAGGTTCTGATTCATGCCTCTTTAGCTTGTATATGTAATAAGGAATGAATTAGGTTAACATTTGTGAACTCAATCCTTATGCATTGATGATTTTGGATTTGATATGATCCTCCATGAAAAAGCTTCCAAATTTGTCCCAAATCCAATTTTTTGTGCATGATATAGCTTGATACGAGTTTGATTGTGTACATGATGATATTTAAGACCTGTATCAATCAAAAAGATACCAAGTTATCAATTTTTAGATTTTATTTAGATTTAAATTGATTTAAAATGAATTAATTCAATAAAAATCAAATAAAATAGAAAAATTAATGAATGGACATAATACTGAAGATAGGACACGTGTGTAGTGTGACAAGATCAAATCAAGTGGAAAAAAGTGGGTCCATTTGACAAAATTTGATGTTTTGGGGATAGTTGACTTTTGGCAATTTTGGAAAAATACCCAACTTCAACAATGCATAACTTCTTCAATTTTGAACTTTTGTAAGTGTTCTTGGACTTTTTAGAAAACTTGAGATGTCCTCTAAGCAACCCTTTTGGTCTCATATCATTTTTATATCCCATACTCAAGTTACAAGCTTTGTAAAAAAAGGTGTTTTTGTTGACTTTCAAAAATGACCTATAATGTCCAAATTTGTAACTTTTTGTGAGTGCATTTATTGATCTTGGGGTATGAATATGGATTGTAGGAAATTGCATCCTCTTAAAAATGAGCTTTGTATGGGTCATTTATAATAAAGTATGAGAAAGTTATGCTTGGTCAAAGTTGAGTTGACTTTTCCTACAAAACCCTAATTTAGCAACTTTTGAATCTTGATGAATTTTGAGCAATCCTTGATGAATCATGATCAACCCTTGATCAAATGATGAATTATACTTCAAAATGAGAATGTTGACAAAAAATCTTGAGGTTTGACTGTTCATAGGTCACAGTTGACTTTTGCCCTAACACAGTCGATTTTTGGACCCTTTGAGCAATTGACTGACCAAACTTCTTCTGCAAGGCTTGAAATTTGACATGGATGAACTTGAGAACATATTAGGACATTGGGGAGAACTTGAGGTCATTTGGATGCAAGGACCTTGATGCAACACAAAACCCTAATCTGAGATTGACTGCCTTAGGAGATGATTTAACTGTCTAACTCTTAAGCAATCTTGAGCCATTTGGAGATTATTCTTGAAATGTCTTGGGAAATATGGGAGGGAAAATTTTGGGGTACAACAATATGCCCCTAATTTTTTCCTGGATCTCCCTTTAGGGTTTTCGATCCACCAGGACGCTCCTCTTTTCCTAATTCGCTCATTTAGGGTTCGAGCTTAGCGAGCTTCTTATACATAGTGTTTTTTTACTACGTCTGATTTTGTCGGATGCGATAGTTCTTCCCCATCCATTATTGTGAGGATGAGACCACCACCGGAGAATGTTGTTTTTACTATGTATGGACCTTCGTAGTTGGGTGTCAATTTACCACGTGAATCGAAGCGAGGTAGCAGAATCTTTTTGAGTACTAGAGTTCGTTTGTAGATGCTAGAGGCATTTATTGGATGTTCTTATTTTTCCAGGTATTTCCTGATGTCATAAAACCAAGGCTTGTCATCCGGTCTTTCTTTGATAGAAAGACAGTGTGTGGGCTCTTGATTGTGATGTGTGGTTCGTGGTTTGACCAAGTTACTTTGAACATAGCTGATATAGTTGTCAGAGTGTCTTCCATTTGATTTTCTTCTCGTAGGATGTGACTGAAAGTGATCTTTGTGATTCCGCAGTCAGTTTTCAAAACATGATCTCGATATGGAATCAATTTTGGATGTTTTAGTATTCCATTCGTTGTTGACTTAGTATATGACTAATTCGGAGTCCCCAAATACCTTGAGGTGCTTTATGCTTAGATCGATGGCAGCTTCTAGTCCCAGTATACAGGCTTCGACGTTGTTGGTGCAGTCAAAACACATCCTGTAGTATAGGGCTTGTGATAATTCTTTGGAGAAGTTAAAACTTCCCCTATACTGTGCCCTAGTGCTTTAGAAGCCCGTCAAACATGAGTGTCCAACGTGCCCCTGGCTTGATTTCTTTCGTTAGGTCCTGGTATCTCATAGTCACCTATGACATGACATCTTTGTTTGGAAAGTCGAACTTCATAGGTTGATATTCTGACAGTGGCTGGTGAGCTAGATGATAACTTAATCGGCCTTTCTTTGACGCTCTGCTCTAACATTGCCCCGAGCTTGATTTTTCGGATCTTTCCCTGTGCCCAGATTAATGGCCTCTTGATGCGGTTGTACGTTGTCAGCCTTTCGTTCTATTTCCCTTGCCATTTCCTCTGAGAGTTCAAGATCTTCATCACCTTCCTCTTCAGCTTGGTTGATGGGAGCATCAAAATTATATCAGGTTGCAGCAGTAACATTATCGGTGGTTTTGGGCATGGATCTGCACCTTTATCATGTTTTGGTGCAGATTTTAGTATATGAACTTTGAAAATGCATATGCATAGAAAGTATTGCCATTTTGAAATTTAAGAGATAAATGTAAGAGAAAGACATGAATCTTAATTGAAAACAAAATATAACTTTTATTAATAAATATTGTCTGAAACAAAAAGGTGACCCTTACAAGCAACCCCTATGCCTCGGGCTTGACATAAGTTCTTTCAAAAACAAGGAAAATTACTTAGGAAAGACAAATATCTCGGGAATCTCCATGGCTGTCCAACTTTTGAGTTCTTCTCCCGGGGCACATTCTCGGATGAAATCAATTTCTTTTTTGGTGTTAACTTTGTTAGATATCATCGCCACCTGTCTGCCATGCTCTATTCCCCTGTGGACGAAGGTCTCTTGGATTAAAGGAAACTGTGCTTTACCCTCCAGGGTAGCTACATATTTTTCTTAAGGGTATGGTCTGAATTGGACTATCCCCTGGTCCACTAACTTTTGTGGAGTTTTCTCGAAGGCTTCATTATGCTCCAATAGGAACCTACATTCCCATAGATATTCCTTCAATAAGATTATCAGGGTTTTTGCTTGTCTGGTTGCCCCAAAGTCAGTGACTACCTCAATTGCATTTATTGCTTGCCCATCATGCGGAGGCATAGGATTTGATTTGATGTTAAGTTTCTCGAATGTGATGTCTTGAGATTCTAACAAATCTTGGACCTTATGCTTGAATGTCCAACATTGCTCTATGGTATGTCCAGGAGAATTAGAATGATACTCACATCTGGCGTTGGCATTGCACTTTCACGGGAGCGGCCCGACTGGGGAAACCAGAGGCTTGAGTTCCACTAAGAACTCCTTTACCAGGTATTGTAATAATTGACTGGGTGGCATCGGAAGTGGATCAAAATTTCTTTACGGCCTTTTGCCTTGTTACTGCCCTTGTGGAATCATTAATGGTTGTTATGCCCTGGGTTGTGAGGCTACAACATTAAGTTCTCCCTCTTTTCCTTTGGGGTAGTTTGAAGCAGGCCTTTTCGAATGGTAGGGGGCATTTGATGGTCCCCCTAGTATTTTACTGCTCTTTATTCTGGTCACGATTCTTTCTCTGATATTCACTAGATCTGCGAATCCCGAAGATATACTTCCAACCACCTTCTCATAATACAACCCCTGCAAAGTTTCCATGAACATGTCTACTAATTCTTTCTCTAACAGTGGTGGTTGCACACGGGATTCCATCTCCCTCTATCTCTGAGCATACTCTTTGAAGGACTCTTCTTTCTTTTGGGACAGATTATGGAGTTGCATGTGGGTAGGCGCCATCTCCAGGTTATATTTGTAATGCTTTAAGAAAGCATTAGCAAGATCTGCCCAGGTTCGAATATATGTTTGCTCCAATTGCATATACGAGTCTAAAGATTCCCCACTAAGGCTATCTTGAAAATAGTGAATCATCAACTTCTGATCGTGGGCATGGACATGCATCTTCCTGCAATACATGCGCAAATAATTTCTTGGACAAGTGAGTCCCTTGTACTTTTCAAAGTCAGGCACTTTGAACTTTGGCAGAATGACCACATCAGGAAATAGGCCCATTTCGAGAGCGTCTATTTCGAAGGCATCAAAACCCTCTACATCTTTTAGTCTTTCCTCCTAGGCTTTATACTGATTCATTACTAGTGGATTATCAATAGCATGAGTATCAGTCGTCTTTAAGGGTGCCTGGTTGGCATCCTCTGGGTCGTGGTCTTCGTATAGCAGGTCCAAGTAGTTGTCTGTATTATTGACTGGAATTTATAATGTATGTGATACCCCTGCTTTTGGTGGCGGTGGGACAAACCCTTCAGTTTCAGCTTCTCTGGTCTCTTATTGGGCCATGACAGACTTTTGGGGTCCTGCTCCTGGCTCTTTTCTTAGTTGGTGATCGCTTGATGCACCAACCGTTTGGGCTACTTCTTCAAAATCTACCTTGGGAATCTGGTCCTTCCTGTCAATGATGTTCTTCAAAGCTAGAAGAACTTGACTCAGATCTCCCTTCATTGAAATTACATCACCCTTTACTTGTTCGAGATCCTCTTTGAATGCAGCCTGGGTTTCCTCGATTTGCTCCATTGCTTTTTGTCAGTAGGCCCTTGTTTAATATGGAGGCCAAGGAGGTGGAGATCTTCTTCTATCAATGGTTCAACTGGAGAGATTTTTTTGTTGGAAAAATGAGTTTCAATATGACACGCAGGTGTTCGTGAATGCATGTGTGCGAACGAATATGTAATGGTTTCTTGTTTTTAAATGTCTTATTCATTTGGGTACGCATTTATCCTTTGCTTATTATATTGGGTGACCAGCTTAAAAATAGATACATAAATGAGATGTGGAAACAAAATGCCTTTATTGAAGGTAACATAATTTAGATATTGAAAAATATTACAATCTTAAACCAAAACTTGTTTGCATGAAATTGAACCAAGGGAAATAAGTCTCCCAGGTGAGCTTGCGGATGTATGCTCTTGAAATCATCCACCATTGTTGGACAAAGCTTGAGAAAGTCTTCAGCACATTATTTCCCTTTTGTGGCTTTGATTTCAGACATGTTTGGCGCATTGACGCGGACAAGTTGTTTCCTTTGGTATCCCTTTTTAAAGACAGTCACCAAGATCTTGATTTTATTACTTTTGTTTTTTTACCCTGTGAATGACACAAATAAAAAGAAACAGGTTATGAATATATGATGTGTATGATAAATATATGAAATGTATGAATGCATAGATGTAGGATTGAGTGACGTGATTTTTGTGATAAGTATCCTTAGAAGGTAGGATCCTTAATTTTTACCTACGGTTAATCTACCCTCCAAAAATGGGTTTCCTTAAGGGTATCATGAATAACACCAGAGGGAAAATGCACAATGGCCTCCCTTAGGTGGAGCCTCTTTACAGACCGAAAATTTTGTCTCAAAGTCGTGAAAGTCCTCGTCATGAGATTTTAGGTTAAGATCGTTACAAAGAGTCATGGATGGCCTTCCAAAGTCCTACTCGTCAAGAGGGTATCTCTCAATAAGTATTCCTTTTTCGGAAGTGTTGTACCCCAAAATTTGCCCTCCCATATTCCTCAAGATTTGCCAAGAATGATCCTCAAATTGCTCAAATTGCTCAAGGATTGTACAGTTAAATCACTTCCTAAGACAGTTGAAATTAGGGTTTTGGTTCTTTCAAGGAATTTGGGGCTCTCAATGGTTCAATCAAGTCTCATAGGCCCATATGCATTCTCAAGCACCTACATGCCAAGTTTCAAGACTCACAGTGCCAATTTACACAGTCAAAAGCTCTATTTGATCTACAGTCAATTGCAAGGGCAAAATGGTCATTTTGCAGTCAAAAGTCAGAATTCTTGGTCAACATATTATTTTGAGTTTACAATCATCATTTGATCAAGTCTAGATCATGATCCCACAAGAATAGCTCAAAAAATCATCAAGATGCAAAAGTTACTATTTTTGGACAGTAGAAAAGTCAACTGTACTTTGACCAGGGCATAACTCTTTCATGGTTTGTCAAAAAAATTCCATCCAAAGCTCATTTTTAAGAGGATGCAATCTCCTACAATCCATCTTCACACTCCAAGTTCAAGAAATGCTCTCACAAAAAGTTACAAATTTTTACATTATAGGTCAATTTCAAAAGTCAACAAAAGTACACTTTGAGTCAAAGGCCATAACTTGAGATTGGTAAATCCAAATGACATGGGACCAAAGGAATTGGTTAGAAGACTTCAAGGGATTTCCAAAATGTCCAAGAACATGGTCATATGATCAAAATTGAGCAAGTTGTGCATTGGAGAAGTTGGGAAATTTTCATGAATTTGCAAAAGTCAACTTTGCTCAAAACACCTTCTTTTTGCTAATGGGCCTCAAATCTCTTCTTGAAACTTCACCCATGACTTATGCACGACCCACCAAGATGAATTGGATTTATTTTCTTATTTTTATTGATTAAATGGATTTTTAATATATATTAATTCATTTAATTAATTTAAATCATAAGAAAATACAAGATTTTATTTTTAAATCAATTTGTGAAGCAAATATGATCAAGATATGCTGACCAATTCATGCACAATCAAAAGATACAAAAAGATCCAATTTTGGCAACTTGTTCAATCATGGAAAATCAAGAATATTTGATTTATCAATCAAGGATTCAATCATCAATGCACAGGGATATTGGCCCAGCTTTTGACCTAATTTGATTGCTTTATACATAAGGAAGTCAACCATACCCTAGGACACGATTGAAAGCTGCAGAAACGGCCATAGCAAATTCAAGAATTTTCAAGAAAAGTCAAAACTTGTTCTTGCATTCCAGGTCGATTCAAGGCATTTTGTTCATCCAAACACCTTGCAGGAGGTACCAGGAACGATTTGCAATCAAATTCAAGCATCAAAGCTCAAGGAATCACGATACACAGTCCCACGGTTTGCACTTTTGATTTCAAATCGTATCTCTTAATTCATATGCATTTAACATGTTTTTGTGACTGATTTGTATTGCTAGAGACCATACAAAGCTAATGGAATGGTTGAATTGAACCATAGTGCCCTGAATCGAGAGATGCCATGACTGAATTTCTAGGGTTTTCAAGCTTTAAATTAGGGCTTTCTAAACCAGGAAAAATTGGGACTAATGAGATACATGGTTGAAATCGTGAAGCCAAGACGATCAAAACCCATACCTCGCGAAATATTTATGATTGCTATGGTTCTATTCGCTATTTTTCCTTGCAGGAGTTAGTGGAGGTTAAAAACCCCCGCTATTTGATGTTATTTACACAAGACAAAGGTTGAAGACGATGATGTGTTATCATCTGGTTGGCCAATTTGAAAAAAGCGCGCGTTTAAATTTTTATTTACTGCATTGTGATTGTTTTCATATACATTAATCGCTTATCATTATAATATCAATTGAAGCATGATGGTGTAGTGGCAGGGACGCTGGCCTGGAAGCATGACCTGGATTCGAATCCCAGGTCCCCCCAAAACCTTGTTATTTTTATTTCACAGGTATTCACGTGCAAGTTTCAAAGTGAGGTCCACCATACACCTCAAACCTCAGTGCGCCAGATGTCTCCAAGCATAGATCCAATGGTCATGAGTGGAAGACCACCATGCTCCCTGGTCAACATACGCATGGGTGATCAGGAAAGTCAACAGGGCTGGAATTGTTAATGGGCTTCAGAATTGCAGGATGCACCACAAAATTGGGTCCAACACCCCCCTTCACAAGTTTATTTCTTTTCTTTCCTTTTTATTTCTTTCATTTAATTACTTTTTATAATTATTATTTATATTACTAACAAATTAATATTTTCATAATAAAGTCAGAAAACTAAAAATATAATATTTTTCATTTGTTAAAATTAATTTCACCCTTTCATTATTTTTGTAAATAAATAATTAATTAATTTAGTTTTAATTAGGTTAATTCTAACTTTTTTGCAATAATTTAAAATCAATGTAGAATTAGGGTTTTTAATAACGTTTGACCATCTTTTATTTTTTCCTTAAAAAACATAAAAAAACTCAAAAAATATCTTTCTTTTATTTAATTAATTAATTAGTCTAGGTTTAATTTAATTAAATGCATGAAAATAACAAAAAAAAACTCTTTCTTTCCTAAAAAGGATCAAAACCCTAAAAACTCCCCGATTCAATTTCTCTCGCGCGTGTGATTTTTGATTCATAATTTTTTATCATATTATGTATTTGCTCCGAGGATGTAATAGTTTTAATTAGGACCATTTTTATCGCTTTATTTTATTTCCCGCAATTTACTTTTCAAGGGTTTGTTTTTGGCGATGTAAATACCCGACGCCTTGTAATAGCTTAGTTTTATTTTCTGCAACCATTAATTTCTAGATGTATGCTAACTAGGCTATGCATGACAAGATCTCTCTTAAATTAAAACCAATCGTAGCTCACCATAACATGTACAAAGATAACATAACTGAAACCTGACACACTCGCACATGCCACTCTTAGGGCACGCCTCACTTGGTTGCCTCGACGTGGTCATTGAGTATAGGGTGTTTTAGAGGTCGCCCTCATGTCTAAAGATCAAAGTTGCCTCGAAACGGTTGCCTCGATAAAAAAAATGATCTAAGACATTAGGCTTACCGCTAAGGCGTCCTACCATTGCTTTAGTGACCACATGCCCCTAAAATCGAATTGACCCGAAAACTCCAACGACGGCGCTACCTACTCCTCAATAGTGGGATAGCGCTGTCTAAAGGACATTTACACAGCTTAATTTCTTTTGAGTAGGTAGAGGTTCTCAGGTACTTGCTCTTTCAAAAGAAAACAACTTTTCGCACTTACACCTTTCGAACAAAGTTTTCAAACAACACTTCATACACTCTTGAGGACAGAAACAAGAGTTAAATCGATGTTTTCAAACAAAACTCTTTTCAAAACCCACGAACACAAGAAAAGAAAAACTTTTTGAAAACACAGTGAGCAAGTACCTAAGAGCCCGTGGATAACCACGGATAGAAAGGGTGTTAACACCTTCCCTTTCTATAATCTACCTCCCGAACCCGAGAAACATCTCGAAAAGGAATTTTACTGTGCTTTTGTCCTTTCCTTGTTGGAGAAAATAAAAGACGATGGCGACTCTTGCTTACCGCGACATTTTGCGAAACGCAAACGCGAACCAGCATTCTAAAACAGTCAGTTCTATTTCCACCGATCACAGAACTGGAGACTCTGCTGGGGATATATAAGTGAGGTGTACCTTAGGATTAGATCACTTGTGTCTTCAATTGTATGCTTTGTATGCTTTAATATTATGGGCTTATATCGGAGTTCTATAGATCCTAACCCGGATCTGGGGGTACCCTTTTTTAGGTAAGTAGCAATAAACTGTGAGGGATCTGTCCAGTGTAGACCGACACGGATGAAGCAGTAGCTACGTTGGTGTGACTCCTTGGTCTGTACCGATATCCCTTGTGTTGGAACGAGGAGAATATGGGTCTTCTGAGGAGTCATTAAGAACCAACTGACCTTAGAACCTTAAATTGACCAACTTGGCCATAGAACAGTAGCAGTATGCTACACTCATTGAGACTAAACTTTCGCGATGGTTCCGGCCGCAAGAAAAGGTTGCCAAACTGGAATTATGACCGATTGAGGGTAGTCAGTGATATTGAGATCCTCTAGAACCCGGTTACTATTTTTAGGACAGGTCTTAACCAGTGTGATCGGTGGATCTGGAACTGACTGTTTAACACTGGTTCGCGAAATGTCGCGGAAGCAAGAGTCGCCACCGTCTTTTATTTTCTCCAAATGGAAAGGACAAAAGCACAGAAAAATTCCTTAAAGAGATTGCTCTCGGTTCGGGAGGTAGGTTATAGAAAGGGAAGGTGTTAGCACCCTTTCTATCCATGGTTATCCATGGGCTCTTAGATACTTGCTCAATGTGTTTTCAAAAATGTTTGTTTGCTTTTCAAGGTGGGTTTTAAAAAGTTTCTTTGAAAAATTTCAGTTCGACTCGTACGTCAGAGTGTTTGAAAAAATTGCTTTGAAAGCTTTTGAAAATGTGTTGGTGTGAAAAGTATTTTTGTTTGAAATTAGAGCAAGTATCCTTGAGAACCTACCTACCCTAAGGAATTCGTCTGTGTAAATGTCCTTTAAAGTAGTGCCATCCCACCATTGAGAGGTAGGTAGCACCACCGTTGGAGGTGTTCGGGTCAATTCGAGTTTGTAGGGACATGGTGATCACCAGAGCAATGGGAAGACACCTTAGAAGCTACCCCCATGCCATGTTCATGGACATAAGGACTTACTAAAACATCCTCTACTCGACGACCACCTTTCGAGGGGCAAGGCAACAGTGAGGCATACCCTAGGGGTGGTGTGTGATTTGTGTGTCGTTTTCATTTATTTTTATCTTGTTCATGTCAAAGTGATCTATGCGTTTGTTTTTATTTTTGTCATTCATTCTTGCATGCATTTGTTAACAGTTAAAAAGTTGCGGAAATTAAAAGTTCTAAACTATTACAAAGGCGCGGGTCCACATCGCCAAATTAAACCGGACCCGATTTGACGGAAAATAAATAAAGCAAAAGAAATAAAAGTGCGAGAAATTAAATTGTCCGAGTTACATGGCTTTGGGAGAGGTACATAATTATTTGAGCGAAATAAAATAAATGCGCGAAAGTAAATAATTAAAAATATGGGCGTTGGACCCTTTTGCAAAATTAAAGTTAATAAGGAATTAGAATTTATATTAAAAGAAATGTATTTTAGTATTTTTGTGTTTTTTAGATTTAATAAAAAAAGAGAATTAATTAAAGTTAAAATAAAATGTCAAACCCTAATTCTAATTATTTTTTTAGTTATTATGAAAATGTTGAAATTTTTAACTAAATGAAACCCTAATCTTTATGGACAATTTTAATTATGAAAAATAAATAAAATAAATATTATCATGGTCAAAGGGAAAATTAAATAAAAAAAACAATAACTAAACCTATTTCTACATATTTTTTGTATTTTTGTTATTAAAAGAAATAAAAACCACAACCTAATTAAACTAAATAATTACATACTAATTTATTTATGAAAAAAATATTGAAATAAATAAATATTATATTTTTGCTCTTTTTTCTGATTTTTTGTGATGTTTTTATATTTTGTAAAAATAATTAACTAATTTAAACAAAAAAAGTAAATAAAACAATAATTGAAAGTAAAATATGAAAAAATAGAGAAAGCAAACCAGGGAGGGGGGTTCAGGCCCCAATTGTGAGGTCCTTTTGTTAGCAACTTGGCCCATTAAACATTGAAATCCGTTGACTTTTGTGCAAGCATGTTGTGCATGGACTATGGTACATGGTGCTCTTCAGATCTAAGCCTTTGGTTTGATCTCCAGGGGGACGTGTCACGCTTGATGGTGAGGGACTATGGTGGTTGTCTACATAAGCGTTGCATGTGAATATTAGAAGAAAAATAATATTGAAGTTATACAGACCTGGGACTCGAACCCAGGTCTTGGAGGTTGAAGCGTTAAGCGTTTGCCAGCTGAGCTGCGTGCACATTCAAATATATTATGACAAATAAATAACAAAAAGGAAAACGAAAGCATTAGTGGATTTCTGGCGCGAATTTTAAACCGGCCTATAGCGTTTGGACAACACATCATCTCCTTCGTTCTATTTTATTTTTTTCTGAAACAAGCCTGTAAGGCAACGGTTTTGGATGCGTTTTCTTAGGCCGGTTTCAAGAAAATAGCGATTAGGCTATCCTTGAATATAAATTCATCGCGAGAGTTGGGATCTCTTCGTCCAGGTGAGCTGAGTTTAATGGTCTTGGTCTGGAGTCATGATTTTGCCTTGAGTGAAAAGCCCTAAATTGAAACTCTGAAAACCCTAAAGATCAGCAATGGTAAAATCAAATATATAGCACAAAAACGCAATTGGACCACATGGTTAGTTTCAAAACTTGACAAGGAACATGAATATACAATTAAAATGCAATGAGGATGCCTAGAAATCAAAATACGATCATGGATTTTTCTTGGTACAGTTTGAATCCGTTTTACCAATTCTTTGCGTTTGAGTTGATGTTAGGGATTGGAATCGCTTCTGGGAACCTTGAGGAAGCTATTGGAAAAGGAATGGTGCTTTGAATCGACCTCTAAGGTTGATTTCAGAATTGAATTTTATGGAGGATTTTTCAAGTTTGTATATGGTTCTTTTGCGCAGCATTCAGTGTCCTATGATTAGGTTTTGATCCAAGTATTTGTATGGAAGGCATTAGGTTAACAAAACTAGCACAAATCCAAGGCATTCATTGTTTTGCATATTTGATTTTCTTAAGATCTTTTTGAATCTTTTTCAAGTGCATTTTGTGTCAATTATCCTAAATCACACCAAATCTTTCCATGTTGGGATGTGTACGAAATATTGAAGCTGAAATGTGTACAAAAAGATTTGTTTGGTTCATTTAGATATTTTTCACATATTTAATTGATTTAATTGAATTAATATAAATAAAAATTCAAATAAATAAATAAAAAATGAGAAAATACTTCCCTTTGGGCCAAGTGGTCGTGCATGTGCTTAGAATGATGAATCATGGAAGAAAAATGGGCCCATTAGCAATTTTAGGTCATTTGGATCAAAGTTGACTTTTCAAAATATCCAAAAATTTCCCAACTTCCACAAGGCATAACTTGCTCAATTTTTAATCTTTTCTCATGTTATTGGACATTTTGGAAAGGTCTTTGAGTCCTCTAACCAATGCCTTTGGTCCCATGTCATTTTGATTTACCAATCTCAAGTTATGGTCTTTTACTTAAAGTCCCTTTTTTGTTGACTTTTGAAAATGACCTATAATGTTGAAATTGATAACTTTTTGTGAGAGCATTTCTTGGACTTGAAGTATGAAGATGAGTTGTAGGAAATGTCTTTCTCTTAAAAATGAGATTTGGATGGAATTTTTCTGATAATCCATGTGAAAGTTATGCCCTGGTCAATTTCAGTTGACTTTTTCAGCTGTCCAAATATAGTAACTTTTGTATCTTTGATGATTTCTGAGCCAAACTTTGAGAATCATGATCAAGCATTGATCAAATGATGTTTGTGGCTTCAAAATGATATATTGACCAAAAATTTGAACTTTTGACTGTCAAATGACCATTTTGCCCCTACAGTTGACTGTAGTGCAATTTAGGGTTTTGACTGTGCAATTTTGAGTTGATTGCCTTGAAACTTGATATGAGGATACTTGACCATATTTGTAAGCATGTGAGACTTGATTGGACCTTTGAAAACTTCATTCTTTTGATCAGAACACAAACCCTAGTTTTGACTGTATAGGAGACCTTTGTACTGAGCAACCCTTGGGGATCTTTGTGACTTGGCTTGGCAATTTCTTGAAGAATATGGGAGGGCAAATTTTGGGGTACAACAGTTGCCCCTGTTCAATCTTCTTAGACCTGAGGATGTAGATTGGCTGCCGTGCCTTTCGTAATCCGAGGGTAGAAGATGATTGGACACTAGAGTGCCCAGAAATTTGTGCTCACATGGTAGCAGTGATGACGGGAATGGGCTTATAGATGCCATTTAGAGGTTGCTGGATAGGATGATGGGCTTATAGATGCCATCTGGATGTTGATCGCGTAAGAGATTCCTTAGCGAGAACTTGCGTACCTGCAAAACAGAAAAATGAGTACCTGACACGTTGCAGGAGCTGATTTTAAATGCTTGGTATAGATGTGTCCTGACTGGTTGTAGGAGCTGAGTCTGGAGCTTCAAACGGCGATGAATGAACCAGGGATGGTTACTGTCTTAGCATGAATGGTAAGAGAACCTTGGGCGACTTTAACTTCAACAACGCTCGTTGAGAAAAATCTTGGGTGTCTTCTACTGGAATAAGAATCAGGGAGATCTTAGGGTCGATCTGACTGAACCAGAGGAGGTTTTTTTTTGATAAGGATGTGATGAAGGAATCTGAGACGATTGCTACTCCAAGTATAGGATGAAGGAATCTGGGACGATTACTACCTCAGCAGGATGATGAAGGAATCTGAGACGATTGCTACTCTAAATATATGATGAAGGAATCTGGGACGATTACTACCTCAGCAGGACGATGAAGGAATCTGGGACGATTACTACCTCAACGGGTGATGAAGGAATCTGGGAAGATTGCTACCTCAACAGGACGATGAAGGAATCTAGGACGATTGCTACTCCAAATATATGATGAAGGAATCTGGGACGATTACTACCTCAGCAGGACGATGAAGGAATCTGAGACGATTGCTACTCCAAATATATGATGAAGGAATCTGGGACGATTACTACCTCAGCAGGACGATGAAGGAATCTGAGACGATTGCTACTCCAAATATATGATGAAGGAATCTGGGACGATTACTACCTCAGCAGGACGATGAAGTAATATGAGACGATTGCTACTCCAAATATATGATGAAGGAATCTGGGACGATTACTACCTCAGCAGGACGATGAAGGAATCTGGGACGATTACTACCTCAACGGGTGATGAAGGAATCTGGGACGATTGCTGCCTCAACAGGACGATGAAGGAATCTGGGATGATTGCTACTCCAAATATATGATGAAGGAATCTGGGACGATTACTACCTCAGCAGGACGATGAAGGAATCTGAGACGATTGCTACTCCAAATATATGATGAAGGAATCTGAGACGATTGCTACTCCAAATATATGATGAAGGAATCTGGGACGATTACTACCTCAGCAGGACGATGAAGGAATCTGAGACGATTGCTACTCCAAATATATGATGAAGGAATCTGAGACGATTACTACTCCAAATATATGATGAAGGAATCTGGGACAATTACTACCTCAACGGGAAAAGACTTTTATCTGTTGATCGTTCTTTCCTGAAAAAGTAACGAATTAGTTGTATGCAATGTCATAATGCATGAATTGCTTGGTTTTAAGATGTTCTCAAAAACAAACGAGATTGGGGTGATATGATGCGTCTATGCATGCCATAATGATGTATGTGATGTTTTATGAATGTGTTTTTCGTCTAGGAAAGTAAATCCTAGACGGGTGCCGGGAAGTCATATCCTGGGCTGATTGTTTGAAGAATAGATTTCGTTTCCGCTGGGGATGATAACTGCAAGAATACCGGTAGGAGAAGATGACTCCGTTGCGGAATAAACTTGGCAAATGGAAGATTCTGCGGGGAGGAAAGATACTTTAACGACCATGCTGGGAAGCAATACTCTGTGGGGAGAGGAATGCTTTTGCTGAATTGTCGATGGTAACTTGCTGAGGATACTTGTTGTATTGGGAGTATTGATAGACTTCGCGGGGGGCAAGAGAACTTCGTTGAGGACGCTCCTTCCATGGCTTTTGGCTGAGGATAACCCAGTTATATCCTGTTAAGGAAATAACTCTTTAAATCAAGCCGGACGACGCGTTCGTGCTCTGCGAGGATAAGCTTCCAGAATCTACTGGGGATAAGCTTACTGCTTGGGGATATGAATTCCAACTTTCCTGGGGAAACTGGATTGGACTCTTCTGGGGAAGTATTGAACTGTATTGGTTATATTCTTCAACGGAACCTACCTTGATACCCTGGAGGATAGAACAATCAGATTGCTTAGACCACTCTTTATTGCCCCTGTTTCTAAGGGAGAGGCATTTGTGGGGTGCTGATAGTTGTTGATGGACAAACCTTCTTCTGGTAGACAGATGGCGGGACATAGTCGTACGCTTTGATCCCTAACTTTTGCCTGGACCGCCCTTTCGGGTTTTCAGTCCACCGGGATACCCATTTTTGCCCAAGCCGCCTTTTCAGGTTTTCGACTTGCCGGGTGTACAGGTTTTTTTTTTATTTCATCCCTCATTTTGCCCAAACCCTTTTGGTTCGACGGGAAGCCCTATTTTTTCCTAGGTATGTCAACCTAGCGGGTCTTTGATTTTGCGTAGTATCTTTTCGACTATGTCCACGCTCTTAGAATGCAGGGAGATGCCCCTGTCAGTAGTGTTTTGTCATGCCACCAGAAGGTGTTTGATCAGGCCAGATTCGTTGTTGAAATGCCCCAAGCGACTCAGGCGGAGATTTGCCCCAGGCTTTTTGGCCTTTGAGAGATTCTCTGAATCTTGACTGAACTGCCCCAGATGACGGACTATGATCATACCATGCCCCTTGATTGGAAGTGCTTCTGTTCATTAGGCATTCATCGTGCGAATTTCCCTGATGTTCAAACGAAAAGTCATATGTAAACAAAGTTATGTTAAAAATGCAAAGCTTATGTCTGTCTTGAAGATTTTGAAAATGCATTCTTTTTTCATAAAACAGGTGATTGTTTGTAAAACGTGATGTCAACTCCGTATTTTACCGTAGGCCTTCAGGAGTCAGGATACCTTTCGTAACAGTATGCTTTCGAACTAACCCATGCTTCAGCTAGGACTTTTAAGGGTTATATCGTGGCCTGGTTCACGGTTTAAGAAACAAAGGATAAAGGCTCAAATTATTTGTACCCCCCCGCTCTTCGTGATATTCTCCAAACCTAAACTCAGTTGATCATACGTTAGACCTTGTTTGAGTCTTTGCTCTGATTTTCCAGTGATGGTTCATATATTGATGATTTATTCTGAACAGGCAGTCATTCCTTTTTGTTGAGGGTTTGTAAGACCTCTTTCTTGTCTGATTTTTGTTATCCCTAAATTTTGCCTGAACTGTTTCTTTTGTGACTACAGTCAGCGGGATGCCCCAGTTTCGTAAGTCCCCTTTATAGGTTTTGAATTTGGGTTTTTTTTTTTATTTTGAAAGATAATGACTGCCTTTCTTTATTGATCATTCGGAACCATCACTGTCTTTCCTTGTTTCGTAAGGACCTCTTTTGATGCTGTTCATTATGCACTTGGATCAACTGAGAAAACTACCCTGCCCCAGGTTATGATTAAGGGTTTCAATTTTCGAAAAGAAAAACTCCTACTTCTTTGGCTCAGAGGGGTTGACGAGGGATTATCTTCCTTATAACTCCAGTGTTTAGGGATTGAAACAATGCCTGTACCTCATCAGCGGGGTCTGTTCAAAAGCATACTGTAAAGATCGTGGTATCGTTTTCGTCATCCTCCCTCAAGAGGCTTAGAATTTTAGATCAAGAGCTGACATCAGAAAAAATATGGAAATAATTTGCATTTAGTGAATACGAATATATTGTTTCAGAACAGACATACGCGATGCATTAATGAAATAACAATGTTTATCATGAGTAAATGTTTGAACAAAAGAAAATTGCAACTTGAACATTCGAATGAACAAAAATTTCTCAATCCGAGCCATGATTTGGCAAGGGAGCAGTGATCACGTGGGGAGTCTTGGGTACTTTAAACTGAATCTTTCCAGCGTCGATCATGTCTTGGATCTTATTTTTCAAGCTCCAACAATCATCTGTAGTATGCCCCGGGCTGTCAGAGTGATAAGCGCAGCGGGCGTTGGGGTTATACTTCGGTGACGTTGTATTTTGGCTCTTCGGAGCTTCTTTTAGTGTTACCAGCTTGGTCTCCAGCAACTGTGGCAATATCTGGGATAAGGTCATACTGAGCCGAGTGAACTGCCTACTCTCGCTCTTTTGTTGGCTGTGATGTTGAACTTGTGACACTGGAGCCATTTGAGGAGCTTTCCCCTTACCTCCTTGTCTCAAAGGTGGTTGAACGATGACTGGCTTTTTACCCTTAGGCTTTTGCCCCAGTTGGCTACCCTGAAGCAGTTGGTTGACGAGAAACCATAGCTCATCTTGTCTTTGATCTAACCCTTGAATGGCGGTCCCCTGCCCCAGCATCTGGGCTTTCATGGCATCCATCTCAGTTTGCAGGTGTTTCAGCCGTTCATCCTCATCACTGTTCTTGACAAAAGTCTCCATGAGAAGTGTCCTTAGCTCCTCCTGCCCCTTGGATAGATTCAGGAGGATTTCCCCGAACCGAGTCTCTTGAGTAAGAAGGTCCTGGTTATCTTGTTGGGAAGCCATTGCTCGCGGGGTAAATAAGAAGATTGTTGGAATTGAAAACCGGTAGCTTGATTGAAGGTACTTCATGTTGTTGAGAGTCCTTCTTCAAGGGTCAAAGGCTCACCATATCCAGTGGGTCATAGCCCCTGACAACCTTGGCTAGAGGAAAATAAATCCTCTTGGCCCCTTGCTAGATGTTTGATTTATCATGACCTGCATCACAAGCCCTTGAGATCCTTGAAATGGGTTAGGATGTATGCAATGGTATGATGTTATGATATGCATGGGGTAATGTCAGTAACCCTGTTATGAGTCCTAATTAAGGACTGAAACAAAACCTGCAAGAAACAAGTGTTAGGTCACGAGCATGCAGATAGTCAAGTACGAAGGCACACAAGTCACACAAGAGAAACCCTTAGGGTTTAAGCCAGCATGGGGTCTGGGTAGTACCCTCTTGAAGTTGGTGGGCTCAACCTGTCCTATTAGAAGTAACCGGGTTCTAAGGGTCCCAATATCACGGGATTGCTTTCATCGTTCATCGTTTCGATTTAGCCACTGAACTGGCGACCGAAATATTCCAGGAAAGCAATCCTCAATTGAGTGTAGTATCGAGTATCAACCAACCTCGGACTGCACCAAAGTCAGTTATCTCACTACCCTAAAGAGGCCAAGATAGTTCAATTAAGGTTCCTAAGGTCTGTTGATGCTTCACGACACCACGCGGAGGCCCCGCACTCTCCTTGACTGAACTCAAGGGTTACCGGTACACACCAAAGTGCCACATCAACGTAGCAGACTGTTTCAACCATGTCGGTATACCCCGCACAGTTCCCTCACAGCCTTGTTGCTACTTTCTAAGAAAGGTATCCCCCAGATCCGGGTTAGGATCTATAGAACTCCCAAGCAACCCACAATAATAAAGCAAGCAAAGAAGACAATTGAAAACATAGTTATGACCTAGCCCTAAGGTACACCTCACTTTAAGTTTAAGTCCCCAGCATAGTCGCCAGTTCTGTGATCGGTGGATCTGGAACTGACTGTTTAACACTGGTTCGCGAAATGTCGCGGAAGCAAGAGTCGCCACCGTCTTTTATTTTCTCCAAATGGAAAGGACAAAAGCACAGAAAAATTCCTTAAAGAGATTGCTCTCGGTTCGGGAGGTAGGTTATAGAAAGGGAAGGTGTTAGCACCCTTTCTATCCATGGTTATCCATGGGCTCTTAGATACTTGCTCAATGTGTTTTCAAAAATGTTTGTTTGCTTTTCAAGGTGGGTTTTAAAAAGTTTCTTTGAAAAATTTCAGTTCGACTCGTACGTCAGAGTGTTTGAAAAAATTGCTTTGAAAGCTTTTGAAAATGTGTTGGTGTGAAAAGTATTTTTGTTTGAAATTAGAGCAAGTATCCTTGAGAACCTACCTACCCTAAGGAATTCGTCTGTGTAAATGTCCTTTAAAGTAGTGCCATCCCACCATTGAGAGGTAGGTAGCACCACCGTTGGAGGTGTTCGGGTCAATTCGAGTTTGTAGGGACATGGTGATCACCAGAGCAATGTGAAGACACCTTAGAAGCTACCCCCATGCCATGTTCATGGACATGAGGACTTACTAAAACATCCTCTACTCGACGACCACCTTTCGAGGGGCAAGGCAACAGTGAGGCATACCCTAGGGGTGGTGTGTGATTTGTGTGTCGTTTTCATTTATTTTTATCTTGTTCATGTCAAAGTGATCTATGCGTTTGTTTTTATTTTTGTCATTCATTCTTGCATGCATTTGTTAACAGTTAAAAAGTTGCGGAAATTAAAAGTTCTAAACTATTACAAAGGCGCGGGTCCACATCGCCAAATTAAACCGGACCCGATTTGACGGAAAATAAATAAAGCAAAAGAAATAAAAGTGCGAGAAATTAAATTGTCCGAGTTACATGGCTTTGGGAGAGGTACATAATTATTTGAGCGAAATAAAATAAATGCGCGAAAGTAAATAATTAAAAATATGGGCGTTGGACCCTTTTGCAAAATTAAAGTTAATAAGGAATTAGAATTAATATTAAAAGAAATGTATTTTAGTATTTTTGTGTTTTTTAGATTTAATAAAAAAAGAGAATTAATTAAAGTTAAAATAAAATGTCAAACCCTAATTCTAATTATTTTTTTAGTTATTATGAAAATGTTGAAATTTTTAACTAAATGAAACCCTAATCTTTATGGACAATTTTAATTATGAAAAATAAATAAAATAAATATTATCATGGTCAAAGGGAAAATTAAATAAAAAAAACAATAACTAAACCTATTTCTACATATTTTTTGTATTTTTGTTATTAAAAGAAATAAAAACCACAACCTAATTAAACTAAATAATTACATACTAATTTATTTATGAAAAAAATATTGAAATAAATAAATATTATATTTTTGCTCTTTTTTCTGATTTTTTGTGATGTTTTTATATTTTGTAAAAATAATTAACTAATTTAAACAAAAAAAGTAAATAAAACAATAATTGAAAGTAAAATATGAAAAAATAGAGAAAGCAAACCAGGGAGGGGGGTTCAGGCCCCAATTGTGAGGTCCTTTTGTTAGCAACTTGGCCCATTAAGCATTGAAATCCGTTGACTTTTGTGCAAGCATGTTGTGCGTGGACTATGGTACATGGTGCTCTTCAGATCTAAGCCTTTGGTTTGATCTCCAGGGGGACGTGTCACGCTTGATGGTGAGGGACTATGGTGGTTGTCTACATAAGCGCTGCATGTGAATATTAGAAGAAAAATAATATTGAAGTTATACAGACCTGAGACTCGAACCCAGGTCTTGGAGGTTGAAGCGTTAAGCGTTTGCCAGCTGAGCTGCGTGCACATTCAAATATATTATGACAAATAAATAACAAAAAGGAAAACGAAAGCATTAGTGGATTTCTGGCGCGAATTTTAAACCGGCCTATAGCGTTTGGACAACACATCATCTCCTTCGTTCTATTTTATTTTTTTTCTGAAACAAGCCTGTAAGGCAACGGTTTTGGATGCGTTTTCTTAGGTCGGTTTCAAGAAAATAGCGATTAGGCTATCCTTGAATATAAATTCATCGCGAGAGTTGGGATCTCTTCGTCCAGGTGAGCTGAGTTTAATGGTCTTGGTCTGGAGTCATGATTTTGCCTTGAGTGAAAAGCCCTAAATTGAAACTCTGAAAACCCTAAAGATCAGCAATGGTAAAATCAAATATATAGCACAAAAACGCAATTGGACCACATGGTTAGTTTCAAAACTTGACAAGGAACATGAATATACAATTAAAATGCAATGAGGATGCCTAGAAATCAAAATACGATCATGGATTTGTCTTGGTACAGTTTGAATCCGTTTTACCAATTCTTTGCGTTTGAGTTGATGTTAGGGATTGGAATCGCTTCTGGGAACCTTGAGGAAGCTATTGGAAAAGGAATGGTGCTTTGAATCGACCTCTAAGGTTGATTTCAGAATTGAATTTTATGGAGGATTTTTCAAGTTTGTATATGGTTCTTTTGCGCAGCATTCAGTTTCCTATGATTAGGTTTTGATCCAAGTATTTGTATGGAAGGCATTAGGTTAACAAAACTAGCACAAATCCAAGGCATTCATTGTTTTGCATATTTGATTTTCTTAAGATCTTTTTGAATCTTTTTCAAGTGCATTTTGTGTCAATTAGCCTAAATCACACCAAATCTTTCCATGTTGGGATGTGTACGAAATATTGAAGCTGAAATGTGTACAAAAAGATTTGTTTGGTTCATTTAGATATTTTTCACATATTTAATTGATTTAATTGAATTAATATAAATAAAAATTCAAATAAATAAATAAAAAATGAGAAAATACTTCCCTTTGGGCCAAGTGGTCGTGCATGTGCTTAGAATGATGAATCATGGAAGAAAAATGGGCCCATTAGCAATTTTAGGTCATTTGGATCAAAGTTGACTTTTCAAAATATCCAAAAATTTCCCAACTTCCACAAGGCATAACTTGCTCAATTTTTAATCTTTTCTCATATTCTTGGACATTTTGGAAAGGTCTTTGAGTCCTCTAACCAATGCCTTTGGTCCCATGTCATTTTGATTTACCAATCTCAAGTTATGGTCTTTGACTTAAAGTCCCTTTTTTGTTGACTTTTGAAAATGACCTATAATGTTGAAATTGATAACTTTTTGTGAGAGCATTTCTTGGACTTGAAGTATGAAGATGAGTTGTAGGAAATGTCTTTCTCTTCAAAATGAGCTTTGGATGGAATTTTTCTGATAATCCATGTGAAAGTTATGCCCTGGTCAATTTCAGTTGACTTTTTCAACTGTCCAAATATAGTAACTTTTGTATCTTTGATGATTTCTGAGCCAAACTTTGAGAATCATGATCAAGCATTGATCAAATGATGTTTGTGGCTTCAAAATGATATATTGACCAAAAATTTGAACTTTTGACTGTCAAATGACCATTTTGCCCCTACAGTTGACTGTAGTGCAATTTAGGGTTTTGACTGTGCAATTTTGAGCTGATTGCCTTGAAACTTGATATGAGGATACTTGACCATATTTGTAAGCATGTGAGACTTGATTGGCCCTTTGAAAACTTCATTCTTTTGATCAGAACACAAACCCTAGTTTTGACTGTATAGGAGACCTTTGTACTGAGCAACCCTTGGGGATCTTTGTGACTTGGCTTGGCAATTTCTTGAAGAATATGGGAGGGCAAATTTTGGGGTACAACAACCAGCTGAAACTGAAAGAGGGTAGTACCTAAGCTTCATGCCAGCCTGAAATCTAAGGGCTCTTTTGTGTGACTTGTGTGCCTTCATACTTGAACTACTTGCACATTCGTGTTAGCTGACGACATGAGTTCCTTGCAGGTTTTGTTTACAGTCCTTATTCATTGCAGGGCTTACTTAAACCTCACACTTTTGCATACCTGTACATAACATCATAACATCATACCATAGCATTTCCTTAACCATTTCAAGGATCTCAAGGGTTTGTGATGCAGGTCAGGATGAACCAAATGTCTAGCAAGGGGCAAAGGGGATTTATTTTCCTCTAGCCAAGGTTGTCTAGAAATCCAAGCACGATAACTTGAGTCAGGGGCTATGACCCACTCGATATGGTGAGCTTTGAATCTTGAAGAAGGACTCTCAGCAACATGAAGTTCCTTCAATCGAGCTACCAGATTCAGATTCTAACAGTTTCCTGTTTACCCCACGAGATCCTTGGAAACATTGCATACATACATATCATTGCATAACAGGTCACCCTTTACAGGTTTCTCATGTTCTCGCTGTTTATTTCAGCAATGACTCTCCAACAAGACAACCAGGATCTCCATACTCAAGAGAACCAGTTCAGGGAAATCTTCCTAAACCTATCCAAGGGGCAGGAAGAGTTGAGAACACTCCTCATGGGGAATTTGGTCAAGAAAAGTCCTGAAGACAATAAGGACGAACGGCTGAAACATCTGCAAGCTGAGGTAGATACAATGAGAACCCAGATGCTGGGGCAGATGGCTCTTATCCAAGGCTTAGCTCGGGACCAAGAAGAGTTGAGAACCATGATCAAACAGCTTCATCAAGACAGATACAACAGTATGAAGCAAATAGTCAAGGCTGAGGATCAAGTCATTAATCAACTTCCGAGAAGTCAAAGGTTTGGTTTGATGAAGAATGGACCTCTCCAAGTTGCTACTACCTCACAGGTCCAACAACAATCTTGCCATAAGCAACGGGTTACTCCGAGGCCGTTTACCAAGCTCAACATGCCGCTGTCCCAAGCTTTGTAACACCTGTTGAATTTGAATCTGGTGACGTTGATAGGACCTCACCCGAATCCTAAGACTTCTTCACCCAACTAAAATCCTGATGCAAGGTGTGCATACCATTCTAACAGCCCGGGGCATGATACTGACGACTGTTGGAAGTTGAGGTACAAAATCCAAAACCTGATTGATGAAGGAGCATTGGAATTCGCACAAGATGGTCAGGCTGAGTTCTTCTACCATCCCTCCAAGGTTCACCATTTGAAGTGACAAGTCCTGAGACGAGAAGACTCTTTGTTCATTGGAATTTTCAATTTGTAATTTTCTTTTGATTGTTCAAACATTTAGTCATGTCAAACTTTATTACTTTATCAATGCATTCTGTGATCGGTGGATCTGGAACTGACTGTTTAACGCTGGTTCGCGAAATGTCGCAGAAGCAAGAGTCGCCACCGTCTTTTATTTTCTCCAACAAGGAAAGGACAAAAGCACAGCAAAATTCCTTATGAGATAATTTCTCGGTTCGGGAGGTAGATTTATAGAAAGGGAAGGTGTTAGCACCCTTTCTATCCATGGTTATCCATGGGCTCTTAGATACTTGCTCATTTGTGTTTTCAAAAGTGTTTGCTTTTCAAAGTGTGGGTGGGTTTGAAAAAGTTTCGTTTAAAGATTTCAGATCGACTCTTGTATCAGTCCTCAAGAGTGTTTAAAAAATTGTTTTGAAAGCTTTTTGAAAAGTGTCGGTGTGAAAAGATTTTTTGATTTGTTTTTTAGAGAAAGTATCTATGAGTCATATACCTACCCTAAGGAATTAGGTTGTGTAAATGTCCTTAAGGTAGTGCCATCCCACCATTGAGAGGTAGGTAGCACCACCGTTGGAGGTGTTCGGGTCAATTCGTGTTTAGGGACAGTGTGGTCACCAGAGCAACGGTAGGACACCTTAGAAGCTACCCTTATGCCATTGATCCTTTTTTAATTCGAGGCAACTTTTCCGAGGCAACTTGTTTTGAGGCATATGGATCAACGGACATAAGGACTTACTAAAACGTCCTATACTCGACGACCACGTTTCGAAGGCAAGGCAACAGTGAGGCGTACCCTAAGAGTGGTGTGTGAATTTGTGTGTTGTTTTCATGTTAATATTATCTTATACATGTATCATGGTGATCTACGCTTGTTTTTAATTTAGGCCATTCATTCTTTCATGCAAGTTAGCAGTTTAAAAGTGCGGAAATTTAAATGCGGAAAGATAAAATCCTACGCTATTACAAGGCGCGGGTCTATACATCGCCAAATTAACAAAGACCCGTTTGGTAAAAGATGCGGAAAGTAAAATAAATTCCTAATTACTATTACATGGCTTGAACAATTACATAATATTTGAAAGAAAATAAATAAGAATAAATGCGTGAAGAGAAATTAGAATCGAATGTTCGAGGGCGTTGGACCCTTTTGAAATTAAATTGAATTAAAAGTTAATTAAGTATTAAATTAAAGAAAAGAAATGTTTTTTTAGGTTTTTTTGTATTTAATGACATAAGAAAATAAAATTGAAGAGAAACCCTAATTCTAAATTGTTTTTAATTCTTTAATGAAAATATTCAAGTTTAACCTAATTTACTAAATATTTAATTACATGGGTATTTACAAAAAATATTTGATAATCAATAATAATAATAATGATGAGAAAATTATTTATTAAAAAAATGATGAAAGGTTAAAAACCCTAATTCTACCTATTTTAATTTATTAAGAAAAACATTAAAGTTTTAAAACCTAATTTAACTAGTTAATTATTAAGGTTTATTTACAAAATAAATTAGTAGGAATTAAATATAATTAAACATATTTTAGTTTCTGATTTTTTTTTATTTATGAAAATTAATTTATGAAATTAAAGAAAACAATTAAAAGAATTAATAGAATTAAGAAAGAAAAACAAATTAAAAATTAAAAATTTATGCAAACCATGGGGGGTATCAGACCCATTTAGGAGGTTTTTTGGAAGTAATTTGGCCCATTAGACAAAAAACCTTGTTTGACTTTCTGGCATCACGTGCGTGTTCATTGACTCCTGAGTACCGTGGTCTGCATTCTTTGGCCATTGGATTGGGTTTCATGCATAAGTTGTTCTACTTTGGCCATTTGGCTTTTGGCCATTTGGCTTTTGGCTTTTGGCCATTTGGCTTTTGGCTTTTGGCCATTTGTATTTTGACCTCAACGTTCCTTAATGAACCTGCATGGGATCCTGTCTAAATCTGCAGTGTTGAATCTCATGAACACATTAAATAAAATCATAAAATGCAAATAAAGCCAATATATGAAGAAATTTAATGTTTAGGCACAATATGGCATGTATGAATGATTATACCCTTTTGATCATGGAGATCAAATCAATCCAACCCTTACTGGAAAATTAGTGACCTGAATGCTTTTATGCCCTTTGGATCATGGAGACCAAACCAGCCTTATCCTTACTGAAGAAGTGGTGAGGTGTTGGTTTGTAACTGTGATGGCTTATTTGTAGTGAGAGAGGGATTTGTAATAAGGATTTCAAGGTTTTAGGGTTCTTGAAAGAATTTGATATTCTAACAGTGTTGTGGCAAGGTTTTTTCTCTCTTTTCCTCCTCTTTTTTCCTCTTTTTTTTTCTCTGATTTATGTGAAAAGAAGGTGATTATATAATGGAAATTAGGGTAAAGAAAATGGGCTTTGAATGTGCAATTGGGCCTCCAATGTTTACTTGAGTTCGTCACTTTCCAAGATAAATCGCAGGGACTTAAGTGCAATTTTTGAAGTTGAAATGTGAAAACAAAATATAGCCGACATCGAGAACTAACTCCTGTCTGAAAATCGGCTCAATCGGATAAACAGTGAATTAGTTATGAATTTTTGAAGTTTCAGCTCAGACAAACTTATTTTGGGCTCCAGTGTCGACTCTGACACGTTCTTCAATAAAAAACTGGTATTGATCGGTGCATAATCCGGTCTCGACTTTTGAATCAAAGTTGTAGATCTATGAGTCAGGGACCTTGTGTAAAAATATGAGCCCAATCCGATAAAAATTGACCGAGTTATGAATTTTCGAAGTTTCGGCCCAGATGAAATATTATTCAGCATTCAGGATTTTCAACGTGTCACACACTCTGAGCAAAAAACGAAGGCCTTTTGAATACCGTTTGAACTCAATACCTTCTGTGAAAATGTAGCCAAATCAATTTGTGAAATTTTGGCGCTGGAACCAGCTCGATACGATGAAAATCGACCAAGTTATGATTTTCTGAACATGACGCAAATAAACTTCTATCACAAATTTTCTATGCGAAAATACTTGATAAATCCACATTTTTGAAGACCTTCTGATCGAAATTGGCTTCCATCCATGAGAGATGAAAACGTAGATAATGTCAAGACGGAATTTTTGCCACCGGAACGGGTTTAAAACGAGCCACGATCTTCAAGTTATGAATTTTTTAGCGCGCAAAAACTGCACTTTCAGCACACTTTTTCACCATATTTCTTCGAGAAAACTCACACATTCGGATACCTTCTTTAAAGAATTGACTCTTGAGCTGAACCTGAATTTGAGAATTTGTTATCAGAGATATCTTGGCGAAAGAATACCTGAATATGACGCGCCGGGTTGGACTTGTGAATTTTTCTTAAAATATTTTGAGAAATATGGGAGGGCAAATTTTGGGGTACAACAGTTGCCCCTGTTCAATCTTCTTAGACCTGAGGATGTAGATTGGCTGGCGTGCCTTTCGTAATCTGAAGGTGGAAGATGATTGAACACTAGAGTGCCCAGAAATTTGCACTCACATAGTAGAATTTCAGCAGTGTGATGCAGGGAATGGGCTTACAGATGCCATTTGGAGACTGTAGGTATATGGAGAGATGGGCTTATAGATGCCATCTGGAGGTTGTCGATCGCGTAAGGGATTCCTTAGCGAGAATTTGCGTACCTGAAAAAGAAAGATAATTACCTGGCCTGTTACAGGAGTTGATCTTCAAATTCTTTATGTAGACGTGCCCTGGCCGGATACAGGAATCGAATCTTTAAACTCTTCAGACGTGCCCTGGCAAGATACAGGAATCGAGTCCGGAGAATATAGTCGTCAACAGATACACCCTGGCAGGATACAGGAATCGGATCTTCGAACTCTTCAGACGTGTCCTGGAAAGATACAGGAATCGAGTCTGGTAATGTTAGTCGTCAACAGATACACCCTGGCAAGATATAGGAATCGGATCCTCAAACGCTTCAGACGTGCCCTGGCAGGATACAGGAATCGAGTCTGGTAATTCAGAGAGGTTGGTGAGTTGTCTCTACTGACAGGTTATTTTCATGGACGGGTGGTCTTTAACGATGGGTGTCTATAACGACGAGTGTCTATAACGACGAGTGTCTATAACGACGAGTGTCTATAACGACGAGTGTCTATAACGATGAGTGTCTATAACGACGAGTGTCTATAACGACGAGTGTCCATAACGACGAGTGTCTATAACGACGAGTGTCTATAACGACGAGTGTCTATAACGACGAGTGTCTATAACGACGAGTGTCTATAACGACGAGTGTCTATAACGACGAGTGTCTATGATGACGAGTGTCTATGACGACGAGTGTCTATCACGACGAGTGTCTATGACGACGAGTGTCTATGACGACGAGTGTCTATGACGACGAGTGTCTATAACGACGTGTGTCTATAACGACGAGTGTCTATAACGACGAGTGTCTATAACGACGAGTGTCTATGACAACGAGTGTCTATGACGACGAGTGTCTATAACGACGAGTGTCTATAACGACGAGTGTCTATAACGACGTGTGTCTATAACGACGAGTGTCTATAACGACGAGTGTCTATAACGACGAGTGTCTATGACGACGAGTGTCTATGACGACGAGTGTCTATAACGACGAGTGTCTATAACGACGAGTGTCTATGACGACGGGTGTCTATAACGACGGGTGGAAGTAATTTTAACTGGACTTGTCTTCTTTTGACTGGATTTGTCTATTTTGACTGGATTTATCTATTTTGACTGTGTTGTCTATTTTGACTGTATTCGTCTACATAGCTGATCATTTAACTGTATCCTTCCTAAAAGGTAAAAGTCAGTCATATGCAATGCATGATATGAATCAAGCAATGATGTTCTCAACACATGAGATTGTATGATATGATGCGTATATGCATGTATCATGATGTATAACAATGTGATGTTTATGAATGTATCTTCGTCTGGGAAAATAGATCCTTGACGGATGCCGGGAAGTCAAATCCTGGGCTGATGCTGAAGAGTGAGATTCTTCGTTTCCGTTGGGGGTGATGATTGCAAGAATACCGATAGGAGAAGATGACTCCGTTGGGGAATAAACTTGGCGAATAGATTACTCTGCGGGGAAAGAGAGGTACTTTGCTGAGGTTGATGAGGATAACTCCGCTGGGGATACCGTTGTTGTGCTCTGTTGGAAATGAAGGTATCTTGGTCGCATTCTTCAGCTGAACTTACCTTGGCACTTTGGTGGACCGGGCAACCAGATCATTTAGACAACTCATTATTGCCCCAGTTTCTGTTGGAGAAGAAGGTACCTGTGAAGGTGTTTGATGACTGCCGATTGACAAATCTTCTTCTGGTAGGCAAGTGACGAGATGACAGGACATAGTCGTACGCTTTGATCCCTAACTTTTTCCTGGACAGCCCTTTCGGGTTTTCAGTCCACCGGGATACCCATTTTTGCCCAAGCCGCCTTTTCAGGTTTTCGACTTGCCGGGTATACAGATTTTTTTCATTTCATCCCTTATTTTTGCCTAGGTGTGTCAACCTAGCGGGTGTTTGATTATGCATAGTATTTTTTTTTCCGACTATGTCCACGCTCTCAGAGTGTAGGGAGTTGCCCCTGTCAGTAGCATTGTGTTGCCATACCACCAGAAGATCTTCGTTTGATCGTCCAATGCCCCAAGTGATCCAGATGGAGATTTGCCCCAGGCTGGTTGGCCTTTTGAGAGATGCTCCGAATCTTGACTTGACTGCCCCAGATTATGGATCATGATCATGCCGTGCCCCTTGATTGAAGGTGCTTTTGTTCATTAGACATTCATCGTGCGAACTTCTATGTTGTTCAAACAACTAGTCATATGCAAGCAATGTTATATTAGAAATGCAAAGCTTATGTCTGTCTTGAAGTTTTTTGAAAATGAATTTTTTAGTAAAAACAAGTGAATTTTGTAAACTGCGATGTCAACTCGTTATTTTACCGCAAGCCTTAAGGAGTCAGGATACCTTTTGTAACAATATGCTTTCGAACTAACCCATGCTTCAGCTAGGACTTTTTAAGGGTTATAACGTAGCCTGGTTCACGGTTTAAGAAACAAAGGATAAAGGCTCAAATTATTTGTACCCACCCGCTCTTCGTGATGTTCTTCGAACCTAAACTCAGTTGATCGTGCGTTAGACCTTGTTCGAGTCTTTTGCTCTAATATACCAGTGATGGTTCGGGTATTGACAATTTATTTTGAATGGGCAGTCATTTCCTTTTTTGTTGAGGGTTTGTATGACCTCTTTTTTTTCTTGATTTTGTTATCCCTGTTTTTTGCCTGAGCTGTTTCCTTTTTGGAATTACAGTCAGCGGGATGCCCCAGTTTTGTAAGTCTCCTTCATAGGTTTTGACTTAATGGGTTTTTATTTTGAGAAGTAATGACTTCCTGTCTTTATGATTGTTCGGAACCATCGCTGTCTTTTTTTGTTTTGTAAGGATTCCTTTGATGCCATTCATCGTGCACCTGGATCAACTGCGAGAACTACCCTGCCCCAGGTTATGATTAAGGGTTTTAATTTCGAAAAAGAAAAAACTCAAACTTCTTTGGCTCAGAGGGGTTGACGAGGGATTATCTTCCTTATAACTCCAGTGTTTAGGAATTGACACAATGCTTGTACCTCATCAGCGGGGTCTGTTCAAAAGCATATTGTAGATTGTGGTATCGTTTTCTTCATCCTCCCTCAAGAGGCTTAGAATTTTCAATCAAGAGTTGATCATCACAAAAATATGAAAACAGTTTGCATATAGTGAATACGAAATAATTACTTCAAAACAGACATGTGTAATGCATTAATGAAATAACCAAGTTTGACATGAAATAAAATGTTTGAACAATCAAAGAAAATTACAATCTGAACATTCAAATGAACAAAAGTTTCCAATCCTAGCCATGTTTGGGCAGGGGAGCAGTGGTCACATTGGGAGCCTCTGGAGAGTCGAGCTGGACTTCCTTTGCGTCAATCAGATCCTGAACCTTGTTTCTCAAAGTCCAACAATCATCTGTAGCATGCCCCGGGCTGTCAGAATGATAAGTGCAGCGAACGTTGGGGTTATACCTTGAAGGCGTCCTGTTGGGATTCTTTGGAGGGTCCATGAGAGTTACCAACTTGGTTTCCAGCAACTGTGGCAATATCTGTGACAAGGTCATGCCGAGGGGAGTGAATTACCTTTTGGGTCTCTCTTCCCTTTGCTGATTGTGACGCTGAGGAGCGCCGGCCGGTTTTGCAATAACCACCGCGTTGACATCTTGGCAGTGTTCGGACCTATTCTGCCCTTTTGAGCCATAGACAACACTAGATTCTCTCTTGGATGGTTTCTTCTCAGTGTTCGAGGAGTCACCATTCTGTATTTTCCCCGACTTGATGCCAGCTTCTATTCTTTCCCCGGTCAAGATCAGATCTGTAAACCCAGCAGCAGAATTCCCAATCAGGTGGTTGAAGAATGGACCAGACAGGGTCCCCAAGAACATGTCGACGAGCTCGCGGTCAGTCAGAGGTGGTTGTACCCTTCCAGCAAGGTCCCTCCATTTTTGAGCATATTCTTTAAAACCTTCGCCTGCACCCATAGACATTCCCTGAAGCTGAGTGCGCGTGGGAGCAAGGTCGGCATTGTACTGGTACTGTTTATAGAATGCAGTGGCCAAGTCCTCCCAGCTGCGGATGTTGGCTCCATTCAGTTGATAGAACCAGTCGAGTTGAGTCCCTGCCAGATTATCCTGAAAGAAGTGAATCCACAAATTCTTGTCAGCCGTGTAGGGTTGGATCCTCTTTGCGTATGAACGGAGGTGTAACTTAGGACAAGAGGCCCCGTCGTACTTTGCAAAAGCAGGTTCCTTGAATTTGTGTGGGATCACTACTCCAGAAGACAAACCTAGATCTTCAAAGTCCAGGCCGGGCACTTTTTGTATCTCCATGGCACTTAGCCGGTCTTCCAACTGTTTATACCTGTCCTCAGCTGGAGGGTACTGCTCATCATTGTAATCGGTCTCGTTGTCGGAGACCACTGGACTAGGAACCTCCCTTTCTTGGGGACTGTCTTTCCCAACAGATGGGGTAGTCCGCTCAACTTCATTTCGTGATCCATTCCCAGATTTGCGTCTAGGGTTGAATAACACCGTCCTCTTCTTCTTCTTTTTCAAAAGCAGGGTCTTCAGATC
Source organism: Vicia faba (assembly GCA_948472305.1). Taxonomy (NCBI): domain Eukaryota; kingdom Viridiplantae; phylum Streptophyta; class Magnoliopsida; order Fabales; family Fabaceae; genus Vicia; species Vicia faba. The sequence continues at coordinate 439,427,228 of OX451739.1, read as the reverse complement.
TTGTTGCCCCTAGGCCAAACTCATGATCAACTCTTGGAATTAGGCATTCTGGGCCTGGAGGGCCTGGATGGATTGCTCAGTAGATGATTCAGGATTCATGACGATCAGCTAAAATAGACAGTGAAGAAGGTAAGCAACCTATAAAAAGGGATACCTATAATGCAATGATATGTATATATGCATGCAATGTTTTCAAGGATCTCGCGGGGTAAACAAGAAAATTGTTAGAGTTGGAAACTGGTAGCTTGATTGAAGGAACTTCATGTTTGTGGAGAGTCCTTCTTCAAGGGTCAAGGCTCGCCATATCGAGTGGGTCATAGCCCCGGACAACCTTGGCTAGAGGAAAATAAATCCCCTTTGCCCCTTGCTGGATAATGGGTTCAGCACGACCTGCATCACAAGCCCTTGAGATCCTTGAAATGGATTAGTCCTTATATAGGATGCATGCAATGGTATGATGGTATGATGTCATGCTATGCATGGGGTGATATAAGTAACCCTGTTATGAGTCCAGGTTAAGGACTATAAACAAAACCTGCAAGAAACTCAAGTGTCAGATAACAAGTATGCGAGTAGTTCAAGTATGAAGGCACACAAGTCACACAAAGAGCCCTTAGAGTTTAGGCCAGCATGGGGTCTAGGTATTACCTCTTTCAGTTTGTTGGTTAAGACATGTCCTATCATAAGTAACCGGGTTCTAGAGGATCCCAATATCACTGACTACCCTTAATCGGTCATAACTCCAACATCGCAATCTTTTCTTGCAGCCAGAACCATCGCGAGAGTTTAGCCTCAATGGGTGTAGCATACTGCTACTGTTCTATTGGCCAAGTTGGGTCATTTAAGGTTCTAAGGTCGGTTGGTGCTTAATGACTCCTCAGAAGACCCATATTCTCCTCGTTGCGACACAAGGGATATCGGTACAGACCAAGGTGCCACACCAACGTAGCCACTGTTTCACCCATGTCGGTCTACGCCGGACAGGTCCCTCACAACTTATGCTACCTAACAAGGTATCCCCAGATCCGGGTTAGGATCTATGTAACTCCGATGCAGCCCACAATAATAAAGCAAACAAACACAGCAATTGAAAACACAAGTGATCTTAGTCCTAAGGTACACCTCACTTTATAATATATCCCCAGCAGAGTCGCCAGTTCTGTGATCGATGGATCTGGAACTGACTGTTTAACGCTGGTTCGCGAAATGTCGCGGAAGCAAGAGTCGCCACCGTCTTTTATTTTCTCCAACAAGGAAAGGACAAAAGCACAGCAAAATTCCTTATGAGATAATTTCTCGGTTCGGGAGGTAGATTTATAGAAAGGGAAGGTGTTAGCACCCTTTCTATCCATGGTTATCCATGGGCTCTTAGATACTTGCTCATTTGTGTTTTCAAAAGTGTTTGCTTTTCAAAGTGTGGGTGGGTTTGAAAAAGTTTCGTTTAAAGATTTCAGATCGACTCTTGTATCAGTCCTCAAGAGTGTTTAAAAAATTGTTTTGAAAGCTTTTTGAAAAGTGTCGGTGTGAAAAGATTTTTTGATTTGTTTTTTAGAGAAAGTATCTATGAGTCATATACCTACCCTAAGGAATTAGGCTGTGTAAATGTCCTTAAGGTAGTGCCATCCCACCATTGAGAGGTAGGTAGCACCACCGTTGGAGGTGTTCGGGTCAATTCGTGTTTAGGGACAGTGTGGTCACCAGAGCAACGGTAGGACACCTTAGAAGCTACCCTTATGCCATTGATCCTTTTTTAATTCGAGGCAACTTTTCCGAGGCAACTTGTTTTGAGGCATATGGATCAACGGACATAAGGACTTACTAAAACGTCCTATACTCGACGACCACGTTTCGAAGGCAAGGCAACAGTGAGGCGTACCCTAAGAGTGGTGTGTGAATTTGTGTGTTGTTTTCATGTTAATATTATCTTATACATGTATCATGGTGATCTACGCTTGTTTTTAATTTAGGCCATTCATTCTTTCATGCAAGTTAGCAGTTTAAAAGTGCGGAAATTTAAATGCGGAAAGATAAAATCCTACGCTATTACAAGGCGCGGGTCTATACATCGCCAAATTAACAAAGACCCGTTTGGTAAAAGATGCGGAAAGTAAAATAAATTCCTAATTACTATTACATGGCTTGAACAATTACATAATATTTGAAAGAAAATAAATAAGAATAAATGCATGAAGAGAAATTAGAATCGAATGTTCGAGGGCGTTGGACCCTTTTGAAATTAAATTGAATTAAAAGTTAATTAAGTATTAAATTAAAGAAAAGAAATGTTTTTTTAGGTTTTTTTGTATTTAATGACATAAGAAAATAAAATTGAAGAGAAACCCTAATTCTAAATTGTTTTTAATTCTTTAATGAAAATATTCAAGTTTAACCTAATTTACTAAATATTTAATTACATGGGTATTTACAAAATATATTTGATAATCAATAATAATAATAATGATGAGAAAATTATTTATTAAAAAAATGATGAAAGGTTAAAAACCCTAATTCTACCTATTTTAATTTATTAAGAAAAACATTAAAGTTTTAAAACCTAATTTAACTAGTTAATTATTAAGGTTTATTTACAAAATAAATTAGTAGGAATTAAATATAATTAAACATATTTTAGTTTCTGATTTTTTTTTATTTATGAAAATTAATTTATGAAATTAAAGAAAACAATTAAAAGAATTAATAGAATTAAGAAAGAAAAACAAATTAAAAATTAAAAATTTATGCAAACCATGGGGGGTATCAGACCCATTTAGGAGGTTTTTTGGAAGTAATTTGGCCCATTAGACAAAAAACCTTGTTTGACTTTCTGGCATCACGTGCGTGTTCATTGACTCCTGAGTACCGTGGTCTGCATTCTTTGGCCATTGGATTGGGTTTCATGCATAAGTTGTTCTACTTTGGCCATTTGGCTTTTGGCCATTTGGCTTTTGGCTTTTGGCCATTTGGCTTTTGGCTTTTGGCCATTTGTATTTTGACCTCAACGTTCCTTAATGAACCTGCATGGGATCCTGTCTAAATCTGCAGTGTTGAATCTCATGAACACATTAAATAAAATCATAAAATGCAAATAAAGCCAATATATGAAGAAATTTAATGTTTAGGCACAATATGGCATGTATGAATGATTATACCCTTTTGATCATGGAGATCAAATCAATCCAACCCTTACTGGAAAATTAGTGACCTGGATGCTTTTATGCCCTTTGGATCATGGAGACCAAACCAGCCTTATCCTTACTGAAGAAGTGGTGAGGTGTTGGTTTGTAACTGTGATGGCTTATTTGTAGTGAGAGAGGGATTTGTAATAAGGATTTCAAGGTTTTAGGGTTCTTGAAAGAATTTGATATTCTAACAGTGTTGTGGCAAGGTTTTTTCTCTCTTTTCCTCCTCTTTTTTCCTCTTTTTTTTTCTCTGATTTATGTGAAAAGAAGGTGATTATATAATGGAAATTAGGGTAAAGAAAATGGGCTTTGAATGTGCAATTGGGCCTCCAATGTTTACTTGAGTTCGTCACTTTCCAGGCTAAATCGCAGGGACTTAAGTGCAATTTTTGAAGTTGAAATGTGAAAACAAAATATAGCCGACATCGAGAACTAACTCCTGTCTGAAAATCGGCTCAATCGGATAAACAGTGAATTAGTTATGAATTTTTGAAGTTTCAGCTCAGACAAACTTATTTCGGGCTCCAGTGTCGACTCTGACACGTTCTTCAATAAAAAACTGGTATTGATCGGTGCATAATCCGGTCTCGACTTTTGAATCAAAGTTGTAGATCTATGAGTCAGGGACCTTGTGTAAAAATATGAGCCCAATCCGATAAAAATTGACCGAGTTATGAATTTTCGAAGTTTCGGCCCAAATGAAATATTATTCAGCATTCAGGATTTTCAACGTGTCACGCACTCTGAGTAAAAAACGAAGGCCTTTTGAATACCGTTTGAACTCAATACCTTCTGTGAAAATGTAGCCAAATCAATTTGTGAAATTTTGGCGCTGGAACCAGCTCGATACGATGAAAATCGACCAAGTTATGATTTTCTGAACATGACGCAAATAAACTTCTGTCACAAATTTTCTGTGCGAAAATACTTGATAAATCCACATTTTTGAAGACCTTCTGATCGAAATTGGCTTCCATCCCTGAGAGATGAAAACGTAGATAATGTCAAGACGGAATTTTGGCCACCGGAACGGGTTTAAAACGAGCCACAATCTTCAAGTTATGAATTTTTTAGCGCGCAAAAACTGCACTTTCAGCACACTTTTTCACCATATTTCTTCGAGAAAACTCACACATTCGGATACCTTCTTTAAAGAATTGACTCTTGAGCCGAACCTGAATTTGAGAATTTGTTATCAGAGATATCTTGGCGAAAGAATACCTGAATATGACGCGCCGGGTTGGACTTGTGAATTTTTCTTGAAATATTTTGAGAAATATGAGAGGGCAAATTTTGGGGTACAACACATTGCATATGTCTGTTTTGAATCAATCCATTCGTATTCACTATATTCGAATTACTTTCATTTTTTGTGATGTTCAAACTCTCGATTAAAAAAAATTCTAAGCCTTTAGAGGGAGAATGACGAAAACGATACCACGATCTTTACAGTATGCTTTTGAACAGACCCCGCTGACGATGTACAGGCATTGTTTCAAATCCTAAACAGTGGAGTTATAAGGAAGATAATCCCTAGTTAACCCCTTTGAGCCAAAGAAGTTGGAGTTTTTCTTTTCACAAATTAAAACCCTTAATCACAACCCGGGGCAGGGTAGTTTTCTCAGTTGATCCAGGTGCACAATGAATGGCATCAAAGAAGTCCTTCCGAGATAAAAGACGGTGATGGTTCCGTATAATCGTAAGGACAGGCAGTCATTGTCTCTCAAAATAAAAAGCCCGATAAGTCAAAACCTATGAAGGAGACTTACAAAAAAAAAAAAATTGGGGCATCCCGCTGACTGTAATCACAAAAGAAACAGTTCAGGCAAAAAGACAGGGATAATAAAATCAAAAGAAAGAGGTCCTACAAACCCTCAACAAAAAAAGAATTGACTGCCTGTTCAAAATAAACTGTCAGTATCCGAACCATCACTGGTATATCAGAGCGAAGATTCAAACAAGATCTAATGCACGATTAGCTGAGTTTAGGATTGAAGAACATCACGAAGAGCGGGTGGGTACAAATAAAGTTTGAGCCTTTATCCTTTGTTTCTTAAAACCGTGAACCAAGCCACATTACAACCCTTCAAAAGTCCTAACTGAAGCACGGGTTAGTTCGAAAGCATACTGTTACAAAAGGTATCCTGACTCCTGTAGGGCTCGCTGTAAAATCCTGAGTTGACATCACATTTTACAAAAATTCGCTTGTTTTGTTGAAAACTGCATTTTCAAAAACTTCAAGACAGACATAAGCTTTGCATTCTTAGAATAACATTGTTTGCATATGACCATTTGTTCAAACAGCAGAGAAATTCGCACGACGAATATCTAGTGAACAAAAACCTTCTCAACAAAAAGGATCACATGGAAAAACACTTCCAATCAAGGGGCACGGCATGAGAATTGTCTATCATCTGGGGCAGTCAAGTCAAGATTCAAGGAGTCTCTCAAGATGCCAAATAGCCAGGGGCAAATCTCCGCCTGAGCCACTTGGGGCATGAGACATGAATTCCAGCGACGAATCTTGCACGATCAAACATCTTCTGGTAGTATGGCAACACAACACTACCGAAAATGACAACTCCCTACACCCTGAGAGCGTGGACATAGTCAGAAAATACTGCGCATGAACAAAGACCCGCTAGGTTGACTGGCCTAGGCAAAAATAAGGGATTCCCGGCGAACCAAAAGGGTTTGGGCAAAAATAAGAGATGAAAATGAAAAAATCCGCACACCTGGCAAGTCGAAAACCTGAAAAGGCGGCTTGGGCAAAAAAGGGTATCTCGATGGACTGAAAACCCGAAAGGGCGGTCCAGGCAAAAAATTAGGGATCAAAGCGTACGACTATGTCCCGTCATCTCGTCACTTGCCTACCAGAAGAAGATTTGTCAATCGGCAGTTATCAAGCACCTCCACAGGCATTTTCTCCCACAGAAACTGGGGCAATAAGAATTGTTCGAACTATACAAGCTGCTCTGTCCACTAGGTACCAAGGTAGGTTCAGCTGAAGAACATGACCGAGATACCTTCACTCCCCGCAGAGTAAGACAGTAATGGAAGCTCTCCCCACTGAGACTTGCAGCCATGGACGAATCAGTAATACTCTCCCCCAAGCAGAGTTAGTCTACTGTCAGTCCCGAAAAGGCTCGGTATTCCCAGGAGGTCTTAATATTCCCCAACGGAGTATAAAGATATTCCCCAGCAAGCGTAAAGAGCATCTTTGGCAATCTTAATATTCCTCAACGAAATATAAGAATGTTCCCCGGCAGAATACAGGATACCCCCAGTGGAGCCATTTCGCCAGCGCAGTCTACAAAGGTTTCCCCAATAGAGAACTGAATCATCTTCCCCAGTAGATTCTGGAAACTTGTCCCCTGCAGAGTACAAATGCATCTCCTCAGCTAAATTCAGAGGTTATCCCCACAAGAGTCTAACTGGGTTATCCTCAGCAAGTTGCAACTGAAAGATCATCCCCAACGAAGTTCTTTCTATCCCCAGCGGAGTTCATCATCAATATCCCCAACAGAGCTTATCAACGGAATCCCCAGCGGAGTTATCGTTGAAATCCCAGCAAAGCATCTCTTCCCACAGATTAATTCCCCACAGAGTAATCTCTTCACCAGGGTTATTCCCCAACGAAGTTATCTTCTCCTACAGGTTTATTCTTGCAACCATCTTCGTTCATCATCCCCGGCAGAAATAAAGAACTCAACACTATTCTCCAGCAGCTCCGGGATTTATTTTCCTCAACTAAAACGTCACATTTCCATACATCATGATACATGCATAAACGCATCATATCATACGATATCATTTATATTGAGAACATCATTGCTTGATCCATATCATGCATTGCATATGACTGACCTTTACCTTTCAGGAAAGATACAGTTAAATTCTCAACTATGTCAATGGAGACAAAACCAGTTAAATCAATTCCTAAAGATTTTTCTGATGCCGATCCAGTCAAAGGCCTTCTCTGGTCCAGTTAAGTCGATTCCTAAAGATTTTTCTGATGTCGATCCAGTTGAAGATATTCCAAGACCTTGTCAAAATCAGGTAAATCGATTCCTAAAGATTTTTCTGTGACCAAACCCGTCAATGGAGACAAAATCAGTTAAATCGATTCCTAAAGATTTTTCTGAGGCAAAGCTCGTCAAAGGAGACACCCCGTCAGAAGAGACGACCCATCAACCTTTTCAAGTTCCAGATTAATACCTGTAGCAAGCCAGGAAAACTATCTGTGGACGATTGATTGTAGATTAATACCTGAAACCAGCCAGGAAAACTATCTACACGAAGAGATTGAAGATTAATACCTGTAGCAAGCCAGGAAAACTATCTTTCTTTCTCAGGTCAGAGATTAATACCTGAAACCAGCCAGGACAACTATCGCATCGGCCAACCTTTTCAAGTTCCAGATTAATACCTGTAGCAAGCCAGGAAAACTATCTGTGGACGATTGATTGTAGATTAATACCTGAAACCAACCAGGAAAACTATCTACATGAAGAGATTGAAGATTAATACCTGTAGCAAGCCATGAAAACTATCTTTCTTTCTCAGGTCAGAGATTAATACCTGAAACCAGATAGGACAACTATCTACTCGACCAGCTCAAACCACCCAACTTTCCAATACAGTTCAGAGGCGCTCCAAGCACTGACGCCATGCTGGCAATCATCCAGTTCCAGCTTATAGACACAGTCTAGCATTCATCCCTGGATGGCATCTTTAAGCCTATCTCCAAAACTACCTACCAACAATCTCCAGATGGCATCTATAAGCCCATCCTTCTACCAACAATCTCCAAATGGCATCTGTAAGCCCATTCCCGACATCACATTGCTGATACTACACCATGCGAGTGTAAATTTCTGGGCACTTTAGTGTTCAATCATCTTCCACCTTCGGATCACGAAAGGCACGCCAGCCAATCTACATCCTCAGGTTTAAGAAGATTGAACAGGGGCAACTGTTGTACCCCAAAATTTTCCCTCCCATATTCCTCAAGATTTGCCAAGAATGATCCTCAAATTGCTCAAATTGCTCAAGGATTGTACAGTCAAATCACTTCCTAAGACAGTTGAAATTAGGGTTTTGGTTATTTCAAGGAATTTGGGGATCTCAATGGTTCAATCAAGTCTCATAGGCCCATATGCATTCTCAAGCACCTACATGCCAAGTTTCAAGACTCACAGTGCCAATTTGCACAGTCAAAAGCTCTATTTGATCTACAGTCAACTACAAGGGCAAAATGGTCATTTTGCAGTCAAAAGTCAGAATTCTTGGTCAACATCTTATTTTGAGTTCACAATAATCATTTGATCAAGTCTTGATCAAGATCCCACAAGAATAGCTCAAAAAATCACCAAGATGCAAAAGTTACTATTTTTGGACAGCAGAAAAGTCAACTGTACCTTGACCAGGGCATAACTCTTTCATGGTTTGTCAGAAAAATTCCATCCAAAGCTAATTTTGAAGAGGATGCAATCTACTACAATCCATATTCACACTCCAAGTTAAAGAAATGCTCTCACAAAAAGTTACAAATTTTTACATTATAGGTCAATTTTAAAAGTCAACAAAACTACACTTTGAGTCAAAGGCCATAACTTGAGATTGGTAAATCCAAATGACATGGAACCAAAGGAATTGGTTAGAGGACTTCAAGGGCTTTCCAAAATGTCTAAGAACATGGTCATATGATCAAAATTGAGCAAGTTGTGCATTGGAGAAGTTGGGAAATATTCATGAATTTGCAAAAGTCAACTTTGCTCAAAACACCTTCTTTTTGCTAATGGGCCTCAAATCTCTTCTTGAAACTTCACCCATGACTTATGCACGATCCACCAAGATGAATTGGATTTATTTTCTTATTTTTATTGATTAAATGGATTTTTAATATATATTAATTCATTTAATTTTTAAATCAATTTGTGAAGCAAATATGATCAAGATATGCTGACCAATTCGTGCACAATCAAAAGATACAAAAAGATCCAATTTTGGCAACTTGTTCAATCATGGAAAATCAAGAATATTTGATTTATCAATCAAGGATTCAATCATCAAAGCACAGGGATATTGGCCCAGCTTTTGACCTAATTTGATTGCCTTATACATAAGGAAGCCAACCATACCCTAGGACACGATTGAAAGTTGCAGAAACGGCCATAGCAAATTCAAGAATTTTCAAGAAAAGTCAAAACTTGTTCTTGCATTCCAGGTCGATTCAAGGCATTTTGTTCATCCAAACACCTTGCAGGAGGTACCAGGAACGATTTGCAATCAAATTCAAGCATCAAAGCTCAAGGAATCACGATACACAGTCCCACGGTTTGCACTTTTAATTTCAAATCGTATCTCTTAATTCATATGCATTTAACATGTTTTTGTGACTGATTTGTATTGCTAGAGACCATACAAAGCTAATGGAATGGTTGAATTGAACCATAGTGCCCTGAATCGAGAGATGCCATGACTGAATTTCTAGGGTTTTCAAGCTTTAAATTAGGGCTTTCTAAACCAGGAAAAATTGGGACTAATGAGATACATGGTTGAAATCGTGAAGCCAAGACGATCAAAACCCATACCTCGCGAAATATTTATGATTGTTGTGGTTCTATTCGCTATTTTTCCTTGCAGGAGTTAGTGGAGGTTAAAAACCCCCGCTATTTGATGTTATTTACACAGGACAAAGGTTGAAGACGATGATGTGTTATCATCTGGTTGGCCAATTTGAAAAAAGCGCGCGTTTAAATTTTTATTTACTGCATTGTGCTTGTTTTCATATACATTAATCGCTTATCATTATAATATCAATTGAAGCATGATGGTATAGTGGCAGGGACGCTGGCCTGGAAGCATTGGGACCTGGGTTCGAATCCCAGATCCCCCCAAAACCTTGTTATTTTTATTTCATAGATATTCACGTGCAAGTTTCAAAGTGAGGTCCACCATACACCTCAAACCTCAGTGCGCCAGATGTCTCCAAGCATAGATCCAATGGTCATGAGTGGAAGACCACCATGCTCCCTGGTCAACATACGCATGGGTGATCAGGAAAGTCAACAGGGCTGGAATTGTTAATGGACTTCAGAATTTTAGGATGCACCACAAAATTGGGTCCAACACCCCCCTTCACAAGTTTATTTCTTTTCTTTCCTTTTTATTTCTTTCATTTAATTACTTTTTATAATTATTATTTATATTACTAACAAATTAATATTTTCATAATAAAATCAGAAAACTAAAAATATAATATTTTTCATTTGTTAAAATTAATTTCACCCTTTCATTATTTTTGTAAATAAATAATTAATTAATTTAGTTTTAATTAGGTTAATTCTAACTTTTTTGCAATAATTTAAAATCAATGTAGAATTAGGGTTTTTAATAACGTTTGACCATCTTTTATTTTTTCCTTAAAAAACATAAAAAACTCAAAAAATATCTTTCTTTTATTTAATTAATTAATTAGTCTAGGTTTAATTTAATTAAATGCATGAAAATAACAAAAAAAAACTCTTTCTTTCCTAAAAAGGATCAAAACCCTAAAAACTCCCCGATTCAATTTCTCTCGCGCGTGTGATTTTTGATTCATAATTTTTTATCATATTATGTATTTGCTCCGAGGATGTAATAGCTTTAATTAGGACCATTTTTATCGCTTTATTTTATTTCCCGCAATTTACTTTTCAAGGGTTTGTTTTTGGCGATGTAAATATCCGACGCCTTGTAATAGCTTAGTTTTATTTTCTGCAACCATTAATTTCTAGATGTATGCTAACTAGGCTATGCATGACAAGATCTCTCTTAAATTAAAATCAATCGTAGATTACCATAACATGTACAAAGATAACATAACTGAAACCTGACACACTCGCACATGCCACTCTTAGGGTACGCCTCACTTGGTTGCCTCGACGTGGTCATTGAGTATAGGGTGTTTTAGAGGTCGCCCTCCTGTCTAAAGATCAAAGTTGCCTCGAAACGGTTGCCTCGATAAAAAAATGATCTAAGACATTAGGGTTACCGCTAAGGCGTCCTACCATTGCTTTAGTGACCACATGCCCCTAAAATCGAATTGACCCGAAAACTCCAACGACGGCGCTACCTACTCCTCAATAGTGGGATAGCACTGTCTAAAGGACATTTACACAGCTTAATTTCTTTTGAGTAGGTAGAGGTTCTCAGGTACTTGCTCTTTCAAAATAAAACAACTTTTCGCACTTACACCTTTCGAACAAAGTTTTCAAACAACACTTCATACACTCTTGAGGACAGAAACAAGAGTTAAATCGAAGTTTTCAAACAAAACTCTTTTCAAAACCCACGAACACAAGAAAAGCAAAACTTTTTGAAAACACAATGAGCAAGTACCTAAGAGCCCGTGGATAACCACAGATAGAAAGGGTGCTAACACCTTCCCTTTCTATAATCTACCTCCCGAACCTGAGAAACATCTCGAAAAGGAATTTTGTTGTGCTTTTGTCCTTTCCTTGTTGGAGAAAATAAAAGACGGTGGCGACTCTTGCTTACCGCGACATTTTGCGAAACGCAAACGCGAACCAGCATTCCAAAACAGTCAGTTCTATTTCCACCGATCACAGGAAGTTAACCGACTCTAGGCGAAGTCGTCACATAAACTCGCAGGGATGATGTATCCCCTAAGCTAATAGACGAACCTTTCTTTCTAAGGGTTATTGAAAATATTTTTTGAGATAAAAATTCCCGCCACGCAGTAAATATATAGTGATGAAAGAAAATGACAATAAATAAATAAATGCGGTAAATAGATAAATGCAATAAATAAATAAAGCAAATATAAAAAACCCAAAAAACCTAAAACCTAAGGTTAATCATCCCCAACAGAGTCTTCAACTGTTGCGACTGGTTTTTAATGTGAGAGTCGCCACTATTAGTATTTATCCTAAGGAAGGGTGTGGTCGGTGGGAATGAGAACTGACTGTTTTTGGAGTGCTGGTTCGCGTTTTGCGTTTGTTTTTGCAAAATGTCGCGGTAAGCAAGAGTCGTCACCGTCTTTTATTTTATCCAACAAGGAAAGGACAAAAGCACACAAAAATTCCTTTTTGAGATATTTCTCGGGTTCGGGAGGTAGATTATAGAAAGGGAAGGTGTTAGCACCCTTTCTATCTGTGGTTATCCACGGGCTCTTAGGTACTTGCTCATTGTGTTTTCAAAAGTTTGCTTTTCTTTGTGTTTGTGGGTTTGAAAGAGTTTTTGTTTGAAAGGAGTGTAAGTGCGAAAAGTTTTGTTTTTAAAAGGAGCAAGTACTTAAGAACCATCTACCTACTCGAAAAAGGAATTAATCTGTGCAAATGTCCTTTAGATAATGCTATCCCACTATTGAGGAGTAGGTAGCACTGTCGTTGGAGTTTAAGGGTCAATTCGATTAAGGGACGTGTGGTCACTAAAGCAATGTTAGGATGCCTTAGCGGTAACCCTAATGTCTTAGATCATTTTTCCGAGGCAACCGTTTCGAGGCAACTATGATCTTTGGACAAGAGGGCGACCTCTAAAACTTCCTATACTCAATGACCACGTTCGAGGCAACCAAGTGAGGTGTACCCTAAGAGTGCGCATGTGCGAGTGTGTTATTTCGGTTAATTTTATCTGTACATGTCATGGGTGAGCTATGTTGATTTTAAGTAAAATGTTGATCTTGTCATGCATTCCCTATTATCAAACATCTAACAGTTAATATTGTGCAGAAATTAAATTGCGGGAAATTAAATCTAGACTATTACAAGGAGTCGGGTATTTACATCGCCAAAAACAAACCCTTTAATTTAAATTGTGGAAAACAAAAGAAAGCGATAAATAATGTCCTAATTAAACTATTACATTCCGGGAAACAGTTACATCAATATGGTAAAATAGATCGCGTGCAAGAAAATTAAATCGGCGCATTTTTTAGGGTTTTGACCCTTTAATTAAAGAAAGGATTTTTTGGTTTATTTTTGAATTAAAAATGAAACCTAAGTTAATTAATTAATAAAAAATATATTTTTGGATTTTTTATATTTAAGGAAATAAAATAAGAGTGATTAAAATTATTAAAACCTAATTCTACATTAATTTTAATTTATTGTAAAAAATATTAAATGTTTAAACCTATTTAAAACTAAATCAATTAATTAATTTTTATTTACAAAAATAAAATAATGAAATTAATAATAAAAATAATATTTTTTGTCTTCTGATTTTATGAAGAAAATTATTATTTGGTTAGTAATTAAAAATAACAATAAAATAAAAATAAGAAAAATAATGAAAGAAAATAAAAAAGAAACAAACTCAGGGGGGTTTGGGCCCAAACTGGGTGTTTGTTCAGCAATTCAGAGGCCCGTTCACGTTCAAGCCTGGTTGACCTTTTCAATCCAATGCATGCTTGTTGACTTGAGTACATGGTGCACCTCCAATCTGGGCCTTTAGATTTGGCCTAGAGGCCATCTGGCATGTGGATCTTTGAGGCATATGGTGTTCTACACTTTGGGCGTTGCATGAGAATATCTGAAGAAAAATTAAACAAATGTTTTGGGGGATCTGGGATTCGAACCCAGGTCCCATTGCTCAATGGCCAGCGCCCTTACCAATCCAACCAATCTGCATATTTGTTATCAGAATATAAAACAAATATTATATGGAAAACATTTACTATGCCTGGAAAATAAAAATAAATGGCGCGAGATTATGAATGGCCCAATAAGGAAGAGACACGTGGTCGTCTTCTTCCTTGAACAACCTGGTTATTTACCTGCGGATTTCATCCGTAGCTAAATCCATGGCTCACTCCTAAAACAAATTCCTGGCCATAAAAATGGAAACTAAAACCACCAATATGTTCGTCTCTTCCTCCTGGTTTCATCCATGTCCAGTATTGGCCTTGATTTTCCCTGCAACTAAAAACACCAAAAACAAGAAGCACGAACCCTAGATTTGGGCATGGCGTTACAGGCTATGAAAATAAAATCAAATAGTGCAGAAAGTTTCGAAATCAAACAAGAATCAAGAATATATCCATGGTTTGTCAAAAAGATGCAAGAATGAGTGGTTTCGATTTCATGTACATGGATAGGTTCAAGGAGACTTACAATGCGATTTAGGAGGTTTTAGGACTTGATTTTGGTTCCAATCGCTTCAGCAGACGTCCAGCAAGAGATTAGTGTCAAGTTTTTGCTTTGAATCGAGCCCTAAGATCGTTTTCATATTCCACTTTTTCCAAGCTTTTTTCAAAATTTGTTTGGACGTTTCTGCAGTGCTCAGCCCGTGTTCTTGATATGAGTGGCTTGTGTGTGTATAAGGGAATGAATTAGGTCAAGAGTTGGGCTTTTAATCCATGTGCATTCAAGGTTTGGGATTTGATATGATCACCATTGATAAACTTTCCAAAGTTGTACCAAATCTAATATTTTGTGCACAAAAATGCTTGATATGAATTTGATTGAGTGTATCATGATATTTGAAAGTTGTAATGATCACAAAGATTTCATTCCATCAATTTTTAGATTTTATTTGAATTAATATTGATTTAAAATGAATTAAATCAATAAAAATTAAATAAAATAGAAAAATAAATGATTGGTCATGAAATTGAATATGGGACACGTGTGTGGTGTGATAAGACCAAATCAAGTGGGAAAAAGTGGGCCCTTTTGTTAAAAATTGGAGTTTGGAGGATAGTTGACTTTGGCAATTTTGAAAAAATGCCCAATTTCAACAATGCATAACTTTTTCAATTTTGAACTTTTGTAAGTGTTCTTGGACTTTTTATAAACCTTGAGATGTCCTATAATCAACCCATTTTGTCTCATCTCATTTTGATATTCCATGCTCAAGTTATAAGCTTTGGAAAAAAAGGTGTTTTTGTTGACTTTCAAAAATGACCTATAATGTCCAAATTTGTAACTTTTTGTGAGTGCATTTCTTGATCTTGGGGTGTGAATATGGATTGTAGGAAATTGCATCCTCTTCAAAATGAGAATTGGATGGGTCATTTCTCATAAATTTTGAGAAAGTTATGCTTGGTCAAAGTTGAGTTGACTTTTCCTACAAAACCCTAATTTTGATCAAACCTTGAGCAATCCTTGATGAATCATGATCAAACCTTGATCAAATGATGAATTATCCTTCAAAATGATAATTTTGACAAAAAATCTTGAGTTTTGACTGTATTTGGGTCACAGTTGACTTTTGCCCTAGCACAGTCGATTTTTGGACCTCTTGAGCAATTGACTGACCAAACTTCCTCTGCAAGGCTTGAAATTTGACATGGATGAACTTAATAACATATTAGGAAATTGGGGAGAACTTGAGGTAATTTGGATGTAAGGACCCTAATGCAACACAAAACCCTAATTTTGAATTGACTGCCTTAGGAGATGATTTGATTGTCCAACTCTTGAGCCATCTTGAACAACTTAGAGATGATTCTTGACATGTCTTGAGAAATATAGGAGGGAAAATTTTGGGGTACAACAGTTTCCCCTGTTCAATCTTCTTAAACCTGAGGATATAGATTGTCGTTCGGGCCTTTCGTGATCCAAAGGTGGAAGATGATTGAACACTAGAGTGCCCAGAAATTTGCACTCGCATGAAGTAGTATCAGCCTTGTGATGTCGGGAATGGGCTTACAGATGCCATTTTGGGATTGTTGGTAGGTGGTTTTGTCTTTGTTGACGGGTTGTCTCTTTTGACGGGGTGTCTCTTTTGACGAGTTGTCTCTATTGACGGGTTGTCTCCATTGACGGGTTGTCTCCATTGACGGGTTGTCTCCGTTAACAGATTGTCTCTATTGACAGGTTGTCTCCATTGACAGGTTGTCTCTATTGACAGGTTGTCTCCATTGACGAGGTTGTCTCCATTGACGGGTTGTCTCTATTGACAGCTTGTCTCCATTAACGGGTTGTCTCCATTGACGAGGTTGTCTCCATTGACGGGTTGTCTCTATTGACAAGTTGTCTCCATTGACGGGTTGTCTCTATTTACAGGTTGTCTCCATTGACGGGTTGTCTCTATTGACAGATTGTCTCCATTGACGAGGTTGTCTCCATTGACAGGTTGTGTCCATTGACGGGTTGTCTCTATTGACAGGTTGTCTCCATTGACGGGGTTGTCTCTATTGACGGGTTGTCTCTATTGACAGGTTGTCTCCATTGACGGGTTGTCTCCATTGACGAGTTGAGAATTTAACTGCATCTTTCCTGAAAGGTAAAGGTCAGTCTTATGCAATGCATGATATGGATCAAGCAATGATGTTCTCAACATAAATGAGATTGTATGGTATGATGCGTATATGCATGTATCATGATGTATGAAAATGTGATGTTTTAGCTGGGGAAAATAAATCCCGGATAGTTGCTGGAGAATAGAGTTGAATTCTTTGTTTCCACTTGGGATGATGAATGAAGGTGATAAACTTGCAGGAGAGGATAACTCCGTTGGGGAATAAACTGATGAGGAGATTACTCCGAGGGGAATTACTCTGTGGGGGAGAGATGCTCTGCTGAGGATTTTAACGATAACTCCGCTGGGAATTCTGCTGATAAACTCGGTTGGGGATTTTAATGATGAATTCCGCTGGGAATTCTGCTGATAAACTCAGTTGGGGATTTCAATGATGAACTCCGCTGGGGATGGATTATCGTTGCTGGTGATATTGAATCTGTTGAGGATTGAATTCTTGTTGGGGGGAAAGAAAGAACTTCGCTGGGGGATGATCTTTCAATTGCAACTTGCTAGGGATAATCCTGTTAGACTCTTATGGGGATAAACCTCCAAGTTCTGCTAGGAATGCTCCTTTGAACCTGGCTGGGGAGGTTTATTGTACTCCGTCGGGGATAAACTTCCAGAGTCTACTGGGGAAAATGATTCAACTCCGTTGGTAATTTTTTTTTTAGATTGCGCTGGGGAAATGGCTCCACCGGGGGTATCTTGTATTCTGCCGGGGAACATTCTTATACTCCATGGAGGAATATTAAGACTGCCGGGGATGCTCTTATACTTGCTGGGGAATATCTTTATACTCCGCTGGGGAAGATTAAGACCTTCTAGGGATACCCAACCTCTTTAGGGTTGATGGTAGGCTAACTCTACTTGGGGGAGAGTATTGCTGATTTGTACCTAACTGCAAGTCTCAGCTGGGAGAGCTACCATTATTGTCTTGCTCTGCGGGGAATGAAGGTATCGTAGCCATATTCTTCAGCTGGATCTACCTTGTACCTGGAGGATAAAGTAACTACACAGCTTGGACATTTCTTATGCCCCTGTTTCTGATATTACCAGTAATTCATCCTTTGTTTCACATGTAAATATTTATGAGCAACAATTAATGTCAAATGCATATATCAAAAATGAAATTTTGGACGTTCTTTGCAAAACAAAACAGGTAAAAGAAAAACAATTTGAAATTTGTCTGAAAATGAATTTGTATTGATTTTGAAGTTTGCCTGTAAATAGGTGTTTTTGTACAAGAGGCTGACGTCCTAGTAAGAGAACACCGCTGAACAAAAATAATTTATACAACTTATGGAAAGAAAACAAAACAGCTATGTGAATAATCCCACTGGGTTCTAACTCCGCTATTGCCCTTATGTCTTTGAGCATCTCATCGCTTTGTCGTTGGTTGAAGATGAATCAGATTGATCAGTGTCGTCTGAGCTTGATAGTCGATACCGAAGTCTGGATGCAAAGTGATCCAATGAGACATAATGTTACGCTTTAATCCCTAATTTTTGCCTGGACCGCCCTTTCGGGTTTTCAGTCCACCGGAATACCCTTTTTTACCCAAGCCGTCTTTTCAGGTTTTCGACTTGCCGGGTGTACAGATTTTTTTATTTTCATCCCTTATTTTTGCCCGAACCCTTTTGGTTCTCCGGGAAGCCCTTATTTTTTCCTAGGCCAGTCAACCTAGCGGGTCTTTGATTATGCGTAGTATCTTTTCACTATGTCTGCATTGACAGGGTGAGGAAGGTCGTCAACATCCATGGCGGTAAGAATCATAGCTCCTCCTGAGAAAATGTTCTTAACCACAAATGGCCCTTCGTAAGTAGGGGTCTATTTGCCACTGGGATCACCTTGAGGTAAGATGATGCGCTTGATAACCAGGTCCCCAACTTGATACTCTTGTCGTCTGACTTTCTTGTTAAATGCCTTGATCATTCGTTTTTGATACGTCTGACCATGACAAATAGCAGTAAGTCTCTTTTTGTAAATTAGGTTCAGTTGATCAAGCTGGGTTTGAATCCAGTCGTCTTCGCTTAAACCTGCATCCTTCATGATCCGAAGAGAGGGTATATGAACTTCAATAGGCAAAACTGCCTCCATGCCATAAACCAAGGAATAGGGTGTTGCCCCTGTTGACGTCTGCGCTAAGGTACAGTACCCATGAAGAGCAAATGGTAAAATCTCGTGCCAATCTTTGTATGTCACTGTCATCTTCTTCATAATCTTCTTAATGTTCTTATTTGCCGCTTCGACAGCCCCATTCATCTTCGGCCGGTAGGGAGAAGAGTTGTGATGCTGGATCTTGAATTGCTCGCAGAGCTCAGTGATCATCTTGTTGTCGAGATTGGTACCATTGTCCGTAATGATCCTCTCTGGTACACCGTATCGACAGATCAAATTGTGCCGAATGAACCGTGCCATGAAGTTCTTGGTTACAGTAGCAAAGGAAGCCGCTTCAACCCACTTCGTAAAGTAATCAATCGCTACCAGGATGAAACAATGCATGTTGGATGCCGTAGGTCTAATCTCGCCGATCATATCAATGCCCCACATTGCAAAAGGCCAAGGAGCCGTCAAGATGTTCAGAGGAACTGGAGGTATGTGCACCTTATCAGCATAGACTTGGCACTTGTGACATGTCCGAGAATGCTGATAACAGTCGGCTTCCATTGTGGACCAGTAATATCCTGCCCGAAGGATTTTCTTTGCCATGGTATGTCCACTGGAATGGGTTTCGAAGGTACCTTCATGTAACTCTGCCATGATCCTTTCTGCTTCATTCTTATCCACACAACGCAGTAAGGTTGAATCATGGTTACGCTTGTAAAGGATGTGTGATCGGTGGGAATGAGAACTGACTGTTTTGGAATGCTGGTTCGCGTTTGCGTTTGTTTTTGCAAAATGTCGCGGTAAGCAAGAGTCGCCACCGTCTTTTATTTTATCCAACAAGGAAAGGACAAAAGCACAGAAAAATTCCTTTTTGAGATATTTCTCGGGTTCGGGAGGTAGATTATAGAAAGGGAAGGTGTTAGCACCCTTTCTATCAGTGGTTATCCACGGGCTCTTAGGTACTTGCTCATTATGTTTTCAAAAGTTTTTCTTTTCTTTGTGTTTGTGGGTTTGAAAAGAGTTTTTGTTTTTGAAGAGAGTGTAGGTGCGAAAAGTTTGTTTTGTTTTAAAAGGAGCAAGTACTTAAGAACCATCTACCTACTAAAAAAGGAATTAAACTGTACAAATGTCCTTTAGACAGTGCTATCCCACTATTGAGGAGTAGGTAGCACCGTCGTTGGAGTTTTCGGGTCAATTCGATTAAGGGACGTGTGGTCACTAAAGCAATGTTATGACACCTTAGTGGTAACCCTAATGTCTTAGATCATTTTTTATCCGAGGCAACCGTTTCGAGGCAACTTATGATCTTTGGACAAGAGGGCGACCTCTAAAACTTCCTATACTCAATGACCACGTTCGAGGCAACCGAGTGAGGTGTACCCTAAGGGTGTGCATGTGCGAGTGTTTTATTTCGGTTAATTTTATCTGTACATGTCATGAGTGATCTATATTGGTTTTATATTAAAGATTGATCTTGTCATGCATTGCCTATTTATCAAACATCTAACATTCAATATTGTACGGAAATTAAATCTAAGCTATTACAAGGCGTCAGGTATTTACATCGCCAAAAACAAACCCTTTAATTTAAATTGCGGAAAGATAAAAGAAAGCGATAAATAAATAAAGTCCTAATTAAAAGCTATTACATTCCCGAAGCAATTACATTATTGGATAAAAATAATACACGTGCGAGAAAATTAAATCGGAGCGTTTTTAGGGTTTTGACCCTTTTTTATTAAAGAAAGTATATTTTTTGTTATTTTGAATTAAAATGGAAATTAAATCTAAGTTAATTAATTAATTAAATAGAAAATATATTTTTGGATTTTTATGTTTGAGGAAATAAAAATAAAATGATTAAAATTGTTAAAACCTAATATTCTAAATTGATTTTAATTTATTGCAAAAAATGTTAAAATTATACCTAATTAAAAAAACTAAGTCAATTAAATTATTTATTTACAAAAATAATGAAATTAATAAAAAATAATATTTTTATGGTTTTCTGATTTTATTATGAAAAAAATATTAATTTGTTAGTGACATAAATAATAATTATAAAAAATAATTAAATGAAAGAAATATAAAAAGGGGAAAAGAAATAAACTCATAGGGGGGTGCTGGGCCTAAATTGGTGGTGAATCTGGCAATTCTTGGCCCATTAACGTTCAGCCTGCTTGACTTTTCAGATTGTCCACGCGTATGTTGACCTGGATGTATGGTGAGTACTCAATTATGGCCTTTGGATCTGGCTTGAAGCCACTTGGCACGTTGATCTCTGCAAGCGCATGGTGGATCACGCTTGATGAAGCACGCCTGAATACCTAGCACAAAATAATAATAAGCAATTTGGGGGACCTGGGATTCGAACCCAGGTCCCAAGGGGTTTTCCAATAGCGCCTCCACCAACTGAGTTGCGTGTTCTTTTGATTAATAGAATACAAAATAAATAATATATTGCAAACAACTAATATGCCTGGGAATTAAAAAACACGCTAACATATTTGAACTGGCCAATGAAGCCAAGCCACGTTATCATCTTCTCCAAATATCCCTGGTTATTTACCTGCGGATTTTTATCCGCATGAAGATTCGTAGCTTGCTTCCAAAATTCACCCTAAGCCATGGAAACAAAATCTAAGAGCATCAACGTGCTCGTCTTCTCCCACTGAGTCCATTTATGCCCATGATTAGTCTTAATTTTACCTGAAAACAAAATGCCTAAAAACGAAGAACCAAAACCCTAGCTTCGGGCATGGCTGTACAGGCTACAAAAATGCAATTCAATTATGGCAAAAGTTTCAGAATGCAACGCAAAGCATGAATATGCAATTATTTGGGAAAAAAGATGCAAGAATCAGAGGGTTGGATTTCATGTCCAGGGTCGAGTTTAGGACGACTTACAGTGAGTTTTAGGCTGTCTCAGGGCTTGGTTTTTATTGATATAGCTTCAGGGGATTGCAAGCAAGAGAGCTATGTGGAGATTTGGCCTTGAATCGTGCTCTAAGGTTGATTTCAGATTCCAAGTTTTCCAAGCTTCTTTCAAACTTTGTCTGGCCGTTTCTGCAATGCTTAGGTCGTGTTCTTGTTATGCTTGGTTTGTACATGTATATTGGAGTGCATTAGGTCAAGAATTGGGCTTTAATCCATGTGCATTCAAGGTTTTAAGATTTGATATGATCTTCCATTAACAAGTTTCCAAAACTATGCCAAATCTGATTTTTTGTGCACAACAATGCTTGATACGAATTTGATTTGGTGAATCATGATAATTGAAAGCTGCAATGATCAAAAAGATCTCATTCCATCAATTTTTAGATTTTATTTGAATTAATATTGATTTAAAATGAATTAAATCAATAAAAATTAAATAAAATAGAAAAATAAATTATTGGTCATGAAATTAAAGATGGGACACGTGTGTGGCATTACAAGACCATATCAAGTGGAAAAAAGTGGGCCCTTTTGTCAAAAATTGGAGTTTTGAGGATAGTTGACTTTTGGCAATTTTGGAAAAATGTCCAGCTTCACCAATGCATAACTTCTTCAATTTTGAACTTTTGGAAGTGTTCATGGACTTTTTAGAAACCTTGAGATGTCCTCTAATCAACCCTTTTGGTCTCATCTTATTTTTATATCCCATGCTCAAGTTATAAGCTTTGGAAAAAAAGGTGTTTTTGTTGACTTTCAAAAATGACCTATAATGTCCAAATTTGTAACCTTTTTTGAGAGCATTTCTTGATCTTGGGGTGTGAATATTTATTGTATAAAATTGCATCATCTTCAAAATGAGCTTTGGATAGGTCATTTATCATAAAGTATGATAAAGTTATGCTTGGTCAAAGTTAAGTTGACTTTTCCTACAAAACCCTAATTTAGCAACTTTTGAATCTTGATGAATCTTGAGCAATCTTTGATGAATCATGATCAACCCTTGATAAAATGATTAATTATCCTTCAAAATGAGAATGTTGACAAAAAATCTCGAGGTTTGACTATTTGTAGGTCACAGTTGACTTTTGCCCTAGCACAGTCGATTTTTGGACCTCTTGAGCAATTGACTGACCACACTTCCTCTGCAAGGCTTGAAATTTGACATGGATGAAATTAAAAACATATTATGACATTGGGGAGCTCTTGAGGTCATTTGGATGTAAGGACCTTGATGCAACACAAAACCCTAATTTTGAATTGACTGCCTTAGGAGGTGATTTGACTGTCCAACTCTTGAGCCATCTTGAACAACTTGGGGATGATTCTTGACATGTCTTGAAAAATATGGGAGGGAAAATTTTAGGGTAAAACAGTTGCCCCTGTTCAATCTTCTTAAACCTGAGGATATAGATTGGCGTTCGGGCCTTTCGTGATCCAAAGGTGGAAGATGATTGAACACTAGAGTGCCCAGAAATTTGCACTCGCATGAAGTAGTATTTGTCTTATGATGTCGGGAATGGGCTTACACATGCCATTTGGAGATTGATGATGGGATATGGTCTTAACGATGCCATCCGAAGGAGTGTCGATCGCGTAAGAGATTCCTTAGCGAGAGCTTGTATACCTGTTGTTGAAGGAGATTCTGCTGGGGAATGTTGTTCTTTATCTTAGGAGAAATAGAACTTTAGGAGCTTCGGTTGTCCGTTATTCTACTGGGGAATCATCACTTTTGAAGAGATGAGAGTGAACTATTATCTGGTCGTAAACCAGGCTTCATAGTGATAAGATCGACTGCTATCTGGTCGTAATCCAGGTTTTACAGTGACTTACTGGGGAGATGAGATTAAACTTGCTATCCAGTCTTAATCCCAGGCTTTGCAATACCTCACTTCTTATCTAGTCGAAATCCAGGCTTCAGAATAAATCAAGTGGTTATCCGGTCGCATCCGGGCTTCCTTCTGACTGTTGGGTCTACTAGTATCCGATCTAATCCGGGCTTCACAGTAACTGGCTGGGTAAACTGTTATCTGGTCGTAATCCAAGCTTCACAGTGTCCCTTAACGCTATCTAGTCATAATCCAGGCTTCACGATGTGTCATACCACTATCTGGTCGAAATCCATGCTTCGTAGTACTCTCGGTTGCTATCTGGTCGTAATCCAGTCTTCACAACATCTTCTACCATTATCTGGTTGTAATCTAGGCTTCATAGTACTCTTGTTTTCTATCTGGTCGTAATCCAGTCTTCACAACATCTTCTACCATTATCTGGTCGTAATCCAGGTTTCACAATAACTTGCTGAGTTGTTATCCGGTCGTGATCTGGGCTTCGCGGCTTGTGTTTATGATATACCACTATCTGGTCGAATCCAGGCTTCATGGTGCTTACTGAGCTGTTATTCGGTCATAATCCGGGCTTCACGGCTCACTGGGGAATAAACTATTATTCGGTCGTTCTCCGGGCTTCATAGCTTGCTTTTGAGATATATCACTATCTGGTCGTAATCCAGGCTTCGCGGGAGTCTGATATTGTTATCTGGTCGTAATCCAGGCTTCGCGGGAGTCTGATATTGTTATCTGGTCGTAATCCGGGCTTCACGATATGCTGTAGAAATCAAGATACTATCCGGTCGTACCCGGGCTTCATAACTTGAATTTTGATTGTCTCTTTCCTGAAAGGTAAAGGTTAGCTGTATGTAATGCATGATATGTATCAGGCAATGATGTTCTCAAAATAAATGAGATTGTATGGTATGATGTGTATATGCATGTATCATGATGTATGGCCATGTAATGTTTTAGCTGGGGAAAATAAATCTCGGAGCTGCTGGAGAATAAAGTTGAATGCTTCACTTTCGCCAGGGATGGTGAACGAAGATGATTGTGAGGATAAACCTGCAGGAGAAAAGAACTCTGTTGGGGAATAAACTGATGAAGAAATTACTCAGAGGGGAATTACTCTATGGGGAAGAGATGCTCTACTGAGGATTTTAACGATAAACTCCGCTGGCGGTTCCGTTGATAAACTCTGTTGGGGATTTCAATGATGAACTCCGCTGGGGATGGATTACCGTTGCTGGTGATATAGAATCTATTGAGGATAGAACTCCTGTTTGGGGAAAGAAAGAACTTCGCTGGGGATGATCTTTCAGTTGCAACTTGCTGAGGATAACCCAGTTAGACTCTTGTGGGGATAACCCTCTGAATTTGGCTGGGGAGATTTATTTGCGCTCTGCAGGGGATAAGCTTCCAGAATCTACTGGGGAAGATGATTCAACTCTGTTGGGAAAACTTTTTTAGACTGCACTGGGGAACTGGCTCCACTGGGAGTATCTTGTATTCCACCGGGGAACATTCTTTATACTCTGTTGAGGAATATTAAGACTGTCGGGGATACTCTTATGCTTGTTGGGGAATATTCTTATACTCCGCTGGGGAATATTAAGACCTTCTGGGGATACCAAACCCTTTTAGGGTTGGTGGTAGACTAACTCTGCTTGAGGAGAGTATTGCTGATTCGTACATGGTTGCAAGTTTCAGCTGAGAGAGCTATCATTACTGTCTTACCCTGCGGGGAATGAAGGTATCTTAGCCATATTCTTCAACTAGATGTACCTTGGTACCTTGTGGACGGAATAACTTACACAACTTGGACATTTCTTATGCCCCTATTTCTGATATTACCAGTAATTCATCTTTCGTTTCGCATGTAAATATTTATGATCAAAAATTAATGTCAAATGCATATATCAAAAATGAACATTGGACGTTCTTTGCAAAACAAAACATATAAAGGAAAAACAACTTGAAATTTCTGAGAATGAATTTGTATTGATTTTGAAGTTTGGCCTGAAAAATAGGCGTTTTTGTACAAGAGACTGACGTCCTAGTAAGAGAACGCCGCCGAACAAATAGAATTTATACAATTTGTGAAAAGGAAACAAGACAGCTATGTGAATAATCCCACTGGTTTCCAACTCTGTTATTGCCTTTATATCTTCAACCATCTCATCACTTTGCTGCTTAGTTAAAGATGAATCTGATTGATTAGTGTCGTCCGAGCTTGATAGTCGATACCGAAGTCTGGGTGCGAGGTGATTCAATGAGACATAGTGTTACGCTTTAATCCCTAAGTTTTGCCTGGACCTCCCTTTCGGGTTTTCAGTCCACCGGGATACCCTTTTTTGCCCAAGCCGCCTTTTCAAGTTTTCGACTTGCCGGGTGTACAGATTTTTTCATTTTCATCCCTTATTTTTGCCCGAACCCTTTTGGTTCGCCGGAAAGCCCTTATTTTTGCCTAGGCCAGTCAACCTAGCGGGTCTTTGATTATACGTAGTATCTTTTCACTATGTCTGCATTAACGGGGTGAGGAAGGTCGTCACCATCCATGGTGGTTAGAATCATAGCTCCTCCTGAGAAAATATTCTTAACCATAAATGGCCCTTCGTAAGTAGGGGTCCATTTGCCCCTGGGATCACCTTGAGGTAGGATAATGCGCTTGATTACCAGATCCCCAACTTGATACTCTTGTCGTCTGACTTTCTATTTAAATTCCTTGATCATCCGTTTTTGGTACGTCTGACCATGACAAATAGCAGTGAGTCTCTTTTCGTCAATTAGGTTTAGCTGATCAAGTCAGGTCTGAATCCAGTCATCTTCGCTCAAACCTGCATCCTTCATGATCCGAAGAGAGGGTATCTGAACTTCAACGGGAAAGACTGCCTCCATGCCATAAACCAAGGAATAGGGTGTTGCCCATGTTGACGTCCGCGCTGAGGTACGGTACCCATGAAGAGCAAACGGTAACATCTCGTGTCAGTCATTATATGTCACTGTCATCTTCTGCACAATCTTCTTAATGTTCTTATTTGCTGCTTCTACAGCCCCATTCATCTTTGGCCGGTAGGGAGAAGAGTTGTGATGCTGTATCTTGAATTGCTCGCAGAGCTTAGTGATCATCTTGTTGTTGAGATTGGTACCATTGTCCGTAATGATCCTCTCTGGTACACCGTATCGACAGATCAGATTGTGCCGAATGAATCGTGCCATGACGTTCTTGGTTATGGTAGCAAAGGAAGCTTCTTCAACCCACTTCGTAAAGTAATCAATCGCTACCAGGACGAAACGATGCCCGTTGGATACCGTAGGTCTGATCTCGCCGATCATATCAATGCCCCACATTGCAAAAGGTCAAGGAGCCATCAAGACGTTCAGAGGAACTAGAGGTATGTGCACCTTATCAGCATAGACCTGGCACTTGTGACATGTCCGGGAATGCTAATAACAGTCGGCTTCCATTGTGGACCAGTAATATCCTTCCCGGAGGATTTTCTTTGCCAAGGTATGTCCACTGGAATGAGTTTCGAAAGTACCTTCATGCAGCTCTGCCATGATCCTTTCTGCTTCAATCTTATCCACACAACGCAGTAAGGTCGAATCATGGTTACGCTTGTAAAGGATGTCATTGATGATGAAGAACTTCACCGTGAACCTCCTCAGAAACTTCTTGTCATTAACACATGCACCCTCGGGGTATTCCTGAGTTTCAAGATACCTCTTCACTTCATGATACCAGGGCTTTTCTGTTACTTCTTCAGTCTCAAGATCACAGCAATGTGCAGGTTCGTCCAATCTTTCAATAATGATCCGGGGAGCCTCGTTGTCCCAATTGAATTTGAACATAGAATACATCGTAGCTAGCGCGTCCGCCAACTGATTCTCCTCTCTAGGGAAGTGTTCAAAGGTTATCTCCTCGAAATGGGGAAGCAACCTCAATACATACTCCTTGTAAGGAATAAGATTTGGGTGTTTCGTATCCCACTCGCCTTTGATATGACTGATCATGAGAGCGGAATCTCCGAAGACACTTAGAAACTTAATCCTTAGGTCAATTGCTGCTCGAAGACCCATGATGCACGCTTCATACTCCTCCATGTTGTTGGTGCAGTTGAAACATAGTCGGGCGATAAATGGAGTATGAGAGCCTTTAGGAGATATGATCACGGCACCAATGCCATTACCCAAAGCATTCGAAGCTCCATCAAAGTACATAGACCATCAGGATCCTTCCTCAGGTCCTTCATCCAGTCCAGGTGTCTCACAATCAGTTATCAACATGATATTCTCGTCCGGGAATTCAAA
The DNA here is from genome assembly GCA_948472305.1 of Vicia faba. NCBI lineage: Eukaryota > Viridiplantae > Streptophyta > Magnoliopsida > Fabales > Fabaceae > Vicia > Vicia faba. Next base: position 439,399,612 of record OX451739.1, on the reverse strand, counting down.
GTTCATAGACTGGTAATCATCCACTGCCTGGTGTGCCAAATGGTCTGCCAATACACTTCCCTTGATTGCCTTTTGGGTCGTATATTGGATGTCATACTCAGTCAAGATCATCTGCCATCTTGCTATTCTTCCGGACAAGGCAGGCTTTTCGAAGATATACTTGGTTAGATCCATCTTTGATATCAACAGAGTAGTGTGAGTCAGCATATATTGTCTCAGCCGGCGAGCAGCCCATGCCAAAGCGCAGAAAGTTTTCTCAAGCAGTGAGTATAGTCGGTAAACTTTTTGCTAAGGTAATAAATAGCATGCTCTTTTTGGCCAGACTCGTCATGCTGCCCCAGCACACACCCCATTGAGCTGTCGAGTACTGTCAAGTATAAGATCAGAGGTCTCCCTTCAACTGGTGGCATTAGGATGGGTGGCTCTTGGAGATACTCTTTGATCCTTTCGAAAGCGGTCTGGCATTCATCATTCCAACGCACCACTTGATCTTTCTTCAGCAGCTTGAAGATTGGCTCATAAGTAGCAGTTAAGTTCGAGATGAATCGGGCAATGTAGTTCAGTCGTCCCAGGAAGCCTCTGACTTCTTTCTCTGTCTTAGGAGCTGGCATCTCTTGTATGGCTTTCACTTTGCCAGGGTCCACTTGAATACCTTTGTCGCTTACAATAAAACCTAGCAGTTTACCAGACCTCACCCCAAAGGTGCACTTGTTCGGGTTCAACCTTAACTTGTACAACTTCAGCTTGTCAAACAACTTCTGCAGATGGTCAAGGTGTTCTTCCTCAGTTTGGGACCTTGCAATCATATCATCGGCGTATACCTCAATATCATGATGGATCATGTCATGAAACAAAGCAACCATGGCACGTTGATATGTTGCCCCAGCATTCTTCAGTCCAAAAGGCATGACCTTGTAGCAAAAGGTACCCCACTGAGTAATAAAGGTGGTCTTCTCCATGTCTTCGGGAGCCATTTTAATTTGATTATATCCGGAGAAACCATCCATAAAGGAGAATACCTTGTGCTGAGCAGTATTGTCAACCAGAACGTCGATGTGAGGTAGAGGGAAGTCATCCTTGGGGCTTGCCCTGTTCAAATCCCTGTAGTCAACATACATTCGGACCTTACCATCTTTCTTCGGCACTGGAACCACATTGGCGACCCACTGAGGGTAAGAAGTTACTGCTAGAAAACCGGCATCAAATTGTTTCATAACTTCAGCCTTGATTTTCTCAGACATCTCTGGGCGCATACGGCGAACCTTCTATTTCACCGAAGGACAGTCTTCTTTAGTAGGCAGGCGATGAACCACAATATCAGTATCCAAACCCGACATATCTTCGTAAGACCAGGCAAAGATCTCAACATAGTCATGCAGCATCTGAATCAACCGTTGTTTCACACTAAGCTCCAGGTTGGCACCGATCTTGACTTCCTTCTTGTCTGTCTCAGTACCCAGATTCACTGTTTCCACTGGCTCTTCATGCGGCTGAATGGCCCTCTCTTCCTGGAGTAGCAGTCTTGCAAGTTCACAAGGCACTTCGCAATCATCTTCACCTTCGTCTTCGGCTAAGTTGATCGGATTTTCGAAGTCATAACCGGCAGTAGCAGAGTCGTTACCAGTGAGATCCCGAGTGGATGAGGACCTGTATATGTGAGTGTGTGTAAAATAGCTGTTTCGCAATATATAATAAAGAAAGACAAGGAGCGCAAAATTTGAAATGCAAAAAAACGTCCAATGCTTTTATTAATGATATATGAAAATGACACACAAAAGCCCTCACAAATGAAGCCATGGTGCCCAGGGTAAGACACCGGGCCATAAAGTTTCAAAACATTGTCTATTACAAATTCAAAACAAAAAGTTTCATTACTGGGTAACAAAAGTAATAGGGATGAAGTCCTTTGCTGTCCAGTTGCTTGGTCCACCGTCGGTCGTAGGATAGATCCAGCTGTCGAATTCACACTCTCCCACATCATCTTCAATGGCATTCACTCCCAAGTTGCTGATGAACACGGGAGGTATTCCGATCCTTGCACTTCAAACAACCCTTTGAGATTCTGCAGTGAAACCCAAACCAAACTTGTTAGTCTTTTGTGTAAAATCAGGAAGTCGACCCCAATTTGCACACTCACCCTTCTCAATAACAGCCCAGGCATCTTTTAAGGAAGCCATCTTCATAGGAGAATCCTCAACCAGTCTCAACTGATGCCAGTGTCTAGGGAATCTCTTCAAAGTGTTGAAATGGGGTCTGAATGAACTCCCCATCCATCTCTACGTATCTGAACGAGTTGAGGTGGCTAACCATGTACTCTTCCTCCCCTTGTACTATCACAATCTTCCCTTTGACCGAGTAATTCAGCTTCTGGTGAAGTGTTAAGGTTACGGCCCCAGCTTTATGGATCCATGGACGACCCAACAAACAAGAATAAGATGGCTGAATGTCCATCACATAGAATGTAGAGTTGAAGACCTGAGATCCAAATTTAATTGGAATATCAACTTCGCCGTGCACCATTCTCTTAGACCCATCAAAGGCCCTGACAACAATGTTGCTTGGTTTCAGCTCCAACCCTTCACAATCCAACCAGTCTAGAGCTTTCTTGGGCAAGACGTTCAATGAGGAACCAGTATCAACCAATACGTGTGCAAGAGTAGTTCCCTTGCATTCAATGGAGACATGCAGGGCATCGTTATGATTTTTCCCTTTGGCGGTCAAATCGGCATCGGAGAAACCCAAACCATTATCAGCAGTTAAATTGGCTACACAATCGATAAACTAATCAGCTGATGTCTCATGTGGCACGTGGGCAGTCTTTAGAAAGGTAATCAGAGCCTTGGCATGTGCCTCTGAGCACAACAATAGTGACAACATAGAAATCTTGGATGGGGTTTACCCTAGTTGCTCAACTACGTTGTAATCACTCTTCTTAATAATCTTCAAAATCTCTTCTATCTCTTGTTTGGAAGCTTCAACAGTAATTGTCTTTGGTGCCTCCGTCTGGGCAGGCACATCAGTGGTGATCCCTTTTCCCCGAGCGTTAAATGACTCGGCGATAGGGGTAGGACTAGGAACTTGATCAGGAATGGCAGTAGGTACACTTGCAGGTGTAATAACGACAGGTCTTCGGACAGTTGGTGGAACAATATCAGGTGAGAAAAGTCTACCGCTGCGGGTGACTTTAGCAGGTCCAGTAATGTTGCTGACGTCAGTATCAGCATCCAACTCTTGCTTAACTCCATGAACATAAACATTAGCCCCATAGTGGCAAGGTATAGCTTTATCAGAGATGTAGGGTATGGGCCCCGGAACAATGATGATTACAGGTGCGATCTTCAGAACAGATATAATTCTAACAGGCTTCCTCGAGGGAGCCTTGGAAGAATTGTCGAGAATGGTAATGATGGCGACTTCTTCAGTAGGAATGGAAGGAATAACAGTCTTCTCAAACAGGATCTCCTTACTATCCATCAGGTTTTGGATACCTGACTTCAGGAATGGGCAACCGGTAGGTAAAACAGAACACATATGGCAACCTTCGTCACAGCCCGAAAATAAACCGGCTAGCAACATGTTCTTCTTGACAGTCATCAGAGGGGTAACAATGTCATCCACAGAAACTATAAACAACTCTTCCTCTACAGCATTTACTCCATGTTTGGGCATGGGAGCAGTCACAACATTAGGCCTCTCGGGCGCCTCGAACTCAATGTCCTTTGCATCAATTAAGTCTTGTATCTTGTTCTTCAAAGCCCAACAATCATTTGTATTATGCCCCAGGCTATCAGAGTGATAAGCGCAGCGGGCGTTAGGGTTATACCTTGGTGACGTTATATTTGAATTCTTTGGGGCTTCCCTTAGAGTCACCAGATTAGTCTTTAGCAACTGTGGCAGAATCTGAGATAAGGTCATGATGAGACGAGTGAATTGCCTCTTAGGTATCTCGTCCTTTTGTTGATTGTTGTACTGAGGAGCACCAACATGTTTTGAAATAACAACCTCATTGACAGCTTGGCGGTGTTCAGGTCTACTCTGTCTTCTTGCACTGTAGACAGCACTGGACTCTTTCTTAAATGGCTTCTTCTTGGTGCTTGATGAGGCACCCTTCTGTATCTTCCCCTCCTTAATACCAGCCTCAATCCTCTCACCAGTCAAAATAAGATCTGTAAACCCAACTGAAGAGCTTCCAATCAGATGGTTAAAGAATGGACCAGACAGGGTCCCCAGAAACATGTCAACAAGCTCACGATCAGCCAAAGGTGGTTGCACCCTTCCGGCAAGGTCTCTCCACTTCTGAGCATAATCTTTAAATCCTTCACCCGTTCCCATTGACATACCCTGGAGCTGGGTACGCGTAGGAGCAAGGTCAGAGTTGTACTGATACTGTCTGTAGAATGCAGTAGCCAAATCTTCCCAGCCGCAGATACTGGCTCCGTCCAACTGATAGAACCACTCAAGCTGAGTCTCTGAGATACTGTCTTGAAAGAAATGGATCCATAAGTTCTTATCAGCAGTGTAAGGCTGGATCTTCCTTACATATGACCGGAGGTGCAGCTTCGGACAGGAAACTCCGTCATACTTGGCAAAGGCTGGTGCCTTGAATTTATGGGGAATCACCACCCCAGATGATAGACCTAGATCTCCGAAGTCCAGACCAGGCACCTTTTGAATTTCCATAGTGCTCAAACGGTCTTCTAGCTGTTTGTATTTATCCTCAGTAGGAGGATACTGTTCTTCATCGTAGTCCGTCTCATTGTCGGAGACCACAGAGCTAGGAGCCCTCCTTTCTTATGGACTATCTTTCCCTCCAGATGAGGTGGTCAGATCAACTTCATCCTGTAACCTGTTTCTAAACCTAGGACCAGTGTTGAATAGGAATGTCCTCTTCTTCTTCTTCTTCTTCTCCTTCAGGATCAGGGTCTTCAGGTCTTGCTGACCCTTAGCTAGACTCATGACCAGCTCTTGAAATTGGGCATTCTGGGCCTGGAGGGCCTTGATAGCTTGCTCAGTTGAAGGTTCAGCAGACATGATGATTGCTGAAATAAACAACGAAGATAAGAGACCTGTAATAGGTACCTGTTTATAAATTGCATGGGATGAAATGCGTATGATTTATGATTTCAAAGACAATCGGGATTCAAATTTGTGAACAAGAAAGGAAACACACTTTATTAGATTTAAACTTCAAAATTTAAATTGTTCAACAGATTTCCCTTAAGGCGTTACAAGAATGGAAATACTGAAAAGTAAAAAAAAAAACTGGAAAGGAAATCATCAAAGGTCCATCAACGCTCCCATGGTCTCTTCTTATCAGTGCGGACATAGTCGTTCAGGATCCGCTCGTTCTCCAATTGCCTAGTCAGCTTCTGGATCTTCTGCTCTTGTTCATTGAACTTCTCCCGGTAAGAGTCCCGTTCATCCCTCAACTGCATCCAAGACCTCTTCAGTGCCCCAATGTCAGTGGGCATATAAGGATGAAGAATGGTTGGAAGAACCCCTTCTTCATTAGCAATCTCAAGAGTGACAGGCCGGACAACTTCATATGGCATACCTAGCTTCTGGGCACGGATACGGACCCATATGAGATATGGCTCCATTGGCAGAGAAGTCTTTGGGCCCAACTCATGTGGATCAGATTGGTGAACTATGTCCCAAGCCCTTATGAATCTACGACGTTGCTTGTCGCTATCCCCTTGAAAATCAAAGATGATATGAGGCATCAACATCTCATGAGGCCCTTCTCTTTTGGCTCTTCCAAACTGACGGAGAGCTAAGCATGGGTTGTAAGAAATTCTTCCATGGGTCCCTATCAATGGAACATTAGGATACTCTCCATAGTGATCAATGACAGTCACCTTATCCATACCTTTGAGAGTCCAGATAATGTCATTATGAGAAAGAGACATCACCCTATAAGCCCAGCCCATTCCTTCTTTGTTCTTCAATACTGACTTAGGGAGGTGCGAAATAAACCACCTCGACAATAAAGGAGCACAACACATCAAGGTTCCCCGCTTTCGGGCAGTACGAGCATAGAGTTGATGAAGAATGTCACCCAAGAGAGTGGTTATAGGGTTCTGAGAGATGAAGATCTTTATAGCATTCACATCAACAAAAGTGTCAGGATTCAGAAACAGTACCAAGCCATATATCAGGAGAGCCAGAATATCCTCGAATGCCTTAAAGTCTAGGCTATCCCAGAAGTAGTTAGCCTTGCCAACCAAGAACTTAGTCAGAAAACCCTTAGCTCCACTTCTAGTCTCCCAGTTAGCCATTACCTCCTCTTTGGTCAAGTGAAGGGCTGCAACAATCTCTTCGGGCCTAAGAGTCTTCTCCCAACCAGTAAACAGGGTCTGCTCCAGAACAGAGATACCGAGCAGCTCAGAGAACTCTTTTAGGGTGGGAACCAGCTGATAGTCTTGAAAAGTAAAACAATGGTATAACAGATCATAGAACTGGACCAGGACAGTCATCATTTGTTCGTCCAATTTAGAGGTGACCAAACTGAGAAGAGAACCATGCCTCCTGATGAAGGAAGTAGTGTCAGGCATCTTGGCAACCAACTCTTTAAGCAAGGTAGGGAATTGGACAAAGTTGATCCGGATGGTATTCTTACGCATGGGCATAATGATGACCTACAAAACAGAGCAAAGATGAATCCCTCCTGTCTTTGAAATAGGTTAGCTCTTATGCAAGATGTATGCAATGTTATGATGTCATGATGTCATGATAAAGGCACACCACAAGTATCCATAAAAGGCAAACATGGTAAAGGCACACGAGTCACACTGAAGAGCCCTTAGATTTCAGGCTGGCATGGAGCTTAGGTACTACCCTCTTTCAGTTCAGTTGGTTTAAACCTGTCCTAAAAATAGTAACCGGGTTCTAGAGGATCTCAATATCACTGACTACCCTCAATTAGTCATAATTCCAGTTTAGCAACCTTTTCTTGTGGCCGGAATCATCGCGAGAGTTTAGTCTCAATGAGTGTAGCATACTGCTACTGTTCTATGGCCAAGTTGGTCAATTTAAGGTTCTAAGGTCAGTTGGTGCTTAATGACCCCTTAGAAGACCCATATTCTCCTTGTTCCAACACAAGGGATATCGGTACAGACTAAAGTGCCACACCAACGTAGCTACTGCTTCAACTGTGTCGGTCTACGTCGGACAGTTCCCTCACAGTTTATTGCTACTTACCTAAAGGGTACCCCCATATCCAGGTTAGGATCTATAGAAACTCTGATACAAGCCCACAAAATTAAAGCATACAAAGCATACAATTGAAAACACAATGATCTAATCCTAAGGTACACCTCACTTATTATTAGTCCCCAGCAGAGTCGCCAATTCTGGTGGTCGGTGGGAATGAGAACTGACTGTTTTTGGAATGCTGGTTCGCATTTTGCGTTTGTTTTTGCAAAATGTCGCGGTAAGAAAGAGTCGCCACCGTCTTTTATTTTATCCAACAAGGAAGGGACAAAAGCACAGAAAAATTCCTTTTTGAGATATTTCTCGGGTTCGGGAGGTAGATTATAGAAAGGGAAGGCGTTAGCACCCTTTCTATCCGTGGTTATCCACGGGCTCTTAGGTACTTGCTCATTGTGTTTTCAAAAGTTTGCTTTTCTTTGTGTTTGTGGGTTTGAAAGAGTTTTTGTTTGAAAGGAGTGTAAGTGCGAAAAGTTTTGTTTTTAGAAGGAGCAAGTACTTAAGAACAATCTACCTACTCGAAAAAGGAATTAATTTGTGCAAATGTCCTTTAGATAACGCTATCCCACTATTGAGGAGTAGGTAGCACTGTCGTTGGAGTTTAAGGGTCAATTCGATTAAGGGACGTGTGGTCACTAAAGCAATGTTAGGATGCCTTAGCGGTAACCCTAATGTCTTAGATCATTTTTCCGAGGCAACCGTTTCGAGGCAACTATGATCTTTGGACAAGAGGGCGACCTCTAAAACTTCCTATACTCAATGACCACGTTCGAGGCAACCAAGTGAGGTGTACCCTAAGAGTGCGCATGTGCGAGTGTGTTATTTCGGTTAATTTTATCTGTACATGTCATGGGTGAGCTATGTTGATTTTAAGTTAAAGATTGATCTTGTCATGCATTTCCTATTATCAAACATCTAACAGTTAATATTGTGCGGAAATTAAATTGCGGGAAATTAAATCTAGACTATTACAAGGCGTCGGGTATTTACATCGCCAAAAACAAATCCTTTAATTTAAATTGCGGAAAACAAAAGAAAGCGATAAATAATGTCCTAATTAAACTATTACATTCCGGGAAACAGTTACATCAATATGGTAAAATAGATCGCGTGCAAGAAAATTAAATCGGCGCATTTTTTAGGGTTTTGACCCTTTAATTAAAGAAAGGATTTTTTGGTTTATTTTTGAATTAAAAATTAAACCTAAGTTAATTAATTAATAAAAAATATATTTTTGGATTTTTTATATTTAAGGAAATAAAATAAGAGTGATTAAAATTATTAAAACCTAATTCTACATTAATTTTAATTTATTGTAAAAAATATTAAATGTTTAAACCTATTTAAAACTAAATCAATTAATTAATTTTTATTTACAAAAATAAAATAATGAAATTAATAATAAAAATAATATTTTTTGTCTTCTGATTTTATGAAGAAAATTATTATTTGGTTAGTAATTAAAAATAACAAATAAATAACAATAAAATAAAAATAAGAAAAATAATGAAAGAAAATAAAAAAGAAACAAACTCAGGGGGGTTTGGGCCCAAACTGGGTGTCTGTTCAGCAATTCAGAGGCCCATTCACGTTCAAGCCTGGTTGACCTTTTCAATCCAATGCATGCTTGTTGACTTGAGTACATGGTACACCTCCAATTTGGGCCTTTAGATTTGGCCTAGAGGCCATCTGGCATGTGGATCTTTGAGGCATATGGTGTTCTACACTTTGGGCGTTGCATGAGAATATCTAAAGAAAAATTAAACAAATGTTTTGGGGGACCTGGGATTCGAACCCAGGTCCCATTGCTCAATGGCCAGCGCGCTTACCAATCCAACCAAACTGCTTATTTGTTATCAGAATATAAAACAAATATTATATGGAAAACATTTACTATGCCTGGAAAATAAAAATAAATGGCGCGAGATTATGAATGGCCCAATAAGGAAGAGGCATGTGGTCTTCTTCTTCCTTGAACAGCCTGGTTATTTACCTGCGGATTTCATCCGCAGCTAAATCCATGGCTCACTCCTAAAACAAATTCCTGGCCATAAAAATGCAAACTAAAACCACCAATATGTTCATCTCTTCCTCCTGGTTTCATCCATGTCCAGTATTGGCCTTAATTTTCCCTGCAACTAAAAACCCCAAAAACAAGAAGCACAAACCCTAGATTTGGGCATGGCGTTACAGGCTATGAAAATAAAATCAAATAGTGCAAAAAGTTTCGAAATCAAACAAGAATCAAGAATATATCCATGGTTTTTCAAAAAGATGCAAGAATGAGTGGTTTCGATTTCATGTACAGGGATAGGTTTAAGGAGACTTACAATGCGATTTAGGAGGTTTTAGGACTTGATTTTGGTTCCAATCGCTTCAGCAGACGTCCAGCAAGAGATTAGTGTCAAATTTTTGCTATGAATCGAGCCCTAAGATCGTTTTCAGATTCCACTTTTTCCAAGCTTTTTTCAAAATTTGTCTGGCCGTTTCTGCAGTGCTCAGCCCGTGTTCTTGATATGAGTGGCTTGTGTGTGTATAAGGGAATGAATTAGGTCAAGAGTAGGGCTTTCAATCCATGTGCATTGATGTGTCTGTGATCGACTTAATGTCTGACGGTATCTTAACTGCAAGCGCACAGCCTATCGCGGTAGTAATAAAAGATTGTCGAATCCACAGGGACTTTGTAATCACTCTAGTGTTGTAAAACAGGTTGGTTTAGCTAAGGCGGAAATTGTCACGTTTTGTTTTGGGAAGGTTAAGGAAGGTAAACTAATTGATTTTAAAGTAATTATAAAATGAAATGGTCGGTATGCAATAGAGTCGACCTAAAGGATCTAATCGGACCTAGGCATATAAGAATGGTCAACTTGGTTTATCTGTAGAATTAATCAGTTTAAAAACCCTCAACTCACACTTTCATGGTCTTATCTCGGATTATACGTCTAAAGCCCTATACCTGCTTTCGCTAGCCTATAAGTGTTTAGAAGTATTTTTTGGTAACTTAATTAATTCTAATTTGGTTTAAAGCGCTTTCACTGTATTTAAATCAAATGCCTAACTTTAGCTATCCGGTTAAAAACCTCACACTTTCGTGGTCTCGATCTAACCTATTTACTCTTCTTACTTTCGTAACAAAGGTTTTATTATTAAGCATAAAAAGTTATAACCAGAGTTAAGTTGATTAAAGTTTTAGCCTAAGTTTGATCAGATGCCTAATGTCTCTTACTATCCCATACCGACACTAAAGGTTTAGCTAGCCATGGAAATTAAAATGAACGTACTGGAAATAAAAACAAACAAATATAGATTGGACATTATAAATAATAAATTAAACATGCATTAATTAATTAAAAGGTATGTAATACAACTGCAAAATAGAAACCTGAAAATAAAGCCAATACTTCAATCCCTCTTCCACAAATCGGAAACTCGGACTTGGTATCGGTAATATGACAAATTCTGAGGCTTGAATAATAAATCCTAAACTATAATAATAATCTCCTGATGTTGGAAATTATTATTTGGGCAATGAAATTAAAAGAACGGAAATAAATGAATGCTGAAAAATAATAATAACTGAAGGAATAATGGTTTTGATTTCGGCAGAGCTTCTGCACAAGTAAACTGTAATATGCTCTGTATTTCTAACGTTGAATGTTGAGGTATTTATAGAAGAATGAATTTGGAAGTTGGCTTGAAGACTTGTCACGAAGCTTTTCTAAAAAAATCTCCACAAATGTAGGAACGTGAGTAGTTGAGGAAGAAGTGGTGAACGTGGAGTTTGACTGGAGAGAAATAAGGAGTTTGAAGACTCCTTCTGTTTTGCTTTGCCACGTTCTGCACTTTTCAACATAACTGGGATGCATATTACGTTCGTCACTGAGGCGTTACGAGCAGGTTTGGTGTTTCCCCGTGTTACGGTCGTGGCCAATGTGTTACGGTCGTAACACGCTTCATGATAGCTTACGGTCGTGGCAGATGCGTTACGACCGTCACAGCTGCAAAAATGTAATTCTTGACAGATTTATCTTTTTCTTCTGTTCTTTTGATGCTTTCTTGCATTGTTTCATGTTTTCTTCTGTTTTGAGCTGAGTTATGAATACCTGCAAAAAGTAATGACAAACTCGAAATATTCGGGAATTAATCGGGTCAAAATAATACAGAACGGGTAAATTTCATGGAAAATAAACGATACAATTTCGTGTTATCAAATTCCCCCATACTTAAACCTTTGCTTGTCCTCAAGCAAAATAATCAATTAAAAATATCGGACAAGTTTTTATAGACGCACATAACTAGTACACCTTTCGTTTTCAAATAATTTCAAGAAATCCTAAGTTAGTTCGGCCGAGAAAATCGAATGAAACCACAACGATACGTAAATGACACAAGCAACAAGCTAGTCGACGACTATCCGTTTTAAACTAAACTTCCAATTATACCGTTATAATTCAACTCAAGGTTTCTCGTTTATATTTCACCCGGTTTCGTTCTTGCGCAATCACATTAAGCCCATTATCCTTGCACGCACGTAGTGGAATAGCCGGTTAGTGGTTCTGATCAAAACACGATGGTTTCTGGCACAATTATGTGGCAACCTCTTTTATCCAATTGCAAGATGCGGGGGATCAAACCGTAGTCTGCCCTACCGAGTTCAGTACCAGATGCTTCTGAACCACCTAGACAATGGATTCTCATGTTACTTAGTAGAAGCTTTTGCATCCATTGGATTAAACGATCGGGTGAGGATCGCCCAATTTAATTGGTGCAATATCTATTTCCTTAAAGCATGTAACATTCTATTAAAATCAATTTGCAAGATCATCCACTTATGTTCATCGACTTTCCACGTGGATTGTGTTAAGACTGGTGCTGACTGCTAATATAAACTACTAGGGGCTAATTTAAGACTTAAAACTCAAAGTATCGGTATAACGAAAATGGAGACAATTCGTGTAAGTAGAGAGTCGAAGGTGTCATAATCGTATAGTTCTCGTTGGATCTCTCTCGGCCTTCTAACTAAGATTTCAGTTAAAGTAGGTAACTAACGGTTATGCGAATATAAAAGGCGAAAATTTTTGGTATGGCTAAATAAAACGGGGAGAAAATTAAATAACGAAATATAACTGAAGTAGAAATGGAATTACTCGTTCTGAAATTAAGAATGTAGTACTCCTCCCACACTATACCAAACATTGTCTCAATGTTATGATATAATGGCGAGGTTAAATGAAAAATACATCGGAAAAACAAGGAAAGCAACAAGAAAAGGAAAAACTACTGGCGACCACGGCGGCTTCAGGTTCGTGACCGTCTGGAAGGAGTAGCTTCAGGGTCAGTGTCCTGGGGTCCAAGAGATGTAACATCCATCCTTAAAGCATTAAGCTCGCATAGCACTTCATCAAGCCTTTCATTCGTCGAGCGTTGACCACTTAAGATTTGGGCATTTTGTGCGTGTAAGGCGTCGAAACGCTCCTGATGCTTCCTTTCAAGAGCTACAGCCATCTGATTTTGCTGATGGAGGGCTCTGAGGACGTCCTCCATAGTAAAAGGAGGCGGTGCAGAAGAGGACGACTCAGGAATGTCAGGCGCAGGAACAACTCGATCCAGTTCTTCCTGCATCTCATCAGTGGGGCCGACATGAGGTTCTTCTTGAGCAGCAGCAGGGCCTTCAGGGTTAAATAGCCAGTTGGCTCAGTTCTGAGGGTCGATTCGGTCCCTGCAAGGCAAAACAATGTTAGTGTAAACTCAGTTTTGTATCACTGGATGAAATCTTCCGTTGTCCCGCTCGTGGATGAGGTGGGCCGATTTACAATGATCCAAAGTAAGCAGAACCGGTGGTCGGGATGGCAGATGAACAAGGGTGTCACCATGGTTTAGTGCTAAAGCAAGAGAAGTGACAAGCCCTCCGAAATAGAAAGGTTTGCCGCCTCTGGTGCAGATGGAGTGAATATGAGCCAGGAGGAAAGGTGCGGCATTAATTTTCTGACCCGATAATGCACAATGCATGAAAAATAGCTCCTTGGAGTTGAGCTTGTGGTTACTATCCCTTGCAAAGATTGTGTTGGATAAGATGCGGTGGAAGTAGCGAATGGCGGGGTTGTGGATTTGGGTAGCATTGAGGTGATCGTATGAATCATCCCGATTATTGGTCAAGCTATGCCAAAGGTTAAAGGATTCCTCATGAAAAGTGTCAGGCACACGTAGGTGAGCGCCTTCATCAGTACAGAAATTTAGTAGGCGACCGAATGCATTCTGAGGGAATTCGTATTCGGTGCTGAAAATGCGGAACCTTACCACACCGGTAAGTTGATTTCTTGGGCCGTTTGGAGTGATGTAGCAAAATGAACTGAGGAACTCAAGGGTGAGATTCTCGTACGTTGGTTGTGGCTGGCTACATAGGGTCCAAAGGTTGACATTCTGTAGTAGGTGTTGGACACTTTCAAGTAACCCAAGGTTTCGGAGGCAGTCAGTGTCGACGAACCTCGTAGGATGGATGCCTCGGCGTTGGAACTTCAGAAACCGTGTGCGCTGAGTTTCACCTGCTTCGCCATTTCGTAGGGTAATGCCAGGAATGGGTTGGAGATTGTTTGCCATTTGCATGCAAGAGTGTTTGAGTGAGAATGGTTGTTGTTGGTGAATGAGAGAATGAGAAGATGATACGGGTAATGGATGTATATATGGTGGAAGGAGGTAGTGGAAGTTTGAAAATTGATAGGGAATAATGGTGGGTTAAATGGGGTTAATGGGGAGTTATGGAAGAAGAAGAGAGAAAGGTTCAGGGAAGAAGAAAAGGGAACATTCTGCTAACAGGGTTACTGATGTAGCCCGTGTTACGGTCGTAACACCAAGCTGACGAGCGTAACGCTCTGAAAGGCGCGTTACGGTCGTGGGGGATGGATTACGATCGTGACAGCTGCAAATTTTGCAAATTTTTTTTACAGAACAGAACACAATTACACAGAGTATATATTTTTATAGCAGCAGAACATCTCAGGCATTCCAACATAAACACAACATTAATTTATTCAACCTATAATCCAACATATATAATTCGCAATAGAGTAGAAAACCATAAAACATTGTAAGCAGCATAATGATTGTAAGTTTAAAACTGAAAACAAACAATTGCATTAATTCAAATTGAGTAACTTGTTCTTTTTTTTGACAGAAAATAAATGACTTGTAAATTGAAATGCAGTAAAAAAAATTAAAACTACCTAGAAACAAAGCAGAATGGAAAAAAATCTAAAAACTAAGAATTGAAAAACTGAAAAACTAAGAAACTAAAAACTGCTTCATCCAATCTTTTCTTTTAATATTTCCAAAGCTTGGGTGATGTTATAGAATTGCTCCACCGAGATGTCAGTAAAACCAATAAGATCCAAACGCATAGTCTTCAATTCATTCTTTATTCCATCAATGTCAGTTTTATAAGCATCCAAAGTGGTCAGAATGGTGTTTAATTGTGTAGTATATTCTCCTTGGTTTATATCAGGGGCTACTTGTGCCTCAGCCATATTTGTAAAGTCATGGTAACCAGGAGGAGTTTCAGGATCTGTTTCATTTTTAGACATGAAATTATTAGCAACAAAATATGATTGTGGTGTTTCTGGTGTCGAAGGATGGTCAGGTGGATTCAATTCGTACAACCAATTTTCCCGGTTATGGGCACTTACTCGGGCATGGTTCGGAAGGGTAAAAAGAGTAACAACTTCGTCTCTGATCAGGTAATCATAAGGTGCAGGGCCTAAATTTCCTATTATCCGGTTGTTGAAACAGAAATCAATGTTCATAGGCCTAATTGATCCAAATGGTGCACAGTTATTAAGTTGGTGACGAGGTCCAAGAGCATGTGCAATCATTAGTTCCTCCCACACTGACAGGAACATTAGGGTCCTCACTAATGCGGGTAAAGGTCTTCATCAGGAGTGGGACAGCATTGACAGGGCGTCATAGGTTCATACAATAAAGCAGAGATAATTCATCCTTGGATACAACATTTTGATTTTGTTCTTTTCCAAACAGAGTGTGGGCAAGAATCCTATGGAAATAACGGATGGCTGGGTTATGTATTTCATTGTTATCCATACTTTCTGGGTCAGGGTGATAGTTTCCGGTTAAAGTACCCCAGAAGTAATCCAGCTCAAAATCCAATAAATCGGCCTCAGGGGTAGTAAAAGCTAAGGGTCCGCTGGGGAATCCTAATAAAGCACCTAAGTCCCTATGGTTATAGGTGAACTCAATACCAAAAAGTCTGAAGGTAATGATTCCTTTTCGGGCTCCAACACCGTGTTCAGGGATGTAGACTAGAGAACTCAAGAACTCAAGGGTAAGCTCTCGGTAAGTGACAAACCTATTTTTCAGCTGGGCTTTCTCCCATCCCAACTGGTTAAACATGTAGTAAACACTGTCAGTAATGCCTAAAGAGTCCATAGTGGGTTCATCATGATACAGGGTTAAACTGATGTCTCGCTGAGACAAAGCCTCAAATCTTCTTCGTTGGTTTCTACCTCTAAAGGTGGTTTCCATAAAGTTCTGTGGAGGAGCCATAGCAAAAACAAAGCGGGGAAACAGAGTAGAGGAGAAAGTAAAGAGAAAAAGACTATTCAGAAATCCTGTGTCAAGTAAAATTGTTTTGAAATCAGCAGCAGTTTCATAAAAGTTTAAAAAAATGAAAAAAAAATACTTATATAGCAAGCAAAAACAAATAATACAAACAAAATAGCAGGTAAAAACAAATAAAATGGGTTGCCTCCCATGAAGCGCTGTTTTTAACGTCATAAGCCTGACGAAATGCCTAGTGAAAGATTAGTCAGGAGAAATAGGTAGCAGTTCTACGAGTTTAAGCTTATTCGTATAATCTCTATTATCTATACGATGATATTATTTTAACCGCTGCCCGTTTACAATAAACGGGGCGCTATTTCTATCCTTGATTTCTACCGCTCCGCTAGGAAAAACTCTTGTAATTTCGAAAGGACCGGACCATCTAGATTTAAGTTTTCCAGGGAAGAGTCTAAGTCTAGAATTAAATAAAAGTACGGCATCTCCCACATTAAATTCTTTCCGAGATAAACGCTGATCGTGCCATTTTTTAGTTCGTTCTTTGTATATTTTAGCGTTTTCGAAAGCGTCTAGTCTTAATTCTTCCAGTTCATGTAAATCGAGGATTCGTTTCTCGCCAGCATCAGTGTAATTAATATTGAGTGTCTTTATCGCCCAATAAGCTTTATGCTCTAATTCTACCGGGAGATGACATGATTTTCCGTAAACAAGTTTGAAAGGTGTAGTTCCGATAGGAGTCTTGTAAGCCTTCCTATAAGCCCATAAAGCTTCGTTAAGCTTGGATGACCAATCTTTTCGAGATATCGCGACAGTTTTTTCTAATATTCGTTTAATCTCTCTGTTCGAAACTTCGACTTGTCTACTAGTTTGCGGATGATAAGGTGTTGCTACGCGGTGTTTCACTCCATATTTAGATAGTAATTTATCAAATATCTTCGAAATAAAATGAGATCCACCGTCACTGATAACAAGTCGGGGAACACCAAAACGCGGGAAAATTATATTCTTGAAAAGCTTAATCACTACTCGTGTGTCATTTGTAGGAGAAGCTATTGCCTCGATCCATTTTGAAACGTAATCGACAACGACGAGTATAAACTTGTTTCCAAAAGAAGATGGGAAAGGTCCCATAAAATCTATTCCCCAAACATCAAAGATTTCAACTTCAAGTATTCCTTTCTGAGGCATTTCATCGCGTCTTGAGATATTACCGGTGCGTTGGCATCGGTCACAGTTTTTAACGGCGACGTGGACATCCTTCCACAGGTTAGGCCAGAAAAGGCCGGCTTGGAGAATTTTGGCACACGTTTTAGAGGTGCTCGTATGTCCGCCATAAGGAGATGAATGACAATGGGAAATGACGTCTTCTATTTCTTCGTCGGGTATACACCGGCGGAAAATTCCATCAGGTCCTCGTTTAAATAAAAGTGGTTCGTCCCAATAGTAACTCTTGAGATCATGGAAGAATTTCTTTTTCTGTTGGTAAGTTAAGTCAGGTGGAAGTGCTCCGACAGCTAAATAATTAACGATGTCAGCATACCAAGGCAATCCTATGGTCATGTCGATGGCTTCCACGACTTCTTTAGCTTCTGGTTTATTTAAATCCAATTGAGCTAGGTCGCTTATCATATGTGCTATCAGATGTTCATACGGAAAATCGTCGTTAATTGGCACTTGTTCGGGTTTTATACCTTCTAAACGGGATAAATGATCCGCTACGACGTTTTCGGTTCCTTTCTTATCTTTAATTTCCAAGTCGAATTCTTGTAAAAGTAAGATCCATCGGAGGAGTCTGGGTTTTGCATCTTTCTTGGCAAGTAAATATCTGATAGCAGCGTGGTCCGTGTAAATGATGATTTTCGCTCCTACAAGGTAAGAACGGAATTTGTCAAGCGCGAAGACCACAGCTAAGAGTTCTTTTTCAGTGGTGGCGTAGTTCATCTGAGCTGGGTCTAGCGTTCTGCTGGCGTAGTAAATTGCGTGAAGTTTCTTATCTTTCCTTTGTCCAAGAACTGCGCCGACAGCGTAATCACTTGCATCGCACATGATTTCGAAAGGTAACCTCCAATCGGGCGGTTGCATGATTGGTGCAGAAATAAGTGTGGCTTTAAGGGTTTCAAAAGCTTTAAGACAATCGTCATTGAATATGAACTCAGCATCCTTTATTAATAGACCGGTAAGTGGTTTTGTAATTTTCGAGAAATCTTTAATAAAGCGTCGGTAAAAACCGGCGTGTCCTAGAAAACTTCGTATCTCTCGAACGGTCTTTGGTGGTTGGAGTTCTTTAATCACTTCTATCTTAGCTTTATCAACTTCAATTCCTTTATTAGAAATAACATGTCCAAGCACGATTCCTTCTCTGACCATGAAATGGCATTTTTCCCAGTTGAGCACAAGGTTTACTTTCACACATCGTTCTAAAACACTTTCTAAATTAGATAGACATCCTTCAAAGCTTTGTCCACACACAGAGAAGTCGTCCATAAACACTTCCATGATGTCGTCAATGAAATCTGCAAAGATGGCCATCATACATCGTTGGAAAGTTGCGGGAGCATTACATAATCCAAATGGCATTCGTCTGTACGCGAACGTTCCATAGGGACACGTGAATGTAGTCTTCTCTTGATCATCAAGGTGAATCGGAATTTGGAAAAATCCGGAATAACCGTCTAAATAGCAGAAGTAGGAGTGTTTGGCTAATCGTTCTAACATTTGATCAATAAAGGGTAAAGGAAAATGGTCTTTCCGAGTAGCTTTGTTCAGTTTTCGATAATCAATGTACACTCTGTGTCCACTAACTACTCTTTGTGTTATCGATTCGCCTTATGCGTTTTTCATGACAGTGACACCTCCTTTCTTAGGTACGACATGCACTGGGCTAACCCATTTACTGTCGGAGATCGGGTATATAATTCCAGCTTCCATTAGCTTTTTGATTTCATCTCTGACTACAGTGCTTAGAATCAGATTGATTCTTCTTTGAGGTTCTCGAGAGGTTTTGCAATCCTCTTCTAATAGAATACGGTGCATACAAATTGAAGGACAAATTCCTTTTAAGTCTGATATGTTGTAACCTAACGCAATAGGGTATTTCCTTAGAACGTCTAAAAGTTTCTGAGTTTCGAGCGTTCCTAAACTGGAATTCACTATTACAGGTCGAGTTTGTTCAGTATCAAGGAATTCGTATCATAGATTTTTAGGTAGAACTTTCAATTCTAGTTTTGGTTTCTTGGAACATGGCATATGATCGGGTGTAAGTGCTAGACTTTCGCTTAGACTGTCTTCCTTATATGGTTCTCGCCAATTGTCGTCTTCGAATATCAGAGGGGTTTCAATTTTCATTATTTCGGAATATGTGGTTTGTTCAACTTCCATTTCTCTCACGCACTCGTCTATAATATCGAGTAAATAACATGTGTCATTCATGGCGGGTGCTTGTAGAAATTGAGTAAGGATGAATTCCACTTTTTCCTCTCCGACTTCGAATGTTAATCTTCCCTTCTTTACATCAATTATAGCTCCAGCTGTGGCTGGGAATGGTCTTCCTAGTATGATAGGGGTAACTGAGTCCTCGGTTATGTCCATGATGATGAAATCGGTAGGGATATAGAATTGACCTATTCTAACTGGAACGTTTTCCAGTATACCTACAGGGTATTTAACCGATCGGTCGGCTAATTGGACGGACATTTTCGTGGGTCTGAGTTCTCCCATCTCTAGCTTTTTGCAGATAGATAAGGGCATGACACTAATGCTTGCTCCTAAGTCACATAGAGCTTTGTCTATGACAAATTTTCCAATATTACAAGGTATAGAGAAACTACCTGGGTCTTTTAGCTTAGGAGGCATATTGTTTTGAATGATCGCGCTACACTCGGCAGTGAGTGTAACTGTTTCGTTATCCTCTATCTTCTTCTTGTTGGATAGGATTTCCTTAAGAAATTTAGCGTACGAGGGCATCTGAGTGATGGCTTCTGTAAAAGGTATTGTTATATTGAGTTGTTTCAGAAGTTCAACGAATTTCTTGAACTAGCCCATCGTTTTGGAATTTGTAAGTCTCTGAGGATACGGGATTGGTGGTTTATAAGGTGGTGGAGGTACATAAGGCTTCTCTTGCTCCACTGCCTCTTGCGTTTCGCTTTCCTTTTCTTTTTCTCTAGGTTCATTGGCTTGTTCAGGCGGCTCGCTCTGTTTTTGATACATGGCTGGATTTTCTAGTCTCGGGTTAACAGGTCCGTCGAGTTCTTTTCCACTTCTCAGTATCACAACATTAGCATGTCCTTTCGGGTTGGGCTGTGGTTGACCAGGAAAAATTCCAGCCGGTGCCGCAGTAGGTGCTTGTTGTTGAGCTACCTGTGAGATTTGCGTCTCAAGCATCTTGTTATGGGTGGCTAAAGCATCAACCTTGCTAGCTAATTATTTTATCTGCTCATTAGTATGTAAATTTTGATTCATAACGTCTTTATTAGTCTGAGCTTGGGAAGCAACGAAGTGCTCTATCATGATTTCTAGGTTAGATTTCCTAGGAGCATTAGGTCCATTACCAGGATGATTTAGGATAGCTTTTGGATAACCGGGTGGTGTGGCAGGAGCTTGTACAGGCGCGTATAACGCGTTGTTACTTTTGTATGAAAAGTTCGGATGATTTTTCCAGCCAGGGTTATAGGTATTGCTATAAGGGTTCCCTTGTACATAGTTTGCTTGTTCAGCTGGAACTCCTGTTAGAAGTGGGCATTCTGGAGCAAGATGTGATTGAAGACCACATAGATCGCAAGTTTGGACAATTGCAGCCACGGTAGCTGCAGGAGCAGTGGTAAGGTTTTCTAGCTTTTGGGTAAGAGCTTCCACTTTAGCATTGACTTGGTCCAGGATATTCACTTCAGACATTCCACCTTTGGTTTGGGATTTCTCCACATTAGCTCTTTCGCTTCCCCATTGATAGTGGTTATGAGCCATGCTTTCGATAAGTTGATTTGCTTCGGCATATGGTTTATCCATCAGTGCGCCACCAGCAGTGGCGTCTATAGTCATTCTTGTGTTATACAATAGACCGTTATAAAACGTACGAATGATTAGCCATTCTTCTAAACCATGATGAGGACAGAGTCTAATCATGTCCTTGTAACGTTCCCATGCTTCGAAAAGTGATTCGTTATCTTTTTGTCTAAAACCGTTGATGTTAGCTCTAAGCATAGCAGTTTTGCTTGGTGGGAAATATCTAGCCAAGAAGACTTTTTTCAATTCATCCCATGTGGTGATTGAATTTGAAGGAAGGGATTGGAGCCAGGCTCGGGCTCTGTCTCTTAAAGAAAAAGGAAATAGTTGCAATCGTATCGCCTCGGGGTTTACACCATTCGCTTTTACAGTGTCTGCGTACTGCACAAACACTGACAAATGTAGGTTAGGGTCGTCAGTAGGAGATCCAGAAAATTGGTTCTGCTGAACAGCGGATAGAAGCGAAGGTTTCAGCTCGAAATCGTTTCGAGCGATAGCAGGGGCGGCAATGCTGTTGTGAGGCTCCGCTTGCGAAGGAACTGCGTAGTCCTTAAGAGCGCGAGGCGGATTTGGTACGTCAGCCATTGTTGATTCTTCTATAGATTCTGATAACGGGATATCTAAGGCGGAAATTGTCACGTTTGGTTTTGGGAAGGTTAAGGAAGGTAAACTAATTGATTTTAAAGTAATTATAAAATGAAATGGTCGGTATGCAATAGAGTCGACCTAAAGGATCTAATCGGACCTAGGCATATAAGGATGGTCAACTTGGTTTATCTGTAGAATTAATCAGTTTAAAAACCCTCAACTCACACTTTCATGGTCTTATCTCGGATTATACGTCTAAAGCCCTATACCTGCTTTCGCTAGCCTATAAGTGTTTAGAAGTATTTTTTGGAAACTTAATTAATTCTAATTTGGTTTAAAGCGCTTTCACTGTATTTAAATCAAATGTCTAACTTTAGCTATCCGGTTAAAAACCTCACACTTTTGTGGTCTCGATCTAACCTATTTACTCTTCTTACTTTCGTAACAAAGGTTTTATTATTAAGCATAAAAAGTTATAACCAGAGTTAAGTTGATTAAAGGTTTAGCCTAAGTTTGATCAGATGCCTAATATCTCTTACTATCCCATACCGACACTAAAGGTTTAGCTAGCCATGGAAATTAAAATGAACGTACTGGAAATAAAAACAAACAAATATAGATTGGACATTATAAATAATAAATTAAACATGCATTAATTAATTAAAAGGTATGTAATACAACTGCAAAATAGAAACCTGAAAATAAAGCCAATACTTCAATCCCTCTTCCACAAATCAGAAACTCGGACTTGGTATCGGTAATATGACAAATTCTGAGGCTTGAATAATAAATCCTAAACTATAATAATAATCTCCTGATGTTGGAAATTATTATTTGGGCAATGAAATTAAAAGAACGGAAATAAATGAATGCTGAAAAATAATAATAACTGAAGGAATAATGGTTTTGATTTCGGCAGAGCTTCCGCACAAGTAAACTGTAATATGCTCTGTATTTCTAACGTTGAATGTTGAGGTATTTATAGAAGAATGAATTTGGAAGTTGGCTTGAAGACTTGTCACGAAGCTTTTCTAAAAAAATCTCCACAAATGTAGGAACGTGAGTAGTTGAGGAAGAAGTGGTGAACGTGGAGTTTGACTGGAGAGAAATAAGGAGTTTGAAGACTCCTTCTGTTTTGCTTTGCCACGTTCTGCACTTTTCAACATAACTGGGATGCACATTACGTTCGTCACTGAGGCGTTACGAGCAGGTTTGGTGTTTCCCCGTGTTACGATCGTGGCCAATGTGTTACGGTCGTAACACGCTTCATGATAGCTTACGGTCGTGGCAGATGCGTTACGACCGTCACAGCTGCAAAAATGTAATTCTTGACCGATTTATCTTTTTCTTCTGTTCTTTTGATGCTTTCTTGCATTGTTTCATGTTTTCTTCTGTTTTGAGCTGAGTTATGAATACCTGCAAAAAGTAATGACAAACTCGAAATATTCGGGAATTAATCGGGTCAAAATAATACAGAACGGGTAAATTTCATGGAAAATAAACGATACAATTTCGTGTTATCATGCATTCAAGGTTTGGGATTTGATATGATCACCATTGATAAACTTTCCAAAGTTGTACCAAATCTGATATTTTGTGCACAACAATGCTTGATATGAATTTGATTGAGTGTATCATGATATTTGAAAGCTGTAATGATCACAAAGATCTCATTCCATCAATTTTTAGATTTTATTTGAATTAATATTGATTTAAAATGAATTAAATCAATAAAAATTAAATAAAATAGAAAATAAATTATTGGTCATGAAATTGAAGATGGGACACGTGTGTGGTGTGATAAGACCAAATCAAGTGGAAAAAAGTGGGCCCTTTTGTCAAAAATTGGAGTTTGGAGGATAGTTGACCTTGGCAATTTTGAAAAATTGCCCAACTTCACCAATGCATAACTTCTTCAATTTTGAACTTTTGGAAGTGTTCTTGGACTTTTTAGAAACCTTGAGATGTCCTATAATCAACCCGTTTGGTATCATCTCATTTTGATGTTCCATGCTCAAGTTATAAGCTTTGGCAAAAAAGGTGTTTTTGTTGACTTTCAAAAATGACCTATAATGTCCAAATTTGTAACTTTTTGTGAGTGCATTTCTTGATCTTGGGGTGTGAAGATGGATTGTAGGAAATTGCATCCTCTTAAAAATGAGCTTTGTATGAGTCATTTCTCATAAAGTTTGAGAAAGTTATGTTTGGTCAAAGTTGAGTTTACTTTTCCTACAAAACCCTAATTTAGCAACTTTTGAATCTTGATGAATCTTGAGAAATCCTTGATGAATCATGATCAACCCTTTATCAAATGATGAATTGTCCTTCAAAATGAGAATGTTGACAAAAAATCTTGAGGTTTGACTGTATTTGGGTCACAGTTGACTTTTTCCCTAGCATAGTCGATTTTTGGACCTCTTGAGCAATTGACTGACCAAACTTCCTCTGCAAGGCTTGAAATTTGACATGGGTGAACTTAAGAACATATTAGGACATTGGGGAGAACTTGAGGTCATTTGGATGTAAGTACCCTGATGCAACACAAAACCCTAATTTTGAATTGACTGCCTTAGGAGATGATTTGATTGTCCAACTCTTGAGCCATCTTGAACAACTTAGAGATGATTCTTGACATGTCTTGAGAAATATAGGAGGGAAAATTTTGAGGTACAACAAAGGGAATCTAATAGAAAACCCTACTTTGCAGACAGAGATTCTAGGTTTTGGACTTCATTAGACGAAAGGAAGGTGTTAGGCACCTTTTATCTACCTTGTTCACAAGGATACTAGGTTTAGGTTTAAGTTTAGGGTAAACAGGGTTTTAAGTTTTAATTAGGAGGAAAAAGTGTTTTAATTTTTAATAGGGAAAAAGTGTTTTAATTTTTAATAGGGAAACTCGCCATAATTTTGATCGTATCCCAACTATAACACGGTGGGAGAACTGACTTGATTATTTTGCATTTTATCGCAAATGTTACAGTTTAGCAAGAGTTGCCGCCGAATTTTCTTTTATCCAAAAGGAAAGGCTGAAAAGAACTGAAAAGACCTTTGAGATGTTTTCTTGAGTTCGGGGGGTAGATTATGAAAAGGGAAGATATTGCACCCTTTTCATCCGTAATTATCTACGGGCTCTTAGTTGCTTGCTAGATCACTTGCTATTGTTTGAAAATATGCTTTGTATAGTTTTTGAAAGTATTTTGAAAAGGCGCCATCGTTTAGGCAAACTTTGTAATGATTCTCGTTTGTAAGAATGTATACAAAGTGTTAATCTTTTGAAAATGTTTTCAAGTTTGAAAGATGTTTTGAAAGTGTTGGTGTTTGTTTTGAAAATAGCAAGGATGTTTTGGTTTGAAAATGAGTAAGCAACTAGGAACATTCTACCTACTCAAAAGTCTGTCATGTTTATTTTCTCTTTCCTTTGACATTGTTATCTTACCATTGATTTGTTAAGTAACCCTATCTTTGGATGTAAAAGGAACGGGCAAGGGTCATCGTATAGCCATGATTAGCAATGTTGTAGATATCTTAGCACTTTCTTTAAGGGACTAAGATCATTTTTGAAAGGAAACTTTGATAGCATCATCGAGGGACTATGATCTTGTATTTTTGCTTGTTTTTGCTAAGATACCTCACATGCATAATATGGCCATTTTGTAAGGTAACAAAGTGGATTTACCCTAAGGGTGTATGTGTGCAAGTGTATTTGTTTACATGCTTGATTTGTCTTGATTAGGGTTTGTTATTTGTTGGTTTTAATCTTTCCACACAAACCATAATTTACTAGCATTTGTATATAAAGCATTAAATTGGGGAAAATAAAAACACTAAGCTATTACATCATTTAGGGGAGGGGGTATACAAATTTACAAATGGGAAATTTGCAAGAAAATTAAATCTAAATAATTATTACAACCATATTGAATATTGTACAAAAATGAAGATAAAAATGCAAGAATGCAAAATGGAAAAAGAAATGATTTTTATTTGTTTTTTATGAAAGGGTTTAGTCTTGACCTAATTAAAAATTATTAAGGAAAATTAATCAAAATTAAACTAACCTAAATAAGAAAAGAAAATAACTAAAAAGAAGATTATTTAGGGTTTTATTTGTGAAAAGGGTTTAAATTAATAAAAATAATATGGATATTAATTAGTTAAAAGAAACCTAAGTTCTAGATTAGTTTTAATTACAAGAAAATAAAATAATGGTTAAACATAAACCTAAATATTAATTATTGAGAAAGAATGTTTTTTTATTCTTTTGTTTTATGAAGAAAAATGAACTAAGTAAATATAAATAATAAAATATAAATATTTTTGGATTTTTTATTAATAAAAATAATAATAATAATAATAATAATAATAATAATAATAATAATAATAATAATAGTAATAAAAAAAATAATAAAGAAAAATAAAATATAATAAAATATAAAAGTCAGGGGGGGGGGGTTGGAAATGGTTAAAGGGGTTAGAAAGTTAGCAAAAAGAAACAAAGGCCCAATGTTTGGAGCCCAGGCGCTGCAAAAATAAAAAAAAAGGTGTAAAAAGAGCAAAAGGCAGTGCGCTGGGTGTTGAACCCACACCCTCTTGGTTACCAGTGCGCTGCCTTACCACTGGGGTGGCTATACATCTGTTGATATAACTGAAACAATAAATACATAACACAAAACAAGTTCCAGAAATGAACTTCATCTTCAACCTCCAACCACAGTTCCTCTAACTTGTTCATTTCTCAACGAAAATAAAAAATGCAAACATGAAAGTTGCTCCATTTTTCCATACGAATCCAACCATATAAATATCATGAGCTATAAATCAAAGAAGAATGAGAATTTCTAAAAGTACCAAATTCTGGCCTAAATATTTTCAGAGATTCAAACCTAAAATTCTCTAAGCTCAATCAATATAAATGAAATCTATGGATATGTACAGTTTCAGGACAATGATGTCTACATTTTATCTTCACAAATGTAAGCCTAACAATGCCTAAGTAATGAGATAGAAGTTCAAGAAAAATACCTCTAAATTGGAAATCATGAAATGCAAATGAGCTTGATTCAAGGTGTTGCAATGATCTGGTTAGCTTCCTCAATTTTCCAGGAAGCTAATGCAATGTGTTTTACCCCAAAATTTTCCCTCCAATTTTACTCAACATATGTTCATGAGACCCTCAACTTGCTCAAAGATACCCAAGAGTTGACCAGACAAACCCTCTCTTAAAGCAAGGAACCTACAACTAGGGTTTCCCGTTTCATCAAGATGGGTGAGCTCCAAAGGCCTCAAATATTTTCCATAGTCCTAATATGTTCTCAAGATCATCCATGTCAAGTTGCATACCTTACACAAGAAGTTTGCTCAGTCAACTGCTCAGATGCTTGAAAATCAACTGTATTAGGTCAAAAGTCAACTGTGACCCACATACAGTCAAACTTCAAGATTTTTGATCAACATCAACATTTTGAAGTTATATCCATCATTTGATCAAGGTTTGATCATGATTCCTCAAGGAATGCTCCTAATTCATCAAAACTCAAAAGTTGCTAAACTAGGGTTTCTCATGAAAAGTCAACCAAACTTTGACCAAACATAACTTTCTCATAATTTATTAGAAATTTCTCATCCAAGGCTCATTTTGAATAGAATACAATTTCCTACAACTCATATTCAGCCCCCAAGTTCAAAAAATGCACTCATAAAAAGATATGAATTTCTACATTATAGGTCCTTTTGAAAAGTCAACAAAAACACCTTTTGGGTCAAAGCATCTTACATGGACATGGAAGACCCAATTGAGATGAAACCAAAAGTGTTGTTTAGGTGACATCCTAATCTTTCTAAAAAGTCCAAGAACACCTCTCTAGGGTTAAAATTGGAAGAGATATGCATTGTCAAAGTTGGCCATTTTTGGAAAATTGCCAAAAGTCAAATGTGCTCAAAAAATGCATTTTTTGTCAAATGGGTCTAGATTTTCATGATTGCATCTTGTTGAAAACATGGTCCACGACCCAAATCAGCATCCATATATTATTTGCTCTATTTATTTATTTTATTTTTATTTTTATTATTTAAAAGTCACATTAAATCAAATAAATGACAAAAAATATAAATGATTGATTTTTTTTATCTGATTTTTGTTAGAATCAAATCTAATTAAGCTGGCCTAATTAGATCAAATCGAATCAAGGCAAATTGAGGCAAAAATATCATGATTAGGATGGTTTTGGAAAGACATCATATAGCAAACAAATCACATTCAATTTCCATGATTGGAAAAGATTCAAGTTGTTTTTGTTGCCCTAATTCATAACACTGCATATATAGAACATACACAAGCCAAAAGGACAAGGGTTGCAGACGTGAGAGCTGAAGAACAAAACCCAAATTTTGGCAAAAAAGTGGTGGATCATTTTCTCACATAGAGGGTGATTCAAGACATTCTAAAGATTCTAAACGATTCCTGGATATCTCCTGAAGCTAACACGATCAATTACAAGCATTCCCAAGTCCATAATCGCTCCTGGTAAACCCACAGTTTGCACATACTAGTTTGATATTTATATTACAATTTCCGCATGAATAACCACTTTTAAGCATAACATTGTATTCGTATCATCATTTGGAATGTTTTGGTTCAATTAATTTTGAGTTTTGATGATTGTTACGTTAATTTCCATTACTAGGGTTTAGGGGGCCGTTTTAGGGTTTCTTTGTACATGTTAATTTGGACCAAGAAAATGGTGTCATGGTACTCGTGAGATCAAGACGAGTTGATTGGTATAGCTAGAATTAATTTATCATGCGTTTTATGAATTTTTGAAGCTTGCAGGTTTATAGCTATGGAAGATGTCTGTAGGTATAAGTCTGATACCTAAAATGACACTTCTGGGAAGAAGATGAAGGCATGGAAATCAACCACTGATCCATTTGAAATTCGCGTGTTTTTGGAGGAAACTATGTGGCTTGTCATTATAATATTGTTTTCTTATTATATTAACAATTAACAATGCAGCGCAGATGGCAAGGGGTATAGGCGTGTGAAGCCAAGGACCTGGGTTCGATCCCAGCTCCAAACATTTTCTTATTTTCTGAACAACTCCTTGCAGATCCAACGTGCCTCATAGCCTGGCGTCCACCATACACCTCAGCGCTTTATCACTGGATCCATCTCCAGCCAGATCCAACGCTCAGCATGCGTAAGCTCATGGTAAACCCTCAGAAGATGATCCCACTGGATC
Organism: Vicia faba; assembly: GCA_948472305.1. NCBI lineage: Eukaryota > Viridiplantae > Streptophyta > Magnoliopsida > Fabales > Fabaceae > Vicia > Vicia faba. Next base: position 439,371,011 of record OX451739.1, on the reverse strand, counting down.
AGGCGTAGGACCTTTGGGCCAAAGAATTTGGGCCCAGCCAATTCAAAAACCCCCCCTAATTTATCATCATATCAGGCCCAATTATTTTCTTTTTATTTTAATTCTTCTTTATTATTTATTAATTATTTCTTTTTTCCAAATAACACCAAACAATCATGCCTTTTTTTTATTTAATCAAAGAATCATAAAAAAATCAAAATCATTTTTTTATAAAAATATTTTTTATTAATTTAATTAAGTTAGGGTAAGTTAATTCCTTTTTTGCATAATTTAAAATAAATAGAATTAGGGTTAAATTTGTATATAGCCTAATTTCTTCAATTAGATTTTTAGGTTTTCCAATTATTTCTCGCATTTAATTCGTCGCAGGCGCCTTTAATTTTCCTTTTTATATTATTGTAACTGCTCTGAGTTTATAATAGTAATTAGGGTTTTAAATTTCTGCATCTTTATTTACAGTCAAAATAATTATGTATCTGCGAAAGCATTTTAATTTCTGCAAACTATAAACTGCTTAGATGTATGTATAGGATTGTATGGAAAGACAAATTGAAATTAAAACAGTAGAAAACCCTAAATGTGCAAAGATAATTAACTGAAAAAAATACACTTGCACATGCTCACTCCCCGGGTTTACTCCACTCCGGTTGCCTTCGGTAAACGTTCATGAAGTATAAGGAATGTTAGTGGTCGTCTTCTAGTCCCAAAAGATCTAAAATTACCCATTCGAATGTTGCCTCGGAAAAAGATCTTTAAGGCTTTAGGATGATTACTAAAATTTCCTAACATTGCTATTGTGATCGTACTTGTCCCTTTGAACGTCCCTTAAAACTCCAATGATGGTGCTACCTATTCCTTAATAATAGGATAGCGCTGTCTAAAGGAAAACCAACAGACTTTTTTCGAGTAGGTAGATTAGTTCCTAGGTACTTGCTCAAACAAAATTTTTCACACAAACACATTTCAAAACAATTTTCAAAACAACTTCGTCACACTCTTGAGGACCGATACAAGGGTTATCACGAACTAAAACTTTTTAAAACAAGCACACACAAGAAATTTTAAAAACGAGCAAAGTACCTAAGAGCCCGTGGAAAACCATGGATAAAAAGGGTGTTAACACCTTCCCTTTCTATAATCTACCCCGTACTCAGAAATATCTTGAAAAAGGTTTTCTCTGTTCTTTTTCCTTTTACTTTGTTGGATGAAATAAAAGTCGGTGGCTACTCTTGCTTACTGCAACATTTGCGAATGCAAAATGCAAACCAGTAAAAACAATTGGTTCTGCCATCGTATCACACAATGATTAGCTTGAGCAATGGATGGTTGAAATGGTCTGGAGAAGTTAACTTGCAGAGCTATGTTTTTGGTTGTGGAGGTTGATGAAGATGGAGTTACAATTATGAAATATGGTCAGGGATAGGTTATATTTGATGGGTAGGAGCTTTGTGATTGACTAGGAAGGAAAACACATGAGGGAAATGAGAGATATAAGTTTAAGGTCAGAACTATGCATCAATGGAGTTTCTTGTGCAAATTCTGGCTTGAGGGAGTTTTGGTATGTTTCAAGGTGCTTAAGATCGTGTCATAGCTCACAAATAGTGCCTCTATTTATAAGCAACAAGTTTGGAAGCTTGTTGTTGATCAGAATTCAAAATCACAAGTTTAAACATAACATGTGATTTTTTGAGAAATCCAAGTTTCAAAGTCTTGTGTACTTGCTAAGATAGAGTGGTTATGCTTTAAACACACTTGCTTCTGACTTTGTAGATGGAGCGTGATCAGAGGGAACAAGTTAGAGGCTCAAGAATTGACTTTGTGCACAAAGCTTGCTTTTCAAGAATGGTATTCTTCACTTTCTTCCCAAAATGGTAATGTGAATTGGATAAAGCTTAAACCACTTATATTATAGCACAAAAGTTTATGTAATCCATTAATGATGGATAAATACACAAGTTAGAAGGCCTGCAAAGCAATATTATGCAGCCTAACATTGAAATTGCATTCTTGTTCATTATGAAAATGACCTATAATTCAAGAATGAAATGCCAACTTCAAGCCTTCGATTCTCCTTGCTCAAACATGATCTCAAGGAGTTCTTGGACATTTTGTAAAGCTTGTAATATTATCTACAACCCCTCTTTGAATCACTTTTGCAAAATCCAAAACGAACTATATGAAACTTGGCCCAGAAGTTAGGTCAAAATCCTGACCAAAAATGCTCAAAATTTCACTAACTGTTTTAGTTTCATGACCATGACTTCATGGATTAATAACTTGAGATCCAAGAATTTTTAGAAGGATATGTGTAAAGCAATGTTTTAGATCTCATTGAGATCTACAACTTTCATGTTGAAAGTTTCTTTTGAATCATCTTGCATCATGGTGAAAAATTGGTTCAAAGTTGTGAAAAAATATGAAATTTTCAACACTTAGAAAAATTTCTAAGTTTGGAAACTTTGACTTTTCAAAATGAAATCTTGACTTTTTGATTTCTTGATGAAAAAGTTTCATATTTTGACATGTTTTGATGAATTGTGGTCTTTGACACTTGATTTTGACCAAAAAGTCAAAGTTTGACTTTTCAGTGTACAATTGACTTTTGATCAGTTGACTGAAAAATCAACTATCAATCAATTGATCTCGAGGGATGTTTTGAGTCATTCCATTAGGTCAAAGTGATCCAATTGAACTCTTGAGATCATGTCTCAAACCAATTAACCATTTTCTAGGTCAAAAAATCATAAATTGCCCTTTCTTAGTCAAAACCCTAATTTTGACCATTTTGCCCTTTTGATGATCTGATCAAATTTCTTGAGGAATTATGGTCCAAACTTGATCAAATGACTTATATGAGTTCATAATATTTATATGGATAAAAATTATGAAGTTTGACTGTAAATTGACCATTGTTGACTTTTTCCCTAATACAACTGATTTTTAGGTCAATTGATCAATTGACTGTGCAAAAATGTGATCCAAGACTTGAAACTTGACATGAGAAATATTGAGGGTCCATAATGATCCATGAAAGTCAAATTAGGCATTAAAAGTTCAATTATCCTTGTGCAATCTCAAACCCTAATTTCAGTCATCAATGCTTAAGAAGGTGTCTTGAGCTGATCAACCCTTGTGCAGTCTTGAACCAAAGGAGATCTTGTGAGAAAATACTTGATAAATGAGTGGGAAAATTTTGGGATACAACAGCTTCCCCTGTTCAATCTTCTTAAACCTGAAGATTTAGATTGGCGGATCGGCCATTCGTGACCTGAAGGTGGAAGATGATTGGACACTAGAGTGCTCAAAAATTTGCACTCGAAGATGAAATGGGAATGGGCTTATAGATGCCATTTGGAGGAATGATGGAGATTTTCTGGAGATGGGCTTGTAGATGCCATCCAAGGGTTACTGTTGACAGAAAATGGACTAAGTCTGAACTTGATTTCAATTGGAAAAGAATCAGCACAAATCTTTGGAGTGATTTATCTGAACCAGGAGAAGTCTTGTATGTTTCTTGACTGGGGAGAATCAGAATAAATCTTGGAGAGATTTATCTGAACCAGAAATGTTCATTTGGAAAGTACCAGGATAAACCGTTGAGAGATTTAAACTGGACCGGCAAGGATCTGGAGAAGAATCAGAATAAATCGTTGAGAGATTTATCTGAACTAGAGAAAACGTCTGCGGGAAAGAATCAGAATAAACCATTGAGAGATTTAAACTGAACCAGCAGGGATTTGGAGATGAATCAGAACAAATCATTGAGAGATTTATCTGAACCAGAGAAGACGTCTGCGGGAAAGAATCAGAATAAACCGTTGAGAGATTTAAACTGAACCAGCAAGGATCTGGAGAAGAATCAGAATAAATCATTGAGAGATTTATCTGAACCAGAGAAAACGTCTGCGGGAAAGAATCAGAATAAACCGTTGAGAGATTTAAACTGAACCGACAAGGATCTGGACAAGAATCAGAATAAATCGTTGAGAGATTTAAACTGAACCAACTGGGATCTGGAGAAGAATCAGAACAAATCATTGAGAGATTTATCTGAACCAGAGAAGACGTCCGCGGGAAAGAATTAGAATAAACTGTTGAGAGATTTAAACTGAACCGGCATGGATCTGGAGAAGAATCAGAATAAATCATTGAGAGATTTATCTGAACCAGAGGAAACATCTGCGGGAAAGAATCAGAATAAACCGTTGAAAGATTTAAGTTGAACTAGCAGGGATCTGGATAAGAATCATAATAAACCGTTGAGAGATTTATCTAAACTAGAGAAGGCGTTTGCAGGAAAGAATCAGAGTAAACCGTTGAGAAATTTAAACTGAACTGGAAAGGGTCTGAAAGAAATATCAGTTAGGTAGATGGTTGACCAGTCCTTTCTTGGGAATTGATCTGTAATTGACTTATTGAAAATTTGACGATAATTCTCTGTTGATTGATCTTTCCTGAAAAATATGAATGGTTAGTTGCATGCAATGTCATGATGTATGAAATGCGTGGTGCAATGATGTTCTCAAAATAAATTAGATTATGTTGTACGCATATGTGTTGTCAATGCTATGACGTATGGATGTAATGTATGAACACGTTAATTTTTATGCCCCAGTGTTGCTGGAGTCGAGGAAAATAAATCACCGAGTACTACTGGGTACAGGGAGTGTAAGTCTTTATGTTTTTAAGTTGAAGTGTTGATGAGCTTCCATTTGTTAGAGAAATAAACTTTGTTGTGTAAGGGGAAACGCTGTGCATTTCTTGTGGACTTTGTGAAATCCTGTTGGGGAATCCTGAGAAATTGGGCGACTTTCACTGAGGAATCTTTGGAGTTGTAACCAGTAGTTTTGTTCTGCCAGGGGTGTGAGAGCGCCTGATACAATTAGGATGCATATTAGAGATATGATGGAGATCCTACAGCGGGATGCCCTGATTTGTTGGAAAAGGTACCTGCAGGGGATTTTATGGAATAGTCTAAAGATATTATCCTATTTCTTAAAGCCATTAGTGATTGTCTTTCTATTTTCTATTCCTCTTTTTTATACATTTGTAAACAGTAGCCACGTTCAAATACATATGTTCAAAAATAATCATTGGACATTTTCACAAACAAAACACGGAAATAAAAGAAAAACAGATAGTTTTGCACTTTCAAAGGGATATCTTTGTGTTAACTTGAATAAGTATTTTTGTACAATGAGACAAACATTCTAGTAAGAGAATGTCGTCGTAGAAAATGAAAATTTGATACAAAGAAAAGATAGTTATGTGAAATAATCCTATGGGGTTCCCATTTTGCTATAGCCTTCGTGTCTCTGAGCGTCTTGTCCACTTGTTGCCTTGTCCGAAGCTGATTGGATTGATTAGAACCATTTGAATTTGCCAGTCGATGCTAGAGGTCGTCTGTAAGGTGATCCAACAGGACATAGTCATACGCTTTAATTCCCTAACTTTTTCCTGGACCGCCCTTTCAGGTTTTTAGTCCACCGAGATACCCTTTTTTGCCCAAGCCGCCCTTTCGGGTTTTCAGCTTGTCGAGTGTACAATTTTTTTGTATTTTATCCCTTATTTTTTCCCGAACCTTCGTGGTTTGTCGGGATGCCCTTGTTTTGCCTAGGCGTGTCAACCTAGCGGGTCTCTTATGCGTAGTATCTTTTGACTATGTCTGCGTCCACAGGGTGCGGAAGGTCGTTGCCATCTATAGTGGTTAAGATCATTACTCCACCATAGAATATGCTTTTGATCACAAATGGTCCCTCGTATGTAGGAGTCCATTGCCCCTGGGATCACCTTGTGGCAATATGATACGCTTGATTACCAAATAACTAACCTGATATATCGGACGTCTGACCTTTTTGTTAAAAGCTTTGATCATACGTTTTTGGTACATCTGGCCATGACAGACAGCCGTAAGCCTCTTCTCATCAATTAAGTTCAACTAGTCAAGCTGAGTTCGAATCCATTCATCTTCATTCAGCCCCGCATCTTTTATGATTCTCAGAGAAGGTATTTGGACTTCAATTGGTAGAACAACTTCCATGCCGTATACCAAGGAGAAAGGAGTTGCCCCCGTTGACGTGTGCGCCGTGGTATAGTAACCATGGAGAGAAAATGGTAACATATCATGTCAGTCCTTGTAGGTTACTGTCATTTTTTGTATGATCTTCTTGATGTTTTTATTTGCGGCTTCGACATCACCATTCATCTTTGGCCGGTAAGGAGAAGAATTATGGTGCTAGATCTTGAATTGCACGCATAGTGCGGTGATCATAGTATTGTTGAGATTCATACCATTGTATTTGATGATTCTCTCTGGGATACCGAACCGACAGATGAGATTCTGTTTGATGAACCGGGCCACAACATTCTTGGTAATGGAAGCGAAAGAAGATGCCTCAACCCACTTTATGAAGTAGTCAATGGCCACCAAGATGAAGTGGTGTCCATTAGAAGCTGTAGGTTTGATTTCTCCAATCATATTTATGCCCCACATCACGAATGGCCAAGGAGCAGTCAGGACGTTTAGAAGAATTGGATGCACATGTACTTTGTCAACATAGATCTGACACTTATGACAGGTGTGATCGGTGGATCTGGAACTGACTGTTTTAAAGCTGGTTCGCGAAATGTCGCGGAAGCAAGAGTCGCCACCGTCTTTTATTTTCTCCAATAGGAAAGGACAAAAGCACAGAAAAATTCCTTAAAGAGATTGCTCTCGGTTCGGGAGGTAGGTTATAGAAAGGGAAGGTGTTAGCACCCTTTCTATCCATGGTTATCCACGGGCTCTTAGGTACTTGCTCAATGTGTTTTCAAAAATTGTTTGCTTGCTTTTCAATGTGGGTTTCAAAAATATTCTTTGAAAAGTTTCAGTTCAACTCGTACGTCAGAGTGTTTGAAAAGTTTGTTTTGAAAGTTTTTGAAAGTGTGTTGGTGTGAAAAGAGTTTTTGTTTTGTTTGAAATTAGAGCAAGTACCCTTGAGAACCTACCTACCCTAAGGAATTCGTCTGTGTAAATGTCCTTTGAAGTAGTGCCATCCCACCATTGAGAGGTAGGTAGCACCACCGTTGGAGGTGTTCGGGTCAATTCGAGTTTTAGGGACGTGGTGGTCACCGGAGCAATGGGAAGACACCTTAGAAGCTACCCTCACGCCAGGTTCCCGGACCATGAGGACTTACTAAGACGTTTTCTACTCGACGACCACCTTTCGAAAGGCAACAGTGAGGCGTACCCTAGGGGTGGTGTGTGCGAATTGTGTGTCATTTTCAGTTTATTATTTGTCTTGTCATACATTGGTGATCTATCGATTCGATTTTATTTTTTGGGCATTCATTCTTTCATGCATATTTATTAACAGTTATATACTTTGCGAGGAATTTAAATCTAAACTATTACAACCGGCGCGGGTCCACATCGCCAAAAAAACCGAACCCGATTTGACTGAAAGTAAAATAAAGCGAATAAATAAAAAGCCCGAGAGTTTTCAATTACATGGCTTTGGGGCATATACAGAGGTATTTAAACAATATAAGACAAATGCGCGAAATAAAAAGATTAAACAAAATTAGGGCGTTGGACCCTTTTATGAACAATTAAAATTAATCAAGGAAATTAAAAATTAAATGAAAAATAATGTTTTTGTGTTTTTTAGGTTTAAAAGAAAAAAGAGAAAAGTTAATTAAAGTTAAAATCCTAGTTCTATCATTTTTTTAAGTTTATTATAAAAAAACAAAAAAGATTTAATTTCTAACCTAATTAAATTCTAAACTAATTATGTACAATTTTTTGATTTATAGAAAATAAATAATAAATAATAATATTGGGAGAAAAAGGGAAAAAATTAAAAAGGATATAAAGATTAATAATTACCCTAATTAAACATTTTTTGGATTTTTATTATGAAAAAAGAATTAAAATTAATATTAAAACCTAATTAAACTAAATGAATTACATTTTAATTTATTTAAAAAAAGAATCAAAATTAATTATATTTTTTTTGCTTTTTCTGTATTTTTAATGTTTTTTTGTATTTTTGTAAAAATTAATTAAATAAGAAAATAAAACACAAGTGAATTTAAAAAAATAAAATGTAAAGAAAATTAGAAAAGAAAGAAAAAAAAAGATAGAACCAGGGGGTGTGGATTTGAATTTGGAGGTGCAAGCCTGGCCCATTTGCTGGCAATTGGTTGACTTGTCCACTCCTGTACACGCTTGTTGACTTGATGTATGGTGCACTCCTCATCTTAGCCATGGATCTGAGGCCCTGGGACACGTGGATGAATTGATTCTGCAGTGCATGGTGAGCCCTTGTATGAGCGCTGCATGGAACCTTAACATGAAAAATAATATGAGAAATTGCAAGACCTGGGACTTGAACCCAGGTCATTGTGGTTAACACGCTTATAGATTGCCAGCTGAGCTATTACATTCAATTGATATATAATAGTTAACAAATAATAAAAAGAACAATCAATGCATAGTGGTCAAACGCGCGCGCGAATTCAAATGGCCCAGTCTCCGTGTGACAGCTCATCGTCTCTTTCATTCTTTCTGAAACATGAAGGACAAAGGCAACGTTTTTTGATCGTTGTCTTAGGGCGCCTAATGGAAAATAGCGACTAGCCCCTCGTCGCTCATAAATTGAGCGCGAGGGGGCCATCTTCTTCGTCTGGATGAGCTGAGCATGATGATGGTACTGGCATGGTTCAATTTTTCCCCTAGTGAGAACCCCCAATTTGAAGCAACCTGTAACCCTAAAAAATGCACATGGTAGATTCTTGTATACAGCAAAATAATGTAATTAAACGTTGTGGTTAGCTTAGAAATAGCAATATGAACATGAATCAACAAAGAAAAACGCAAATGGATGATGGAATCATGCTATACGATTTCAAAAGTTTCAAGGTTCAGTTTTGATTCTAACTACCAGTTCTTGAGGTTTTAGTTGATGTTAATGATTGGCACGCGTTCAGAATTATCTCAGGATGCTAATGGTATAAAAATTTAGGCTTGAAACGATCCCTTTCTTTGATTTCAGATTTGCACTTTATGGCCAAATTTTCAAATTGCCAAATGGACTTTGAACGAGTTTTGTGCTATGTTCCAGTTAGGGTTGGACTCAGTGATCCTTATGGAATAGACTTGGCTTGCTATTTGACCTTAATCCATGCTTGAGAAAGAATTGGCATTAGGGTTTGTCCATTAACCATTTTTTCCTAATTTCTAGCCAAAACCTAGACTTAGTATGAAAATGAACCTTGGCCTGATTTTTGAGTTGGTTCATGATGTATAGAACTTGTCCAAATTCATTTGACACCATTTCATTGATTTTTAAATTTTATTTGAATTTTCAATGAATTAAAATGAATTAAATCATCAAAAATTAAATAAAATAAAAAAGTCAACATTTGGTCTTGAAATCAACCATGGGCCACGTGTGTGGCATGACAAGGATGGACAAAGTGAGAAAAATGGGGCCCTTTTGTCAAAATTGGATTTTCAAGGATAATTGACTTTTGCCTTTTCACAAAATTTTCCCAACTTCTACAAGGCATAACTTGCTCAATTTTTAAGCTTTTCACATGTTCTTGGACATTTTGGAAAGGTCTTTGAGTCCTTTAACCAATGCCTTTGGTCCCATGTCATTTTGATTTACCAATCTCAAGTTATGGCCTTTGACTTAAAGTCCCTTTTTGTTGACTTTTGAAAATGACCTGTAATGTTGAAATTGATAACTTTTTGTGAGAGCATTTCTTGGACTTGAAGTATGAAGATGAGTTGTAGGAAATGTCTTTCTCTTCAAAATGAGCTTTGGATGGAATTTTTCTGATAATCCATGTGAAAGTTATGCCCTGGTCAATTTCAGTTGACTTTTTCAGCTGTCCAAATATAGCAACTTTTGCATCTTTGATGATTTCTGAGCCAAATTTTGAGAATCATGATCAAGCATTGATCAAATGATGTTTGTGGCTTCAAAATGATATGTTGACCAAAAATTTGAACTTTTGACTGTCAAATGACCATTTTGCCCCTACAGTTGACTGTAGTGCAATTTAGGGTTTTGACTGTGCAATCTTGAGCTGAATGCCTTGAAACTTGATATGAGGATGCTTGACCATGTTTGTAAGCATATGAGACTTGATTGACCCTTTGAAAACTTCATTTTCTTGATCAGAACCCAAACCCTAATTTTGACTGTATAGGAAACAGTTGATCTGCACAACCCTTGGGGAATTTTGTGACCTTGACTTGGCAATTTCTTGAGGAATATGGGAGGGCAAATTTTGGGGTATAACAGTTGCCCCTGTTCAATCTTCTTAGACCTGAGGATGTAGATTGGCTGACGCGCCTTTCGTAATCCGAGGGTAAAAGATGATTGGACACTAGAGTGCCCGGAAATTTGCGCTCACATGTTGGCAATGAGGGGGAATGGGCTTATAGACGCCATCTGGATGTTTATCGCGCAGGAGATTTCTTGGCGAGAACCTGTATACCTGCAAAACAGAAAATGAGTTCCTGACACGTTGCAGGGATGATTACTTCCTTAGCATGAATGGTAAGAGAGCCTTGAGCGACTTTAACTTCAACAACGCTCGTTGAGAAAAATCTGGGGTGTCTTCTGCTGGGATAAGAATCAGGGAGATCTTAAGGTCGATCTGACTGAACCAGAGAGGCCTTTGACAGAATCAGGAAAATCTTGGGACGATTTAACTGAACCGGTCTAGGTCTTGAAATGTCTTCCACTGGATAAGCAATCAGGAAAATCTTGGGACGATTTAACTGAACCAGAGGAGGCCTTTGACTGAATCAGTCTAGGTCTTGAAATGTCTTCCACTGGATAAGCAATCAGGAAAATCTTGGGACGATTTAACTGAACCAGAGAAGGCCTTTGACTGAACCAGTCTAGGTCTTGAAATGTCTTCCACTGGATAAGCAATCAGGAAAATCTTGGGACGATTTAACTGAACCAGAGGAGGCCTTTGACTGAATCAGTCTAGGTCTTGAAATGTCTTCCACCGGATAAGCAATCAGGAAAATCTTGGGACGATTTAACTGAACCAGAGGAGGCCTTTGACTGAACCAGTCTAGGTCTTGAAATGTAGCTTGAGAACTTAACTGAATTTTTCCTGAAAGATAAAAGTCAGTCATGTGCAATGCATGATATGGATCAAGCAATGATGTTCTCAACATAAATGAGATTTGTATGATGCAGTGCGTTATGCATGCTATAATGATGTATGTGATGTTTATGTATGTTTTCGTCCAGGAAAGTAAATCCTTGACGGGTGCCGGGAAGTCGTATCCCGGACTGATGTCGAAGAATAGATTTTGCTTCCGCTGGGGATGATAACTGCAAGGATACCGGTAGGAGAAGATGACTCCGTTGCGGAATAAACTTGGCGAATGGGAGATTCTGCGGGGAGAAAAGATACTTTAGTGATCATGCTGGGAAGCAATACTCTGTGGGGAGAGTGATGCCTTGCTGAATATTGATAGTAACTCTGTTGAGATACCGTTGTTGTATTGGAAGTGTGAATAGACTTCGCTGGGGATAGGAAAGAACTACGTTGACGACGACTTTCCCTTGGTTTTCGGCTGAGGATAACCCAGTTATATCCTGTTGAGGAAATAATTCTTTTAAATAAAGCCGGACGACGCGTTCGTGCTCTGCTAAGGATAAGCTTCCAGAATTTGCTGGGGATAAGCTTACTGCTTGGGGAGATGAATTCCATCTTTCTTGGGGAACTTGGATGGGACTCTCCTGGGGAATTTTGATATGCTGGGGAAGAATGCCCTGACTTGCTGTCTCATTCTCTGGGGAATTTAAGATGTCTGGTTAGGTTCTTTAGCTGAACCTACCTTGGTACCTTAGAGGACATAACAATTAGACTGCTCAGACAACTCTTCATTGCCCCTGTTTCTGGCGTCACCTGCAATTAATTCTTTGTTTCATATGCAAATATCTATGAGTTAGCAAATTATTGTCAATGCATATATCACAAATTGAGCCTTGGACGTTCTTCGCAAAACAAAACAGAAAAAGAAAAACACTTGGCACGTTTAACTGAAAAGTATATTTGTATTGATTTTGAATAGCCTGTGAATAGGCGTTTTGCGTACAAGAGGCTGACGTCCTAGTAAGAGGAACGTCACCGAAAGAGTTTATACAAGTTTTGTACAAAAGAAAATAAAACAGCTGTGTGAAGGATGAATGATCCACTGGGTTTCAACTCCGCTATTGCCTTTATGACTCTGAGCGTCTCATCATTTGGTGACCTTGGTTGAAGGTGAGGCTGACTGATCGATGCCGTCTTGATGTAGATACCGGATTCTGGATGCAAAATGATCCAATGAGACATAGTATTACGCTTTTATCCCTAACTTTTGCCTGGACTGCCTTTTCGGGTTTTCAGTCCACCGGGATACCCATTTTTGCCCAAGCCGCCTTTTCAGGTTTTCGACTTGCCGGGTGTACAGATTTTTTTCATTTTCATCCCTTCATTTTGCCCGAACCCTTTTGGTTCGACGGGAAGCCCTAATTTTTGCCTAGACATGTCAGCCTAGCGGGTCTTTTTTCATGCGTAGTACTTTTTAACTATGTCTGCATTGGCGGGGTGAGGAAGGTCGTCACCATCCATGTTGGTTAATATCATTGCTCCTCCTGAGAACACATGCTTAACCACAAATGGCCCTTCGTACGTAGGGGTCCATTTGCCCCTTGGATCACTCTGAGGAAGGATGATTCGCTTGATCACCAGATCCCCGACTTGATATTCCTGTGGTCTGACCTTTTTGTTAAATGCCCTGATCATTCGTTTCTGATACGTCTGACCATGACAAATAGCAGCAAGTCTCTTTTCGTCAATAAGGTTGAGCTGATCAAGTCGTGTCTGGATCCAATCATCTTCATTCAGATTTGCATCCTTCATTATCCGGAGAGAAGGAATTTGTACCTCGATCGGCAAGACTGCTTCCATGCCATAAACCAGAGAGAAAGGAGTTGCCCCGGTTGACGTCCTAGCTGAAGTACGATACCCATGCAGAGCGAACGGTAACATCTCGTGCCAATCTTTATACGTTACTGTCATCTTCTGCACAATCTTCTTGATGTTTTTATTAGCTGCTTCTACAGCCCCATTCATCTTCGGTCTGTAAGGAGAAGAATTGTGGTGCTGTATCTTGAACTGTTCGCAAAGCTCGGTGATCATCTTATTGTTCAGATTGGTACCGTTGTCTGTAATAATCCGCTCAGGGACGCCGTACCGACAGATCAGGTTGTGCCGAATGAACCGTGCCACAACAGTCTTGGTTACCGTAGCATAGGATGCTGCCTCAACCCACTTCGTGAAATAATCAATTGCCACTAGGATGAAGCGATGTCCATTGGATGCCGTAGGTTTTATCTCACCGATCATGTCTATGCCCCACATTGCAAATGGCCAAGGCGCAGTCAGAACATTCAGGGGAACCGGAGGAACATGCACCTTGTCTGCGTAGATCTGGCATTTATGGCACGTCCTGGAATGTTGGTAACAGTCAGCTTCCATTGTAGACCAGTAATACCCTGCCCGTAGGATCTTCTTTGCCATGGTGTGTCCACTGGAGTGTGTACCAAAGGTCCCGTCATGTAGCTCTTCCATGATTCTTTCTGCTTCAGGCTTATCTACACAACGCAATAGGGTTGAATCCTGGTTTCGTTTGTACAAGATGCCATTGCTAAGAAAGAACTTGGCTGCAAACCTCCTCAGGAACTTCTTATCATTGACAGATACTCCTTCAGGGTATTCCTGAGCTTCCAGATATCTCTTCACTTCGTGGTACCAAGGCTTATCAGTCACCAATTCAGTTTCAAGATCACAACAGTATGCCGGTTCGTCCAGTTTCCAGATGGTGATCCGGGGAGCTTCGTTGTCCCATTTAACCTTGAACATTGAAGACATTGTAGCTAACGCGTCCGCCAACTGATTCTCTTCTCTTGGAAAGTGCTCAAATGTTATCTCTGTGAAGTGGGGGATCAAGGCCAACACACATTCTCTGTAAGGAATCAAGTTTGGATGTTTCGTATCCCACTCTCCTTTGATCTGATTGATCACAAGAGCGGAATCTCCGAAGACACTCAGAAATTTGATCCTCAGGTCGATCGCAGCTTGAAGACCCATAATACACGCTTCATACTCCGCCATGTTGTTGGTACAGTTGAAACACAGCCGGGCGGTGAGTGGAGTATGAGTACCTTGTGGAGATACGATTATGGCGCCGATACCATTTCCCAAAGCATTGGAGGCTCCGTCAAAGTGCATAGACCATCGGGATCCTGGTTCAGGTCCTTCATCCGGTCCAGGTACTTCACAGTCAGTTACTATCATAATGCTTTCATCTGGAAACTCGAAGTTCATTGATTGGTAGTCATCCACAGCTTGATGTGCTAAGTGGTCTGCCAATACACTTCCCTTGATGGCTTTTTGGGTTGTGTACTGAATGTCGTATTCCGTCAAGATCATCTGCCATCTTGCAATTCTCCCAGACAGAGCAGGCTTTTCGAATATGTACTTTATAGGATCCATTTTTGAGATTAACAAGGTGGTGTGAGTCAGCATATACTGTCTCAGCCGGCGAGCAGCCCATACCAAAGCGCAGCAAGTTTTCTCAAGCAGTGAGTATCGGGTCTCACAGTCGGTAAACTTTTTGCTAAGGTAATAAATGGCATGCTCTTTTCGGCCAGACTCGTCATGCTGCCCCAGCACACACCCCATTGCGTTGTCAAGCACTGTCAGGTAAAGTATCAAAGGTCTCCCTTCCACTGGTGGCATAAGGATGGGTGGTTCTTGGAGATATTCTTTGATTCTGTCAAAAGCAGCCTGACATTCATCATTCCAACGTACTACCTGATCTTTCTTCAGCAGTTTGAAGATTGGTTCACAGGTAGCAGTTAAATGAGAGATGAAGCGAGCAATGTAATTCAGACGTCCTAGAAAGCCTCTGACTTCCTTCTCCGTCTTAGGAACCGGCATCTCTTGAATGGCTTTGACCTTAGCAGGGTCCACTTGAATTCCCTTATCACTGACCACGAAGCCTAGCAACTTCCCAGATCTTACCCCGAAGGTGCACTTGTTAGGGTTCAATCTTAGCTTGTATAGTTTCAAACGGTCAAACAGTTTCTGCAGATGATCAAGGTGCTCTTCCTCAGTCTGGGACCTGGCAATCATGTCGTCCACATACACCTCTATCTCGTGATGAATCATGTCATGAAATAAGGTAACCATGGCACGTTGGTAGGTTGCCCCAGCATTCTTTAACCCGAATGGCATGACCTTGTAACAGAAGGTGCCCCACTGAGTAACAAAGGTAGTCTTTTCCATGTCTTCCGGAGCCATCTTGATTTGATTGTAGCCTGAAAAACCATCCATGAAAGAGAATACCTTATGTTGAGCTGTATTATCAACAAGGACATCAATGTGGGGTAGAGGGAAGTCATCTTTGGGGCTGGCCCTGTTCAGATCCCTGTAATCAACACACATCCTGACCTTGCCGTCCTTCTTAGGTACTGGTACCACATTAGCAACCCACTGAGGGTAAGAAGTTACTGCAAGAAACCCAGCATCAAACTGCTTCATAACCTCGGTTTTAATCTTCTCAGACATCTCTGGACGCATCCGACGGACCTTTTGCTTAACCGGAGGGAAATCTTCTTTAGTAGGTAAATGATGGACCACAATGTCGGTATCTAATCCGGGCATATCTTCGTAGGACCAGGCAAAGATTTCTTTATAATCCTGCAGCATCTGAGTCAACCGTTGCTTCACGCTGAGTTCTAGGTTGGCACCAATCTTCACCTCTTTCTTGTCTTCCTCCGTACCCAAGTTTATTATTTCCACTGGCTCTTCATGGGGTTGAATTGCCCTCTCTTCCTGTTGTAACAGTCTTGCAAGTTCACCAGGCACTTCGCAATCATCTTCACCTTCGTCGGCGGCTAAGTTGATCGGATTTTCAAAGTCATAACTGGCAGTAGCAGAGTCGTTACCAGTGAGATCCAGAGTGGATTGAAACCTGTATGAGTGAGTGTGTGTGTAAATACAGCTGTTTTGCAATATGTAAAGAAAGGAAAGAAAAGGAGCGCAAAATTTGAATTGTGAAAAACGTCCAATGCTTTTATTCATGATATATGATAGTGACAAACAAAAAGCCCTCATAAATAAAACCACGGTGCCCCGGGTAAGACACCGGGCCATATAGTCTCAAATTATTGTTTATTACAAATCAAAAACAAAGAAATTCATTACTGGGGAACAAAAGTTATGGGAGTAAAATCTTTGGCAGTCCAATTGGTCAATCCACCGTCGGCCGTTGGGTAGATCCAGCTATCGAACTCTGACTCTCCCACTTCATCTTCCTCTCCAATAGCATTCACTCCATGCTGAGTGATGAGCAACGGAGGTCTTCCAATTCTTGCCTTGCGCACCGCTTTCTGAGCCTCTGTGGTGAAACCCAGCCCAAACTTGTTAGTCTTAGGAGTAAGATCAGGAAGCTTGCCCCAGTTTGCACATTCACCTTTTTCGATCACAGCCCGGGCGTCCTTTAAGGAGGCCATCTTCATAGGAGAAACCTCTTCATCTTCTGCTGTTGCCAAGGTTGGTGGTACCTCCTCAAAATGTTGAAAGGGGGTTTCAATGAACTCCCCATCCATTTCCACGTATCTGAAAGAGTTGAGGTGGCTGACCATGTATTCCTCCTCCCCTTGCACTGTTACGATCCTCCCCCTGACCGGGTACTTGAGCTTCTGATGCAATGTAGAAGTCACAGCTCCAGCTTTGTGGATCCATGGGCGACCCAGCAAACAAGAATAGGACGGATGGATATCCATCACATAGAACTTTGAATCGAATACCTGTGACCCAACCCTGATTGGGATGTCCACTTCACCATGCACCATTCTTTTGGACCCGTCAAAGGCCCGGACAACAATGCTACTTGGTTTGAGCTCTAGACCTTCACAATCCAGCCTATCCAGAGCCTTCTTGGGCAGCACGTTCAATGAGGAACCTGTGTCAACCAGCACATGAGCAAGAGTAGTGCCCCTGCATTCAATGGAGACATGCAGGGCATCATTATGGTTCTTCCCCTTTGCTGTCAGATCGGCATCAGAGAAACCCAGGCCATTATCAGCAGTTAGGTTGGCCACACAATCGGTGAACTGGTCAGCAGTCGTATCTTGGGGTACATGGGCAGTCTTTAAGAAAGCAATTAGAGCCTTTGCATGGGCCTCTGAACACAGCAGCAGTGACAACATGGAGATTTTAGAGGGGGTGTGCCCCAGCTGTTCCACAACATTGAAATCACTTTTCTTTATTATCTTGAGAATTTCTTCCATTTCCTGCTTGGAAGCCTCAACAATGGTCTTTGGTGCCTCCGTCCTGGCAGGCACATCAGCAGCAATTCCCTTGCCCCGAGTATCAGATGACTCAGCAGCAGGGGTGGATACTTGGTCAGAAGGAGAAACAGGCACTCTGGCAGGTGTGAAGATCAAAGGCCTATGAATTGCTGGAGGAGCAATGTCTGGCGAGAACAGTCTTCCACTACGAGTGACCTTAGCAGGCCCGGTGATGTTGGAGACACCAGTATCAATGTTGCACTCTTGTTTCACACCCAGAACATAAACATCCGCCCCATAGTGCCATGGGACAGCCTTATCAGATTTGTAGGGTATAGGCCCCGGAACAGTAATGGTGATGGGAACATTCTTGTGAACTGACAAAACTTGCATAGGCTTCTTTGAAGGAGCCTCGGAATAGTTGTTGAAGATGGTAACGATTGATACTTCTTCAACAGGAGCAGCAGGAACAACAGTCTTTTCAAACAAAATCTCTCTATTATCCATCAGGTTTTGGATGCCTGACTTCAACAGAGAACAACCAGCAGGGGAAGCAACACATAGAGGGCAACTTTTGCTACATCCCGGAAATAAACCGGCTAGCAACAGATTCCTCTTGACCATCAGCAACGGAGTAGCAACATCATCCACCGAAGCTACATACAAATTTTCCTCAACAGCGTTCACTCCATGGTGGGGCATGGGAGCATTTACAACATTCGGCTTCTCGGGCGCCTCAAACTGTATCTCCTTTGCATCAATGAGGTCTTGAACTTTGTTCCTTAGGGCCCAACAGTCATCTGTGTTATGCCCCGGGCTATCAGAGTGATAGGCACAGCGAGCATTTGGATTGAACTTGGGAGATGCAGTGTTGGGAAACTTTGGAGCCTCCTTGACAGTCACTAAATTGGTGGATAGCAACTGTGGCAGGATTTGTGATAAGGTCATGCTTAATCGAGTAAACTCTCTCCGGGGTCTCTCAAACTTTTGAGGATTAGTGGATTGAGGAGCGGCAGCAGGTTTGGCAATCATTACCGCACTGACAGATTGGCGGTGTTCAGGTCGCTCTGTTCTCCGGGAGTTATATACAGCACTAGCCTCCTTTTTGAAGGGTTTCTTCTCAGTACTGGAGGAGGCAACTTTCTGTATCTTCCCTGATTTTATACCGGCCTCAATCCTTTCACCAGTCAGGATTAGATCGGTAAACCCAGCAGAGGAATTACCAATGAGATGATTGAAAAACGGACCAGATAGGGTCCCCAAGAACATATCTACCAGCTCCCGATCCGTCAATGGTGGCTGCACCCTGCCAGCCAGGTCTCTCCATTTCTGAGCGTACTCCTTAAAACCTTCACCCGACCCTAGCGACATACCCTGGAGCTGGGTACGCGTAGGAGCGAGGTCGGCATTATACTGATACTGCTTGTAAAAAGCAGTGGCCAGATCCTCCCAGTTACGAATGCTGATTCCATCTAGCTGATAGAACCAATCGAGGTGAGTCCCTGAAAGACTCTCCTGGAAGAAGTGGATCCAAAGGTTCTTGTCTGCTGTGTAAGGCTGGATCTTCCTTACATAAGAACGGAGGTGCATCTTGGGGCAGGAAGCCCCATCATACTTCATGAAGGCAGGTGTTTTGAACTTGTGCGGGATCACCACTCCAGTAGATAACCCCAAGTCTCCGAAATCCAATCCAGGTACTCGTTGAACTTCCACAGCCTTTAATCTGTCTTCCAGCTGTTTGTACCGGTCTTCAGCAGGAGGGTACTGGTCGTCGTTGAAGTCTGTTTCAGTATCAGAGCCCACAGGAGTAGTGACCTCCCTTTCTTGGTGACTACCTTCTGTCACAGATGGAGGAGTCCTTTCAGCTTCAATTTGCAAGGTGTTCCCGAGTCTGCGCCCGGTGCTAAATAGCACAGTCCTCCTCTTCTTCTTAGTCTTCTTCAACAACATGGTCTTTAACTCTTGTTGACCCTGAGACAAGCCCTTGATCAGCTCCTGAAATTGGGCGTTTTGCACCTGAAACTGGACGTTCTGCGCCTGAAGAGCCTTGATAGCCGCATCGGTTGATGATTCAGGAGGGTTCATGATGCTGAAATAAACAGCGAAGAACGGTAAACAACCTGAAAAGAAGAGTATTTATGATGCACATGATGAATGATATGTGTTTATGCAATGCATTCAAGAGTTCGAAATTTCAAATTTGTTGTAGACCAAAAGGAACACGTGTTATTATTAAGAAAATCATTGTTTAATACATCAAAGCCTCATGGGCAAAAGTACAAAAAGATCAAGTCACATCCAAAATATGTTGCGCATCTTCTCTGGAGCTATGTAAGTGTTGAGATTCCTTTCCTCGTGCAACAGGCGAGTGAGCTCCAAAACCTTCTTTTCACTGGCATGCAAACTAGTCTCAAGAGAATTCCTTTCTTCTTTAAGCTGGATCCAACTCTTCTGCATCTCTTCCCAGGATGTGGGCATATCAGGGTGCTGAATAACATGAGACACCTCTCCCTCCAAGGCAGGTTCTTTGATTACTGGAAGCATGTGAGGATAAGGCATTACTAACTTCTGAGAGCGGGCTCGTACCCACTTAAGGTAAGGCTCCAAAGGGATGGAGTTCTTGTGCCCCAGTGTCTTGCTGTCTATCCTACTAGGCATCCTCCAAGCTCTGATAAATCTCTGGCGAAGTCCTTGAGTATCGTTGTCGAAGTCAAAAACTATGTCAGGAATCAACATGTCATGAGGACCATCCCTCCGAGCATAACCAAACTGTCTCCAAGCCAGGCAGGGACTATAAGTAATACCCCCTCTGATTCCAAGTAAAGGAACATTAGGATACTCCCCGCAACGATCAATGATAGTGACATCTTCTCTGGACCTAGGGCACCAATGTATATCTGCATGTGTAAGAGTCATCAACCGTTGTGACCATCTCAAACCCCGCTCGTTCTTCAGGACTGATTGTGGAAGGTGCGAAATAAACCACTTTCCCAGGAGAGGAGTGCAACACATAAGGACACCTCTTTTTCTCATGGTTCGAGTGTAACATGAGTGAAGGAGGTCCCCTAGCAACGTAGGTATAGGATTCCTGGACATAAAGATCTGGACAGCACTGATATCAATGAGCTGGTCTGGGTTAGGGAACAACACCAACCCATAAACAAGGAGGGCCACAACCTCTTCAAAAGCTTGTAAGTCAAGGGAGTTCCAACAATCATAGGCCTTTTCAAACAGAAACCTGGCTAAGAACCCTTTGATACCACTTCTAACTTCCCAATGTCCCTTGAGGTCAGATGACTGTAGGTGCAAGGCTTTAGCAATCTCTTCAAGCTTAGGTTCCTTTTCTGTACCGTTGAAGGGTAGCTGATCAAGAATAGGGATCTTCAGGAGTCGGGAGAACTCCTCCAATGTGGGTACCAACTGATAGTCCAAGAAAGTGAAACAGTGATGCAGAGGATCAAAGAATTGGAACAGGACTTTTATCATATCTTCCTCAATGTTGGTGTTGACCAAGCTGATGAGGCTTCCATGCCTTTCACTGAAAGAAGAGTTCTCGGGAATCCTGGATATAAGCTCCTTAAGCTGAGGAGAGATCCTTACAAGACTGATTGGAATTGTCTTTCTACGAACAGTTTCCATGTCCTACAAAACAGGAACAAAGATGAAAATTCGAACCCCTGAAACGGTTAGTTAATGCATATGATGCTGGATGATGTCATGATGCTATGATTAAACACAGATATTTACAAAGACAAACATGTAAGGCACACAAGGCACACAAGACAGGCCCTTAAGGTTTAAGGCCAGCATGGGGTCTGGGTAGTACCCTCTTGAAGTTGGTGGGTTCATCCTGTCCTAATCAAAGTAACCGGGTTCTAAGGTTCCCAATATCACGGGATTGCTTTCATTGTTCATCGTTTCGATTTAGCCACTGAACTGGCGACCGAAATATTCCAGGAAAGCAACCCTCAATTGAGTGTAGTATCGAGTATCAACCAACCTCGGACTGCACCAAAGTCAGTTATCTCACTACCCTAAAGAGGCCAAGATTGTTCAATTAAGGTTCCTAAGGTCTGTTGATGCTTCATGACACCACATGGAGGCCCCGTACTCTCCTTGACTGACTCAAGGGTTACCGGTACACACCAAAATGCCACATCAACGTAGCAGACTGCTTCAACCATGTCGGTATACCCCGCACAGTTCCCTCACAGCCTTGTTGCTACTTTCTAAAAGGGTATCCCCCAGATCCGGGTTAGGATCTATAGAACTCCCAAGACGGTCCCACAATTTTAAAGCATACAAGGAAAACAATTGAAAACACAGTTGTAACTATCCTTAAGGTACACCTCACTTTAAGTTTATCCCCAGCAGAGTCGCCAGTTCTGTGATCGGTGGATCTGGAACTGACTGTTTTAAAGCTGGTTCGCGAAATGTCGCGGAAGCAAGAGTCGCCACCGTCTTTTATTTTCTCCAATAGGAAAGGACAAAAGCACAGAAAAATTCCTTAAAGAGATTGCTCTCGGTTCGGGAGGTAGGTTATAGAAAGGGAAGGTGTTAGCACCCTTTCTATCCATGGTTATCCACGGGCTCTTAGGTACTTGCTCAATGTGTTTTCAAAAATTCTTTGCTTGCTTTTCAATGTGGGTTTCAAAAATATTCTTTGAAAAGTTTCAGTTCAACTCGTACGTCAGAGTGTTTGAAAAGTTTGTTTTGAAAGTTTTTGAAAGTGTGTTGGTGTGAAAAGAGTTTTTGTTTTGTTTGAAATTAGAGCAAGTACCCTTGAGAACCTACCTACCCTAAGGAATTCGTCTGTGTAAATGTCCTTTGAAGTAGTGCCATCCCACCATTGAGAGGTAGGTAGCACCACCGTTGGAGGTGTTCGGGTCAATTCGAGTTTTAGGGACGTGGTGGTCACCGGAGCAATGGGAAGACACCTTAGAAGCTACCCTCACGCCAGGTTCCCGGACCATGAGGACTTACTAAGACGTTTTCTACTCGACGACCACCTTTCGAAAGGCAACAGTGAGGCGTACCCTAGGGGTGGTGTGTGCGAATTGTGTGTCATTTTCAGTTTATTATTTGTCTTGTCATACATTGGTGATCTATCGATTCGATTTTATTTTTTGGGCATTCATTCTTTCATGCATATTTATTAACAGTTATATACTTTGCGAGGAATTTAAATCTAAACTATTACAACCGGCGCGGGTCCACATCGCCAAAAAAACCGAACCCGATTTGACTGAAAGTAAAATAAAGCGAATAAATAAAAAGCCCGAGAGTTTTCAATTACATGGCTTTGGGGCATATACAGAGGTATTTAAACAATATAAGACAAATGCGCGAAATAAAAAGATTAAACAAAATTAGGGCGTTGGACCCTTTTATGAACAATTAAAATTAATCAAGGAAATTAAAAATTAAATGAAAAATAATGTTTTTGTGTTTTTTAGGTTTAAAAGAAAAAAGAGAAAAGTTAATTAAAGTTAAAATCCTAGTTCTATCATTTTTTTAAGTTTATTATAAAAAAACAAAAAAAGATTTAATTTCTAACCTAATTAAATTCTAAACTAATTATGTACAATTTTTTGATTTATAGAAAATAAATAATAAATAATAATATTGGGAGAAAAAGGGAAAAAATTAAAAAGGATATAAAGATTAATAATTACCCTAATTAAACATTTTTTGGATTTTTATTATGAAAAAAGAATTAAAATTAATATTAAAACCTAATTAAACTAAATGAATTACATTTTAATTTATTTAAAAAAAGAATCAAAATTAATTATATTTTTTTTGCTTTTTCTGTATTTTTAATGTTTTTTTGTATTTTTGTAAAAATTAATTAAATAAGAAAATAAAACACAAGTGAATTTAAAAAAATAAAATGTAAAGAAAATTAGAAAAGAAAGAAAAAAAAAGATAGAACCAGGGGGTGTGGATTTGAATTTGGAGGTGCAAGCCTGGCCCATTTGCTGGCAATTGGTTGACTTGTCCACTCCTGTACACGCTTGTTGACTTGATGTATGGTGCACTCCTCATCTTAGCCATGGATCTGAGGCCCTGGGACACGTGGATGAATTGATTCTGCAGTGCATGGTGAGCCCTTGTATGAGCGCTGCATGGAACCTTAACATGAAAAATAATATGAGAAATTGCAAGACCTGGGACTTGAACCCAGGTCATTGTGGTTAACACGCTTATAGATTGCCAGCTGAGCTATTACATTCAATTGATATATAATAGTTAACAAATAATAAAAAGAACAATCAATGCATAGTGGTCAAACGCGCGCGCGAATTCAAATGGCCCAGTCTCCGTGTGACAGCTCATCGTCTCTTTCATTCTTTCTGAAACATGAAGGACAAAGGCAACGTTTTTTGATCGTTGTCTTAGGGCGCCTAATGGAAAATAGCGACTAGCCCCTCGTCGCTCATAAATTGAGCGCGAGGGGGCCATCTTCTTCGTCTGGATGAGCTGAGCATGATGATGGTACTGGCATGGTTCAATTTTTCCCCTAGTGAGAACCCCCAATTTGAAGCAACCTGTAACCCTAAAAAATGCACATGGTAGATTCTTGTATACAGCAAAATAATGTAATTAAACGTTGTGGTTAGCTTAGAAATAGCAATATGAACATGAATCAACAAAGAAAAACGCAAATGGATGATGGAATCATGCTATACGATTTCAAAAGTTTCAAGGTTCAGTTTTGATTCTAACTACCAGTTCTTGAGGTTTTAGTTGATGTTAATGATTGGCACGCGTTCAGAATTATCTCAGGATGCTAATGGTATAAAAATTTAGGCTTGAAACGATCCCTTTCTTTGATTTCAGATTTGCACTTTATGGCCAAATTTTCAAATTGCCAAATGGACTTTGAACGAGTTTTGTGCTATGTTCCAGTTAGGGTTGGACTCAGTGATCCTTATGGAATAGACTTGGCTTGCTATTTGACCTTAATCCATGCTTGAGAAAGAATTGGCATTAGGGTTTGTCCATTAACCATTTTTTCCTAATTTCTAGCCAAAACCTAGACTTAGTATGAAAATGAACCTTGGCCTGATTTTTGAGTTGGTTCATGATGTATAGAACTTGTCCAAATTCATTTGACACCATTTCATTGATTTTTAAATTTTATTTGAATTTTCAATGAATTAAAATGAATTAAATCATCAAAAATTAAATAAAATAAAAAAGTCAACATTTGGTCTTGAAATCAACCATGGGCCACGTGTGTGGCATGACAAGGATGGACAAAGTGAGAAAAATGGGGCCCTTTTGTCAAAATTGGATTTTCAAGGATAATTGACTTTTGCCTTTTCACAAAATTTTCCCAACTTCTACAAGGCATAACTTGCTCAATTTTTAAGCTTTTCACATGTTCTTGGACATTTTGGAAAGGTCTTTGAGTCCTTTAACCAATGCCTTTGGTCCCATGTCATTTTGATTTACCAATCTCAAGTTATGGCCTTTGACTTAAAGTCCCTTTTTGTTGACTTTTGAAAATGACCTGTAATGTTGAAATTGATAACTTTTTGTGAGAGCATTTCTTGGACTTGAAGTATGAAGATGAGTTGTAGGAAATGTCTTTCTCTTCAAAATGAGCTTTGGATGGAATTTTTCTGATAATCCATGTGAAAGTTATGCCCTGGTCAATTTCAGTTGACTTTTTCAGCTGTCCAAATATAGCAACTTTTGCATCTTTGATGATTTCTGAGCCAAATTTTGAGAATCATGATCAAGCATTGATCAAATGATGTTTGTGGCTTCAAAATGATATGTTGACCAAAAATTTGAACTTTTGACTGTCAAATGACCATTTTGCCCCTACAGTTGACTGTAGTGCAATTTAGGGTTTTGACTGTGCAATCTTGAGCTGAATGCCTTGAAACTTGATATGAGGATGCTTGACCATGTTTGTAAGCATATGAGACTTGATTGACCCTTTGAAAACTTCATTTTCTTGATCAGAACCCAAACCCTAATTTTGACTGTATAGGAAACAGTTGATCTGCACAACCCTTGGGGAATTTTGTGACCTTGACTTGGCAATTTCTTGAGGAATATGGGAGGGCAAATTTTGGGGTATAACAACAGGTTCATGAATGTTGGTAGCAATCTGCTTCCATGGTAGACCAGTAGTACCCCGCCCGTAGGATCTTTTTAGCCATCGTGTGCCCACTGGAATGGGTGCCAAAAGTGTCTTCATGTAGATCAGCCATGATCTTTTCTGCCTCAACCTTGTCTATGCAACGAAGCAAAAAAGATTTGTGGTTGCGCTTGTAGAGAATGCCATTACTGAGGAAGAACTTAGCAGATAATCTTCTCAAGAACTTCTTATCATTGACTGAAGCTCCCTCTGAATACTCTTGGGATTCGAGATACCTCTTAACTTCATGGAACCAAGGCTTGTGCACTACTTCTTCAACATCGATATCGTGACATTAAGCTGGTTCATCCATCCGTTCAATGGTGATCTGGGGAGCCTCGTTACCCCACTTGAGTTTAAACATGGATGACATAGTGGCTAGCACGTCCGCTAGTTGATTTTCCTCTCGTGGAAAATGCTCAAAGGTAATTTCCTCGAAATGTGGGATTAATGTCAACACATGTTCTTTGTAAGGGATGAGATTAGGGTGCTTTGTATCCCATTCTCCTTTGATCTGACTGATGACTAAGGCTGAATCTCTAAATACTCTTAAGGACTTGATTCCCAAATCTATGGCAGCTTTGAGACCAAAAATACACGCTTCATATTCTGCCATGTTATTGGTACAGTTGAAACAAAGTCTTGCGGTGAAGGGAGTATGACATCCTTCATAGGATATGATTACAGCACCTATACCATTGTCGATTGCGTTTGAGGCTCCGTCAAAAACCAAGGTCCATCGGGATCCTTGTTCAGGTCCGTCATATGGTTTGAATTCTTCACAATTGTTTACCATCACTATGTCTTCATCTGGGAACTCGAATCTCATGGACTGATAGTCATCCACATCCTGATGAGCAAGGTGATCGGCTAGCACACTTCCCTTTATTGCTTTTTGGGTAGTGTACTGAATATCGTATCCAGTCATAATCATCTTCAATCAATGATAAGATGTTCTTAAGGAGATTCTCTGCTAAATTCTTCCTTAGTAATGGCATCCTGTACAAACGCAATCATGACTCCATTTTGCTTCGGTGTGTGGATAAGGTTGAATCTGAAAAGATCATGGTTGAATTACATGAAGGTACTTTTGGTACCCACTCCAGTGGGCATATTATGGCAAAGAAAATCCTACGGGAAGGCTATTATTGGTCTACCATGGAAGCAGATTTCTATTAACACTCTCGGACCTGTCATAAGTGTCAAATTTATGCTGACAAGGTGCACGTACCTCCGGTTCCTCTGAATGTCTTGACGGCTCCTTGGCCCTTTTCTATGTGGGGAATTGATATGATTGGAGAGATCAAGCTGACAGCCTCCAATGGACACCGCTTCATCCTAGTAGCCATTGATTATTTTACAAAGTGGATTGAAGCAGCCTCCTTCGCCTCCGTTACCAAGAATGTTGTTGCCCGCTTCATCAAGCAAAACCTCATTTGCTGGTATGGTATCTCGGAAAGGATCATCACTGACGATGGTACAAATCTCAACAACATTATGCTCACCGCCTTGTACGAGCAATTCAAGATTCAGCATCACAATTCTTCTCCCTATCGGCCAAAGATGAATGATGTTGTCGAAGCTGCAAATAAAAACATTAAGAAGATCGTACAGAAAATGACAGACACATACAAAGACTGGCATGAGATACTACCATTCGCTCTCCACGGTTATCGTACCACGGCTCGCACATCAACCGGGGCAACACCCTATTCTTTGGTTTATGGCATGGAGGTTGTCTTGCCTATTGAGGTTCAGATCCCCTCTCTGAGAATTATGAAGGATGCAGGATTGAATGAAAACGAGTGGATCCAGACTCGACTTGATCAACTGAACTTAATTGATGAAAAGAGACTTACTGCTGTGTGCCATGGTCAGATGTATCAAAAATGGATGATTAAGGCTTTCAACAAGAAAGTCAGGCGCCAAGTATATCAAGTTGGGGATTTGGTGATCAAACGTATCATCTTTCCACAAAGTGATCCCAGGGGCAAATGGACTCCTACTTATGAAGGACCATTTGTAATCAAAAACATATTCTCCAGTGGGGCAATGATCTTGACCACCATGGATGGCGACGACCTGCCACACCCTGCGAACGCGGACATAGTCAAAAGATACTACACATAAGAGACCCGCTAGATTGACACACCTAGGAAAAACAAGGGGCATCCCGGCGAACCAAAAGGTTCGGGAAAAAATTAGGGATAAAATAAAAAACTGTACACCCGGCAAGTTGAAAACCTGAAAGGGCGACTTGGGAAAAAAAGGGTTTCCCGGTGGACTGAAAACCCGAAAGGGCGGTCCAGGCAAAAGTTAGGGAATTAAAGCGTATGATTATGTCCCGTCAGATCACTTAACGGACGACCTTTGACTTCCACTGACAAACTCAGAGTTTCTGATCAATTCAATCATCTTCAGACGAAGCAACAAATAGACGATATATTCGGAGATATGAAGGCTATAGCAGAATAGGAACCCCTTGGGATTATTACACATGGCTATCTTTCTTTGTACAAAATTTTCTTGTTGTACGACAACATTCTCTTACTAGAATGTTTGTCCCCTCTGTACAAAATATTTATTCAAAGTCAATACAAAGATACCCCTTTGAAAGTGCAAAAACTATTTGTCTTTTTTCTTTACGCTTGTGTTTTGTTTGCAAAAACGTCCAATGATTCATTGATGAACATATGCATTTGAACATAATTACTGTTTACAAATAAACAAAATGAGGAAGATAATTACTGATAGGTTGAAAGAATAGGAAAATGTCTCTAGGCTATTCCATAAGTGATCCCCTACAGTACGTCATTTAAATCCCCAGCGGAACAAAATTTCAAATTATTAATTCCCAGTAGAAGTAGTCAAATTTCTCAGGATTCCCCAAGCAGATCTTACAAGCAGTACATGGCATTGCCATCACAACGGAATTTACTTCTCTCAAAAAAAGTTCATCGGTACTTCAACTTCAAGACATGAAAACTCAAACATATCCTCAGCAGAATTCAAGGATTTATTTTCCTCAATCAAGCGGCAATACAGCAAATCAGCTCACATGCGCATACATAAGCATCCATATATATCATAAACATTAATAAAGCAAATACATTGCATCATACATTTCATGCAACATAACTTTATATTTTAGCTAAGATTTTACCCTTTTCAGGATAAGATTAACAGTTACCATTGACAATAAGAAATCAGATATAGTTCAGATACGCTCCAGACACAGATGCCATTCTGATACTCATTCAAATACAACTTTCAAGACAGTTCAGATATGCTCCAGATACGGATGCCATTCTAATAGTCATTCAAATACAAATTTCAAGACACAATTTAGATATGCTCCAAACACGGATGCCATTCTGATACTCATTCATATTCAACTTTCAGATACAGTTCGATACGCTCCAGATACGGATGTCATTCTGATACTCATTCAAATACAACTTTCAAGACACAGTTCAGATACGCTTCAAACACGGATACCATTCTGATACTCATTCAGATTCAACTTCAGATACAGTACAAATACGCTCCAGACACAGATGCAATTCTAATACTCATTCAGATTCAACTTTCAGATACAGTTTAGATACACTCCAGATACGGATGCCATTCTGATACTCATTCAAATACAACTTTCAAGACACAATTCAGATACACTCTAGACACGGATGCCATTCTGATACTCATTCAGATACAGTACGGATACACCCCAGACACAAATTCCATTCTAATACTCATTCAGATACAACCTTTCAGATACAGTTCAGATACGCTCCAGACACAGACACCATTCTGATACTTATTCTTTCAGCTTATAACTTACAATTCAACAAACTTTCTTGATGGCATCTACAAGCCCACCTCCGACAAGATTTTGTCACCTCTCTGAATGGCATCTGTAAGCCCATTCCTTCTATCCTTGCATCATCAGGTGCAAATTTATGGGCACTCTAGTGTCCAATCATCTTCCACCTTCGAGTCACGAATGGCAAGATTCACCAATCTAACTCTTCAGGTTTAAGAAGATTGAACAGGGGCAGCTGTTGTACCCCAAAATTTTCCCTCTCGTTTATCAAGACTTTTCTCACAAACTCAAGACTGGATTAGGGTTTGACCAGCTCAAGACATCTCATCATGTACTAATCACCCAAAATTAGGGTTTGAGATTGCACAAGGATTTTTTGGACTATCAATGCTTCATATGACTTTCAAACATCATTATGGACCCCTAAGATTACTCATGACAAGTTTCAAGCCTTGAATCACATTTTTGATCAGTCAATTGGACAGTTGACCTAAAAATCAGTTGTATTGGGGAAAAGTCAACCATGGCCAATTTACAGTCAAACTTCATAATTTTTTATCCACATCAACATTTTAGACTCATATGTATCATTTGATCAAGTTTGGACCACAACTCTTCAAGAAATTTGATCAAATCATCAAAAGGGCAAAATGGTCAAAATTAGGGTTTTGACTGAGAAAGGGCAATTTCTGATTTTTGACCTAGCAAATGACCAATTGATTTGAAGCATAAATTCAAGGGTTCAATTGTATCATCTTGACCTAATGACATAGTTCAAAACATTGCAATTTGATTGGATTGACAGATGAAATTTACAGTCAACTGATCAAAAGTCAATTGTATACTGAAAAGTCAAACTTTGACTTTTTGGTCAAAAGCAAGTGCCAAGGATCACAATTCATCAAAAAATCTAAAAAAGTGAAACTTGTTCATCAAGAAATCAAAGATTGAAGATTTTGTTTGAAAATTGAAATTTTCTTAACTTAGAAATTTTTCTAAATATAGAAAATTTCTTATTTTTTTCTCAACTTTAAGCCAATTTTCCACCATGATACAAGATGATTCAAAGAAAGTTCCCAACATGAAAGTTGTATATCTCCATGAAATCTACACCTTTTCTTCACACATTTTCTTCTAAAGATGCTTGGATCTCAAGATATAATTTTGTGAATACATGCTCATGAACTAAAATAACTTAGTGAAATTTTGCCCTAATTTAGGCAGGTTTTTGACCTAACTTCATGGCAATTTTTCACCTAGTTCCAAGAAGAATATTGAAATTAATTTCAAAGATGAGTTATAAATCACATTGCAAGATTTCCAAAATGTCCAAGAACTCCTTGAGATCATTTTTGGTTAAGGAGAATTGAAGAGATTAAGTTGGCAATTTCTCACTTTGATTTCAAGCCATTTCATGAATAACAAAATTCAAATCTGAACCTATGTTGCCTAATCCTTGCTTTACAGGTCTCAAACTTGTTTCTAACTTCATAATTTAATGCTTACACATATGATAAAGCCTTAATCCAAGCACAAGAGTCTTTGTCCAAGCTTTAATTCCATAAATGGCACAAAGTTGCCATTGCCATTTTAGAAAAGTATAACTTTTGCAACTTTTCACTTCTTGAGCATTGGACTTGTTTTCTCTGCACACACAAGTCCTATAAACCAAAAACAAGTTGTCTAGGACTTATACCAACTCCAAGCAGGCATGTACAAGCAGGTAGAGACTTGTCTCCTCACCTTGCTTCAAAAGCAAGTAAAAGTGCAAAAAGCCTATAACTCAAAATCTATTAAGGAGCTGACTTGAAACCTTCTCTATACTTATACACAAACACATTGCAACAAAGGACACGATTGCTCAAGGCCAGAAACTCAAAAAAACTCCCTATCACCAAAAACCTGTCAAAACTTGCAGTTTGAGACCAAGCATAGCAATCCAAAAATCTACTCGTGCGTTTCAAGTTTTAATCACTCAAACACTTAACCTACCTCATATCTAAGTGTTCCAGACCATCATCCCTTCACTGTAACTCCTCCTTCTCCATCTGCCATTTTTGTTTTTCAAGCTTGCAGGTTGACTTGGATAGAGAGATTCAGGCACTTTCAAAGCAAGGTAAGGATTGGAACACACTCAGGGAGGTTCAGGCAAGCTAAAGGAATCTTCATGCCTTCATAAATCTCACTCAAACTTCATTCACGATCTCAGCTGAAAGAGGTAAGAACTCCAACTTCTATCTCTTCATACAAGAACCTATTGGTCACGATTTATGAAGAAAAAATGTAGATATTATTGTGCTAAAGCCAACCATGTGCATAGGTTTCATTTCTGATCATTATGTATAGAGAATTTTAGAGTTTAAATTTCTGTTAAAATTAGGGTTGAAATTAGGGCCTTTGAAATTAGTTATGATCATTGACTGTTAGTTTACATGAGTTACATGTTTGAAATTGTGGGAAAGAGTACTATCATTTTCATGTTGGAAGTTTCCATTTTCATGGAGAAATGAGAAAGATACAGAGGTTCTGGCCAGCTTGAGGAAGAAGATGAAGTACAGGGCAAGGAGGCTTTATGTGTTATATATTTTTATTTCATATGAACTAACGGATGTACAGCCACCCCAGTGGCAAGGTAGCGCGCTGGAAATGCATAGGTCATGGGTTCGAACCTTGGCGCTACCTTTTGCATTTTCATATTTTCCAGTTTCATTTTTTTGCCATTTTTGCAGCGTGGGCTCAACTACTGGGCTTCATATTTTTTTTCTGATACTTACATCCTGTTTACTCAGGATACCCCATGGCCCATGCACTTTATTTATTTGTTTTTATTTTTATTTTTATTTTATTAGATATTTTCTTTAACATAAAAAAATCATAAAAATATAAAATATGATAAATATTGCATTTTTTATTTTTTTTATTTTTATTTTCACATGAAAAAAATATATTTTTATTTTATTATATACTAACTATTTTTCTTAAATAAACTTGTAAAAATAAAATAGACTTAGATATATTTTTATTTATTTTTCTTCATACTTGTAAATATTTATTTTGACATATAAAAGACTAAATATTTTCATAAATATTATTTTTTATTTTTTATGTAAAAATACACAAAGATAATACTTAAAGAACTTTATTTTCTTTTAAATTAGAAATTAGGGTTAGTCATTTTTTCAAGAAATAATTTCCTTTTCTTAAAATTTTTAGGATTAGGTCAAAACTCTTTTGCATATGAAAAACAAAGCAAAAATCTTTTCCTTGCATACATACCATTGCATATTTATATTGTATATTATTTATTCAAATATTTGTACAAATTAGATTTGGTTGTAATAGCTTAATTAGGTTTATATTATTGCAAATCCCCATTCATAATTTGTATTCCCCCTTCCCATAAAATGTTGTAATAGCGTAGTAATCTTTAAATTACGCAATTTACCGCTTTTGTATACCATGCTAGTAATTAGGGTTTGTATGGCAAGATAAAAACAAATTAAATAGAAAACCCTAATCCAAGACAAAAACAAGCATGAAAATAACACACTTACACACAAGCATCCTTAGGGTTACTCCACTTGGTTGCCTTACATAAAAATGGCGATATTACGCATGCGAAGTATCTTGACAAAAAACAAACAAATATAAGATCATAGGCCCTCGATGACGCTATTCAAAGTTGCCTTATAAAATGATATTAGTCCCTCAAAAAATGATAAGATACTTTGCAACATTGTTAATCATGGCTATACGATGACCCACGCCTGTCCCGTTTACATCCAAAGATAGGGTTACTTACCAAATCAATGGTAAGACAACAATATCAAAGGAAAAGAAAATGAACAAGAAAGACATTTGAGTAGGTAGATTACTTCTAGTTACTTGATTCATTTCAAACAACTATCCTTGCTATTTTCAAAATAAACACACACATTTCCAAACATCTTACAAAGATTGAAAAACATTTTCAAAAAGACAAAAATCTTTGTATACATTCTTACGAACGAGAATTATTACAAAGATTGCCTAAACAATGTCCTCTTTTACAAAATACTTTCAAAACCACACAAAGCACAATTTCAAACAAAAAGCAAGTGATCTAACAAGTAACTAAGAGCCCATGGAAAACCATGGATGAAAAGGGTGCTAATACCTTCCCTTTTCATAATCTACCCCCCGAACTCAAGAAATAATCTCAAAAGTCTTTCCTGTGCTTTTTCACCTTTCCTTTTGGATAAAAGAAAAGTCGGTGGCGACTCTTGCTAACCGCAACATTTGCGATAAAACGCAAAACCCTCAAGTCAGTTCTCCCACCGTATCACAGAACTGGCGACTCTGTTGGGGAATATTATAAAGTGGGGTTACCTTAAGGCTAGATCACATTTATTTGACTTGTATGCTTTACATTATGGTTCTTTGTTTGGGTTTGAAATCCTCTACCCGGATTTGGGATACATTATAGGTAAATAGCAATACGTTGTGGAAACTGTGTGGGGTATACCAAGATGGTCTAAGAAATAACTATGTTAGTGTGACATATTTGTGGGTACCGGTAGCCTTTGAGTCAATCAAAGAGAATACGGGGCCGCTGAGTGATGTCATGAAGCACTAATAAACTTCTAGAACCCTTTACTTGACCAACTTGGCCTTTAGGATGTTGTGAGATGACTGACTTTGGTGCAGTCCGAAGTTGGTAGATACTCGATACTACACTCATTGAGGTTTGGTTTCTTGGTATATTTTGGTTGCCAGTAAAGAGGCTTGAGCTGAAACAATGACCAAGGAAACAATCCGGTGATATTGAGCTCCTTAGAACTCGGTTACTATTATTAGGACAGGTTTAAGCCAACTAAACTTCAAGAGGGTACTTACCTATAAAACCCCATGCAAGCCTAAACTAAGAACTTGTTTGCTTTGCTTGTATATGCATACTTGTACATAACATCATGGACATCATGAACATCACATGCATCCACTAACCATTTTAAGGATTTTGGATATTCATCTTTGTTCTTATTTTGTAGGATATGGATTCACTTCGCAGGAAAAATATCCAAGTCAACCTTGTAAGAATTTCTCCACAACTTAAGGAGCTAGCTTCAAGTATCCCTGAGAACTCTCCATTCACCAAGAGGCATGGCCGTCTACTCAACTTGGTCACCTCCAGCACAAATGAGGATATGATGAAGGTTCTCTTCCAGTTCTTTGATCCTTTGCACCATTGCTTCACATTTCCCGACTATCAGCTTGTGCCTACTTTGGAAGAATTCTCTCAACTATTGAGGATTCCCATTCTCAATCAAATACCTTTCAACGGTACGAAAAGAGACCCAAATCCATAAGTGATTGCTCAAGCTCTGCACTTACACTCATCTGATGTCACAACTCATTGGGAAACTAGGAGTGGTGTCAAAGGCTTCTTAGCAAAGTTCTTGTTTGAGAAATCCCAAAGTTGTTGGAATTCCTTAGACTTGCAAGCCTTTGAGGAAATTATGGCTCTTCTTATCTATGGGATGGTCTTATTTCCCAATCTTGACCAACTCATAGATGTGAGCACCGTCAAGATCTTCATGTCACGCAACCCGGTGCCTACATTGCTAGGGGATATCCTACACTCTTTTCACACTCGCACAATGAGGAAAAGAGGTGTCCTTATGTGTTGCACTCCTCTCCCGGCAAGATGGTTTATTTCTCATCTTCCCCAATCAGTCTTAAAAAATGAGCAAGGTTCAAGGTGGTCACAAAGGTTAATGACGCTTAAACATTCAGATATCCATTGGTGCTCCCGATCCAAAGAGAATGTTATCATTGTTGACCGTTATAGGTAATTCCCTAATGTACCTCTACTTGGCATTAGGGGAGGCATCATGTTGTACCCCAAAATTTTCCCTCTCTTTCTTCAGGAAATCATCTTGGATTCTCAAAGTCCCTCTGAAACAAATCCAAGTCCCAAATTATCATTTCTTCCCAAGCAAACCATTTGCAAGAATAAAATGATCACACAAGCTCTAAAGGAAGCGCTTTTATCTTGAGAAAAATTAAATTCTAAACATTTGAAATTTTTCTCTAAAAAAATGGGTGTTCAAGAAGAAAATAGCGCTTCAGAACTTCTGGACCAAACTCCAGATAGAAACGGTCAGAAGTTACAAGCTTGGCTCAACGGTCAGAAGTTGCAAGCTTGGCTCAACGCAGTCAGAAGTTGGCTCTTCAGCAGCTACATCAACTCAGTCAGAAGTTGCAAACGTGATTCAACACGTAAGCCTCAAACAGAACATGACTCTTTCAGCAGTTACGCAAGTTCAGCCAGAGTTTGCAAAAGGAATGCTGTGATACGGTGGGAGAATTGACTATGAGTTTTGCGTTTTTATTCGCAAATGTTTCGTTTGAGCAAGAGTCGCCACCGACTTTTTATTTTATCCTAAGGAAAGGTTAAAAAGCACAGCAAAAACCTTTTGAGATGTTTTCTTGGGTTCGGGGAGTAGATTATAGAAAGGGAAGGTATTAGAACCCTTTCTATCCATGGTTATCCATGGGCTCTTAGTTACTTGCTTAGATCACTTGCCTTTTGTTTTCAATTGTTTGAAATGGTGCTTGTGTGTGTGGGTTTGAAAATGTTTTTGAAAAGAAGCCAATGTGGTGGCAACCTTTGTAATGATCCATGTGGGGATGTGTACAAAGGTGTATGTCTTTTGAAAAGGTTTTCAATGTTTTTGAAAGTGGTTGTTGTGAGGTGTGGTTTAAAAACAGGCAAGTGTTTTTGTTTTGCAAGTTGACAAGTACTTAAGAGCGATCTACCCTAAAGTTCTCAAAGATTTTTGCTATGTTTTTAAACCTTTTAACAATTTTGTTCCACCATTGTATTTGGTGGACAATCTTGTGTTAGGATGTGAAAGGGACGAGCGCGGGTCATCGTTTGGACCATAATTGCAATGGTGCCAAGTATCTTTGGGCATTTTCTTTTAAGGGACTTGATCATTTTGTTTTTGGCAATATTTTGAAAATGTTATCGAGGGACTATGATCATTTGATTTGTTTGTTTTGCCCAAAGAGACCTAACATGCAATATGGCCTAATTTTGAAAGGCAACAAGTGGATGTAACCCTAGGGGTGTTAGTGTGCAAGTGTGTTTTGTTGCATACAAGAGTTTTTCTTTGAATTAGGTTTTTCTATTTCATTGATTTTATCTTGTCATACATGTCCTAATTACTAGCAATAAGAAGCGGAAATGTAAAATCCTACGCTATTACAACAATTAGGGGAGGGGGATACACATTTGTACATGGGGGGTTCAACGAGAAAAATAGACAAAAAGAAAATAGCAAAAAACAAGATATATATAGAGAGAGAGGGAGCCCGCGCGCTGCTGGGAGGTCATCAGAAGTTCTGACCCAGATCCGCTGCCAGATGATCAACCTGTTAGTGAAACTGGATGAGTCAGAACTTCTGACTCTAGAACCTGCAAAACAGAACCTTGTTAGTGGGGAAATCAGAAGTTCTGATTTCCCTGCGCTGCAAGACAGAAGTTTGTTAGTGGAGAAACCAGAAGTTCTGATTCTGCTGAAAAGGCAATAATTCTCAGAGGTTCTGATATCATTGACAGCAGAACAGGCTTCAGATGTGCTAACGTCAAAGTCAGCACTTGGCTTTTTCCTGTACTAATCAGAACATCTGCAATCCTGTTGTTATTCCACAAAACAGGGAACATATTTGGAACAGATCCAGCAAAATAGCAAAAATGTTTCAGAGGTCAGAATCACCAAGGTCACAGGCAAGTCCTATACTGGCTCAGAACGTTCTGAGGTATGAAAATCCTCAGAACAACAATAACATGAATATTTACATTATGTTACTTGAATATGCACAGCTGATGATGCTTAACAGTGTGGTGAGGGTCAGCAGGTGCTTACCTGACTGTTTGGAAAGTTGGTGAGTGAAAGTTTTAGCTTTTGATTCTGGTGGTGTTCTGGACAGATTTTGAAAAGGGGAAGTAAAGGTGTATACGTATGCAGGGTCAGAAGTTTGGAAAGAGTGTTTTTGGTTTACAGAAAAGAGCTGGATATTTGATGAGGGTGAAGGTGAGAAACTTAAAGTTATGAAACAAAGCTGGAGATTTTGGCAGAGTTTCAGAATGCTGTGTTGCTAGGAGTTTTGTTTCTCTCTTAGCAATTTCTGTTTCTTTTCTTGGACCCCTTTTGCAGTGGTGAAAGCTCTCTATTTATAGGCAAAATTCTTGTGGATGCCTTGAACATTCAAGGCGCCAACAGAGCTTGGATTTGTTCTTTGACAGAAATTCCTGGGAAGTTGTGATAACAGCTAGCTTTCAGCCTAGGTTGCAGCAGCAGGCGTAGATTGGGGAGAAGTGACCTCTGAAGTGGGCGGTGGCGTGAAGACCCATGCCAGAATCTGTGCAAAAGCATTTTCCAAGCCACACGTGAATGCTCAGGAGTGGTTGGAAGCATTAATGGGCATTAAATGGTGACAAGACCTGTCAATACCAACGTTCTGGTAATGAAAACCAGCGTTGAATCAGCAGCGTAAACCATGCTCTGGCCTTGGCTACCTGTTGCCTTAGTAAGCTCTGGAGATTCTCCTAGTTTTCTGGTACGTTCCTTGGATTTACTTCTGGACAATCTGGACTTAGAGATTCTGTATCAGTGTAACACTCATTCCTCTGACCTTTCATCTTCTGATTTCAACCTGTTCTGAAGGAGCCTTCAGACTTTCCTGCTTCTCTTGCATTCCTTTAGCAAATTCTGACTGAGCTTGTGTAACTGCTGAAGAGCCAACTTCTGACCACGCTGAGCCAAGCTTGCAACTTCTGACCGTCTTCACCTGGAATGGGTTCAGAAGTTCTGAAGCGCTGATTTTTTCTAAAAAACACTTATTTTAGAGAAGCATTCTAAGTACTTAGAATTTGATTTTTTTTTTCAAGATAAAAGCGTTGCCTCTGGAGTTCGTGAGATCATCTTGCTCTTGTAAGCGGCTTGCTCGGGCAAAGGGATATCTTAGGACTTGGATTTGTTTCAGAGGGACCTTGAAAATCCAAGATGGTTTCTTGAAGAAAGGGAGGGCAAATTTTGGGGTACAACAGTTGCCCCTGTTCAATCTTCTTGAACCTGAAGAGTTAGATTGGCAAGCTTGCCTTTCGCGACTCGAAGGTAAAAGGAGATTGGACACCAGAGTGCCCAGAAATTTGCACTCGCATAGTAGAGTATCAACAATGTGATGGTGGGAATGGGCTTATAGATGCCATTTGGAGAGGTGGTGGATAGGGAGATGGGCTTATAGATGCCATCTGGAGATGTGACAGATCTTCGTCGGGAATGGGCTTACAGATGCCATTTGGAAGTGTTGATCGCACAAGAGATTCCTTAGCGAGAACTTTATGTATCTGAGAAAGGCAGATGTTTTCCTGGCTTGTTACAGGTGTTTGATCTTCAATCTCCTTATGCAGATATGCCCTGGCTGGATACAGGTATCGAATCTTCGAACTCTTCAGACGTGCCCTGGCTAGATACAGGAATCGAGTCTGGAAATGTTGTAGTTGATAGATGTGCCCTGGCTGGATACAGGGATCGAATCTTCGAACTCTTCAGACGTGCCCTGGCTAGATACAGGAATCGAGTCTGGAAATGTTGTAGTTGATAGATGTGCCCTGGCTGGATACAGGAATCGAATCTTCGAACTCTTCAGACGTGCCCTGGCTAGATACAGGAATCGAGTCTGGAAATGTTGTAGTTGATAGATGTGCCCTGGCTGGATACAGGAATCGAATCTTTGAACTCTTCAGACGTGCCCTGGCTAGATACAGGAATTGAGTCTGGAAATGTTGTAGTTGATAGATGTGCCCTGGCTGGATACAGGAATCGAATCTTCGAACTCTTCAGACGTGCCCTGGCTAGATACAGGAATCGAGTCTGGAAATGTTGTAGTTGATAGATGTGCCCTGGCTGGATACAGGAATCGAATCTTCGAACTCTTCAGACGTGCCCTGGCTAGATACAGGAATCGAGTCTGGAAATGTTGTAGTTGATAGATGTGCCCTGGCTGGATACAGGAATCGAATCTTCGAACTCTTCAGACGTGCCCTGGCTAGATACAGGAATCGAGTCTGGAAATGTTGTAGTTGATAGATGTGCCCTGGCTGGATACAGGAATCGAATCTTCGAACTCTTCAGACGTGCCCTGGCTAGATACAGGAATCGAGTCTGGAAATGTTGTAGTTGATAGATGTGCCCTAGCTGGATACAGGAATCGAATCTTCGAACTCTTCAGACGTTCCCTGGCTAGATACAGGAATCGAGTCTGGAAATGTTGTCGATAGTTGATGGTAGTTGTCTTTGGGATTGTCTTTTTTCCTGAAAAGGCAAAACATAAGTTGTATGCAATGTTATGATGTATGATATGCGTGATGTTTTAACATGAGACAGCGTTGTATGCACTTTATCATGTATGTAAGCGAGATGTATGAAAGTGTGAAATGTTTATGAATGTAACTTCGTCTTAGGAAAATAGATCTTCGATGATTGGCCGGGGAGTTGCCCTGTGGCCAAGATACTTTGCTGAAGTGTTGATGAGAGGCCTGCTGAGGACTTTAATGATGGATCCTGCTGGGGATAAAAAACTCCGCTGGGAAACACCAAAGGTAGACTATGCTGGGGAATACCAAAAATAGACTCCGCTGGGGATATCAAAAATAAACTCCGCTGGGGATTGAAAGATACACTCCGTAGGGGATTGAAAGATACTTTGTTGGGGGCGATCTTCCGTGGCGGTTAGCTAAGGGTAACCCAGTTATAAGCCCTTGTGAGGAATAACTCTGAACAAAGCTCGGGAGAGACGTCCGTATTCTGCAGGGAACAAGCTTCCAGAATCTTCTGGGGATAAGCTTTTAGACCTGCCGGGGAAAGTTGACGACTTCACTGGGGGAAGTACTGTTGAATCCTGCCTTACTCTGCGGGCGTTGAGATGATTTGGTCACATCCTTCAGTCGAATCTACCTGGGTACCTTGGCGGACAAAGCAATCAGACTGCATCAGACAGCTTCACACTGCCCCTGTTTCTGATGTCACCTGTAATTAATCTTTCGTTTCAGGTGCAAATATTTATGAATCAGCAATTTAATGTCAAATGCATATATCAAAAATGAACATTGGACGTTCGTCGCAAGACAAAACAGAAAAAGGAAAAACGATGGCAATTTGTATGGACAAGTGAATTCGTTTTGATTTGAATTTTGCCTGTAAATAGGCGTTTTTTGTACAAGAGGCTGACATCCTAGTAAGAGGATGCCGCTGGATAGCACAGAACTTACAAATTTTGAAAAGAAAACAAAACAGCTATGTGAACAATCCTACTGGGTTCCAACTCTGCTACCGCCTTTATGTCTCCAAGCGTCTTATCGCTTTGCTGCCTAGTTGAAGATGAAGCTGACTGGTCGATGCCGAAGTCTGAGCCAGATAGTTGATGCCGAATTCCGGATGCGAAGTGATCCAATGAGACATAGTATTACGCTTTATCCCTAATTTTTGCCTGGACCGCCCTTTCGGGTTTTCAGTCCACCGGGATACCTATTTTTGCCCAAGCCGCCTTTTCAGGTTTTCGACTTGCCGGGTGTACAGATTTTTTTTCTTCATTTCATCCCTTATTTTTGCCCGAACCCTTTTGGTTCGCCGGGAAGCCCTAATTTCTGCCTAGGTATGTCAACCTAGCGGGTCTTTTATTTATGCGTAGTATTTTTTCACTATGTCCGCATTGGCGGGGTGAGGAAGGTCGTCACCGTCCATGGTGGTTAGGATCATGGCTCCTCCTGA
Source organism: Vicia faba (assembly GCA_948472305.1). Taxonomy (NCBI): domain Eukaryota; kingdom Viridiplantae; phylum Streptophyta; class Magnoliopsida; order Fabales; family Fabaceae; genus Vicia; species Vicia faba. The sequence continues at coordinate 439,329,848 of OX451739.1, read as the reverse complement.
GAACACATGTTTAACCACAAATGGCCCTTCGTAAGTAGGGGTCCATTTGCCCCGGGGATCACTTTGAGGAAGGATGATGCGTTTGATTACCAGGTCCCCAACTTGATACTCTCGCGGTCTGACTTTCTTGTTAAATGCCCTGATCATCCGTTTTTGATACATTTGACCATGACAGATAGCGGTGAGTCTCTTTTCGTCAATCAGGTTTAATTGATCAAGTCGAGTCTGGATCCAGTCATCTTCACTCATATCTGCATCTTTCATTATCCGGAGAGAGGGTATCTGGACTTCAATTGGCAAGACTGCCTCCATGCCATAGACCAAAGAGAAGGGAGTTGCCCCGGTTGACGTCCTTGCTGAGGTACGGTACCCATGAAGAGCGAATGGCAACATCTCGTGCCAATCTTTATAAGTCACTGTCATCTTCTGCACAATTTTCTTGATATTCTTATTGGCTGCCTCTACAGCCCCATTCATCTTCGGCCGATAGGGAGAAGAATTGTGGTGCTGTATCTTGAATTGTTCACAGAGTTCAGTGATCATCTTGTTGTTGAGATTGGTACCATTGTCCGTAATGATTCTTTCCGGGACGTCGTACCGACAGATCAGATTATGCCGGATGAAACGTGCCACGGTGCTCTTGGTTACTGTGGCGTAGGAAGCTGCCTCAACCCACTTTGTGAAATAATCGATCGCCACCAAGATGAAGCGATGCCCATTGGATGCCGTCGGTCGGATCTCGCCGATCATATCAATCCCCCACATTGCAAAAGGCCAAGGTGCCGTCAGGACGTTCAGAGGAACTGGAGGAATATGTACCTTGTCAGCATAGATTTGGCATTTATGACAAGTTCGAGAGTGTTGGTAACAATCAGCTTCCATTGTGGACCAGAAATATCCTGCCCGAAGGATTTTCTTTGCCATGGTGTGCCCACTGGAATGTGTTCCAAATGTACCTTCATGCAGTTCTAACATGATCTTCTCTGCTTCGGCCTTATCCACACAATGTAGTAGAGTTGAATCATGATTCCGTTTGTAGAGAATGTCGTTGCTGAGGAAGAATTTTGCCGCAAACCTCCTCATGAACTTCTTGTCATTGACAGATGCACCTTCAGGGTATTCCTGAGCTTCTAAGTACCTCTTCACTTCATGATACCAGGGTTTTTCAGTCACCTTTTCAGCCTCGAGATCGCAGCAGTATGCTGGTTCATCCAACTTCCATATAATGATCCGGGGAGCCTCATTGTCCCATTTAACTTTGAACATTGAAGACATCGTAGCTAGTGCGTCCGCTAGCTGATTCTCCTCTCTTGGGAAGTGCTCAAAAGTTATTTCCTCAAAGTGGGGAAGCAAAGTTGACACATACTCCTTGTAAGGAATAAGATTTGGGTGTTTCGTATCCCACTCGCCTTTGATCTGATTGATCACGAGAGCGGAGTCTCCGAAGACTCTCAGAAACTTGATCCTTAAGTCGATTGCAGCTTGTAAACCCATGATACATGCTTCATATTCTGCCATGTTGTTGGTGCAGTTGAAACACAATCGGGCGGTGAGTGGAGTATGAGTTCCTTTGGGAGATATGATTATAGCGCCGACGCCGTTACCCAAAGCATTGGAGGCTCCATCAAAATGCATAGACCATCGGGATCTTTCCTCAGGTCCTTCATCCGGTCCAGGTACTTCACAGTCAGTTACCACCATGATGTCTTCGTCCGGAAAATCAAAGTTCAATGATTGGTAATCGTCCACAGGTTGGTGTGCCAAATGATCTGCCAGTACACTTCCTTTAATAGCTTTCTGAGTTGTATACTGGATATCATACTCTGTCAAGATCATTTGCCATCTCGCTATTCTCCCAGACAGAGCAGGCTTTTCAAATATGTACTTGATGGGATCCATCTTTGAAATCAACAAGGTAGTGTGAGTCAGCATATACTGTCTCAGCCGGCGAGCAGCCCATACAAGAGCGCATCAAGTTTTCTCAAGCAGTGAGTAACGAGACTCACAGTCGGTAAACTTTTTGCTCAAGTAATAAATAGCGTGCTCTTTTCGGCCAGACTCGTCATGCTGCCCCAGCACACACCCCATTGAATTATCAAGCACTGTCAAGTATAGTATCAGAGGTCTTCCTTCCACTGGTGGCATAAGAATGGGTGGCTCTTGGAGATATTCCTTTATCTTTTCAAAGGCAGCCTGACATTCATCGTTCCAGCGTACTACTTGATCTTTCTTCAGTAATTTGAAGATTGGCTCACAAGTAGCAGTCAGATGTGAGATGAATCGGGCAATGTAATTCAATCGTCCCAGGAAGCCTCTGACTTCTTTCTCTGTCTTCGGAGTCGGCATCTCTTGAATGGCTTTAACCTTGGCAGGGTCCACTTGAATACCTTTATCACTTACAACGAAACCTAGCAATTTTCCGGATCTTACCCCAAAGGTGCATTTGTTGGGATTCAACCTCAGCTTGTATAATTTGAGTCGGTCAAACAACTTCCTCAGATGGTCAAGGTACTCTTCCTCAGTTTGAGACCTTGCAATCATGTCATCAACGTATACCTCAATCTCATGATGGATCATATCATGAAATAAAGCAACCATGGCACGTTGATAGGTTGCCCCAGCATTTTTCAACCCGAATGGCATGACCTTATAACAGAAGGTGCCCCACTGAGTCACAAAGGTGGTCTTTTCCATATCTTCCGTAGCCATCTTGATCTGATTATACCCTGAAAAACCATCCATGAAGGAGAAAACCTTGTGTTGAGCAGTATTGTTAACAAGAACATCGATGTGAGGTAAGGGGAAGTCATCCTTGGGGCTTGCCCTGTTCAAGTCCCTATAGTCGACACACATTCTGACTTTACCGTCTTTCTTCGGCACTGGCACCACATTGGCAACCCACTGAGGGTAAGAAGTTACTGCTAGAAACCCAGCGTCGAACTGCTTCATAACCTCAGCCTTGATCTTTTCAGACATCTCTGGGCGCATACGGCGGACCTTTTGCTTTACCGGAGGGCAATCTTCCTTGGTTGGTAGATGATGAACTACAATGTCGGCATCCAAACCAGGCATATCTTCATAGGACCAAGCAAATATCTCCATGTAATCCTGTAGCATCTGGATCAATCGTTGCTTTGCGCTGAGCTCTAGATTAGCCCCAATCTTGACCTCTTTCTTATCTGTCTCAGTACCTAGGTTAATTGTTTCCACCGGCTCTTCATGTGGTTGAATAGCCCTCTCTTCTTGGAGTAGCAGCCTTGCGAGTTCACCAGGCACTTCGCAATCATCTTCACCTTCGTCTTCGGCCAAGTTGATCGGATTCTCGAAGTCATAACTGGCGGTAGCAGAGCTGTTACCAGCGAGATCCAGAGTGGACTGAAACCTGTATAAGTGAGTGTGTGTAAATATAGCTGTTTTGCAATATATAACACAAAGAAAAGAGCACAAGATTTGAAATGCAACAAACGTCCAATGTTTTGATTGATGATATATGGAAATGACATACAAAAAAGCCCTCACAAATGGAGCTACGATGCCCCGGGTAGGACACCGAGCCAATAAAAGTTTTAACATATTGTTTGTTACAAATTGGAAATCAAAAGAATTAATTACTGCGTGACAAATGTGATAGGTGTAAAATCCTTTGCCGTCCAGTTGCTTGGTCCGTTGCTGGTAGTCGGGTAGATCCAACTGTCAAACTCTGCTTCCTCTACATCCTCCTCAATAGCGTTCACCCTTGGATTGGAGATAAACACTGGAGCCTTTCTGATCTTGTCCTTGCGCACAGCCCTCTGAGCCTCTGTAGTAAAGCCTAGTCCAAATTTGTTAGTTTTCTGTGTAAAGTCAGGAAGCCTGCCCCAGTTAGTACATTCACCTCTCTGAACCACAGCCCGGGCATCCTTTAGGGAAGCCATCTTCAAAGGAACATTCTCTTCGACTGCTGTTTTTGCTGCTGCTGAAATTGGATGCACCTCCTCGAAATGCTGAAAAGGGGTTTCAATAAACTCCCCGTCCATCTCAATGTATCTGAAGGAATTCAAATGGCTCACCATATACTCCTCTTCTCCTTGCACAGTGACGATCTTCCCTCTGACAGGGTACTTCAGCTTCTGGTGCAAGGTAGAGGTCACTGCCCCAGCTTTATGGATCCAAGGTCGACCCAGTAGACAAGAGTATGATGGACGTATATCCATCACATAAAAAGTAGAGTCAAACACCTGAGAGCCCACACGAATAGGAATGTCAACCTCTCCATGAACCATCCTTTTTGAACCGTCAAAGGCCCTGACGATGATATTGCTGGGCTTCAGTTCCAGGCCTTCACAATCTAAACGGTCTAAAGCCTTTTTCGGTAGAACATTCAAGGAAGAACCAGTATCCACCAATACATGCGCCAGAGTAGTGCCCCTGCATTTGATAGAGACATGCAGGGCATCATTGTGATCTCTTCCCTTCGCAGTCAGGTCAGCATCTGAGAAACCCAAGCCATTGTCTGCTGTCAGATTTGCTACGCAATCAGTGAACTGGACTGCAGATGTCTCCTGTGGCACATGGGCCGTCTTGAGAAATGAGATCAAGGCCTTAGCATGGGCCTCGGAGTATAGCAATAAGGAGAGCATGGAGATCTTGGAGGGCGTATGCCCCAGCTGCTCGACAATATTGAAATCACTCTTCTTTATTATTTTCAGGATTTCCTCCATTTCTTGTTGGGAGGCCTCAGCATTTATAGATATTGGTGCCTCCATCCGGGCAGGCTCCTCTTCAATCCCTTTGCCCCGAGCATTAGATGACTCGGCAGCAGAGGAAACAACTTGATCAGCAACAGGAACAGGTACACTTGTAGGTGTTATAAGGAGGGGTCTTCGAGTAGCGGGCGGTGCAATGTCAGGCGAGAAGAGCCTGCCACTGCGGGTGACCTTGGCTGGACCAGTGATATCGCAGATACTGGCGCCAGTGTTGAATTCTTGTTTGATTCCATTCACATATACGTCTGCCCCATAATGCCAGGGGACAGCTTTATCAGACACATAGGGGAGAGGCCCCGAAATAGTAATAACCACAGGTGCAACAGTCATGATTTGAACAGGCTTCTTCGAGAGAGCCTTGATTGGATTATTGAAGATGGTAACCACAGAAACTTCTTCTACCAGAACCAACTGAACAGCAGACTTTTTAAACAGAATCTCCTTGCTATCCATTAGGCTTTGGATGCCTAACTGCAGCAAGGGACAACCAGATAGGGAAACAACACAGAACCGGCAACCTTCACTGCAACCCGGAAATAAACCGGCCAGCAGTAGGTTCTTCTTGACAGTCTTCAGAGGGGTAGCTAGATCATTCACAGAAACAGCATACAACTCTTTCTCAATGGCATTTACTCTGTGCTGGGGCATAGGAGCAGTTACAACATTCGGTCTCTCAGGCGCTTCAAACTGAATTTCCTTTGCGTCGATAAGATCTTGCACTTTGTTTCTCAAGGCCCATCAATCATCAGTAGTGTGCCCGGGGCTATCAGAATGATAAGCACACCGGGCATTTGGGTTATACTTAGGAGACGCAGTGTTGACGACCTTAGGAGCCTCTTTGATGGTCACCAAGTTGGTTGACAACAGTTGGGGTAAAATTTGAGATAAGGTCATACTCAGCCGAGTATACTGCCTCTTGGGCCTTTCACCTCTTTGTTGATTGTACTGCTGAGGAGCAGCAACAGGTTTTAAAATGACCAGAGCATTGACGGCTTGGCGACTTTCGGGCTTGACTTGTCTTCTAGGACCATAGACGGCACTTGCTTCTTTCTTAAAAGGCCTTTTCTCAGTACTTGTAGAGACACCCTTCTGAATCTTTCCTGACTTGATGCCAGCTTCTATTCTCTCGCCTGTTAAGATCAAATCGGTAAACCCCGCGGAAGAGTTACCAATTAGATGATTGAAGAAAGGCCCAGATAGGGTCCCTAGAAACATATCAACAAGCTCACGATCGGTTAAAGGAGGCTGCACCCTGCCAGCCAAATCCCTCCATTTTTGTGCGTACTCTTTGAATCCTTCGCATGTTCCTAACGACATACCCTGAAGTTGGGTACGAGTAGGGGCAAGGTCAGAATTGTATTGGTATTGTTTGTAGAAAGCGGTGGCCAAATCTTCCCAATTTCGAATGCTGGTTCCTTCTAGCTGATAAAACCACTCCAACTGAGCTCCAGAAAGACTGTCTTGAAAGAAATGAATCCAAAGGTTTTTATCTGCCGTATAGGGTTGGATTTTTCTCACGTAGGACCTGAGATGCATTTTGGGACAGGACAGCCCATCATACCTCACAAACGCTGGCACTTTGAATTTTGGGGGAATCATAATCCCGGCAACCAGACCCAAGTCTTCAAAATCCAAACCCGGTACTCTTTGTAATTCCATGGCAGCTAATCTGTCTTCTAACCCTTTGTATTTATCATCAACTGGAGGGTATTGCTGATCAGTATAATATTCATCCTCTTCAACCTCTTCTTCTTCCGCATCAGACTCGGAAGGTACCACCGGTCCACCTCCTTTACTGGTTCCTTCATCAGAAGTAGGAGGAAATTCAAGCACTCTTCGAGCTTCTCCGTCGAATCTTCTCCCCAAAGTAGCCACCCCGAGTCTCTTTTTCTTCTTTTTCACTGGGTCTTTGTTTCCCAATTGAGTCTTGATATCTTCCTGACCCTTAGCCAAGGTCATCAGGAGTTGCTGGAACTGTGCATTCTGAGCCTGTAGGTCTTTGATTGTTTGCTCGAGATCCATCCTGACCGACATAAACAGTGGACAGATAAGGAAACCCGGAATGAGACCTGCTTATGCACATGATGAATGGTATGCTTATGTATGCAATGCATTCAAGGATTTAGGACATTCAAAATTGTTTTAGACAAAGAAGAGCGCACGTCATATTAATAAGAAGAAATTTGTCAGTACATAAATGCCCCATGGGCCAAATATTACAAAATAAACTTCTTAAGGAAGAAAGATATTGCGCATCCTCTTTGGCGCGATGTAGGTATTGAGGGCCTCTTGCTCGTGGAGTCGGCGGGTAAGCTCTAGAACCTTCTTTTCACTGGCGTAGTAGCTAGCCTCAAAAGTATTCCGTTCCTCCTTGAGCTGAATCCAGCTTTTCTGCATTTCCTCCCACGATGTAGGCATGTTTGGATGTAGGATGGCATAGGGAACCTCTCCTTCCTTGACGGGCTCTTTAATCACTGGGAGTACATGAGGGTAAGGCATCATTAGACTTTGGGCTCGGGCTCGTACCCACTTGAGATAGGGCTCAAGAGGGATGGAGTTCTTGTGTCCCAGAGTCTTGCTATCAACCTTGTTGAGTTTTCCCCAAGCTCTGATGAATCTTTGGCGAAGTCCTTGCGCATTGTTGTCGAAGTCAAAAACTAGGCTAGGAATCAACATATCATGAGGGCCATCCCTCCGTGCATATCCAAATTGCCTCAAAGCTAGGCAAGGGTTGTAGGTGATACCCCCTCTAATTCCAAGTAAAGGAACATTAGGAAATTCTCCGCAACGATCGACAATGATGACATTTTCTCTGGACCGAGAACACCAATGCACATCAGAATGAGTAAGAGTCATCAATCGTTGGGACCACCTTGCACTTTGGTCATTCTTCAAGACAGACTGTGGAAGGTGCGAAATAAACCACCTCGCAAGGATAGGAGTACAACACATGAGAACACCCCTCTTTCTCATTGTTCGTGTGTAAAATGAGTGAAGGATGTCCCCAAGCATTGTTGGTATTGGATTTCTGGACAAAAAGATTTTGACAGCATTGACATCTACCAATTGGTCAGGATTTGGGAACAAGACCAACCCATAGATAAGGAGTGCCACAATCTCTTCAAAGGCTTGTAGGTCCAATGAGTTCCAACATTCTTGTGCCTTCTCAAACAAGAATTTTGCTAAGAATCCTCTGACGCCGCTTCTGGTTTCCCAATTCCCCTTGATGTCGGATGGTTGTAGATGTAATGCTCGAGCAACATCTTCCGGCTTTGGTTCCTTTTCGATACCGTTGAAGGGTAGTTGATTAAGGATAGGAATTCTCAGGAGTTGAGAAAACTCCTCCAAAGTGGGTACCAACTGATAATCAGGGAAAGTGAAACAGTGGTGAAGAGGGTCAAAGAACTAGAATAGCACTTTCATCATGTCTTCTTCAATGTTGGTGTTGACTAGGTTGAGCAGTCTACCATGTCTTTCACTGAAGGATGAATTTTCCGGAATTCTTGAGGCGAGCTCCTTGAGTTGAGGAGAGATTCTCACAAGGTTGACTTGAATGGTATTTCTGCGAGGAATCTCCATGTCCTACAAAACAAGAACAAAGATGAAGATCCAAAACCCTTGAAATGGTTAGAGAATGCATATGATGCTTCATGATGTTTATGATGTATGCACAAAGCATATGTACAAGCAAATCACACCAAACCCTAGTTTCAGGCTTGCATGGGGTTTCATAGGTAAGTACCCTCTTGAGTGTAGTTGGCTTAAAAAACCTGTCCTATAAATAGTAACCGGGTTCTAAGGAGCTCAATATCCCTGGATTGTTTTCAATGTTCATTGTTTTGGTTTAGCCACTTAACTAGCGACCAAAATATTCCAAGAAAACAACCCTCAATGAGTGTAGTATCGAGTATCTACCAACTTCGGACTCCACCAAAGCCGGTCATCTCACTACCCCTAATAAAAGGCCAAGATGGTCAAGTAAGGTTCTAGGTCATTAGTGCTTAGTGACATCACTCAGCGGCCCCGTACTCTCCTTGATTGAACTCAAGGGTTACCGGTACTCACAAATATGTCGCACTAATATAGCTATTGCTTCAACCGTGTCGGTATACCCCGCACAGTTTCCACAACGTATTGCTATCTATGAATGTTTCCCAAAATCCGGGTGTAGGATTGCAAACCCAAACAAATAGAACCAAAGTATAAAGCAAACAATTCAAACAATTAGTCATGCAAGAGGGTGATCTAAGCCCTAAGGTTACTCCACTTTTAAAATTCTCCCCAGCAGAGTCGTCAGTTCTGTGATACGGTGGGAGAACTGACTATGAGTTTTGCGTTTTTATTCGCAAATGTTTCGTTTGAGCAAGAGTCGCCACCGACTTTTTATTTTATCCTAAGGAAAGGTTAAAAAGCACAGCAAAAACCTTTTGAGATGTTTTCTTGGGTTCGGGGAGTAGATTATAGAAAGGGAAGGTATTAGCACCCTTTCTATCCATGGTTATCCATGGGCTCTTAGTTACTTGCTTAGATCACTTGCCTTTTGTTTTCAATTGTTTGAAATGGTGCTTGTGTGTGTGGGTTTGAAAATGTTTTTGAAAAGAAGCCAATGTGGTGGCAACCTTTGTAATGATCCATGTGGGGATGTGTACAAAGGTGTATGTCTTTTGAAAAGGTTTTCAATGTTTTTGAAAGTGGTTGTTGTGAGGTGTGGTTTAAAAACAGGCAAGTGTTTTTGTTTTGCAAGTTGACAAGTACTTAAGAGCGATCTACCCTAAAGTTCTCAAAGATTTTTGCTATGTTTTTAACCCTTTTAACAATTTTGTTCCACCATTGTATTTGGTGGACAATCTTGTGTTAGGATGTGAAAGGGACGAGCGCGGGTCATCGTTTGGACCATAATTGCAATGGTGCCAAGTATCTTTGGGCATTTTCTTTTAAGGGACTTGATCATTTTGTTTTTGGCAATATTTTGAAAATGTTATCGAGGGACTATGATCATTTGATTTGTTTGTTTTGCCCAAAGAGACCTAACATGCAATATGGCCTAATTTTGAAAGGCAACAAGTGGATGTAACCCTAGGGGTGTTAGTGTGCAAGTGTGTTTTGTTGCATACAAGAGTTTTTCTTTGAATTAGGTTTTTCTATTTCATTGATTTTATCTTGTCATACATGTCCTAATTACTAGCAATAAGAAGCGGAAATGTAAAATCCTACGCTATTACAACAATTAGGGGAGGGGGATACACATTTGTACATGGGGGGTTCAACGAGAAAAATAGACAAAAAGAAAATAGCAAAAAACAAGATATATATAGAGAGAGAGGGAGCCCGCGTGCTGCTGGGAGGTCATCAGAAGTTATGACCCAGATCCGCTGCCAGATGATCAACCTGTTAGTGAAACTGGATGAGTCAGAACTTCTGACTCTAGAACCTGCAAAACAGAACCTTGTTAGTGGGGAAATCAGAAGTTCTGATTTCCCTGCGCTGCAAGACAAAAGTTTGTTAGTGGAGAAACCAGAAGTTCTGATTCTGCTGAAAAGGCAATAATTCTCAGAGGTTCTGATATCATTGACAGCAGAACAGGCTTCAGATGTGCTAACGTCAAAGTCAGCACTTGGCTTTTTCCTGTACTAATCAGAACATCTGCAATCCTGTTGTTATTCCACAAAACAGGGAACATATTTGGAACAGATCCAGCAAAATAGCAAAAATGTTTCAGAGGTCAGAATCACCAAGGTCACAGGCAAGTCCTATACTGGCTCAGAACGTTCTGAGGTATGAAAATCCTCAGAACAGCAATAACATGAATATTTACATTATGTTACTTGAATATGCACAGCTGATGATGCTTAACAGTGTGGTGAGGGTCAGAAGGTGCTTACCTGACTGTTTGGAAAGTTGGTGAGTGAAAGTTTTAGCTTTTGATTCTGGTGGTGTTCTGGACAGATTTTGAAAAGGGGAAGTAAAGGTGTATACGTATGCAGGGTCAGAAGTTTGGAAAGAGTGTTTTTGGTTTACAGAAAAGAGCTGGATATTTGATGAGGGTGAAGGTGAGAAACTTAAAGTTATGAAATAAAGCTGGAGATTTTGGCAGAGTTTCAGAATGCTGTGTTGCTAGGAGTTTTGTTTCTCTCTTAGCAATTTTTGTTTCTTTTCTTGGACCCCTTTTGCAGGGGTGAAAGCTCTCTATTTATAGGCAAAATTCTTGTGGATGCCTTGAACATTCAAGGCGCCAACAGAGCTTGAATTTGTTCTTTGACAAAAATTCCTGGGAAGTTGTGATAGCAGCTAGCTTTCAGCCTAGGTTGCAGCAGCAGACGTAGATTGGGGAGAAGTGACCTCTGAAGTGGGCGGTGGCGTGAAGACCCATGCCAGAATCTGTGCAAAAGCATTTTCTAAGCCACACATGAATGCTCAAGAGTGGTTAGAAGCATTAATGGGCATTAAATGGTGACAAGACCTGTCAATACCAACGTTCTGGTAATGAAAACCAGCGTTGAATCAGCAGCGTAAACCATGCTCTGGCCTTGGCTACCTGTTGCCTTAGTAAGCTCTGGAGATTCTCCTATTTTTCTGGTACGTTCCTTGGATTTACTTCTGGACAATCTGGACTTAGAGATTCTGTATCAGTGTAACACTCATTCCTCTGACCTTTCATCTTCTGATTTCAACCTGTTCTGAAGGAGCCTTCAGACTTTCCTGCTTCTCTTGCATTCCTTTAGCAAATTCTGACTGAGCTTGTGTAACTGCTGAAGAGCCAACTTCTGACCACGCTGAGCCAAGCTTGCAACTTCTGACCGTCTTCATCTGGAATGGGTTCAGAAGTTCTGAAGCGCTGATTTTTTCTAAAAAACACTTATTTTAGAGAAGCATTCTAAGTACTTAGAATTTGATTTTTTTTTTCAAGATAAAAGCGTTGCCTCTGGAGTTCGTGAGATCATCTTGCTCTTGTAAGCGGATTGCTCGGGCAAAGGGATATCTTAGGACTTGGATTTGTTTCAGAGGGACCTTGAAAATCCAAGATGGTTTCTTGAAGAAAGGGAGGGCAAATTTTGGGGTACAACAAATGCAAAGGAAGCAAGGAAGTCTGAAGGCTCCTTCAGAACATGCTGAAATCAGAAGAGGAAAAGGTCAGAAGAGTGGGTGTTACACTGATACAGAATCTCTAAGTCCAAGATTTCCAGAAGCAAATCCAAGGAACGTGTCAGAAAGTCAGGAGAATCCCCAGAATTTGCTAAAACAACAAGAGGCCAAGACCAGAGCAAGGTTTACGTTGTTTTTGGTAAAGCAGAACTGCTGGTTCAAAGTTTTGTTTCTATTACCAGAATATTGGTGTTGATAAGTCTCATCACCATTTAATGCTCATTAATGCTCCCAACCACTCCTGAACATTCACCCAAGGGATCTCTTCACGTGTGGCTTGGTAAACGCCTTTATGCAGGTTTAGGCATGGGTCTACGCGCCACCGTCCACCTAAGAGGTCACTTCTCCCCAATCCATGCCTGCTGTTCCAGCCTAGGCTGAAAGGCTATCTGTTATCACAACTTCCCAGGAATTTCTTTCAAAGAACAATTCAACCTCTGTTGGCGCCTTTAATGTTCAAGAAATCCACAAGAGCTTTTCCTATAAATAGAGAACCATTGTCCACTGAAAGAGGGCGTCCAAAAACAAACAAAAATTGCTAGAAGAGAAACAGAAATTTTTAGCAAGAAAGTGCTGTGAAACTCTGCCAAAATCTCCAGTGTTTCATAACTTTGAATTTCTTACCTTCAAACTTCATCAATACCCAGTTTTCTTTGTGACTAAAGAACACTCTTTCAGCCTCTGACCATACATACACCTGCATCTACCCCTTTTAAAAAGAACCTGTCCAGAACACCATCAGAGCCAAAAGCTAGCTCTCATCCACAAACTTTTCCAACAGCCAGGTAAGCACCTGCTGACCTTCATCACGCTGCTAAGCATCATCAGCTTTGCATGCTCAAATAAACATAATGTAAATATCATGTTACTGTTGTTTGTGTTCTGAGGATTTTCATACCTCAGAATGTTTAGATAGGAAGTGAGCCAGCATAGAACCTGCCTGTGACCTTGTTGGTTCTGTCTCCTAAAACGCTCTGACATTTGCTGAAGCTGTTCCAAACATGTTTTCTATTTTGTGGAAAAATAACAAAATTGCAGATGTTTTGACTAGCACAGGGGGAAGCCAAGTGCTGACTTTGACGTTAGCACATCTGAAGCCTATTTTGCTGTCAATAATATCAGAACTTCTGAGAATTATTGTATTTCCAACAGGATCAGAACTTCTGATTTCCCCACTAACAAACTTTTGTCTTGCAGCGCATGGGGGTCAGAACTTCTGATCTTCCCACTAACAGGTTTCTGTTTTGCAGGTGCCAGAGTCAGAAGTTCTGACTCATACAATTTAACTAAAAGGTTGATCATCTGGCAGCGGGCCCGAGTCAGAACTTCTGATGACCTCTCAGCAGCGCGCTTGCTCCCTCTCTCTTTCTCTCTATCTTGTTTTTGTTTTTTTCTTTTCTTGTCTATTTTTCTCGTTGAACCACCCCATGTACAAATATGTATCCCCACCCCCCTAATTGTTGTAATAGCGTAGGATTTTATATTCCTGTTTTTTATTGCTTTTAAATATAAATGCTAGTAATTAGGATGTGTATGGCAAGATAAAATCAATGAAATAGAAAATACTAATTCAAAGATAAAACTCTTGTATGCAATAAAACACACTTGCACACAAACACCCCTAGGGTTACATCCACTTGTTGCCTTCAAAAATAGGCCATGTTACGCATGCAAAGTATCTTGGTAAAACAAACAAAATCAAAAGATCATAGTCCCTCGATGATGCTATCCAAAGTTGCCTTATAAATGATCTTAGTCCCTCAAAAAATACTAAGATACTTTGCAAAATTGCTATCATGGTCTATACGATGACCCGCGCCTGTCCCGTTTACATCCTAACACAAGGTTGTTCATAAAATACAATGGTGAAACAACACTGTTAAAAGGGTTAAAACATGAGAAAAATCTTTGAGTAAATTTAGGGGTAGACAACTCTTAGTTACTTGATCAAACTTGCAAAGAAAACATCCTTGCTACTTTTCAAAAACCACTCCACAATACACTTTCAAAACAACTTTCAAAACTTTGAAACATCTTTTCAAAAAGACAAACACCTTTTGTAAAACATTCGAGTAAAGAATTGTTACAAGGGCAGCCTAGACAAGGCATCTTTTTCAAAACATTTTCAAAACACACACACACACACCACCATTTCAAACAATTTAAAATGCAAGGCAAGTGATCTAAGCAAGTAACTAAGAGCCCATGGATAACCATGGATAGAAAGGGTGCTAATACCTTCCCTTTCTATAATCTACTCCCCAAACCCAAGAAAACATCTCAAAGGTTTTTCCTGTGCTTTTTTAACCTTTCCTTTAGGATAAAATAAAAAGTCGGTGGCGACTCTTGCTAAACCGAAACATTTGCGAAAACAAACGCAAAATCCCAAGTCAGTTCTCCCACCGTATCACACATCACCTACAACCCCTGCTTAGCTTTAAGACAATTTGGTTACGCTCGAAAGGATGGCCCGTACGAGATGCTGATTCAAGGTTTGGTATTCGACTATGACAACAACGATTAAGGTCTTCGCCAGAGATTCATCCGAGCTTGGAGGATGATAAACAAGGTGGATAGCAAGACTTTGGGGCACAAGAATTCCATCCCTCTTGAGCCTTACCTCAAATGGGTACGAACCCGCGCTCAAAGTCTTATGATGCCTTATCCTTCCATTCTTCCGGTAATTATTGAGCCTGTTAAGGAGGGAGATGTTCCATACACTATCCTACATCCTAAAATTCCCACATCTCTGGAAGACCTACAAAGGGATTGGATACAGCTCAAAGGAGAACGAGATACTTTCAAAGCCCAATTCTACCCAAGCGAGAAGAAGGTTTTGGAACTCACTAGGCTACTTCATGAGGAGTAGACTCTAAATGCCTGCATTGCACTAAAGAGGATGCACACTACTTTTTATCTTAGAGTTTTGTATTATTTTGCCCAAGGGGCATTGATGTACTCAAACTTTATCTTATTAATATAACGTGTATTTCTTTTTGTCTAAAACAAACTTGAATCTTTGAAATCCTTGAAAACATTGCATATGCACATATCATTCATCATGACATAAGCAGGTCTTTTGCAATGAGTTTCCTCATCTCTCTACTGTTTATTTCAGTAAGATGGATCTCGAACAGACAGTCAAAGATCTCCAAGCTTAGAACACGCAGTTTCAACAGTTGCTCATGACCCTAGCCAAGGGGAAAGAAGAGTTGAAGAATCTGCTGGATGAGGAAATGAAAAAGAAAACAAAGAAAGTCACTGGGGTTTTAAACATAAGGAGAAGGTTTCAGGTACAGACTAGAAGAACCTTGAATTTTGCAACAACATCCGGTGAAGGAGAGGGGAAAGGAAAAGAAACAACGGTCCCGTCAGAATCTGAAGAGGAGGAAGAAGAGGAAGACTACTCTGAGGAACAGTATCCTCCAGCTGATGATAAGTACAGACATCTTGAAGAGCGTTTGAGCGCTATGGAAATACAAAAGGTTCCAGGCCTAGACTTTGAAGAATTGGGGTTAGTGTCAGGAATTGTGATTCCTCCGAAATTCAAAGTGCCTTTGTTCGCAAAATATGATGGGGTGTCATGTCCTAAGATGCACCTCCGATCATATGTCAGAAAAATCCAGCCACACTCCGCTGATAAAGACTTGTGGGTGCATTTTTTCCAAGATAGTCTATCTGGATAACAACTCGACTGGTTTTACCAAATGGAAAGGGCCAACGTCCATAATTGGGAAGATCTTGCCGCAGCTTTCTACAAGCAATATCAATATAATGCTGATTTGGCACCTACCCGTACTCAACTTCAGAGTATGGCTATGGCTTCCAATGAGGGTTTTCAAGGATTACGCGTAGAAATAGAGAGATCTAGCTGGAAGAGTTCAACCCCCTCTGTCTGGAAAGGAATTGGTGGACATGTTCTTAGGCACTCTATCAGGCCCTTTCTTCAACCATTTAATTGGAAGCTCATCTGCAGGATTTACTGAGTTAATACTGACCGGAGAGAGGGTGGAAGCTGGCATAAAAAATGGAAAGATTCAGAAGGATTCATCTTCTTCTATAGCTGTGAGGAAGCCTTTTATTGGGAAGAAAGAAGTAGCTGCTGTATATCCACAAAGGAACCAAGGGAGAGCCAAACACCGACCAATGGTAGGGGCTGTTATGATCCCAAAGCCTACATCTGATCAACTAAGAAGTAATCAACCGAGGATGGAAAGGCCAGTCCGACAATTCACCAGAATCAATATAACTCTGTCCAAAGTATTACCGCATCTTCTAAAATCCAATTTGGCAACTTTAAAAGAAGCTCCAAAAAGCCCCAACACAACGTCCCCTCATTATCACCCAAATGCCCGTTACGCATATCACTCTGAAAGTCCAGGTCACGACACTAACAACTGTTAGGCTTTGAAAAACAAAATTTGAGACCTTATAGAGGCAAAATAAATTGAGTTTGATGCGCCCGAGAAGCCAAACATCATTTCTGTTCATATGCCCAGACATGGTCACAACACCAATGCTATTGAAGAAGATATGTTTGTTACCACAGTTGATGATCTCGTAACTCCACTCCCAATCATTAAGATAAACTTGTCGAAAGCCGGTGTTTTCCAGGGTTGTAATGAAGACTTCCACCTCTGCTTATCCTCACCAACTGATTGCCCTTTGTTGAAAACAGGCATTCAACGCTTGATAGACAACAAAGAAATTCTGTTTGAAAGTACTCCTGTTTCACCTGTTCCTGTTGAAAATATTTCAATCATTACCATCTCCGCCAATTCTTCCAGGGTCTCCAAAAGACCTGTTATAATTACATCTGTTCCAAAATCTACTCCTCTTATAATCACAATGCCTGGGCCAATCCCATATGAATCAGACAAAATTGTGTTGTGGAATTACGGTGGGGGCATCTACTACCATGTCATCAAACAAGATGGGCCGGCCGCCAAAGAGATAAGCTCTGAAAAAGAGGAAGAGGATTCTGACATTAGCAATATTGCCGGAACTAGTAAAATTACCTGAAGCGGTAGGATCTTTTCTCCAGAGATTGCCCCCCAAAGGCAGTTTTTGGACCCGTGACTGCTCTAAAGGTCACTTCCGTACCAATAATCATCTCTGCAAGTGCTCCTATTGACGAAGACGATACAACCCCTGCTGTCATTCCTACCAACACTCATGCTGCTGAAACTCGAGGAAAAAGTATTCAAGTGGAGCCTGTCTGACGAAGGCTCAATCCTTGACTATCCCCGAGACCTCCAAGAAAGAAATGGAGGAGATTCTAAAAATAATAAAGAGGAGCGACTACGATGTAGTTGAACAGTTGGGGAAAACTCCCTCCAAGATCTTCATGCTAGCATTGCTGCTGTGTTCCGAGGCACATACGAAAGACCTGGTGAAGTTCCTAAAGACAACCCATGTGCCACAAGAGATGTCTGCTGATTAATTTCAAGATTGCGTGGCCAGCTTGACAGCGGATAACGACCTAGGCTTCTCAGATGCTGATCTGACACCAAGGGGAAGAAAGCACAACGAGGCATTACATATCTCTGTGGAATGTAGAGGCACAACTCTGGCCCATGTCTTAGTTGACACTGGCTCATCTTTGAATGTTTTACCAAAGAAAGCTCTCGACAGACTGGACTGCGAAGGATTGACGTTAAAACCAAGTAACATAGTCATAAGAGCATTTGATGGCTCAAAGAGGATGGTACACGGGGAGGTGGATATACCCATAAAGGTTGGGACTCAAACTTTCAATTCAACCTTTTATGTAATGGACATCCGCCCCTCTTACTCCTGTCTACTAGGACGGTCGTGGATCCATAATGCTGGCGCTGTCACCTCTACACTGCACCAGATGCTGAAATATCCGGTCCAAGGAAATATTATCACTGTCCACAGAGAGGAAGAATATATGATTAGCCACCTCAATTCCTTCAGGTATGTGGAATTGGACGGCGAGTTCATTGAAACTCCTTTTCAACACTTCGAAGAGGTCCCCCAAGAGGTAGAAGTGACCAAAGTTGTGTCCCAGATTCCCAAGATTACAAGACCTCCACTCTGGATGTCATCTTTGAAGGACGCCAAAGCAGTAGTAGAGGAAGGTGGATGCACCATCTGGGGGCAACTTCCGAATATTCCGTATAAATTAACAAGTTTGGCTTAGGCTTTACTTCAAGTGCTCAGAAGGTTGTGCGCCGTGCCCGTGCTGGAGGGCCACCCTTGAAGATTAGCAACTGAGAGGTCAATGCGGTAGAAGATGGTGAAGAGGATTGCAGCTTGGAGGATTGGATCTTTCCTACTATCAACGGAGGACTTTGCAATTGGGAGGCCAGAGACTTTGTCCCAATAACTTTCATCCCTCAGTAATTTATCTTTACATTTTGTTGGATCTATAATATTTAAAAACAATTCTCACTCTTAAAACCTTGTGTCTTTCCCGAGGCACAATGGTCCATTTGTAAGGGTTATTATTTCATCTTCATATGACATTCAATGAATCATGGACGTTTTTCGCATGCAAACTTTTGTTCTCATTGTTTTTCTTTTATATTTTATTTTTAAAGATGGTTATACCCTTACACACACCCACACTCATAAATGTAGGTACCGCTCCATTATGGATCCCATGGGTAACGATACTGCTATGGCCTTTTATGACTCTGAGGATCTAATCTACCAAGCCGAAGACGAAGGTGAGGAAGATTGTGAAGTACCAGGGGAACTTGCCAGGCTACTACAACAAGAGGAAAGAGCCATTCAGTCTCACGAGGAACCTGTGGATACAATCAATCTGGGTACCCAGGAGGATAAAAAAGAGGTCAAGGTGGGTGCCAATCTGGAGCCCAGTGTCAAGGAGCGTCTGATTCAGCTATTGCATGATTATGTTGAGATCTTTGCTTGGTCATATGAAGATATGTAGGTACTTGATACGGACATCATGATACATCGTCTACCTACAAGAGAAGATTGTCCACCGGTAAAACAAAAAGTCCGCCGCATGAGGCCTGATATGTCAGAAAAGATCAAAGTGGAGGTCATGAAGCAATTCAATGCTGGATTCTTGGTTGTCACTTCTTATCCTCAATGGGTTGCCAACATTGTTCCCGTACCTAAAAAAGACGACATAGTACGAATGTGCGTGGACTATAGAGATTTGAATAGGGCAATCCCTAAAGATGATTTTACACTCCCCCACATCGATATCCTGGTTGACAATACGGCCTAACATAAAGTGTTTTCCTTCATGAACGGATTCTCAGGTTACAACCAAATCAAAATGGAACCTGAGGACATGGAGAAAACTACATTTGTCACACAGTGGGGCACATTCTGCTACAAGGTAATGTCGTTCGGATTGAAGAATGCTGGGGCAACCTATCAACACGCCATGGTAGCTTTATTTCATGACATGATACATCATGAAATAGAGGTCTACGTAGATGATATGATAGCCAGATCACAAATAGAAGAAGAGCACTTGGATCACTTACAAAAGCTGTTTGAGAGATTGAAGAAGTACAAGCTAAGGTTGAATCCAAACAAGTGCACATTCGGAGTACAGTCCGGTAAACTCATAGGTTTTGTCATCAGTAACAAAGGTATTGAGGTCGATCCTACCAATGTTAAAGCAATACAAGAGATGCCTGCTCCTCGTACTGAGAAGGAAGTCAGAGGATTCTTGGGACGCTTGAACTATATTTCCAGATTCATTTCTCATCTAACAGCTACTTGTGAGCCAATCTTCAAACCATTGAAGAAAGATCAAGTAGTCAAATGGAATGATGAATGCCAGGGTGCTTTTGACAAAATCTAAGAATAATTACAAGAGCCTCCTGTGTTGATGCCACCAGTCGAGGAAAGACCATTGATCATGTATCTGACTGTTTTAGAAAACTCAATGGGGTGTGTATTGGGGCAGCATGACGAGTCTGGACGAAAAGAGCACGCTATTTATTACCTGAGCAAAAGGTTTACCGACTGTGAAACCATATATTCACTGCTCTAGAAAACTTGTTGCGCTCTGGCATGGGCTGCTCGCTGGCTAAGACAGTATATGCTGACTCATACTACCTTGTTGATATCTAAGATGGATCCAATAAAATACATCTTCGAGAAGCCTGCTCTCTCTGGGAGAATAGCTAGATGGCAAATGATCCTAACAGAATACGACATACAATATACTACCCATAAAGCTATAAAGGGCAGTGTGCTAGCTGACCATCTCGCTCACCAAGCTGTAGAAGATTAGTAGTCCATGAAGTTTGAATTCCCGGATGAAGACATCATGACATTAGACAACTGTGAAGAAATCAGACCATATGACGGACCTGAACAAGGATCCCAATGGACCCTGTTCTTTGATGGGGCATCCAACGCACTTGGTAATAGTATCGGCGTTGTACTCATATCTCCGGAAGGGTGTCATACTCCTTTTACTTCCAGACTTTGCTTCAATTGTACAAACAACATGGCAGAATACAAAGCGTGCATCTTTAATCTCAGAGCTACCATAGACTTGGGAATAAAATCTTTAGATGTGTTTGGAGATTCAACTTTAGTCATCAGTCAGATCAAAGGGGAATGGGACACTAAGCACCCAAACCTTATTCCTTACAAAGAAGATGTTTTGACATTGCTACCACATTTTGAGAAGATTACCTTCGAGCATTTCCCGCGAGAAGAAAATCAGCTAGCAGACGCTCTAGCCATAATGTCATCTATGTTTAAACTTAATTGGGATAACGAGGCTCCCCAGATCACCATTGGATGAATGGATGAACCAGCACAATGTCACGAGATTAATACTGAAGAAATAGTGTACCAGCCTTGGTTTCACGGAGTCAAGAGTATCTCGAGGCTCAAGAATATCCAGAAGGAGCTTTAATCAATGATAAGAAGTTCTTAAGGAGATTCTCTGCTAAATTCTTCCTTAGTAATGACATCCTGTACAAACGCAATCATGACTCCATTTTGCTTCGATGTATGGATAAGGTTGAAGCTGAAAAGATCATTGCTGAATTACATGAAGGTACTTTTGGTACCCACTCCAGTGGGCATACGATGGCAAAGAAAATCCTACGGGAAGGCTATTATTGGTCTACCATGGAAGCAGATTGCTATCAACACTCTCGGACCTGTCATATGTGTCAAATTTATGCTGACAAGGTGCACGTACCTCCGATTCCTCTGAATGTCTTGACGGCTCCTTGGCCCTTTGCTATGTGGGGAATTGATATGATTGAAGAGATCAAACCGACAACCTCCAATGGACACCACTTCATCCTAGTGGCCATTACATATTTTACAAAGTGGGTTGAAGTAGCCTCCTTCACCTCTGTTACCAAGAATGTTGTTGCCCGCTTCATCAAGCAAAACCTCATTTGCCGGTATGGTATCTCGGAAAGGATCATCACTGACAATGGTATAAATATTTACAACACTATGATCACCGCCTTGTGCGAGCAATTCAAGATTCAGCTTCACAATTCTTCTCCCTATCGGCCAAAGATGAATGATGTTGTCGAAGCTGCAAATAAAAACATTAAGAAGATCGTACAGAAAATGACAGTCACATACAAAGACTGGCATGAGATGCTACCATTCACTCTCCACGGTTATCGTACCACGGATCGCACATCAACCGGGGAAACACCCTATTCTTTGGTTTATGGCATGGAGGCTGTCTTGCCTATTGAGGTTCAGATCCCCTCTCTGAGAATTATGAAGGATGCGAGATTGAATGAAAACGAGTGGATCCAGACTCGACTTGATCAACTGAACTTAATTGATGAAAAGAGACTTACTGCTGTGTGCCATGGTCAGATGTATCAAAAATGGATGATCAAGGCTTTCAACAAGAAAGTCAGGCACCAAGTATATCAAGTTGGGGATTTGGTGATCAAACGTATCATCTTGCCACAAAGTGATCCCAGGGGAAAATGGACTCCTACCTATGAAGGACCATTTGTAATCAAAAACATATTCTCCGGTGGGGCAATGATCTTGACCACCATGGATGGTGACGACCTGCCACACCCTGCAAACGCAGACATAGTCAAAAGATACTACACATAAGAGACCCGCTAGATTGACACACCTAGGAAAAACAAGGGGCATCCCGGCGAACCAAAAGGTTCAGGCAAAAATTAGGGATAAAAAAAAAATATGTACACCCGGGAAGTTGAAAACATGAAAGGGAAACTTGGGCAAAAAAGGGTTTCCCGGTGGACTGAAAACTCGAAAGAGCGGTGCAGGCAAAAGTTAGGGAATTAAAGCGTATGACTATGTCCCGTCGGATCACTTAACGGACGACCTTTGACTTCCACTGACAAACTCAGAGTTTCTGATCAATTCAATCATCTTCGAACGAAGCAACAAATAGATGAGATATTCGGAGATATGAAGGCTATAGTAGAATGGGAACCCCTTGGGATTATTACACATGGCTATCTTTCTTTGTATAAATTTTTCTTGTTGTACGACAACATTCTGTTACTAGAATTTTTGTCCCCTCTGTACAAAATATTTACTCAAATTCAATACAAAGATACCCCTTTGAAAGTGCAAAAACTATTTGTCTTTTTTCTTTACGCTTGTGTTTTGTTTGCAAAAACGTCCAATGATTCATTGATGAACATATGCATTTGAACATAATTACTGTTTACAAATAAACAAAATGAGGAAGATAATTACTGATAGGTTGAAAGAATAGGAAAATGTCTCTAGGCCATTCCATAAGTGATCCCCTACTGTACGCCTTTTAAATCCCCAGCGGAAAAAAATTTAAAATTATTAATCCCCAGTAGAAGTCGTCAAATTTCTCAGGATTCCCCAAGAAGATCTTACAAGTGGTACATGGAATTGCCCTCACAACAGAATTTACTTCTCTCAACAAAAGTTCACCAGTACTTCAACTTCAAGACATGAAAACTCAAACATATCCTCAGCAACATTCCGGGATTTATTTTCCCCAATCAAGAAGCAATACAGCAAATCAGCTCACATGCGCATACATAAGCGTCCATATATATCATAAACATTAATAAAGCAAATACATTGTGTTGTACCCCAAAATTTTCCCTCCCATTTTTCAAAGAAGACACAACCCTAGGGTTTCTCGGATATTCAAATTGGCTCAGAAATCGACCAGACAGATTCTCTTCTGTGGCAGTAAACCAGCAATTAGGGTTTTCTTGCAATTCTCAAAAGAAAATAAGTTTTCAAAGATCCAATTGGCTTTCACAGGTCTTCATGCTTCCTCAAGGTTGTATTTATGATTTCTTCAAGCTACAAGATTTTGAGACGATTTTGTCTGATCATGGTCAAATGTGATGTCCCTCACGGGTTTATCTTCAAAGAATCGGAATAAATTTAAGTTTGGAAAACTTTAAAATTATCAAATCATCACAAGGCATTTGGTTGATTTTGAATTTTCTTAAAACACAGTTTACTGAAAGGATAATGTTTGTTCTCAGAGCATGATTTGTTTGGGACAAGAGATGGAGGTTAAGACTGTCATTTAGGACAATCATGATTGTGGGATCCAGGTTGACCAGATGATTTACGTCCTTAAAACATTTGTTTGGTTAGGAAATGGAATATACAGTGCGTGTTCGTTTGAAATGCAGTTACAAAGTTATTGGGATTACTTGGAATTTAAGTTACCAGACTGGAGCATTTTATTTCAAATATCTTGATTGGGAATTTCAAAAATCAATTAGGATGCGAAGAGAAATTACAAGTTGTTGTTGATAAAAGATTTCAAGTCATAAAATAACACCAGAATACTTCATACTACAACTCAAGATTTTCTCCAATTTCAAACATTGTTACAAAACAATTTATTCTTTTAATTACTTTATGTTTTACAACTTATTGTATTTAAAGATGAATTGGTACAACTATTGGATACAATACAAGAATGATCTTTCTAAGTTACAAAGAAAATCCAAATGAATGTTTGGCCTAGGAGAATTAATCTATGCCTAAGTTTGTTTGAAGATTCAAGTCGTATCAAATTCCTTTGCTTATCTCCATGACTTCCATGCTTGCCACAGATTTCTTGCATTCTTTGCTTTGTCATCTCCAAAATTTGCTCACATGAAAACAAGAAAAAGAAAACATGATTAGTACAAAATTATATGGGCATGAACAAGAAATTTTTCCAAAAGACATTCATCATTAAGGTTTGCAATATGGAATCAGAATACCATTTTATTTCATCACAACCTATTTCCCCTAGTTGCAAATCACAAGAAGGTTACCCTTCTTGGTTCACAAAAAGAAAGAAGAAAAGAAATTCGCAAGCAAACTGTCCAAACAAAATGCTACAAACTGAACCAAACAAAATGCTACAAACTGAACCAAACAAAATGCTACAAACTGAACCAAACAAAATGCTACAAACTGTCCAAACAACATCACAAATAGCAGCGTTACAACAATTCAAACCAACAGCATCAACAAAAAACGAGGCAGCAGTATAGCAAGTAAGCAAATAGCTAAATCAAACAAAATAGCAAAACTTGCTCAAGAAGTCATCATTTTCCAACTACAAACCTTTCAGAATTAGTAAAAAAAGGCAAAAGAGCAAATTGCTTTTTTATTGTCATTGAGAGATAAGAGAGGAAAGAAGTCACCTAGGCTATTGGAATTGCCCAAAATGCACATTTTGCAAAAGCTTTGCTACAAAAGAGGAGCTGCTGCAAACCCAAGAATCAAGAAAATTGCTAAAAAACAAAACCTGCTGTAAGCAAAACCTGTTGTAAGCAAAACCTGTTGTAAAGACCAAAGGCCAAGAGGCCACAACATTTTTGAATAGTCAATATAACAGAAGCATGGGAATTGAGAAAAGGGGCAAAAAATAGAGAAAAGAGAACAAAAACCAGTAATCATCATCAAACAACAAAAACCTGTTAACCATCAAAAGGATCCCAAACACAGTAGCCAACAAAAACCAGTAACAGTAACAAACTACAGAAATCCAGAAAACCTGATAACCATCATTGTTCAAAGAAAATAGAAGAGATTACTGACAAACCAGTGAAACCACGCTCTCGTCCTCATAAAACTTCTGCCACCATTGGAACACCGTCCTCAATCTCGCCTTCCCTTTCTATTTCGCAAGAGAGAAGTTGTAAAGATCCAACAGGTATGAATTTCTCCCCTTTATCATAATTCCATAACATGATTTCCTGCATCTGAAAGAATGAGGTAGTCAGAAACACAACAAAGATGGAATAATCAACAAAATCGTTAAGCTTTAAAAATAACAGAGAAAATATTACCTCTTCAAAAAATCGTTAGAACTTGATTAGGGAGGCGAGAGGGTTCTGCTCCGGCAACAAAGAGTTTTAGGGAGACTAAGGATGAATCAGTTTCGGGTCTCTAAGGTTTAAAACCGAATTCAACAATTAGGGTTTCAAAGATGCAAATCATGGTGAGACAAAGAGGCAAAGAGCGATTTGTTCGCGAAATAAGACAGGGATGGGTTAGTCAGTAAGGATAGAAGGTTTCAGAAAAAGGGAAGAGATGAACGAAGAGGAAGAACATCGCCATTTGAATACAAAATTCCAAACCCTAATTCTGTGTTATCTCTTAATCGTTGGATAAGTTTGGTTTAAGAAACTGGATTCTGTTTTGCTAAACATGAGTTTGGATAGCCCAGCGAAATCCCTTAAGCCCATTTTCGTTTTGATGGCCACACCCCCCTTTGGCTTGTTTTTTGTTACAGCAAATAAACCATTATTTTCTTTGGGCCTCCGCCCCAAATCTTCCATAGGCCCATGCTTCTTTCTTTAATTTGTTTTCTTCTTATATTTTTTTGTTATGCAAAATGCTATTAAAACTTAAAATATACTTTTTTTAAATTAATTTGATTTAGGCTTTGTGATTAAATTTTTATCATTTTTTTTCTTCTTTAATAAACTTTGTTTTAGATTTAATTTACATAATTAAAAAACACCAAAAATAATAATAGAATTTAGTTTTGTCCTTCTTTAATTTATTTTGTTACTTACATAATTAAAAACACAAAAAGATAATGCATACAATTTTAATTTCTTTTAGTCAATTATTTCAT
Source organism: Vicia faba (assembly GCA_948472305.1). Classification (NCBI taxonomy): domain Eukaryota; kingdom Viridiplantae; phylum Streptophyta; class Magnoliopsida; order Fabales; family Fabaceae; genus Vicia; species Vicia faba. The sequence goes on along the minus strand of OX451739.1, from coordinate 439,303,877 downwards.
TTTTAGAATAGGTTTTACTTTCTTCTTATCAAATAAATACTTAAAATTTCATTTCCATATTTTGTTGATTTTATCTCATAGATTATTGTAGCTTTAATAAATCGCACGAAATTCGATTTGGTTGTATTGCTTGTTATTTGGACCTTTCTATCTCATTTGATTCATCCCCATTTGTAAAAATTGTACCCCCATTCCCGAATACTTTGTAATAGCGTAGAATTTAAATTCCCGCAATTTACTGTTTTCCCTATACTGTATAGTAATTAGGCGTGTATGGTAAGATTCAAAAATCAATCTCTAGATGAACTAATCAAAGAATAAAATAATTTGAAACCAACACACTTTTTCACACGCGCACCTCTAGGGTACCCTCGCTCGTTTCCTTGGAAATACAATCATATCCCTCGAATATGAGACGCTCTAGCAATGACCCTTCGATAAAAAAGATCATAGTCCCTCGTTGACCCTCGATGTTGCCTTCGATAAAACGATCTCGTCCCTTACAAAAATTGCTAAAGTGTCTCATAAGTTGCTTTCGATGATTGTAAAATTGACCCGCGCCTGTCCCTTCACATCCAACGATGGGGCTTCTTACCAAATCAATGGTAAGATAGCACCATTAAAAGGAGGAAGAAAAGAACAATTTAAGACCTTTCGAGTAGGTATATTCGCTCTTAGTTACTCGCTTGCTCACGATAAAAACTTTTTACACCTATGCTTTCATTACAAAACATCTTTTCAAAACACTTTCCGAAACACGATTCGCAAACACATCTTTGAACCACTTTTAGAAACAAAACTTTGTGCGCGTTCTTATAGAGACGAGAACCATTACAAAGAGATTTTTTTCAAAATACTTTCAAAGCCCACACCACAAGCACACTGTCAAATGAAAGCAAGTGATCTAAACGAGTAACTAAGAGCCCATGGAAAACCATGGATGAAAAGGGTGCTAATACCTTCCCTTTTAATAATCTACCCACCGAACCCGAGAAATAATCTCGAATGGTCTTTCCTGTTCTTTTTTTTCTTTCCTTTTGGATAAAAGAAAAGTCGGTGGCGACTCTTTCTATCCGCACAAATGCGATCGAAACGCAAAACATCAAGTCAGTTCTCCCACCGTATCACACATTGCATCATACATTTCATGCAACATAACTTTATATTTTAGCTAAAATTTTACCCTTTTCAGAATAAGATTAATAGTTACCATTGACAATAAGCATTCATATATAGTTCAGATACGCTCGAGACACGGATGCCATTCTGATACTCATTCAAATACAACTTTCAAGACACAGTTCAGATACGCTCCAGATATGGATGCCATTCTGATACTCATTCAAATACAACTTTCAAGACACAGTTCAGATACGCTCCAGACACAGATGCCATTCTGATACTCATTCAGATTCAACTTTCAGATACAGTTCAGATACGCTCCTGATATGGATGCCATTCTGATACTCATTCAAATACAACTTTCAAGACAAAGTTCAGATACGCTCCAGACACGGATGCCATTCTGATGCTCATTCAGATTCAACTTCAGATACAGTACAGATACGCTCCAGACACAGATGCCATTCTAATACTCATTCAGATTCAACTTTCAGATACAATTCAGATACGCTCCAGATATGGATGCCATTCTAATACTCATTCAAATAGAACTTTCAAGACACAGTTCAGATACGCTCCAGACACGGATGCAATTCTGATACTCATTCAAATTCAACTTTCAGATACATTACGGATACGCCCATACACGGATGCCATTCTAATACTCATTTAGATACAACCTTTCAGATACAATTCAGATACGCTCCAGACACGGACCCCATTCTGATACTTATTCTTTCAGCTTATAACTTACAATTCAACAAATGTTCTTGGATGGCATCTACAATGCCACCTCTGACAAGATTCTGTCACCTCTCTGAATGACATCTTTAAGCCCATTCCTTCTATCCTCACATCATCGAGTGCAAATTTATGGGCACTCTAGTGTCCAATCATCTTCCACCTTCGAGTCATGAATGGCAAGATTAGCCAATCTAACTCTTCAGGTTTAAGAAGATTGAACAGGGGCAGCTGTTGTGCCCCAAAATTTGCCCTCTCATTTATCAAGACTTTTCTCACAAACTCAAGACTGGATTAGGGTTGACCAGCTCAAGACATCTTATCATGCACTAATCACCCAAAATTAGGGTTTGAGATTGCACAAGGATTTTTGGACTATCAATGCTTCATATGAATTTCAAACATCATTATGGACCCCTAAGATTACTCATGACAAGTTTCAATCCTTGAATCACATTTTTGATCAGTCAATTGGACATTTGACCTAAAAATCAACTGTATTGGGGGAAAAGTCAACCATGGCCAATTTACAATCAAACTTCATAATTTTTTATCCACATCAACATTTTAGACTCATATGTATCATTTGATCAAGTTTGGACCACAACTCTTCAAGAAATTTGATCAAATCATCAAAAGGGCAAAATGGTCAAAATTAGGGTTTTGACTGAGAAAGGGCAATTTCTGATTATTGACCTAGAAAATGACCAATGATTTGAAGCATAAATTCAAGGGTTCAATTGTATCATCTTGACCTAATGACATGGTTCAAAACATTGCAATTTCATTGGATTGACAGATGAAATTTACAGTCAACTGATCAAAAGTCAACTGTATACTGAAAAGTCAAACTTTGACTTTTTGGTCAAAATCAAGTGCCAAGGATCAAAATTCATCAATACATGTAAAAATGTGAAACATGTAAAAAAATTTCTAAGTATAGAAAATTTCTTATTTTTTCTCAACTTTAAGCCAATTTTCCACAATGATACAAGATGATTCAAAGAAAGTTCCCAACATGAAAGTTGTAGATCTCCATGAAATATACAAATCTTCTTCACACTTTTTCTCCTAAAGATGCTTGGATCTCAAGATATAATTTTTTGAATACATGCCCATGAACTAAAATAACTTAGTGAAATTTTGCCCTAATTTAGACAGGTTTTTGACCTAACTTCATGGAAATTTTTCACCTAGTTACAAGAATAATCTTGAAATGAATTTCAAATATGAGTTATAGAGCACATTGCAAGCTTTCCAAAATATCCAAGAACTCCTTGAGATCATTTTTGTTTAAGGAGAATCGAAGAGATGAAGTTGGCAATTTCTCACTTTGATTTCAAGCCATTTCATAAAGAATAAAATTCAAATCTGAACCTATGCTTCCTAATCCTTGCTTTACAGGTCTCAAACTTGTTTCTCACTTCATAATTTAATGCTTACACAGATGATAAAGCCTTAATCCAAGCACAAGAGTCTTTGTCCAAGCTTTAATTCCATAAATGGCACAAAGTTGCCATTGCCATTTTAGAAAAGCATAACTTTTGCAAATTTTCACTTCTTGAGCATTGGACCTGTTTTCTCTATACACACAAGTCCTATAAACCAAAAACAAGTTGTATAGGACTTGTACCAACTCCAAGAAGGCTTGTACAAGCAGGTAGAGACTTGTCTCCTCACCTTGCTTCAAAAGCAAGTAAAAGTGCAAAAATACTATAACTCAAAATCTGTTGAGGAGATGACTTGAAACCTTCTCTATACTTATACACAAACACATTGCAACAAAGGACACGATTTCTCAAGGCCAGAAACTCAAAAAAACTCCCTATCACCAAAAACCTGTCAAAACTTGCAGTTTGAGACCAAGCATAACAATCCAAAAATCTACTCGTGCGTTTCAAGTTTTAATCACTCAAACACTTAACCTACCTCATATCTAAGTGTTCCAGACCATCATCCCTTCACTGTAACTTCTCCTTCTCCATCTGCCATTTTTTATTTTCAAGCTTTCAGGTTGACTTAGATAGAGAGATTCAGGCACTTTCAAAGCAAGGTAAGGATTGGAACACACTCAGGGAGGTTCAGGCAAGCTAAAGGAATCTTCAGGCCTTCATAAATCTCACTCAAACTTCATTCACGGTCTCAGCTGAAAGAGGTAAGAACTCTAACTTCTATCTCTTCATACAGGCATCCATTGGTCACGATTTGTGAAGAAAAAATGTAGATATTATTGTGCTAAAGCCAACCATGTGCATAGGTTTCGTTTCTGATCATTATGTATAGAGAATTTTAGAGTTTAAATTTCTGTGAAAATTAGGGTTGAAATTAGGGCCTTTGAAATTAGTTGTGATCATTGATTGTTAGTTTACATGAGTTACATGTTTGAAATCGTGGGAAAGAGTACTATCATTTTCATGTTGGAAGTTTCCATTTTCATGGAGAAATGAGAAAGATACAGAGGTTCTGGCCAGCTTGAGGAAGAAGATGAAGTACAGGGCAAGGAGGCTTTATGTGTTATGTATTTTTTATTTCATATGAACTAACGGATGTACAACCACCCCAGTGGCAAGGTAGCGCGCTGGAAATGCATAGGTCATGGGTTCGAACCTTGGCGCTACCTTTTGCATTTTCATATTTTCCAGTTTCATTTTTTTTTGCCATTTTTGCAGCGTAGGCTCAACTACTGGGCTTCATTTTTTTTCCTGATACTTACATCCTGTTTACTCAGGATACCCCCTGGGCCATGCATTTTATTTATTTGTTTTTATTTTCATTTTTATTTTATTAGATATTTTCTTTAACTTAAAAAAATCATAAAAATATAAAATATGATAGATATTGCATTTTTGATTTATTTTATTTTTATTTTCACATGAAAAATATATTTTTATTTTATTATATACTAACTATTTTTCTTAAATAAACTTGTAAAAATAAAATAGACTTAGATATATTTTTATTTATTTTTCTTCATACTTGTAAATATTTATTTTGACATATAAAAGACTAAATATTTTCATAAATATTATTTTTTATTTTTTATGCAAAAATACACAAAGATAATACTTAAAGAACTTTATTTTCTTTTAAATTAGAAATTAGGGTTAGTCACTTTTTCAAGAAATAATTTCCTTTTCTTAAAATTTTTAGGATTAGGTCAAAACTGTTTTGCATATAAAAACGAAGTAAAAATATTTTTCTTGTATACATACCATTGCATATTTATATTGTATATTATTTATTCAAATATTTGTACAAATTCGATTTGGTTGTAATAGCTTAATTAGGTTTACATTATTGCAAATCCCCATTCATAATTTGTATTCCCCCTTCCCATAAATTGCTGTAATAGCATAGTAATCTTTAAATTATGCAATTTACCGGTTTTGTATACCACGCTAGTAATTAGGGTTTGTATGGAAAGATAAAAACAAATCAAATAGAAAACCCTAATCCAAGACAAAACCAAGCATGAAAATAACACACTTACACACAAGCATCCTTAGGGTTACTCCACTTGGTTGCCTTACATAAAAATGGTCATATTACACATGTGAAGTATCTTGGTAAAAAACAAACAAATATAAGATCATAGTCCCTCGATGACGCTATTCAAAGTTGCCTTATAAAATGATCTTAGTCCCTCAAAAAATTCTAAGATACTTTGCAACATTGCTAATCATGGCTATACGATGACCCATGCCTGTCCCATTTACATCCAAAGATAGGGTTGCTTACCAAATGAATGGTAAGACAACAATATCAAAGGAAAAGAAAATAAACAAGAAATACATTTGAGTAGGTAGATTACTTCTAGTTACTTGCTCCATTTCAAACAACTATCCTTTCTATTTTCAAAACAAACACACACATTTCCAAACATCTTACAAAGATTGAAAAACATTTTCAAAAAGACAAACATCTTTGTATACATTCTTACGAACGAGAATCATTACAAAGATTGCCTAAACAATGGCCTCTTTTACAAAATACTTTCAAAACCACACAAAGCACAATTTCAAACAAAAAGCAAGTGATCTAGCAAGTAACTAAGAGCCCGTGGAAAACCATAGATGAAAAGGGTGCTAATACCTTCCCTTTTCATAATCTACCCCCCGAACTCAAGAAATAATCTCAAAGGTCTTTCCTGTGCTTTTTCACCTTTCCTTTTGGATAAAAGAAAAGTCGGTGGCGACTCTTGCTAACCGCAACATTTGCGATAAAGCACAAAACCCTCAAGTCAGTTCTCCCACCGTATCATAGTTGGTTCCTGCAATGTTACCGATGTCGGGGTCAACCTTCTCAAAAATTGAATCTTCATCAGCCAGCCAATCCTGCTTGACATCATGATAGTATACGTCGCCCCCATAGTTCCAGGGGACATTTTTATCTCAGGAGTACGGGATCGGTTCTGGCATAGTAATTATCAGTGGAGTCACCTTAGGAACAAATGTAATCCTAATGGGTCTTTTGGTGGAGACCCTGGAAGGATTGGCGGAAATGGTTACTATTGAAACATCTTTGTAAGAAATGGTGGGAACGGGAGTCTTCTCAAACAAAATCTCGTTGTCATCCATTAGGTGTTGGACACCTGCTTTCAATAAATGACAACCAGTTGGTAGGGATAAACAGAGGTGGCAGCCTTCGCCACAACCCAGAAATAAACCGGCCTTCAACAGGTTCCTCTTGACAGTTAGGAGAGGAGTAACAAGTTCATCAACAACAGTAACAAACACATCATCTTCAACAGCGTTAACATCACGGCCATGCTTGGGCATAGGAGCAATGATAACATTTGGGATCTCAGGAGCATCAAATTCAATTTATTTTGCCTCGAGAAGGTCTTGCACCTTGTTTTTCAAAGCCCAACTTTTGTTGGTATCATGGCCTGGACTTTCTGAATGGTAAGCACAACGAGCATTAGGGTTGTAATGAGGAGATGCGGTGTTGGGATTCTTCGGGGCTTCCTTCAAAGTTACCAGATTAGATCTCAATAAATATGGCAGGACTTGAGACAGTGTCATATTTGTCCTGGTAAATTATCTTATTGGTCTTTCCGTTCTAGGTTGGTTGCTCCTTTGTTGAGTAGGTGCAGGCTTAGGGATCATAATGGCCCCTACCGTTGGACGGTGTTCAGTTCTATCCTGATTCCTTTGAGGGTACATGGCACCCACCCCCTTCTTCCCAATAAATGGTTTTCTCACGACACTGGAGGATGCGTCCTTTTGGATCTTCCCACTCTTAAATCCAGCTTCCACTCTTTCCCCAGTCAAGATTAATTCAGTGAAGCCAGTTGAGGAGCTTCCAATTAGATGATTAAAGAAAGGATCGAACAGGATACCCAAAAAAATTTCTACTAGCTCCCTATCAGACAGGGGAGGCTGGACTCTTCCTGCTAAGTCCCTCCATTTCTAAGCGTAGTCTTTGAAACCCCCGTTCGAACCCATAGTCAGACTTTGGAGTTGAGTACGGGTGGGAGCAAGGTCTGCATTGTATTGATACTATTTATAAAAAGCAGCGGCAAGGTCTTCCCAATTATGGATATTGGCCCTCTCCAGTTGATAAAACCAATCTAGCTGAGTCCCGGATAGACTATCTTGAAAGAAGTGGACCCATAAATCTCTGTCAACAGTGTGAGGTTGTATCTTCCTCAAATAAGATCGGAGGTGCATCTTGGAACACGAAACCCTGTCGTATTTAGAAAACACATGTGCCTTGAACTTTGGTGTAATAACAATCCCAGACACCAAACCCAGCTCTTCAAAGTCCATCCCGAGCACTTTCTGAATCTACATTTCACTTAGACGCTCTTTCAGATGTTTGTATTTGTCGTCAGCCGAAGGATACTGCTCTTCAGAGTAATCATCTTCTTCTTCCTCTTCAGATTCTGGATGGAAAATCACTTCCTTGTTTTTACCTTCTTGATTATCCTTTTCACCTGATGATGTTGCAAAGTCTAGGGTCCGTCTGGCTGGCTCTGGGAACCTTCTTCCTAGATTCAAAACACTGGTTGGTTTCTTTGCTTTCTTCTTCTTTTCTTCGATCAACAAAGTTTTTAAATCCTCTTATCCTTTTGCCAAAGTCAAGAACATTTGTTGAAACTGAGCATTCTACGCCTGGAGATCTTTTACTGTCTGCTCAAGATCCATCTTACTGAAATAAATAGTAGAAAGATAAGGAGACCTGTTGTAAGAAACATGTTTGTGTTATGATGAATGAAGATGCATATGCAATGATTTCAAGGAAATTAGAGATTTAAATTTGCTTTAGAAAAAAAGGAACACACGTTATATTAATAAATCAAAGTTTGAGCACATCATGCCTCTTTGAGCTTACAACGAAAGAAATAAAATATAAAATTCTAAGACAAAAAAGTTGAACGCATCCTCTTTGGTGCGATGTAGGCGTTTAGACTCCGCTCCTCATGAAGCTTCTTGGTGAGTTCCAGAACCTTATTCTTGTTGGCGTAGAATTGGGCCTCGAAAGTGTCTCGCTCCCCTTTAAGTTGTATCCAATCCCTTTGCAAGTCTTCGAGAGAGGTGGGCATGTTGGGATGAAGGATAGTGTATGAGACATCTCCTTCCACAATAGGCTCTATGATAACTGGGAGAATAGAGGGGTAAGGTATCATAAGACTTTGAGCACGAGCCCATACCCATTTGAGATAAGGCTCAAGAGGGATGGAATTCTTGTGCCCCAGTGTCTTGCTATCAACTCTATGTACCATGCCCCAAGCTCGCATGAACCTTTTGCGGTAATCCTGAGCATCATTGTTGTAGTCGAAGATGATTCCTTGAATAAGTGCATCATGATGACCATCCCTTCTTGCATATCCAAAATTTCGTAGTGCCAAACAAGGATTGTAAGTGATTCCTCCCCTAATGCCTAAAAGAGGGACATTAGGGAATTCTCCGCATCGATCAATGATGGTAACATTCTCCAATAATCGGGGACACCAATGAATGCCTGAATGTGTAAGAGTCATTAGCCTTTGAGACCATCTCAAACCCTGCTCATTCTTCAAAGCGGATCGGGGTAGGTGCAAAATAAACCACCTATCCAAAAGAGGTGTGCAACACATAAGGGTTCCTCTCCTCTTGACAGTGCGAGTATGCAACGAATGTAGGATATCTCTGAGAAGAGTAGGTATCAGATTAAGTGACAGGAAAATCTTAACCGCATTCACGTCTATGAGCTGGTCCGGATTAGAAAACAGTACCAAACCATATATGAGAAGGGCTAACACCTCTTCAAAATCTTGTAAGTCCAAGGTATCCCAAAAATGATGAGCTTTCTCAAACAAGAACTTAGCCAGAAAACCCCTGACACCTCTCCTGGTTTCCCAATTTGCTGCTACGTCAGACCGTTGTAAGGATAGAGCTTTAGCAATATCTTCAGGTTTAGGGTCTCTTCCCATACCATTTAAAGGTACCTCATTAATTATATGCACCCCCAACAATAGAGAAAACTCCTCCATAGTAGGCACTAACTGATAATCTGGAAAAGTGAAGCAGTGATGTAGAGGGTCGAAGAATTGAAAGAGCACCTTTAACATTTCTTCATCAGGGTTTGTAGTGACCAAGCTAAGAAGTCGTCCATGTCTTTCAGTGAATGGAGAGCTTTCGGGAACCCTTGATACCAAATCCTTAAGCTGAGGAGGTACTTTTACCAGACTGACTTGGATAGAGAATCTGCGGGCGAGAGCCATGTCCTACAAAACAAGACAAAAATAAACCCTAAGAATCCTTGAAATGGTTAGTATGACATTGTTGTACCCCAAAATTTTCCCTCCCATTTTTATTTAAGATACTATCCTAGGTCTTCTCGAATACTCAATTTGGCTCAGAAGTTTGATCAGACAGATTCTCTTCCTAGGCAGTAAGTCAACGATTAGGGTTTGACGTTTCTCAAAGAAAATTGATTCTTCAAGGTTTCAAATGGTCTTCATAGAACTTCATGTCTCTTCAAGGATGTTCATGCCGAGTTTCAAACCTCGCATTGCAAGTTTTCTCAGTCAATGGTTCAAACGACTGAAAATGACTCCATTGACCCAAAAGTTGACCTTTTGCGAGACCAAGTTCAAGAGACTGTAAATTCTTCATTATTCGATATTTTTGAGCGGTTCTTCTTGCGTATGACTCACCTCAATGTTATCTCCCATTTCTCTTCACAAATCAAGAGATGATTACGTGTAGAAGATCACCAAAATTTGAATGTGTTAGAAGTCACTTCATGGATTTTGACATAATCTTAAGTAATTGTCGCCTGGTTTCTAAGAATTGTGATTTCCTCAAATTACAAGATCTTGCGACAATTATCTCCACATATGGTTATGTGATACGGTGGGAGAACTGACTTGAGGTTTTGCGTTTGTGTTCGCAAATGTTTCGGTTTAGCAAGAGTTTCCACCGACTTTTTATTTTATCCAAAGGAAAGGTCAAAAAAGCACATGAAAGACCTTTGAGATGTTTTCTTGGGTTAGGGGAGTAGATTATGAAAAGGGAAGGTGCAAGCACCCTTTCCATCCATGGTTTTCCATGGGCTCTTAGTTACTTGTTTAGATCACTTGCTTTTGCTTTTCAATTGTTTGAAATGGTGCTTTGTGTGTGGTTTTTGAAAATGCTTTGAAAAAGAGGCCTTGTCTAGGCAACCTTTGTAATGATTCTTGTTCGAATATATACAAAGGTGTTTGTCTTTTGAAAATATATTTCAATGTTTGAAAGTTTTTTTTGGGAAATGCTTTGAAATTGTGTTGTGAAGTGTGTTTGAAAATAGCAAGGATGTTTTGCAAGTTTTGTTCAAGTAACTAAGAGTTTGTCTACCCTATTTTTACTCAAAGATCTTTCCTACACATTTTTAACCCTTTTGACAGTGTTGTTTTACCATTGCATTTGGTAAACAACCTTGTTATTTGGATGTTAAACGGGACAGGCGCGGGTCATCGTATTGACCATGATAGCAATTGTGCTAAGTATCTTTAGCAAATTTTTGAGAGACTATATCATTTTGTATAGGCAACCAAGATAGCGTCATCGAGGGACTATGATCTTTTGTTTTGTTTTTGTTTTGCCAAGATACTCAACATGCATAACATAGTTATTTTCAAGGCAACAAGTGGATGAAACCCTAAGGGTTCATGTGTGCATTGTGTTGTCAATTTTCATGCTTTTTTGTCTTTGTACTAGTCAAGCTATTTGTTTTGATTTTGGATTTTTGCATATAAACCCTAATCTCTAACATGGCATATTTGAAAGCATAAAGTGCGTAAAATAAATCTACACTATTACAACATTTGATATGGGGAGGGGGGGATACAATTTTGAATGGGGAAGTATTTGCAAGAAAAATAAAACCCTAATATTTACTATTACATCTAAATTGAATAAATGGTACAAATAAATAAAATAGGCAAGTATTTAAATGGTCAATTAAATAAATATGCAAAATCTTATGAATATGCAAAAAATGTTTTTTTGTTTATTTTTATGTATGTAAAAAATAAAATATTTAATGGTCATATAAAAAAAGAAATAAAAGATTTTTTTATTAAGGGTAAAAACCCTAATTTTCTTTAAGAAAGTATGTTTATTAATATTATTTATTTATGTATAATAAAAAATAAAAATATATTCAAGTGTCAAAAAGTAAAATATATTAGAAAGAAAAATATTTTTATGTATTGTTTACAAGCTTTTATTTGAGAAAATAAATAGTATATCTAATTAATAATTATTTTCATGTTACAAAAATAAAATAAAATATAAAAATAAATGTGAAAATTTATTAAAAAAATGATTTTGGTATTTTTTATGTTTAGAAAATATAAAATAAAATCAGAAATGAAAAATAAATAGAAAAATATAAACAAATAAAGAAATGAGCCAGGGGGGTGCAGTCAGCAATGCAGGAGGTGCCAAAAGTGAGAAACAAAGGCCCAGCCCAATTCCAAACTTCATCTTCAACCTTTTGTTCAAAAATGCGTGCGCCTGTACAAAATATCCAGATCCTGCATAAGTGCTCTAATGCAAAAACTCATAACATCAATGTTGTAGCATTTTTCAAGACGATTTCAACCATATAAGAAACTTAATCTAACTCTCAAAGACCAGAGAGAATTTCTCTGGCCCTAATTTCTAACCTAACTTTTTCAGGAAGTTCATGAATCAAATTCTCTTAACACGCTTAATTTAAATGAAAACTGAGCATATGTACAACTTCATGGCTATGAGTACTACATTTTTTATTCACAAACCTAAGCCTAATGATTCCTAAATAGAGAGATAGGAAGTTGACAAAAACCTGTTTCAGTTGAACTCGTGTATGGCAATATGGAGCTTTTCAGTGAGACTTAAGGTGCTTGGGAGCTTGCCTGAACTTCCTCTAACCTTCCCCAATGCTTAGTTTGCTTTGGATGTGCTTGAACAAGCCTGTGGAAGTCAACCTGCACAAGCTGAAAACAAAAATGGTGAAGCTTGCAAATGGAGTTACATTTCAAGGCCAATGGTTGGGATAGCTTGGATAGGCTATATGGAATGTGTTTGAACAGGTTTGGGGCAAAACGCACGAGGGGTTTTTGCTATGGGACTCCAAGTGCAGAAGCTGCCCTGTTTTTGCAAGAGGAAGGTGATTTGATGTTCAAGAGTGTTTGAGGGATGAAAGGCTCGTGTTTCAGGCTTAATTCAATCTCAAGAACTTGTTTCAAATGCTTTCTAAGCTTGGTTATAACAGATGTGCCAGTTTTCTTGATTTTGGCAAGTTTCTTGTATTTTAAGCAAAAGTAAGCCATGATGCAAGACAAGCCTGTACAGGCTATCTATCAGCTTGAACTTTACAATCTTGGCCCGCTCAGTTTATGGATATTGTGTGTTGTACCATATCTTGTTCAAGGCTCAAGGATTCTATTTGACATAAAGCAAATTTGACAAAAATGGCAATGTTGCCTTTTTGCTATTTTAGGATTAATTCTTTGTGTAATCCTCCCATGACCAGAACAAAGCCTCAAACCAATGGATTTGCATTTAATTATTGAGTATGGAAGGGTTTTGGGACCTGTAATCAAGTATAAACAAGGCTGATTAGAGTTTGCAACTTGTATCAATATGAAAATGTCATGGATCAAAAGTGAGTTTTTGCCAACTTCAAGCCTTCGATTCTCCCTAACCACAAATGCTTTTGGAGAGTTTTTGGACATTTTAGAAATCTTGTAACATGCTCTACAATCAATATTTGAAATGCATTTTGAGATTCCAAGTGGAACTAGGTGAAAACTTTCATGAAGATGGGTCAAAATCCTGCATAAACTAGGGCAAAATTTCACTAAGTTAAAAGTTTCATGAACCCTTGTTCCAAAAATCATAACTTGAGATCCAAGCTTATTTTGAGAAAACTTTGTGAATAAAAGTTGTATATTTTATGGAGGAATACAACTTTCATGTTAGAAGTTTTGTTTGAATCCAATTGCATCATGGTGAAAATGTTGGGCAAAGTTGGGAAAAATTAAGAAAATTTCATAACTTTGAAAAATTCTAAGTTATGAAATTTTTCAATCTTAAACCTTAATTTGCAAAATTAGGTTTCTTGATGAACAAGTTTCATGTTTTGACACATCTTGATGAAAAATGACCCTTGGCTCTTGATTTTGGCCAAAAAGTCAAAGTTTGACTTTTTAGTGTATAGTCAAATTTTGATCAGTTGACTGAAAAATTCATCTGTCAATCCACTGCAATTGAGATCTTTTGAACCTTGTGAATAGGTCAAGATGATGCCATTGAGTCCTTGAATCCATGCTTGAACCCAATTTGCCATTGGCTAGGTGAAAAGTCAGAAATTGCCCTTCTGCAGTCAAAACCCTAAAAATGACCATTTTGCCCTTTTGGTGATCTGATCAAATTTCTTGAGGAGTTGTGGTCCAAACATGATCAAAAGGTTCATATAAGCTTATAATGTTGATATGGATCAAAATTTATGAGTTTTGACTGTAAATTGGCCACAATTGACTTTTTCCTCAATACGGTTGATTTTTAGGTCAACTGTCCAATTGACTGGGCAAAAATTTGATTCAAGGCTTGAAACTTGGTATGAGCAATCTCATAAGTCCAACATGAAGCATAAAAGTCACTTTGAGCATTGAAAATCCAAAAATCCTTGTGCAAACTCAAACCTTAATTTAGGTCAACAGTGCAAGGAGATGTCTTGAGTAGAGGAAACCCTAGCTTGGTCTTGAGTTGAAAGAGTCTTGTGAGGAGAAATCTTGATAAAATGAGAGAGAAAATTTTGGGGTACAACAGCTGCCCCTGTTCAATCTTCTTGAACCTGAAGAGTTAGATTGGCGAGTTTTCCTTTCGTGACTCGAAGGTAAAAGAGGATTGGACACTGGAGTGGCCGTAAATTTGCACTCGTCAGAGTAGTTAAGGGAATGGGCTTAAAGATGCCATTTGGAAAGGTGCGACAGAATCTTGTCGGAGATGGGCTTAAAGATGCCATCCAAGAAAATTGATCGCATAAGAGATTCCTCTGCGAGGGCCCGTACACCTGTTGTTGCGGAGGACTACGTCGGGGAATGCTGATCTCTGTCGTGGTAGAAATAGAACTTCAGCCGTCTATTATTTTACTGGGGAGTCACTCTTGGTTGAAGAGGTGACAGTGAACGGCTATCTGGTCAACATCCAGGCTTTACAGTCTTGTATTGCCATCTGGTCAACATCCAGGCTTCACAATACTTTACTTCCTATCTGGTCAACATCCAGTCTTCAGAAGAGAATCAAATGGTTATCCGGTCGCCTCCAGGTTTCCCTTTGACTTCGGGGCCCACCAATATCAGGTTGAATCCAGGCTTCAAGGTAACCGGCTAAGTAAACTGTTATTTGGTCAACGTCCAAGTTTCACAGTATACCTTACTGTTATCTGGTCAACATCCAGGTTTCACAGTGTATCTTACTGTTATCTAGTCAACATCCAGGTTTCACAGTGTTGTATTGCTATCTGGTCAACATCCAGGTTTCACAATACTTTATTTCCTATCTGGTCAACGTCCAGTCTTCATAAGAGAATCAAATGGTTATCCGGTCAACATCCGGGTTTCCCTTTTGATTTTGGGGCCTACTAATATCCAGTTGAATCTGGGCTTCAAAGTAAATGGCCGAGTAAATTGATATTTGGTCAACGTCCAAGTTTCACAGTATACCTTATTGTTATCTGGTCAACATCCAGGTTTCACAGTTTTGTACTGCTATCTGGTTAATGTCCAGACTTCACAATACTTTTCTTCCTATTTGGTCAATGTCCAGTCTTCAGAAGAATTTGCAGGGGATTAAACCATCTTCCAGTCGATCTCCGGGCTTCAGTATAATCAAGATAAAATCTGGTCGGATCAAGGCTTCATAACTGGAACATGAATTTCCCCCTTGATTAGAATAAGCAAACAAGAGAGCATCTATGTGTGGAGCGTCTCTAAGCCGTTTTCTGAGCTTTGAATATCTGTCTTAGGTAGCTATCAATTTCATCCTGAAAAGGGTAGACTGTTAGCTGAAACACAAAGTTATGTTGCATGAAATGTACGATGCAATAAGATGTGTTTTATCAAATGTTTATGATATATGAATGTAATGTATGCGCATGTAAGCTGATTAGATGTCTTGCTGAGGAAAATAAATCCTGGATAGTTGGAGATAATAAAAATCTTTGACTGTTGTCGAGGAAAATAAATTCATGACCGCTGTTGGAGACTCGAGATCTTTGACAACCTATGTGGGGAGAAGCTAAACTACTGGGGAGATCAGGAGTTTGGATTGTATGCCAATCTACTGGGGGCTTCAAGAGTGAGGATCTCTGTTCTGTTGGGGGTATCAGGAAAACTGAATACTTTCCGCTGGGGATCAATAGATCAAAGTTTCTTCTCCGCTGGGGATCATTAGATCAAAGTTTCTTCTCCGCAGGGGATCTTAATGACATGCTGATTTGATTGTGGCGACTTTACTGGGGAGAAAAAATAACTCTCTGAGGAATTATCTGGTTTTAAAAACGACTCTCCGGGGAAAATGGAGGAAACTGGATGGTCTCCATTGGTGTTCAAAGGTTGAAGGTTTGAATTTGTTGGGGAAGAAAATTTCATCCTCACTGCGGGTTTTTAGTTCAAAGTTTTTCTCCGCTGGGGATTGGGAGCTTGAAAACTCAAACCTGATGGGGATTTTTGAAACTTAACTCCGCTGGGGATATGCGTTTCAAGTCTTTAGTTCCGCCGAGGATCTGGATGATGTATTATAGGGGATTTCTCTTGGAATTGCCTAAAGACATTTTCCTATACTTTCATCCTATCAGTAATTATTTTTTCTCATTCTGTTTTATTTGTAAGCAGTGATTATATTCAAATGCATATGCTCATTTAATAAATCATTGGATGTTTTCAAATAAAACACAAGTGTAAAAAAAGAAAGAAAAGGCAAACAATTTTCTGCACTTTGAAGTATCTTTGTATTAACTTTGTGTAAGTATTTTATACAAATGAAACAGACATCCTAGTAAGAGAATATTGTCATAAAATTGAGAAAAAATTTATACAAAGAAAGATGGTTATGTGTAACAATTCCATGGGGTTCCCATTCTGCTATAGCCTTCGCAACTCTGAGTATCTTGTCCATTCGTCGCTTCGTCCGCAGATGATTGGATTGATCAGAAACCCGGAGCTTGTCCGTGAAGAGATTGTCCTTAAAGTGATCCGACGAGACATAGTCATACGCTTTAATTCCCTAACTTTTACCTGGATCGCCCTTTCAGGTTTTCGATCCACTGGGAAACCCTTTTTTACCCAAGTCTCCCTTTCGGGTTTTCAACTTGCCGGGTGTATGATTTTTTTTTGTTTATCCCTAATTTTTGCCTGAACCTCCCTTTCGGGTTTTCGATTCACCGGGATGCCCATTTTTTCCCAAGTCGCCCTTTTGGGTTTTCAACTTGTCGGGTCGTTTATGCGTAGTATCTTTTGATTATGTCTGCGTTCGCAGGGTGCGGCAAATCGTCGCTGTCCATGGTGGTTAGAATCATAGCCCCACCAGAAAAAATGTTTTTGATCACAAATGGTCCTTCGTAAGTAGGAGTCCACTTTCCCCTGTGATCACTTTGCGGCAAGATGATCCGCTTGATTACAAGATCTCAGACTTGATACACCTGACGTCTGACTTTCTTGTTGAAATCCTTGATCATCCATTTTTGATACGTCTGACCATGACAAAAAGTAGTAAGTCGCTTTTCGTCAATCAAATTAAGTTGATCAAGCCGGGTCTGAATTCAATCGTCTTCACTTAAGCCAACATCCTTCATAATTCTCAAGGAAGGAATCTGAGCCTCCATATGTAAAACAACTTCCATGCCATATACCAAAGAAAAAGGGGTTGCCTCAGTTGAAGTACACGCCATGGTACGGTATCCGTGCAGAGAAAACGGTAACATCTCATGCCAGTCCTTGTAGGTGACTGTCATCTTTTGAATAATCTTCTTGATATTTTTGTTCACAGCTTCAACAACACCGTTCATCTTTGGTCGATAGGGAGATGAATTGTGATGTTAAATCTTGAACTGCTCGCACAGAGCGGTGATCATAGTGTTGTTCAGGTTTGTACCGTTGTCCGTGATGATCCTGTCGGGGATACCATACCGGCATATGAGGTTCTGCTTGATGAAGCGGGCAACCACATTCTTTGTAACGGAGGCGAAGGAAGCTGCTTCGACCCACTTGGTAAAGTAATCAATGGCCACCAGGATGAATCGGTATCCATTGGATATTGTAGGCTTGATCTCTCCAATCATGTCAATACCCCACATTGCGAATGGCCAAGGAGCTGTTAGGACATTGAGAGTAACTGGAGGAATATGTACCTTGTCCGCATAGATTTGGCATTTATGACAAGTACGAGAATATTGATGACAGTCAGCTTCCATGGTAGACTAGTAGTAGCCTTCCCTTAGAATCTTCTTAGCCATCGTATGTCCGCTCAAGTGGGTGCCAAATGTGCCACTATGCAGTTCAGTCATGATCTGCTCAGCTTCAACCTTGTCCACACAACGAAGAAGAACGCAATCATGGTTGCGCTTGTATAGGATACCATTGCTCAGGAAGAACTTGGCAGCAAATCTCCTTAAGAACTTTTTGTCATTGACTGAAGCTCCTTTAGGGTATTCTCGAGTCTTGAGATACCTTTTGATTTCGTGAAACCATGGTTGGTCTACTACTTCTTCGGTATTAATCTCGTGACAATGTGCAGGTTCGTCCATCCGCTCAATGGTGATTTGGGGAGCCTCATTATCCCAGTTAAGTTTAAACATGGAAGACATTGTAGCTAGAGCATCCGCTAGCTGATTTTCTTCTCGCGGGAAGTGCTCGAAGGTAATCTGCTCGAAATGAGGTAGCAATGTCAGGACATGTTCTTTGTATGGGATGAGGTTAGGATGTTTAGTGTCCCACTCTCCTTTGATTTGACTGATAACCAAAGCAGAGTCTCCAAACACAACCAAAGATTTGATTCCTAAGTCGATCGCAGCCTTGAGCCCGAAGATACAAGCTTCATACTCAGCCATATTGTTGGTGTAGATGAAGCAGAGTCTAGCGATGAAAGGTGTATGGCAACCTTCTGGAGAGATAAGTACCGCGTTGATACCGTTGCCAAGTGCATTTGAAGCACCATCAAAGTACAGGGTCCATCGGGATCCTTGTTCAGGTCCGTCATACGGCCCGTTACCTTCAATGTTGTCCAATGTCATAATGTCTTCGTCGGGAAAGTCGAACTTCATGGATTGGTAATCTTCGACAGCTTGATGAGCTAGATGGTCAGCTAGTACACTCCCCTTTATAGCTTTTTGGGTCGTGTACTGGATATCATACTCAGTCAGGATCATTTGCCATCTAGTGATTCTTCCAGATAAAGCAGGCTTTTCGAAGATGTACTTGATCAGATCCATCTTAGAAATCAGCAGAGTGGTATGTGTCAACATATACTGCCTTAGCCGGCGAGCAGCCCATACCAAAGCGCAGAAAGTTTTCTCGAGCAGTGATTAGCGAGTCTCACAGTCGGTAAACTTTTTGCTAAGGTAATAAATGGCATGCTCTTTTCGACCAGACTCGTCATGTTGGCCCAGTACGCACCCCATTGAGTTATCCAAAATAGTCAGATATATGATTAACGGCCTTCCTTCGACGGGTGGCATCAAGATAGGAGGTTCTAGCAAATACTCCTTGATTTTATCGAAAGCAACTTCACAGTCATCATTCCATTCAACCACCTGATCTTTCTTCAACAGCTTGAAGATTGGTTCACAGGTAGATGTTAGATGAGAAATGAACCTTGCAATGTAGTTTATCCGTCCCAAGAAACCTCTGACCTCCTTATCAGTGCGAGGGGCAGGCATTTCTTGTATGGCTTTGACTTTGGTAGGATCAACCTCAATGCCTTTGTTGCTGACGATGAATCCCAAGAGTTTACCGGACCTGACTCTGAAAGTGCACTTGCTAGGGTTCAGTCTGAGCTTATATTCCTTCAACCTGACAAACAGCTTTTGCAGATGGTCGAGGTGTTCTTCTTCTGTCTGTGAATGGGCTATCATGTCGTCTACGTAGACTTGGATCTCATGATGTATCATGTCATGAAACAAAGCTACCATGGCTCGCTGATAGGTTGCCCCGGCATTCTTCAGTCCGAATGGAATCACTTTATAGCAGAAGGTACCCCACTGCGTAACAAAAGTAGTCTTCTCCATGTCTTCGGGGCCATTTTGATCTGGTTGTATCCCGAAAATCCGTCCATGAAAGAAAATACCTTATGTTGAGCTGTATTGTCAACCAAAATGTCAATGTGTGGTAGTGGAAAGTCATATTTAGGGCTAGCCCTGTTTAAGTCTCTGTAGTCCACGCACATTCTCACTTTGCCATCTTTCTTAGGCACGAGCACAATGTTAGCAATCCATTGTGGATAGGAAGTAACAGCAAGAAACCCGGAACTGAACTGCTTCATCACTTTGGCTTTAATCTTCTCAGACATATCAGGCCTCATTCGGTGGACTTTCTGTTTAATTGGTGGACAGTCTTCTCTTATAGGGAGACGGTGAACCACAATATCTGTGTCGAGTCCCGGCATGTCTTCATAGGACCAGGAGAAGATCTCAACATATTCATTCAACAGCTGAACTAAACGCTCTTTGACATTTGGCTTTAGGTTGGCACCCACTTTAACCTCTCTTTTGTCTTCGGTAGTACCCAAGTTGATAGTCTCTAATAGCTCTTCATAGGGCAGAATAGCCATTTCTTCCTGTTGTAGAAGTCTAGCCAACTCTCCAGGCACTTCACAGTCTTCTTCACCTTCGTATTCGGCATGATTGACCAGATCTTCAGAGTCACTGAAGGCCAAAGCAGAATTGTTAACCATGGAATCCAGAGTGGATGGGTACCTGCATTTTGTGAGTGTGGGTGTGTGTAAGGGATAGCCACCTTTAAACAAATAAAATGTAAAAAGAAAGAAAATAACATAAAAGTTTATATATGAAAACGTCCATGGTTCATTAAAAATGGCATATGAAAATGAAGAATCAAAACCCTTACAAATGGACCTATATGCCCCGGGTAAGGCACAAGGCAAAAAGAGTGTACGAATTGTTTATTAATTATTACAGACCAACTGAAAATGCTCAAAAGATAAATTATTGATTGATAAAAGTAATGGGAACGAAGTCTTTTGCCTCCCAGTTGTTCAGTCCTCCTTCAATGGTCGGGAAAATCCAATCTTCAAAATTACTCTCATCTTCCGCATCTTCCAAAGCATGAACTCCGTGATGAGTGATCTTTAATGGTGGTCCTCCAGCCCGGGAGCGACGCACAGCCTTCTGACTAGCAGCAGTGAAACCCAAACCGAACTTATCTATCTTGAAAGGAAAATCTGGTAGCTGACCCCATAATGTACTTCCTCCTTCCTCGATCACAGCCTTCGCATCTTTAAGGGATGGCATCTGGGACACAGGCTTGGTAACTGAAGGCACAGAAGTTATTGTCTTGGCCGTCGCAACTTCAGGAGAAACCTCTTCAAAGTGTTGGAAAGGTGTTTCTATGAATTCACCATCTAACTCCACATAGCGGAAAGAGTTAAGGTGGCTTATCATATACTCCTCCTCACCATGAACTGTTGTGATTTTTCCCTGAACTGGGTATTTGAGCATTTTGTGTAGACAAGAAGTGACTGCCCCAACGTTGTGGATCCAAGGCCTTCCCAACAAGCATGAATATGAAGGAAGGATGTCCATCACATAAAATGTAGAGTTGAAAATTTCCGTTCCCACCTTAATTGGGATGTCCACTTCTCCGTGAACCATCCGCTTAGAAACATTGAAGGCTCTAACAATGATATTACTGGGCTTTAAGGTCAAACCTTCACAGTCTAGTATATCCAATGCTTTCTTTGGTAGGACATTTAAAGATGACCCGGTATCAACCAGAACGTGAGAAAGTGTGGTTCCCCTGCATTCCACCGAAACATGCAGCGCATCATTATGCTTTCTTCCCTTATATGTTAGACCGGAATCAGAGAAGCCAAGACCATTATCGGCTGTAAGGCTAGCCACACACTCTTGAAACTGATCCGCAGAAGTTTCTTGAGGCACGTGCGCCGTCTTCAAGAATTTGATCAAGGCTTTGGCATGAGCCTCAGAACATAGCAATAGCGCCAGCATGGAGATTTTTGAAGGGGTTTGCCCCTATTGTTCTATGACATCATAGTCGCTCTTCTTAATTATCTTTAAAATCTCCTCCATTTCCTTTTGGGTGGTCTCGAGGATAACCAAAGGTTGAGCCCTCGTCCTGACGGGCGCTTCTTGGATCCCCTTACCTTTATCAGCAACAACAGCAGAGGGTACAACTTCGGGAGTAACAATTTCTTCAATCACTGGACTTCGCATAGATATCTTGACCAGAACTGGAGCACTTGAGGGTCCAAAGATCGCCCTTGGAGGAGCAATCTCCGGAGAGAAGATTCTTCCGCTACGAGTGATCTTACTTATCCCTGCAATATTTCCTACGTCAGGAGTTTCTTCATCGGAATTCTCTTCCACTGATTCGATCTGCTTAACACCGTGATATAAGATCTCTCCTCCATAATTCCACGGTATCGTCTTGTTGGACTTTTATGGGATAGGCCCCGACATAGTAATCTTCAGCGGTACAATCTTTGGATCGGGTGTAATCTTAACAGGTTTTTTGGAGACCTCGGAAAGATTGTCGGAAATGGTGATTATAGAAACATCGTTGATTGGAGTTGGAGTAACAGGAGTAACCGGAGTTTTCTGAAAGAGGATCTCTTGATTATCCATTAGGCGTTGGACGCCTAACTTCAATAACGGACAGTCGGATTGTAGGGACGAACAAAAGTAACAATCTTTTTCACAGCCTGGGAAGATCCCGGCTTTCAACAGATTCATCTTGATCATTGGCAAAGGGGTCATTAAGTTATCAACAACAGCAACATACAGATCATCTTCGATAGCATGGGTACTGTGACCATGCTTTGGCATTGGGGCAGAAATCACGTTCGGCTTTTTGGGCGCGTAGAATTCTAGCTCCTTGGCATCTATTAAATCTTGGATCTAGTTTTTGAGGGCCCAACAGTTGTTGGTGTCGTGCCCTATGCCATCTGAATGATATGCACATTTAGCATTGGCATGATAAAAAGGAGAAGTTGTATTCAGATTTTGTGGCGGATCTCTCAAGATTGTAAGGTTTAGCTTTAAGAGATGGGGGAGAACCTGGGCAGGCGTCATGTTTATTTTGGTGAACTGCCTAGCAGGTCTTCCCCCTCTTTGTTGGTTGGTTCTTGGTTGATCATTTCTAGGTTGATCAGATACAGTCTTTTGGATCATTACAGCCCCCACCGTTGGTCGACGCTCTACTCTTCCTCGACCTTTTTAAGTGTAAACAGATGACACCTCTTTCTTGGCTGGAAAAGGTTTTTTGACAGCGGCAGAAGCAAAGGTATCTTTTTGAATCTTACCACTCTTGATGCCAGCTTCAACTTGTTCACCAGTCAGAATTAATTCAGTGAACCCTGCCGATGAACTCCCTATTAGGTGATTAAAGAATGGACCAGACAACGTCCCCAAAAACATATCAACAAGCTCTCTTTCAGACAATGGTGGTTGCACCCTTCCAGCCAAGTCCCTCCACTTCTAGGCATACTCTTTAAACCCTTCATTAGAGACCATACCCATACTCTGTAGTTGAGTACGAGTAGGTGCTAAGTCTGTGTTATATTGATATTGTCGATAGAAGGCAGCAGCCAGATCCTCCCAATTATGTATGTCATCCCTCTCAAGCTGGTAGAACCAGTCCAATTGTGTACCCGAAAGACTATCTTGAAAAAAGTGGACCCACAGATCCTTATCAGAAGAATGAGGTTGGATCTTTCTGACGTAAGACCATAGATGCATCTTCGGACAAGACAGACCATCGTATTTAGCAAAGGTAGGCACCTCGAACTTAGGGGGAATCACAATCCCAGCAACCAACCCTAGCTCTTCGAAATCTGGCCCAGACACTCTTTGTACCTCCATAGCTTCCAACCGCTCTTCCAGTTTCTTATACATGTCGTCTGCAGGAGGGTACTGCTTCTCAGAGTAATCTTCATCCTCTTCTTATTCTTCTTCAGCCTCAGACTCGGAGGGCACCGCAACTCCCTTTCCTTTACCAACCCCTTCATCAGATGTTGAGGGGAAATCCAGGACTCTTCTAGCTTGGTTCTCAAATCTTCTTCCCATAGTGGCCACACCAGCTCTTTTTTTTTCTTTTTTTCTTTTTCCTTTTCCTTCTCTAACAGTGCTTTAAGTTCCTCTTGACCCTTTGCCAAGGTCATGAGAAGTTGTTGGAACTGCGAATTCTGTGCTTGCAGATCTTTGAATGTCTGCTCTATATCCATCTTGCTGAAATAAACAGCAGAAAGATAAGGAAACCTGGTGTGAAGACCTGTTTATGCATATGATGAATGATATGTATTCATGTAATGCATTCAAGGATTCAGAAATTCAAAGTTATTGCAAACAAAAAGAACACACGTCATATTAATAAGAAGAAATTTGTTAGTACATAAATGCCCCATGGGCAAAATATTACAAAATTCTTAATGTAAAAAGACGTTGTGCATCCTCTTTGGTGCGATGTAGGTGTTGAGAGTCTACTCTTCGTGGAGTCGACGAGTAAGTTCCAAAACCTTCTTCTCACTAGCGTAGAAGCTGGCTTCAAAAGTATTATGTTCTTCCTTGAGCTGTATCCAACTCTTTTGCAAATCTTCCAATGACGTTGGCATGTCAGGTTGCAAGAGGGTGTCTGGAACCTCTCCTTCCATAACAGGCTCTTTGATCACAGGGAGAATGTAGGGGTAAGGCATCATAAGACTCTGGGCGCGGTTTCGTACCCACTTGAGGTAAGGCTCAAGGGGGATGGAATTCTTGTGTCCCAGTGTCTTACTGTCCACTTAGTTGGGCATCCTCCAAGCTCGGATAAACCTTTGTCGAAGTCCTTGAGCGTCGTTGTCGAAGTCAAAAACCAAGTCCGGAATCAACATGTCATGAGGGCCATCCCTTCGGGCATACCCAAATTGTCTCAGAGACAAACAGGGGTTGTAGGTAATGCCTCCCTTAATGCCAAGTAATGGGACATTAGGGAATTCCCCACAACGATCAATGATGATGACATTTTCTCTGGACCGAGAACACCAATGAACATCAGAATGTGTAAGAGTCATTAATCATTGCGACCACCTCAAGCCTTGTTCATTCTTCAAGACTAACTAGGGAAGGTGAGAAATAAACCACCTTGCTAGAAGAGGAGTACATCACATGAGAACACCTCTTTTCCTCATTGTTCGTGTGTGAAATGAGTGTAAGATGTCCCCAAGCAATGTAGGCACAGGGTTTCGAGATATGAAAATCTTGACAGCATTCACATCTATAAGCTGATCAGGGTTTGGGAACAAGACCAACCCATAGATGAGAAGTGCTACAATCTCCTCAAAAGCTTGCAGATCTAGTGAATTCCAGCATTCTTGTGCCTTATCAAATAGAAACTTTGCCAAGAAACCCTTGACACCACTTATGGTTTCCCAATGACCTTTGATATCAGATGGTTGCAAATGTAAGGCTTGAGCAACATCTTCAGGCTTTGGCTCTCTTTCCGTACCGTTGTAGGGTAGTTGATGAAGAATAGGAATCCTCAAGAGTTGAGAAAATTCCTCCAAAGTAGGCACTAGTTGGTAATCAGGAAATGTGAAGCAATGGTGTAGGGGGTCAAAGAACTCGAAGAGAACTTTCACCATGTCTTCTTCAATGTTGGAGTTGACCAAGTTGAGAAGTCTACCATGTCTTTCACTTAAGGGAGAATTCTCTGGAATCTTGGAAGTAAGCTCCTTGAGTAGAGGAGGGATTCTCACAAGGTTTACCTTAATTGTTTTTCTGCGAAGTGATTCCATGACCTACAAAATAAGAACAAAGATGAAGATCCAAACCCTTGAAATGGTTAGTGGATGCATATGATGCTTTATGATGTTCATGATGTATGCATAAGTATATGTACAAGCAAATCACACAAGATCCTAGTTTCAGGCTTGCATGGGGTTTCATAGGTAAGTACCCTCTTGAAGTTAGTTGGCTCAACCTGTCCTATAAATAGTAACCGGGTTCTAAGGAGCTCAATATCACCGGATTATTTTCTGTGTTCATTGTTTCAGTTTAGCCACTTTACCGGCGACCGAATATTCCAAGAAAACAACCCTCAATGAGTGTAGTATCGAGTATCTACCAACTTCGGACTGCACCAAAGCCGGTCATCTCACTACCCCTAAAAAGGCCAAGATGGTCAAGTAAAGGTTCTAAAAGTCCATTAGTGCTTCATGACATCACTCAGCGGCCCTGTATTCTCTTTGATTGACTCAAAGGCTACCGGTACCCACAAATATTTCGCACTAATATAGCTATTGCTTCAACCATGTCGGTATACCCCGCACAGTTTCCACAGTGTATTGCTATTTACCTATGAATGTTTCCCAAAAATACGGGTGGAGGATTCGAACCCAAACAAGAGAACCAAATGTAAAGCAATCAAAGCAAACAAGATAAGCATGTAAAGGTTATCTAAACCCTAAGGTTACTCCACTTTTAAAGAATTCCCCAACAGAGTTGCCAGTTCTATGATACGGTGGGAGAACTGACTTGAGGTTTTACGTTTGTATTCGTAAATGTTTCGGTTTAGCAAGAGTCGCCACTGACTTTTTATTTTATCCAAAGGAAAGGTCAAAAAAGCACAGGAAAGACCTTTGAGATGTTTTCTTGGGTTCGGGGAGTAGATTATGAAAAGGGAATGTGCAAGCACCCTTTTCATCCATGGTTTTCCATGGGCTCTTAGTTACTTGTTTAGATCACTTGCTTTTGCTTTTCAATTGTTTGAAATGATGCTTTGTGTGTGGTTTTTGAAAATTCTTTGAAAAAGAGGCCTTGTCTAGGCAACCTTTGTAATGATTCTTGTTCGAATATATACAAAGGTGTTTGTCTTTTGAAAATATATTTCAACGTTTGAAAGTTTGTTTTGGGAAATGCTTTGAAATTGTGTTGTGAAGTATGTTTGAAAATAGCAAGGATGTTTTGCAAGTTTTGTTCAAGTAACTAAGAGTTTGTCTACCCTATTTTTACTCAAAGATCTTTCCTACACATTTTTAACCCTTTTGACAGTGTTGTTTTACCATTGCATTTGGTAAACAACCTTGTTATTTGGATGTTAAACGGGACAGGCGCGGGTCATCGTATTGACCATGATAGCAATTGTGCTAAGTATCTTTAGCAAATTTTTGAGGGACTAGATCATTTTGTATAGGCAACAAAGATAGCGTCATCGAGGGACTATGATCATTTGTTTTGCCAAGATACTCAACATGCATAACATGGCTATTTTCAAGGCAACAAGTGGATGAAACCCTGGGGGTGCATGTGTGCATTGTGTTGTCAATTTTCATGCTTTTTTTGTCTTTGTATTAGTCAAGTTATTTGTTTTGATTTTGGATTTTTGCATACAAACTTTAACTCTAACATGGCATATTTGAAAGCATAAAGTGCGTAAAATAAATCTACACTATTACAACATTTGATATGGGGAGGGGGGATACAATTTTGAATGGGGAAGTATTTGCAAGAAAAATAAAACCCTAATATTTACTATTACATCCAAATTGAATAAATGGTACAAATAAATAAAATAGGCAAGTATTTAAATGGTCAATTAAATAAATATGCAAAATCTTATGAATATGCAAAAAATGTTTTTTTGTTTATTTTTATGTATGTAAAAAATAAAATATTTAATGGTCATATAAAAAAAAGAAATAAAAGATTTTTTTATTAAGGGTAAAAACCCTAATTTTATTTAAGAAAGTATGTTTATTAATATTATTTATTTATGTACAATAAAAAATAAAAATATATTCAAGTGTCAAAAAGTAAAATATATTAGAAATAAAAATATTTTTATGTATTGTTTACAAGCTTTTATTTGAGAAAATAAATAGTATATCTAATTAATAATTATTTTCATGTTAGAAAAATAAAATAAAATATAAAAATAAATGTGAAAATTTATAAAAAAAATGATTTTGGTATTTTTTATGTTTAGAAAATATAAAATAAAATCAGAAATGAAAAATAAATAGAAAAATATAAACAAATAAAGAAATGGGGCAGGGGGGTGCAGTCAGCAACGCAGGGGGTGCCAAAAGTGAGAAACAAAGGCCCAGCCCAGTTCCAAACTTCATCTTCAACCTTTTGTTCAAAAATGCGCGCGCCTGTACAAAATATCCAGATCCTGCTGTGATCGGTGGGAATGAGAACTGACTGTTTTCGAATGCTGGTTCGCGTTTGTGTTTGTTTTCGCAAAATGTCGCGGTAAGCAAGAGTCGACACCGTCTTTTATTTTATCCAACAAGGAAAGGACAAAAGCACAGAAAAATTACTTTTTGAGATGTTTCTCGGGTTCGGGAGGTAGATTATAGAAAGGGAATGTGTTAGCACCCTTTCTATCTGTGGTTATCCACGGGCTCTTAGGTACTTGCTCACTATGTTTTCAAAAATTTGCTTTTCTTTGTGATTGTGGGTTTGAAAAGAGTTTTTGTTTGAAAGAGAGTGTAAGTGCGAAAAGTTTTGTTTTTGTTTTCAAAAGAGCAAGTACTTAAGAACCTCTACCTACTCAAAAAGGAATTAAACTGTACAAGTGTCCTTTAGACAATGCCATCCCACTATCGAGGAGTAGGTAGCATCGTCGTTGGAGTTTTCGGGTCAATTCGATTAAGGGACGTGTGGTCACTAAAGCAATGTTAGGATGCCTTAGCGGTAACCCTAATGTCTTAGATCATTTTTATCCGAGGCAACCGTTTCGGGGAAACTTATGATCTTTGGACAAGAGAGCGACCTCTAAAACTTCCTATACTCAATGACCACGTTCGAGGCAACCAAGTGAGGTGTACCCTAAGAGTGCGCATGTGCGAGTGTGTCAATTTTCAGTTTACATTATCTTTGTACATGTTAATGATGAGCTACGGTTGATTTTAAATTAAAGGTTAATCTTGTCATGCATAGCCTATTATTCAAACATCTAGCAGTTAATGGTTGCGGAAAATAAATTGCGGAAAATAAATCTAAGCTATTACAAGGCGTCGGGTATTTACATCGCCAAAAACAAACCCTTAAAATTAAATGCGAAAAAGTAAATAAAAGCGGTAAATAAAATCCTAAGTTAAAGCTATTACATCCTCGGAGCAATTACAATTATATGGATCAAAAATAATATGCGCGCGAGAAAATTGAATCGGAACGTCCTAGGGTTTTGACCCTTTTTTCATTAAATAAAGCATATTTTTTGTCATTTTTGATTTAAGAATTAAGCCTAACTAATGATTAATTAATTAAAAAAAATATTTTTTTTGAGTTTTATTTTAATTAAGGAAATAAAATTAGAAAGGTAAAAATATATCAAAACCCTAATTCTAAATCAATTTTAATTTAATGCAAAATATGTTAAGATTAAACCTAATTAAAAAAAAACTAAATTAATTGGTTAATGGTTTATTTACAAAAATAATAAAATTAATGATGAAAATAATATTTTTTGTGATTTCTGGTTTTTTATATAAAAAAGGTTAATTTGTTAATTCGTTAAAAAATAAAAATAACGCAAATTAAACAAAAGAAATATAGAAAAGAGAAAGAATAAACCAAAGGGGGGTTTAGGCCTAGAAGGGAGGTTGATTCAGCAATTCCAGGCCCAGATTCAATCAGCCTTGTTTGACTTTCAGATTGCCTGGGCGTTTGTTGACCAAGGTTCATGGTGAACCTCCATCCTTAGCCATTGGATCTGCCTTGGTAACCATGTAGCCTTTGAGATCTGGATGTATATGGTGCTCCCTGCCTGAAGTGCTGCATGTGAACGCCTGGAATAAAATGATAACAAAGTTTGGGGGACCTGGGATTCGAACCCAGGTCCCAATGGACGATTCAACCAACTAAACCAAGATGTTAACCTGTTAGTGGATTATTAATCAAATATTATAAAACAAACCAACAATTATTACCTGAAAAACACGCTAATATTCAAACGAGCCAACCACGCTATGACACATCTTCGTCTTCTTCAAATAAATCCCTGGTTATTTACCTGCGGATTTTTATCCGCAGGAAGTTTTGTGGGATGGTTCTAAAATACTTCCTAGGCCATATAAATGCAAACTAAGAGTTCCAATGCACTCGTCTCCTTCCCCTGAACTCGTCCAAGGCCATTATTGGCCTTAATTTAACCTGCACACAAAACGCCTAAAAAAACATACACAAGAACCCTAGGTTCTGGATAGGGGGTTAGAGGCCACAAAAATCAAATCAAATAATGTAGAATCAATGTAAATTACATGGTGAGTATGAATGTGCAAACCATTTGGCAAAAAGATGCAAGGAAAGTGGTTCACGATTTCATGTGCAGAGGCGATTTCAAGAACACTTACAGCGAGTTTTAGGCTGCCTTAGGGCTTGGTTTTGATTGGGGTAGCTCCACTGGGTGTCAAGGAAGAGAATAGCGTTGTGCTTTTGATCTGAGAGTGCCTCCGATGTGGTTTTCGATCTCACACTTTTCAAGCTTTTTTTCAAGTTGCTATGGCCGTTTCTGCAAGGTTTTTGTGCGTTTTTTTTTGTTTCTACAGAGTTTTTTTGTTTTGATTTGTGAGGCTTGCTTGTATATAATGGAATGAATTATGGTTGAAAACCTGGCCTCAATCTTCCTCCATCAATGTCTTGATTCTTGATTTGATTCACTTTGAATATCATTCCAAAAATAGCCTAATTCAATCTTTTTGTCCACACCATGCCTTTACACGGATTTGATTTGATTTCTTCATAAAGACTTTCTATTTTTGATTCAATCACGTGCCAATCTGCTTTCATGCGTTACTGCCAGCCTGTTATGAGCTGTTTAGGCCTCCAACATGATAAAAATCGAAAGCTGACCTACCCCTACAGGTCCACTTCCCTTCGAATTTGCTTTCTTTGATGGCTTCAAAGTCCAATTCAAACCAACTTTCCCTAGTAGAACCTTGCTCTCCTTACTGGTTCTAAGTCGAATTGTGCCAGCTTCAATACTAGGGCTCCTTCGATAGAACCACCCTTTGCTTCGATCTCCTGTCCTTTTGAAGAAAATTCCCTATTAGGCAAATTCGACCAGCTCTTGGCCTTGTGATGAGTCTAAATTCTGATTCGAAGTATTCAGAACTTCCTTCATCAGAGCATCTCAGATTAAGGCAAACTCTATACTGAAATGCCACTCGAAGGTCATTTCATTCAGATATTCCGATTGAGGGAAACTCTGAAGTTCCAGTCGAAGGACCTTTATCAAAATTCCAATTGAAGGCCACTACTATAATACCAATCGAAAGATACTTGTTAAACTACCAATCGAATGCCACTGCTACAATGTCAATCGAAAGATACATGTTAACCTGCCAATCGAATGCCACTGCTACAACGTCAATCGAAAGATACTTGTTAACCTGCCAATCGAATGCCACTGCTACAATGTCAATCGAAAGATACTTGTTAACCTGCCAATCAAAGAGCCTTGTTAACAGGCCCATCAAAGGACTTTTGCCCATGCCAATTGAAGGGCGCTATGTAGATACCCATTGAAAGGCATTTTGGTGATGCCAATCGAAGGAAACTTAGAAACATCACTCACCAATTTTCCTTTTCTTTAGGAAAAGGTTTGTGACCACCCATGTAGGGGGAAAATCATGGGAAACATGAGAGGGCAAATTTTGGGGTACAACAGTTGCCCCTGTTCAATTTTCTTAAACCTGAGGATACAGATTGGCTTTGGAGCCTTTCGTGATTCGAAGGTGGAAGATAATTGAACACTAGAGTGCCCAGAAATTTGCACTCGCACGGTGTAGTATCAGCATTGTGACGTCGGGAATGGTCTTACAGATGCCATTTGGAGATTGCTGATAGGAAGATGGGCTTACAGATGCCATCTGCAGGAGCGTCGATCGCATAAGAGATTCCTTAGCGAGAACTTGCATACCTGTTGCTGTGGAAGATTCCGCTGGGGAAGTCTAACTTTGTTGAGACTTAGGAACGTGCCTGTACTTCAACTGAGAGAATGCCTCGGCTGAGTCTTAAGAACCTGTCCATAATTCAATTGGGGGGAAACATCTTCATCAAAGTCTAGGAACTGTCTCGTGCTCAATGGAGTATACCGTTGAGGTTATAGAACTCGTCCAAACTATGATGGAGGAGAACATCAAGATCTAGGAACTGACTCATGCTCAATGGAGTATATCGTTGAGGTTATAGTACTCGTCCACACTATGACGTAGGGAAACATCTTCATCAAGATCTAGGAACTGACTCATGCTCAATGGAGTATACCGTTGAGATTATAGAACTTGTCCACACTATGGCGGAGGAAAACATCAAGATCTAGGAACTGACTCATGCTCAATGGAGTATACCGTTGAGGTTATAGTACTCGTCCACACTTTGACGTAGGGAAACATCTTCATCAAGATCTAGGAACTGACTCATGCTCAATGGAGTATACCGTTGAGGTTATAGTACTCGTCCACACTATGACGGAGGAAAACATCAAGATCTAGGAACTGACTCATGCTCAATGGAGTATACCGTTGAGGTTATAGTACTCGTCCACACTATGACGTAGGGAGACATCTTCATCAAGATCTAGGAACTGACTCATGCTCAATGGAGTATACCGTTGAGGTTATAGTACTCGTCCACACTATGACGGAGGAAAACTGTCGAGATTGAGAACCTTATCTGAAATTCAACCGAGGATAATTCAATTGATATTTAAAAACTGGTCAGATCTTCGACTAAGTTAAGAACTTAATTGCATTTTTCCTGAAAGGTAAAGGTCAGTCGCATGCAATGCATAAGATGAATCAAGCAATGATGTTCTCAACATAAATGAGATTGTATGGTATGATGCGTACATGCATGTATCATGATGTATGGAAATGATTCTTTAGCTGGGGAAAATAAATCCCGGAGCCGCTGGAGAGTAGAGTTGAGTTCTTCGTTTCCGCTGGGGATGATGAACGAAGATGATGGTGAGAATAAACTTACAGGAGAAAAGGACTTCGTTGGGGAATAAACTGATGAAGAGATTACTCCGAGGGGAATTACTCTATGGGGAAGAGATGTTCTGCTGATGATTTTAACGATAAACTCCGTTGGGGATTCTGTTGATAAGCTCTGTTGGGGATTTTAATGATGAACTCCATTGGGGATGGATTACCGTTGCTGGTGATATTGAATCTGTTGAGGATTGAACTCCTGTTTGTGAAGGGAAATAACTTTGCTAGGGGATGATCTTTCAGCTGCAACTTGCTGGGGATAAACCTGTTAGACTCTTGTGGGGATAACCCTATGAATTTGGTTGGGGAGATTTATTTGTGCTCTGCAGGGGATAAGCTTCCAGAGTCTACTGGGGATGATGATTCAACTCCGTTGGGGAAGCTCTTTTCAGACCATGCTGGGGAAATGGCTCCAATGGGTTATCTTGTATTCTGCCGAGGAACATTCTTATACTCTGTTGAGGAATATTAAGACTGTCGGGGGGATACTCTGATACTTACCGAAGAATATTCTTATACTCTGATGGGGAATATTCTTATACTCCGTTGGTGAATATTGAGATTGCCGTGGATATCAAGCCTTTTTAGTGCTGATGGTAGATCAACTCTGCTTGGGGAGAGCATTGCTGATTCGTTCATAGTTGCAAGGCTCAGCTGGGGGAGCTACCGTTACTGTCTTACTCTGCGGGGAGTGAAAGTATTTTGGTCATATTCTTCAAATGAATTTACCTTGTTCCTGGTGGATAAAGTAACTATACAATTTGGAAAATTCTTATTGCCCATGTTTCTGCGGGAGAAGGTTCCTGCGGAGGCCCTGTGGATCGAGTATTATCCCCCCCTATGAGGTGCTTGGTATCTTTCGGTCAAAATGACAAGTCTTCTTCTGGTAGGCCAGTGACGAGATGACGAGACATAGTCGTACGCTTTGATCCCTAATTTTTGCCTGGACCTCCCTTTTGGGTTTTCAGTCCACCGGGATACCCTTTTTTGCCCAAGCCTCCTTTTCAGGTTTTCGACTTGCCGGGTGTACAATTTTTCATTCTCATCCCTAATTTTTGCCCGAACCCTTTTGGTTCGCAGGGAAGCCTTTATTTTTTCCTAGGCTAGTCAACCTAGCAGGTCTTTGATTATGCGTAGTACTTTTTTGACTATGTCCACGCTCTCAGGATGTAGGGAGGTGTCATTGTCGGTAGTGTTGTGTTTCCATACTACCAGAAGATCTTCGTTTGATCATGCAAGATTCGTTGCTGGAATTCATGTCCAATGCCCCAATTGATTCAGATGGAGATTTGCCCCTGGCTATTTGGCATTTTGAGAGATTCCTTAAATCTTGACTTGACTGCCCCAGATGATGGACAATGATCATGCCGTGCCCCTTGATTGGAAGTGTTTTTCCACTTGAGGTGATCCTTTTTATTGAGAAGGTTTTTTGTTCACTAGATATTCGTCGTGCGAATTTCTCTACTGTTTGAACAAATAGTCATATGCAAACAATGTTATTTTAAGAATGCAAAGCTTATGTCTGTCTTGATGTTTTTGAAAATGCATTTTTTCAGTAAGATAGGAAAATTTTGTAAAATGTGACGTCAACTCAGGATTTACAGCAAGCCCTACAGGAGTCAGGATACCTTTTGTAACAGTATGCTTTCGGACTAACCCATGCTTCAGCTAGGACTTTTTAAGGGTTATAACGTGGCCTGGTTCACAGTTTAAGAAACAAAGGCTCAAATTTTATTTGTACCCACCCGTTCTTCGTGATGTTCTTCGATCCTAAACTCAGTTAATCATGCATTAGATCTTGTTTGAGTCTTTGCTCTGATATACCAGTGATGGTTCGGATACTGACAATTTATTTTGAACAGGCAGTCATTTTATTGAGAGTTTGCAGAATCTCTTCCCTTTTGGTTTTTATTATCCCTGTTTTTTGCATGAACTGTTTCTTTTTGTGATTACAATCAGCGGGATGCCCCAGTTTTTCTTAAGTCTCCTTCATAGGTTTTGACTTATTGGGCTTTTATTTCGAGAGATAATGACTGCCTGTCTTGACGATTATACCGAACCAACACCATCTTTTGTTTCGGAAGGACTTCTTTGATGTTATTCATTGTGCACCTGGATCAACTGAGCAAACTACCCTGCCCCAGGTTGTGATTACGAGTTTTAATTTGTGAAAAGAAAAACTCCAACTTCTTTGGCTCAAAGGGGTTGACGAGGGATTATATTCCTTATAACTCCACTGTTTAGGATTTGAAACAATGCCTGTACATCGTCAGCGGGGTCTGTTCAAAAGCATACTGTAGAGATTTTGATATCATTTTCGTCATCCTCCCTCTAAAGGCTTAGAGTTTTTTTTTCTTTGATCGGGAGTTGAACATCACAAAAAGGAAATATGAAGTAATTTAAGCATAGTGAAAACAATTAATTCAAAACAGACACGTGTAAAGCATTAATGAAATAAAAGAGTTCGACATGATAATAATTGTTTGAATAAGCAAAGAAAAATACAACTTCAGAATTCAAATGAACAAAAGTGCTTTCAATCCTAGCCATATTTTGGCAAGGGAGCAGTGATCACATTGGGAGTCTCAGGAGGGTTGAATTCGATCTCCTTAGCGTCAATCATATTCTGAATCTTGTATTTCAGTGCCCAACAATCATTAGTATCGTGCCTCAGGCTACCGGAATGATAAGCACACCTTGCATCTGGGTTGTAGTTAGGAGAAGAAGTCTTAGGGTTCGGATGAGGGTTTATCACCGTAATCAGGTTCATCTTCAACATGTGCTGCAATGCTTGTGACAATGGCATGTTGAGCTTGGTAAATTGCCTCCTGGGCATGTTTGGCTTACTCTGATCAACCAGTTGTTCTTGGGGAGGTCGTTGTTGGACCCGTGAGGTAGTAGCAACTTGGGGAGGTCTATTCTTCATCAAACCAAACCTTTGACTTCTCGGAAGTTGATTAATGACTTGGTCCTCGGCCTTGACTGTTTGCTTCATGTTGTTGTATCCGTCTTGATGAAGCTGGTTGATCATGATTTTCAACTCTTCTTGTTCCCGGGCTAAGCCTTGGATAAGAGCCATCTGCCCCAACATCTGGGTTTTCATAGCACTGAACTCAGCTTGCAGTTGTTCCAACCATTCTTCCTTATTGTCTTCAGGACTTTTCTTGACCAAGTTCCCAACGAGGAGTGTTTTCAACTCTTCCTGTCCCTTGGATAGGTTTAGGAATACGTCCCTGAACTGAGCTTCTCGAGTTTAAAGATCTTGGTTGTCTGGTTGGAAAGCCATTGCTGAAATAAACAGCGAGAACATGAGAGACCTGTACTGGGAGACCTGTTATGCAATGATATGTATGTATGCAATGTTTTCAAGGATCCCGCGGGGTAAACAAGAAACTTGTTAGAATTTGAATTTTGCAGCTTTGATTGAAGAAACTTCATGTTGTTAAGAGTCCTTCTTCAAGAGACAGGCTCACCATATCGAGTGGGTCATAGCTCCTGACTCAAGTTATCGTGTTTTGATTTCTAGACAACCTTGGCTAGAGGAAAATAAATCCCCTTTGCCCCTTGCTAGACATTTGATTTACCATAACCTGCATCACAAACCCTTGAGATCCTTGAAATGGTTAAGAAAATGTTATGGTATGATGGTATGATGTTATGATGTGTATGTTATGCGTTTAAGCAAAAGTGTGAAGTGATGTAAGTAAACCCTGCAAGAAATCCAAATTATTGGATAAGGACTGTAAACAAAACCTGCAAGGAACTCATGTTGTCAAATAATAAGAATGTGCAAGTAGTTCAAGTTTGAAGGCACACAAGTCACACAAATAGCCTTAAGTTTAGGCTGGCATGGAGTTTAGGTATTACCCTCTTTCAGTTTAGTTGGTTTAAACCTGTCCTAAAAATAGTAACCGGGTTCTAGAGGATCTCAATATCACTGACTACCCTTAATCGGTCATAATTCCAGTTTGGCAACCTTTTCTTGCGGCCGGAATCATCGCAAGAGTTTAGTCTCAATGAGTGTAGCATACTGCTACTGTTCTATGGCCAAGTTGGTCAATTTAAAGGTTCTAAGGTCAGTTGGTGCTTAATGACCCCTTAGAAGACCCATATTCTCCTCGTTCCAACACAAGGGATATCGGCACAGACTAAAGTGTCACACCAACGTAGCTACTGCTTTAACCGTGTCGGTCTATGCCGGACAGTTCCCTCACAGTTTATTGCTACTTACCTAAAGGGTACCCCCTAGATCCGGGTTAGGATTTATAGATCTCCGATACAAGCCCACAAATATAAATCATACAAAGCATACAATTGAAAACTGACTGTTTTGGAATGATGGTTCGCGTTTGCGTTTGTTTTTGCAAAATGCCGCGGTAAGCAAGAGTCGCCACCGTCTTTTATTTTATCCAACAAGGAAAGGACAAAAGCACAGAAAAATTCCTTTTTGAGATGTTTCTCGGGTTCGGGAGGTAGATTATAGAAAGGGAAGGTGTTAGAACCCTTTCTATCCGTGGTTATCCACGGGCTCTTAGGTACTTGCTCACTATGTTTTCAAAAATTTGCTTTTCTTTGTGATTGTGGGTTTGAAAAGAGTTTTTGTTTGAAAGAGAGTGTAAGTGCGAAAAGTTTTGTTTTTGTTTTCAAAAGAGCAAGTACTTAAGAACCTCTACCTACTCAAAAAGGAATTAAACTGTACAAGTGTCCTTTAGACAATTCCATCCCACTATCGAGGAGTAGGTAGCATCGTTGTTGGAGTTTTCGGGTCAATTCGATTAAGGGACGTGTGGTCACTAAAGCAATGTTAGGATGCCTTAGCGGTAACCCTAATGTCTTAAATCATTTTTATCCGAGGCAACCATTTCGAGGCAACTTATGATCTTTGGACAAGAGAGCGACCTCTAAAACTTCCTATACTCAATGACCACGTTCGAGGCAACCAAGTGAGGTATACCCTAAGAGTGCGCATATGCGAGTGTGTCAATTTTCAGTTTACATTATCTTTGTACATGTTAATGGTGAGCTACGGTTGATTTTAAATTAAAGGTTAATCTTGTCATGCATAGCCTGTTATTCAAACATCTAGCAGTTAATGGTTGTGGAAAATAATTGCGGAAAATAAATCTAAGCTATTACAAGGCGTCGAGTATTTACATCGCCAAAAACAAACCCTTAAAATTAAATGCGAAAAAGTAAATAAAAGCGGTAAATAAAATCCTAAGTTAAAGTTATTACATCCTCGGAGCAATTACAATTATATGGATCAAAAATAATATGCGCGCGAGAAAATTGAATCGGAACGTCCTAGGGTTTTGACCCTTTTTTTCATTAAATAAAGCATATTTTTTGTCATTTTTGATTTAAGAATAAAGCCTAACTAATGATTAATTAATTAAAAAGAAAATATTTTTTTTGAGTTTTATTTTAATTAAGGAAATAAAATTAGAAAGGTAAAAATATATCAAAACCCTAATTCTAAATCAATTTTAATTTAATGCAAAATATGTTAAGATTAAACCTAATTAAAAAAAAACTAAATTAATTGGTTAATGGTTCTTTTACAAAAATAATAAAATTAATGATGAAAA
The DNA here is from genome assembly GCA_948472305.1 of Vicia faba. NCBI lineage: Eukaryota > Viridiplantae > Streptophyta > Magnoliopsida > Fabales > Fabaceae > Vicia > Vicia faba. The sequence goes on along the minus strand of OX451739.1, from coordinate 439,265,737 downwards.
TAATATTTTTTGTGATTTCTGGTTTTTTATATAAAAAAAAGGTTAATTTGTTAATTGGTTAAAAAATAAAAATAATGCAAATTAAACAAAAGAAATATAGAAAAGAGAAAGAATAAACCAAAGGGGGGTTTGGGCCTAGAAGGGAGGTTGATTCAGCAATTCCAGGTGCAGATTCAATCAGCCTTGTTTGACTTTCAGATTGCCTGGGCGTTTGTTGACCAAGGTTCATGGTGAACCTCCATCCTTAGCCATTGGATCTGCCTTGGTAACCACGTAGCCTTTGAGATCTGGAGGTATATGGTGCTCCCTGCCTGAAGTGCTGCATGTGAACGCCTGAAATAAAATGATAACAAAGTTTGGGGGACCTGGGATTCGAACCCAGGTCCCAATGGACGATTCAACCAACTGAACCAAGATGTTAACCTGTTAGTGGATTATTAATCAAATATTATAAAACAAACCAACAATTATTCCCTGAAAAACGCGCTAATATTAAAACGAGTCAACCACGCTATGACACATCTTCGTCTTCTTCAAATAAATACCTGGTTATTTACCTGCGGATTTTTATCCGCAGGAAGTTTCGTGGGATGGTTCTAAAATACTTCCTAGGACATATAAATGCAAACTAAGAGTGCCAATGCACTCGTCTCCTTCCCCTGAACTCGTCCATGGCCATTATTGGCCTTAATTTAACCTGCACACAAAACTCCTAAAAAAACATACACAAGAACCCTAGGTTCTGGATAGGGGGTTAGAGGCCACAAAAATCAAATCAAATAATGCAGAATCAATGTAAATTACATGGTGAGTATGAATGTGCAAACCATTTGGCAAAAAGATGCAAGGAAAGTGGTTCACGATTTCATGTGCAGAGGCGATTTCAAGAACACTTACAACGAGTTTTAGGCTGCCTTAGGGCTTGGTTTTGATTGGGGTAGCTCCACTGGGTGTCAAGGAAGAGAATAGCGTTGTGCTTTTGGTCTGAGAGTGGCTCCAATGTGGTTTTCGATCTCACACTTTTCAAGCTTTTTTTCAAGTTGCTCTGGCCGTTTCTGCAAGGTTTTTGTGCGTTTTTTTTTGTTTCTGCAGAGTTTTTTTGTTTTGATTTGTGAGGCTTGCTTGTATATAATGGAATGAATTAGGATTGAAAACCTGGCCTCAATCTTCCTTCATCAATGTCTTGATTCTTGATTTGATTCACTTTGAATATCATTCCAAAAATAGCCTAATTCAATCTTTTTGTCCACACCATGCCTTTACACGGATTTGATTTGATTTCTTCATAAAGACTTTCTATTTTTGATTCAATCACGTGCCAATCTGCTTTCATGCGTTACTGCCAACCTGTTATGAGCTGTTTAGGCCTCCAACATGATAAAAATCGAAAGCTGACCTACCCCTGCAGGTCCACTTCACTTCGAATTTTCTTTCTTCGATGGCTTTAAAGTCCAATTCAAACCAACTTTCCCTAGTAAAACCTTGCTCTCCTTACTGGTTCTGAGTCGAATTGTGCCAGCTTCAATACTAGGGCTCCTTCGATTGAACCACCCTTTGCTTCGATCTGCTGTCCTTTTGAAGAAAATTCCCTATTAGGAAAATTCGACCAGCTCTTGGCCTTGTGATGAGTCTAAATTCTGATTCGAAGTATTCAGAACTTCCTTCATCAGAGCATCTCAGATTAAGGCAAACTCTATACTGAAATGCCACTCGAAGGTCATTTCATTTAGATATTCCGATTGAGGGAAACTCTGAAGTTCCAGTCGAAAGACCTTTATCAAAATGCCAATCGAAGGCCTCTACTATAATACCAATCAAAAGATATTTGTGTAAGATTAAGATTGCGCCTAAGAGGGGGGGTGAATTAGGTGATGGTCGATTTTTGACTTATTTTATACTTTCTGGTTTTGATATAGTGCTTTGAAAACTGTAAAGTGCAGAAAGTAAAGAGACACGGAGAATTATCCTGGTTCCTTCCACAACCCGGAAGTACGTCCAGTCCCCTTGCAAACACGCAAGAGATTTTACTATATTGTTAGAACTTTTACAAGACTCTTCCTAGTCTTATCCACTAAAGAACCTAACAAATAACCAAGAACACCCTCTTGGATTTCCAATAAGTCTAATGAGAACAATCCTCTCAAAAGATACCTCTTGTTTCCAACAATGGACAACAAGGAACAAAAAATAATCTAATACTTAATTCCAACAATCCTGGAAATAAGTTACACTTTGTATGTTTTTATGAAGTATGATTTCTTGAAAGATGTTGATCACTTAGAGTGACTTCTTTGAAGTTTCTTCTTTCTTCTCTTGTAAGCAATTCAAACTGTAACACAATGGTTAGATAATGCTCAAAGATTTCTGTTCTTTATATGTGTGAAAGTGCAGAAAATCTTTGTTCTTAAAAGTTAAGAAATATGAAGTTTGAATATTTTACAAAGTTCAGATTTTATTGCAAGAGAAGAGATGTTTATGATTTGAAAATATTTTGCAATATATAGTAATCAAGATACCTTTCCAAAAGGACACTTTTCTGTTTGTAAAACTTGACAAGATGCAATGTTTGATCATGCAACCATTGGAGAAAAGGTATGAAGGATATCTTGAAACCATTTCAGATTTTTCAAAATTTTCAATGTGCAAATCGATTAACATAACATGCAAATCGATTGCACGTGTTTGTAACGTTCAGAATTTCAAAAAGTTTGAAGTGTAAATCGATTAGCATGTAGTGTCAATCGATTTACAAGTGTTAAAAAATCAGTTTGTTCTGTGATCAATCGATTTACACAACCTGTAAATCGATTGCTGGCAGGAGCAAACAGTTTTTTGAAAAAGCATGTGTAAATCGATTTACACAAGATGTTAATCGATTTACAGCAGAGAAAAACTTAAAAATTGTTTTGAAATATAATTGAAGTGATGTGGCAAGTGTGTATATCATTTTTGAGCATTTCTAATCAATGTAGTTTAATTGAGAATTGATATACTTGATTGCTTGCCAAGTTCCTTGAAGCTTTGAGTGAATGATGCTTTAAGATGATTTCCACTTCTTTTCCTTCTTTCCATAATGCTTGTTTGTCTTTCATCAAACTAGCTTGTTTGTCTTTCATCAAAACTAAAGTTGAGTTGAGGCTTGAGATTACATTCTCCCCCTTTTTGATGATGACAAACCATTTTCCTTTATGTGTTGATCAGAATTTGAGCAAAAGGTGTTTTCTCCCCCTGAGAAGATTTCTCCCCCTATGGAGAAAGAGATTTGAAAATTTGCTCTGTAAAGACAATGAAAACAAACAACCATAAAGTGCTATTACATCCTTCTCCCCCTTTGACATTATCAAAAAGAAGGGAAAGATGCAACAAGAAAGTATACCAGAAAGAAATGTATAGGAACATGAATGAAAAACACAAAACTTTCAAGATTATCGAACAAAGTTTTAAGAACACAATACATAAAATGAACAAAATAAAACAGGACAAAATCCATAATGATACTTATACTAAGAATTTAATAACATTGATCAAGAACATTTTAGAAAGGTCCTTGATAAGGAAATTGTTGTTGAAGAGGTGGTTCGGTGTATTGAGGAGGCGGAGGTGCAGGATTGGTTGGGTCGTATGGAGGGATATGAAGATGTGAATAAAGATATGAAAATTGTTGGTTCACATCATTCTGAAAAGCATCTATCCGAGATGAGGTAGAGTCATTTATCTCCGTCCATCGAGCATTGATGTTAGAATTCAGAGAAGCAAACTGTTGCGTCATGAAATCCATAACATCTTGATTTGTGGGACCAGAAGTAGCAGCAGCAGGAGGAACTTCATGGTCTTCTTCATCTGCATTTTGACCTTCATCGCCGACCACATCTTCTCCAATGTAAGTTATGGTTTTTGCTTCAGCATTGAAATGAACACCCATCCTTGAATCAACATTTTTGATGGAGATCCTAGTGGAGATTGGATCCATTTCAATTCGCTCAAATCCAGTGAAATCTATATCATAAGCTTCCATAATCCTTGTAATGAAATATGCATATGGTAGAAAAGTGGCCCTTGCGGCAACTTTTAGCATATGCATCACAATCAATTTTGCCCAATTGACCGGGATTCCATTTTTCCTTGCATAGATGATTTGAAGCTCTAGGTCGGTCACCGTACAATGATTCCCTGCTCTAGGAAACAAAATATACACCAGAAAGTAGTGAAACAACCTATCATCAATATGGAAATTTCCAGCACTCCATGTGTCCCTAGCTGGAGTAACCCCGCCAAGACTGCGAATCCGCTTGGCACGGTATTCAGATTCTGATAACCTTCCAATGCTATAGAAAAATTCGCGCTTCTGATAGTTTTCCCAAGCAGCATCTTCTGGATCATAAAGGGTACTTCCAGAATATGGAATATTCAAGATTCTGCCAAGAGTTTTGGAATACAGAGGGATTCTTTTTCCAAGGACATATGTATAACATTTGTTGTTGTCATAGCACATGTTGCTGTAGAAAATTTTAACCAGATCCGGGTAATAGAAACCATGTGAAGATATTAATGGTTCTAACCCATAAGCAATGAAATCTCTTTGAAATGAGAAGCATTCATCTGGAAAAGTAGATAACATACCAAACTTTGGAGTAGAGACGATTTTCTTTTGAAAATGCTTGAGGAATCTGTCCCGCTGTGGATCCGTGAGGTACTCGAGCACAGAGTTTTCAGATGTTGACGAAGCTGGCTTCTTTCCTTTCTCTGAGGCAGAGGCTTTTCTCTTGGGAGCCATGGATCTTGTTAGGGTTTTGAAAAGAGAGATATAGAGTTCTTTTGTGTTGTTATGTGAGAGAGTGTGTTGGTGTTATGAGATAGTGAGGGAGTTTTGGTGAGATTAAATAGTATAGAAGGGTAAGTGAGGTTTTATGAGGTTTTAATTTTGTAATTTTGGTCAAGGTTTCATTGATTGGGCAATAGAAAGGTGGGAGGTTGAGAGACAATGAATGTTTGACCAATGTATTAAAAGCTCATTACAAGTATCACATGTTAAAACAAAATACATTGCATAGAGAAAATACATAAAAATGCTTCAGATTCTGTGGTAAATCGATTTACCCCTTGGTTAAATCGATTTACACAGAACATTTTTCATAAAAAGTAATTTTCGTTCAGTGGTAAATCGATTTACATATTGTGTAAATCGATTTACACACAAGATTTTATTAAAAAAATGATTTGCTTCAGTAGTAAATCGATTGACATATTGTGTAAATCGATTTACACAGTAGATTTTAATAAAAGAAATGATTTGCTTCAGTAGTAAATCGATTGACATATGGTGTAAATCGATTTACTTAAAGAGAAAATTTAAAAAATCATTATTTTTAACATTTGAAACAATGTCAAACCACATATATATGTACACTAAGGTATAGTCAAGGATTGAGTGCACCTTAAATATCTTGTTCATCGAGGATTCCAAGTTCACGACGAATTTTGAAAAATGCATCCTTTGCAAGTGGTTTTGTGAAGATGTCCGCGAGTTGATTTTGAGTGTCCACAAATGTGATCTCGACATCTCCTTTGAGTACATGGTCTCGGATGAAATGATGTCTGATGTCAATGTGTTTCGTCCGGGAATGCATAACTGGATTTTTCGTAATATTGATCGCGCTTGTGTTATCACATCGAAGAGGAATGCATCCAAGGTTTACTCCATAGTCAAGTAATTGTTGTTTTAGCCAAAGAATTTGAGCGCATCCACTCCCAGCCGCAATGTATTCTGCTTCGGCAGTGCTGAGAGCTACGCTTGCTTGCTTTTTGCATGACCATGAAACCAAGGCATTTCCAAGAATGTGACATGTTCCACTTGTACTTTTGCGATCAGTTTTGCAACCTGCATAGTCAGCATCAGAATAACCAACTAGATTGCACATACTACCTTTTGGATACCATAATCCGACGTTGGTTGTTCCTTTGAGATATTTTATTATGCGCTTGACTGCTGCAAGGTGAGACTCTTTAGGATTGGCTTGATATCTTGCACATAGGCAAACGCTGAACATAATGTCAGGTCTACTTGCTGTTAAATAAAGGAGTGAGCCAATCATTCCACGATACTTAGTTATGTCAATAGAATTTCCTGATTCATCTGGGTCAAGATAGGTGCCGGATCCCATAGGAATTGCACTTTCTTTGCTACTTTCCATCTCAAACTTCTTTATAAGGTCTTTGCAATATTTTGATTGGTTTACGAAGATACCATGTTTGAGTTGCTTAATTTGAAGACCAAGAAAGAAATTCAATCTTCCCATCATAGACATCTCAAACTCTCCTTGCATCATAGACGAGAATTCCTTGCACATATTTTGGTTAGTTGAACCGAAAACAATATCATCTACATAGATTTGTACAAGTAAGGTATGATGATTAACATTTTTTATGAAGAGAGTGGTATCAACTTTACCCTTTACAAACCCTTTTTCACATAGGAATGCGCTTAGTCTATCATACCAAGCCCTTGGTGCTTGCTTCAGCCCATAGAGAGCTTTCTTCAGTTTGAAGACATGATTAGGATGTTTGAAGTCTTCAAATCCGGGAGGTTGCTTTACATAGACTTCTTCATTTATGAATCCGTTGAGAAATGCGCTTTTTACATCCATTTGAAAAAGTTCAAAGTCCAATGAGCATGCATATGCAAGTAATAGTCTTATTGCTTCCAAACGTGCTACCGGAGCAAAAGTTTCTTCAAAATCAATTCCTTCCTCTTGGTTGTATCCTTGAGCAACTAGTCTTGCCTTGTTTCGAGTGATTATTCCATTTTCATCCATCTTGTTTTTGAAAACCCATTTGGTTCCAATGATACGTTTATTTCCTGGATTAGGAACAAGTTCCCAAACTTCATTCCGCTCGAATTGGTTTAACTCTTCTTGCATGGCAAGGATCCATTGATCATCTTCTAGTGCTTGAGCCACTTTAGTAGGTTCAACTTGAGATACAAACGCCATATTTAAGCATGCATCCTTAAGATTTAGTCGAGTAGATACTCCTTTGCTAATATCTCCAATTATATTGTCAATTGGATGATCACGATGAGTTCTCCATTCTTGAGGAAGATCATCATCATTTTCATTTTGATGTGAAAGTTCATGTGTTTGTTCCGGATTGACAATTTTGCCATCTCCGCAGGAAATCTCATGAGATAAATCTATAGACTCATCATCATCACAAATAGCAACTTCCTCCTTGGAGGTGTTAGATTCATCAAAAGAAACATGCATTGATTCTTCTATAGTTAAAGTTCTTTTATTGTAAATTCTAAAAGCTTTGCTAGAAAGGGAGTAACCAAGAAAGATACCTTCATCCGATTTTTCATCGAACTTACCGAGATTGTCTTTGTCGTTGTTAAGGACAAAACATTTGCACCCGAAAATATGAAAGTGAGAGATATTTGGTTTTCTTCCTTTGTAGATCTCATATGGAGTTTTCTTTAGTATAGGTCTTATGATCACGCGATTGCTTACATAACATGCCGTGCTTACCGCATCCGCCCAAAAATATTTAGGCAAACTTGAGTCACTTAGCATGGTTCTAGCAAGTTCCACCAAAGACCTATTTTTCCTTTCAACTACTCCATTTTGTTGTGGAGTTCTTGGTGCTGAAAAATTGTGGAAGATCCCATTTTCTTCACAAAATTCTTCAAATAGACTGTTTTGGAACTCTCCACCGTGATCACTTCGGATTGATGTTATCTTTGATGACTTCTCATTTTGAACTTGTTTTGCATATCTCTTGAATGCCTTGAATGCTTCATTCTTGTGTACTAAAAACAAAGTCCAAGTGAAACGGGAAAAATCATCTACAATAACTAATGCATAAATGTTTCCTCCGAAGCTTCTTGTTCTAGATGGACCAAAAAGATCCATGTGCAACAATTGAAGTGGTCTTGTTGTTGAAACCACATTCTTTGGTTTGAAAGTTGATTTGGTCTGTTTGCCCTTTTGGCATGCACTACATAATTTGTCTTTGATGAACTTCATCTTTGGTAGACCAATAACTAAGTCATGCTTAACCAATTTGTTCAAGTGCTCCATGTGAATGTGAGCAATCCTCTTATGCCATAACCAAGCGTCATTGTTGTTTACCATAAGACATTGTACCTTCATAGACAAATCATCTAGAGTAATCACAAAAATATTGTTAGATCTTATACCTTTGAGTTTTACCTCATTGGTTGCCTCATCCATAATAAGGCATTCTTCTTTGTTGAATTTGATCTTGAACCCTCTATCGCAAAGTTGACTTATGCTAAGAAGGTTGTGCTTTAATCCTTCAACATAGAGAACATCCTCAATTTGAATGGATGGAGGTGTGCCAACTATTCCAACGCCAAGAATCTTTCCTTTGGTGTTGTCTCCATAGGTGACATACCCTTTGGCTTTATGTACTAGATATGAAAATTGGTGTACATCTCCTGTCATATGCTTTGAACATCCACTGTCAAGATACCAAACATTTGAAGTGGATTTCAAGCATACCTACAAAAACAAATTATTTCTTGTTAGGTACCCAAGTTGCCTTGGGTCCTTCATAGTTAGTTCCCTTTTTCACCCATGCATAATGTCCACTAGCCATACTGAAATTTCTAATATAGCATGCATTTGGTGTGTGTCCAATAATACCACAGTAAAAACAGTTTGGAACAAATTTGCTCTTGTATCTAGGAATTTGTTTTCTTTTAGATACATTAGCCTTTTTCTTTTGATGATTATGAACAACTTGCTTCTTTTCTACTTTCTTGGGATTGGAACTATTACTAGCCTTTACAAAAACAGTGGGATTGTTACTTGGTTTCTTAGTATTCACATAACCAAGACCTCTTTTATCATTTGGATAACGTTGTTGGCTTAGTAATCCTTCCAATCCTATTTGTCCTTTTTCATATCGTTCAATGACTCTTTTCAATTGAACAATTTGAAAGACATTTGATTCACACTTGGAGCATGCAAAGTTTTCCTTTTCTTTTATAAAATTCTGTTTTTGAAGATCAAAATCTTTAGTCATGGTGTCAATTTTTTCTAGACAACTTAGAAGTTCTTTTTCTTGTTTTGACACCTTTTTGTATAAACTTTTGCATTCTTTCAAGAGTTCATCAATTGCACCTTGAACATCATCATCAAAAAGATTAAATTCATTACTAACCTCTTCTTCATTGTCGGAGTGATGCGATGCCATTAAGGCTAAGTTTGCACATTCGTCGCTTTCCGATTCCGATGAACTGCTCATATCATTATCTTCCCATGCTATGTAGGCTTTCTTTTGTTTTGAGTCCTTTCCTTTGAATCCATTTTTCTTTGGGAGATTTGGACAGTTTGGCTTGATGTGTCCTTGCTTTCCACATTCATAACATGAGACATCTTGAGTTGATGTGGAGGCTTCTCTTTTCTTGAAGTGCTTTCTCTTATATGCATGAGATCCGCCTTTGTCATTTCTGCCAAAAAACTTTCCAAGTCTTTTCACTAGAAGCATGAAATTTTCATCTTCTTCCGGATTGTCTTCTTTTACCACTTCTTTTGAATCAATTTTTAAGGCAATGTTTTTGGACTTCTTTTCTAGATTCTCATGTTTTTCAAGTCTACCGAGTTCCGTTTCGTATTCTTGAAGTTTGCCGAATAATGTAGCGGAAGTCATTGCGGAGAGACTCTTCTTTTCCGAGATTGCCGTTACCTTTGGTTGCCATTCCCTAGTCAATGATCTAAGGATTTTCAAGTTGAGTTCATCATTTGACAGGGTTTTACCAAGAGCAATTAAGTGATTTGTCAAATGCACAAATCTCTTTTGTAAGTCAAGAATGGATTCTCCGGGCTGCATTCGAAATAGTTCATATTCTTGACTCAAGGTATTTAGCCTTGATCTTTTTACTTCAGCCGTTCCTTCATGAGTTTGAACCAAGGTATCCCAAATTTCCTTTGCTGTTTTGCAGTTTGAGACACGAAAAAATTCGTCCATACTGAGAGCACCTTGAAGAAGGTTTATTGCCTTTTTGTCATAGAGAACTTTCTTTTTATCATCGTCGTCCCATACAGTTTTGGGCTTTGCAGACCCAACGCCATTGATTACCGTTATTGGGATAAATGGACCATTTTCAACAGCATCCCATACTTCCTCTCCTTGTGCTTCTAAATGCGCCTTCATGCGTATTTTCCAAAAGTCAAAATATTCACCACAAAATAGAGGAGGCTTGTTGTTACTACCACCATCTCTGAAAACTGGTTGATGATTTGCGGAAGCCATTCTGGATCTCTAGGAGCAGGTTACCTATAACCTGCTCTGATACCAATTGTAAGATTAAGATTGCGCCTAAGAGGGGGGGTGAATTAGGTGATGGTCGATTTTTGACTTATTTTATACTTTCTGGTTTTGATATAGTGCTTTGAAAACTGTAAAGTGCAGAAAGTAAAGAGACACGGAGAATTATCCTGGTTCCTTCCACAACCCGGAAGTACGTCCAGTCCCCTTGCAAACACGCAAGAGATTTTACTATATTGTTAGAACTTTTACAAGACTCTTCCTAGTCTTATCCACTAAAGAACCTAACAAATAACCAAGAACACCCTCTTGGATTTCCAATAAGTCTAATGAGAACAATCCTCTCAAAAGATACCTCTTGTTTCCAACAATGGACAACAAGGAACAAAAAATAATCTAATACTTAATTCCAACAATCCTGGAAATAAGTTACACTTTGTATGTTTTTATGAAGTATGATTTCTTGAAAGATGTTGATCACTTAGAGTGACTTCTTTGAAGTTTCTTCTTTCTTCTCTTGTAAGCAATTCAAACTGTAACACAATGGTTAGATAATGCTCAAAGATTTCTGTTCTTTATATGTGTGAAAGTGCAGAAAATCTTTGTTCTTAAAAGTTAAGAAATATGAAGTTTGAATATTTTACAAAGTTCAGATTTTATTGCAAGAGAAGAGATGTTTATGATTTGAAAATATTTTGCAATATATAGTAATCAAGATACCTTTCCAAAAGGACACTTTTCTGTTTGTAAAACTTGACAAGATGCAATGTTTGATCATGCAACCATTGGAGAAAAGGTATGAAGGATATCTTGAAACCATTTCAGATTTTTCAAAATTTTCAATGTGCAAATCGATTAACATAACATGCAAATCGATTGCACGTGTTTGTAACGTTCAGAATTTCAAAAAGTTTGAAGTGTAAATCGATTAGCATGTAGTGTCAATCGATTTACAAGTGTTAAAAAATCAGTTTGTTCTGTGATCAATCGATTTACACAACCTGTAAATCGATTGCTGGCAGGAGCAAACAGTTTTTTGAAAAAGCATGTGTAAATCGATTTACACAAGATGTTAATCGATTTACAGCAGAGAAAAACTTAAAAATTGTTTTGAAATATAATTGAAGTGATGTGGCAAGTGTGTATATCATTTTTGAGCATTTCTAATCAATGTAGTTTAATTGAGAATTGATATACTTGATTGCTTGCCAAGTTCCTTGAAGCTTTGAGTGAATGATGCTTTAAGATGATTTCCACTTCTTTTCCTTCTTTCCATAATGCTTGTTTGTCTTTCATCAAACTAGCTTGTTTGTCTTTCATCAAAACTAAAGTTGAGTTGAGGCTTGAGATTACAATTTGTTAAACTACCAATCGAATGCCACTGCTACAACGTCAATCGAAAGATACATGTTAACCTGCCAATCGAATGCCACTACTACAACGTCAATCGAAAGATACTTGTTAACCTGCCAATCGAATGCCACTGCTACATCGTCAATCGAAAGATACTTGTTAACCTGCCAATCGAAGAGCCTTGTTAACATGCCCATCGAAGGACTTTTGCCCATGCCAATTGAAGGGCGCTATGTAGATACCCATTGAAAGGCATTTTGGTGATTCCAATCGAAGGAAACTTAGAAACATCACTCACCAATTTTCCTTTTCTTTAGGAAAAGGTTTGTAACCACCCATGTAGGGGGAAAAATCATGGGAAACATGAGATGGCAAATTTTGGGGTACAACAGTTGCCCCTGTTCAATTTTCTTAAACCTGAGGATACAGATTGGCTTTGGAGCCTTTCGTGATTCGAAGGTGGAAGATAATTGAACACTAGAGTGCCCTGAAATTTGCACTCGCACGGTGTAGTATCAGCATTGTGACGTCGGGAATGGGCTTACAGATGCCATTTGGAGATTGCTGATAGGAGGATGGGCTTACAGATGCCATCTGCAGGAGCTTCGATCGCATAAGAGATTCCTTAGCGAGAACTTGCATACCTGTTGTTGTGGAAGATTCCGCTGGGGAAGTCTAACTTTGTTGAGACTTAAGAACCTGCCTGTACTTCAACTAAGAGAATGCCTCGGCTGAGTCTTAAGAACCTGTCCATAATTCAATTGGTAGGAAACATCTTTGTTGTACCCCAAAATTTGCCCTCTCATTTCATTAACATTTTCTCACCACAAGACTCTTGGAGCTCAAGATCAAGTTAGGGTTTGCTCTGCTCAAGGCCCCTCCTTGCACTGTTGACCCAAATTAGGGTTTGAGTTTGCACAAGGATGTTTTGACCTAAAATGCCCAAATTGACTTTCATGCTTCATGTTGGACTCACAAGTTTATCCATACCAAGTTTCAAGCCTTGATTCCAATCTTTGCCCAATCAATTGGACAGTTGACCTAGAAATCAGCTGTATTGGGGAAAAGTCAATTGTGGCCAATTGACAGTCAAACCTCATGCATTTTGACCCACATAAACATTATGAACTCACATGAACCTTTTGGTCAAGTTTGGATCACAATTCCATAAGAAATTTGATCAGATCACCAAAAGGGCAAAATGGTCATTTTTAGGGTTTTGACTGCACAAAGGCAATTTTTGACTGTTTGACCTAACCAATGGCAAACCAAGCTCACATATGGACTCAAGGACTCAATGGCATTGTCTTGACCCATTCAACAAGTTCAAAGGATCTCAAATGCATAGGATTGACAGATGAATTTTTCAGTCAACTGATCAAAATTTGACTGTATACTGAAAAGTCAAACTTTGACTTTTTGGTCAAAATCAAGTGCCAAGATTCATTTTTCATCAAGACATGTCAAATTATGAAACTTGTTCATCAAGAAATCCAAAATTGCAAATTAGGGTTTAAAATGAAAATTTTCATAACTTAGAAATTTTCTAAGTTATGAAATTTTCTTATTTTTTCCTAACTTTGTCCCATTTTTTCACCAAGATGAAAATGGATTCAAACAAAACTTGAAACATGAAAGTTGTAGTCCATTTCAAAATATAAAACTTTGATTCACAAAGTTTTCTCAAAGTAAGCTTGTATCTCAAGTTATGATTTTTGGAACAAGGGTGCAAAACATTTTTAACTTAGAGAAATTTTGCCCTATTCTAGGCAGGATTTTTGTCCAACTTCTTGGCCATTTTTCACATGGTTCCACTTGGAGTTTCAATTTTCATTACAAAGATGGATTGTAGTACACATTCCAAGCTTTCCAAATTGTCCAAGAACTCATCAAACACCCTTGTGGTTAGAGAGAATCGAATTTGCAAAGTTGGCCAAAACTCACTTTTGTTCATGGCCAAAGCTTGCTCATAACAACTTGCATTTTCAAGTCAGCTTGGTTTATGCTAGCTTGCAGGCCTCAAGACCAAGTTTACACTCCTTAATTTAATGCCAAACCATTGTATTAAGGTATTATTTCATCCATTTGGACATTACATGCTAAACTAATCCTTAATTGGAAAAAGCAAAGTTTCGATTTTGATAAATTATCACTTTATGTCAAATTCCAAAATCCTTGAGGTACAAGCCAGATCTTTGAGGCAAAGCTTTGTAGACAAATCCCACTGATCAAGAGAAAATGCTGCAGCACGCTTGAGAATATTGTACAGGCCTATATCACAACTTGCACTTTCTTGCTTCAAGTAGAAGAAATCTTGCAAACTCAATCCAACTCTCACTTCCTGCAAGCATAAGCCTAAGCAAACTTTGTTCTCATCTTCCATACATCCCAACTAGCCTAAAGCACTACTAAAACACCCCTCATCCCTCCTCATTCACCAAATCACAGTTTTGCTGCAAAACAGGGTACCTGCTGCAGATTGAGGTCCACAACTCAATCCACTCGTGCACTTTGGCTAAAAACCTTTCAAATACCTTCCACACCATCCACACAAACTATCCCAAGCCCTAAACACAAGCTGTAACTCCCCTAACCTCAGTTGCCATTTTCATTTTTCAGTTTTGCAGGTGAACTTCCATAGCACGATACAGAGTGATTCAAAGCAAGCTAGGTGTTGGAGAAGCTTCCTTGGACTTCAGGCAAGCTATACAGAAGCTCAAACTCCATTGAAGTTGGCCACATTGCTGTACACGATTCAAGCTGAAACAGGTAATCTATGAACTTCTATCTCTCAATCTAGGAAGAGTTAGGCTTAGGTTTGTGAATGAAACATGCTCTACTCATAGCCCTGAAGCCATACATGTGCCCACTTTTCATTTATATTAAGCATGCTGTGAGAATTTTAACCATGAACATTGAAGAAAAACTAGGTCAGAAATTGGGGGTGAAGAAATTCTCCCTGGTTTCTTAGAGTTAGGACAAGTTTTTTACATATTTGAAATCGTGGTTTGATGCTCTACATTGTTTATGTTATGAGTTTTGGCTAAAAATCAAGGAATCAGGAGTTTGAATGAAGCAAGGAAATGCGCTTTTTTGTTGTTCAAAGGTTGCTGGAGGTTGAAGACAAAGTTGACTTGGGCTGGGCCTGAGTCAACTTACTTTTTGCACCCCCCTTTTCCATTTACACCCCCCTGGCCCATTTGATTAAATATTTGACATTTTTGACTTTTTATTTTTTATTCTGATTTCATATTTTTTGCTTAAATATAAAAAAATCCCAAAATATTTTTCCACATTTTTTTTATATTTATTTGGCATTTGTTTCATTTTATTAGTATATATATGTAAATAATATAAATACTTTTTACTAAAACCTTAAAAAATAATATAAAAATTATATTTATTTTCAGTTATTATTTTTATTTACACCTTGAAAATATTTTCTTAAATATACATTTTTTTCATATACATAAATATTTAATTTTATCTTTTTATATTTAATAGGTTTAGTAAATATAAATATAAATATACATATACATATTTTATTAAATATTTAGGACAAAAATAGAAAAATAATACATTTTTATTTTTATTAATATATGACACTAAAAATACTTTTTTTACAATATACTTTTTATTTTTTTTGTATATAATTAACAAATATTGTACATAATTAATAAATAAATACTCTTTACTTAAAAAACTAGGGTTTTTCCCTAAACCATAAAAATAATCAAAAAATGACTTTTTCTTATTTTGTTTATACTTCAAACATGAAAACCTTTTTACATATATAAAAAATCCTTTTGTGCATAATACATTTTGCATATTTATTGTATTTATTTGAGTATTGTACAATTAAATATTTTTATCCTATACATTCGATATGGTTGTAATAACTTAGATTTTATTTCCTTGTCAAATATCCCCCAAATTCAAACTTGTATCCCCATCCCCATAATCATGTTGTAATAATTTAGGACTTTAAATTCTCGCACATTTAAAAGTTTCCAAATTATGCCATGATAGACCTAGGGTTTGTATGCAAAATCAATCAACAAATAGCTTGACCTAATTCAAGATAAACATGCATGAAAAACAAACAATGCACACTTGCACCCCTAGGGTTACTCCACTTGTTTCCTTCAAAAATGGGCCATGTTTGAATGTCAAAGTACTTTGGCAAAACAAAACAAAAACAAAAAAAAATGATCATAGTCCCTCGATGACGCTATCTTGTTGCCTAAACAAAATGATCATAGTCCCTCAAGAAAATTGCCAAAATACTTGACACTATTGCATTCATGGTCTAAACGATGACCCGCGCCCGTCCCGTTAACATCCTAACACAAGGTTGTTCACCAAATACAATGGTGAAACAACACTGTTAAAAGGGTTAAAACATGAGAAAGATCTTTGAGAAATTTAGGGTAGATAGCTCTTGGTTACCTGACCAAACTTGCAAAACAATCCTTGCCATTTTTCAAAACACACATCACAACACAACTTCAAAACAAACTTTCAAAAACATTGAAACATCTTTTCAAAAAGACAAACACCCTTGTAAAACATTCAAACAAGAATTGTTACAATGGTTGCCTAGACAAGGCATCTTTTTCAAAACATTTTCAAAAAAACACACACAAAGCACCATTTCAAACAATTGAAAAGCAAAGGCAAGTGATCTAAGCAAGTAACTAAGAGCCCATGGATAACCATTGATAGAACGGGTGCTAATACCTCCCCTTTATATAATCTACTCCCCGAACCCAAGAAAACATCTCAAAGGTTTTTTCCTGTGCTTTTTAACCTTTCCTTAGGATAAAATAAAAAGTCGGTGGCGACTCTTGCTCAACCGAAACATTTGCGAAGACAAACGCAAAACCTCAAGTCAGTTCTCCCACCGTATCACAATCTTCATCAAAGTCTAGGAACTTTCTCGTGCTCAATAGAGTATACCGTTGAGGTTATAGAACTCGTCCAAACTATGACGGAGGAGAACATAAAGATCTAGGAACTGACTCATGCTCAATGGAGTATATCATTGAGGTTATAGTACTCATCCACACTATGACGTAGGGAAACATCTTCATCAAGATCTAGGAACTGACTCATGCTCAATGGAGTATACCGTTGAGATTATAGAACTTGTCCACACTATGACGGAGGAAAACATCAAGATCTAGGAACTGAATCATGCTCAATGGAGTATACCGTTGAGGTTATAGTACTCGTCCACACTATGACGTAGGGAAACATCTTCATCAAGATCTAGGAACTGACTCATGCTCAATGGAGTATATCGTTGAGGTTATAGTACTCGTCCACACTATGACGGAGGAAAACATCAAGATCTAGGAACTGACTCATGCTCAATGGAGTATACCGTTGAGGTTATAGTACTCGCCCACACTATGAAGTAGGGAAACATCTTCATCAAGATCTAGGAACTGACTCATGCTCAATGGAGTATACCGTTGAGGTTATAGTACTCGTCCACACTATGACGGAGGAAAATTGTCGAGATTGAGAACCTTATCTGAAATTCAACCGAGGATAATTCAATTGATTTAAAAACTGGTCAGATCTTCGACTAAGTTGAGAACTTAACTGCATTTTTCCTGAAAGGTAAAGGTCAGTCGCATGCAATGCATGAGATGAATCAAGCAATGATGTTCTCAACATAAATGAGATTGTATGGAATGATGCGTACATGCATGTATCATGATGTATGGAAATGATGCTTTAGCTGGGGAAAATAAATCCCGGAGCCGCTGGAGAGTAGAGTTGAGTTCTTCGTTTCTGCTGGGGATGATGAACGAAGATGATGGTGAGAATAAACCTACAGGAGAAAAGGACTCTCTTGGGGAATAAACTGATGAAGAGATTACTCCGAGGGGAATTACTCTATGGGGAAGAGATGTTCTGCTGAAGATTTTAACGATAAACTCCGTTGGGGATTCTTTTGATAAGCTCTGTTGGGGATTTTAATGATGAACTCCATTGGGGATGGATTACCGTTGCTGGTGATATTGAATCTGTTGAGGATTGAACTCCTGTTTGTGAAGGGAAAGAACTTTGCTAGGGGATGATCTTTCAGCTGCAACTTGCTGGGGATAAACCTGTTAGACTCTTGTGGGGATAACCCTATGAATTTGGTTGGGGAGATTTATTTGTGCTCTGCAGGGGATAAGCTTCCAGAGTCTACTGGGGATGATGATTCAACTCCGTTGGGGAAGCTCTTTTCAGACCATGCTGGGGAAATGGCTCCAATGGGGTATCTTGTATTCTGCCGGGGAACATTCTTATACTCTGTTGAGGAATATTAAGACTGTCGGGGATACTCTGATACTTGCCGGAGAATATTCTTATACTCTGCTGGGGAATATTCTTATACTCTGTTGGGGAATATTGATATTGTCGGGGATATCAAGCCTTTTTAGTGCTGATGGTAGATCAACTCTGCTTGGGGAGAGCATTGTTGATTCGTTCATAGTTACAAGGCTCAGCTGGGGGAGCTACCGTTACTGTCTTACTCTGCGGGGAGTGAAAGTATTTTGGTCATATTCTTCAAATGAATTTACCTTGTACCTGGTGGACAAAGTAACTATACAGTTTGGAAAATTCTTATTGCCCCTGTTTCTGCGGGAGAAGGTTCCTGCAGAGGCCCTGTGGATCGAGTATTATTCCCCCCTATGAGGTGCTTGGTATCTTTCGGTCAAAATGACAAGTCTTCTTCTGGTAGGCCAGTGACGAGATGACGAGACATAGTCGTACGCTTTCATCCCTAATTTTTGCCTGAACCTCCCTTTCGGGTTTTCAGTCCACCGGGATACCCTTTTTTGCCCAAGCTGCCTTTTTCAGGTTTTCGACTTGCCGGGTGTACAATTTTTCATTCTCATCCCTAATTTTTGCCCGAACCCTTTTGGTTCGTCGGGAAGCCCTTATTTTTTCCTATGCTAGTCAACCTAGCGGGTCTTTGATTATGCGTAGTACTTTTTTAACTATGTCCACGCTTTCAGGATGTATGGAGGTGTCATTGTCGGTAGTGTTGTGTTGTCATACTACCAGAAAATCTTTGTTTGATCATGCAAGATTCGTTGTTGGAATTCATGTCCAATGCCCCAATTGATTCAGATGGAGATTTGCCCCTGGCTATTTGGCATTTTGAGAGATTCCTTAAATCTTGACTTGGCTGCCCCAGATGATGGACAATGATCATGCCGTGCCCCTTGATTGGAAGTGTTTTTCCACTTGAGGTGATCCTTTTTATTGAGAAGGTTTTTTGTTCACTAGATATTCGTCGTGCGAATTTCTATGTTGTTTGAACAAATAGTCATATGCAAACAATGTTATTTTAAGAATGCAAATCTTATGTCTGTCTTGATGTTTTTGAAAATGCATTTTTTCAGTAAGATAGGAAAATTTTGTAAAATGTGACGTCAACTCAGGATTTACAGCAAGCCCTACAGGAGTCAGGATACCTTTTGTAACAGTATGCTTTTGGACTAACCCATGCTTCAGCTAGGACTTTTTAAGGGTTATAACGTGGCCTGGTTCACGGTTTAAGAAACAAAGGATAAAGGCTCAAATTTTATTTGTACCCACCCGTTCTTCGTGATGTTCTTCGATCCTAAACTCAGTTAATCGTGCATTAGATCTTGTTTGAGTCTTTGCTCTGATATACCAGTGATGGTTCGGATACTGACAATTTATTTTGAACAGGCAGTCATTTTATTGAGAGTTTGTAGGATCTCTTCCCTTTTAGTTTTTATTATCCCTATTTTTTGCATGAACTGTTTCTTTTTGTGATTACAGTCAGCGGGATGCCCAAGTTTTTCTTAAGTCTCCTTCATAGGTTTTGACTTATTGGGCTTTTATTTCGAGAGATAATGACTTCCTGTCTTGACGATTATACCGAACCAACACCATCTTTTGTTTCGGAAGGACTTCTTTGATACTATTCATTGTGCACCTGGATCAACTGAGCAAACTACCCTGCCCCAGGTTGTGATTACGAGTTTTAATTTGTGAAAAGAAAAACTCCAACTTCTTTGGCTCAAAGGGGTTGACGAAGGATTATATTCCTTATAACTCCACTGTTTAGGATTTGAAACAATGCTTGTACATCGTCAGCGGGGTCTGTTCAAAAGCATAATGTAGAGATTTTGATATCATTTTCGTTATCCTCCCTCTAAAGTAAATTACATGGTGAGTATGAATGTGCAAACCATTTGGCAAAAAGATGCAAGGAAAGTGGTTCACGATTTCATGTGCAGAGGCGATTTCAAGAACACTTACAGCGAGATTTAGGCTGCCTTAGGGCTTGGTTTTGATTGGGGTAGCTCCACTGGGTGTCAAGGAAGAGAATAGCATTGTGCTTTTGGTCTGAGAGTGCCTCCAATGAGGTTTTCAATCTCACACTTTTCAAGCTTTTTTTCAAGTTGCTCTGGCCGTTTCTGCAAGGTTTTTGTGCGTTTTTTTTGTTTCTGCAGAGTTTTTTTGTTTTGATTTATGAGGCTTGCTTGTATATAATGGAATGAATTAGGGTTGAAAACCTGGCCTCAATCTTCCTCCATCAATGTCTTGATTCTTGATTTGATTCACTTTGAATATCATTCCAAAAATAGCCTAATTCAATCTTTTTGTCCACACCATGCCTTTACACGGATTTGATTTGATTTCTTCATAAAGACTTTCTATTTTTGATTCAATCACGTGCCAATCTGCTTTCATGTGTTACTGCCAGCCTGTTATGAGTTGTTTAGGCCTCCAACATGATAAAAATCGAAAGCTGACCTACCCCTGAAGGTCCACTTCCCTTCGAATTTGCTTTCTTCGATGGCTTCAAAGTCCAATTCAAACCAACTTTCCCTAGTAGAACCTTGCTCTCCTTACTGGTTCTGAGTTGAACTGTGCCAGCTTCAATACTAGGGCTCCTTCGATTGAACCACCCTTTTCTTCGATCTCCTGTCCTTTTGAAGAAAATTCCCTATTAGGCAAATTCGACCAGCTCTTGGCCTTGTGATGAGTCTAAATTCTGATTCGAAGTATTCAGAACTTCCTTCATCAGAGCATCTCAGATTAAGGCAAACTCTATACTGAGATGCCACTCGAAGGTCATTTCATTCAGATATTCCGATTGAGGGAAACTCTGAAGTTCCAGTCGAAGGACCTTTATCAAAATGCCAATCGAAGGCCACTACTATAATACCAATCGAAAGATACTTGTTAAACTACCAATCGAATGCCACTGCTATAACGTCAATCAAAAGATACTTGTTAACGTGCCAATCAAATTCCACTGCTACAACGTCAATTGAAAGATACTTGTTAACCTGCCAATCGAATGCCACTGCTACAACGTCAATCGAAATATACTTGTTAACCTGCCAATCGAAGAGCCTTGTTAACAGGCCCATCGAAGGACTTTTGCCCATGCCAATTGAAGGGCGCTATGTAGATACCCATTGAAAGGCATTTTGGAGATGCCAATCGAAGGAAACTTAGAAACATCACTCACCAATTTTCCTTTTCTTTAGGATAAGGTTTGTGACCACCCATGTAGGGGAAAAAATCATGGGAAACATGAGAGGGAAAATTTTGGGGTACAACACCTGCGTACGTGCTCTAATGCAAAAACTCATAACATCAATGTTGTAGAATTTTTCAAGACAATTTCAACCATATAAGAAACTTAATCTAACTCTCAAAGAACAGAGAGAATTTCTCTGGCCCTAATTTCTAACCTAACTTTTTCAGGAAGTTCATGAATCAAATTCTCTTAACACGCTTAATTTAAATGAAAACTGAGCATATGTAGAGCTTCATGGCTATGAGTACTAAATTTTTTATTCGCAAACCTAAGCCTAATGATTCCTAAATGGAGAGATAGGAAGTTGACAAAAACCTGTTTCAGTTGAACTCGTGTATGGCAATGTGGAGCTTTTCAGTAAGACTTGAGGTGCTTGGGCGCTTGCCTGAACTTCCTCTGACCTTCCTCAATGCTTAGTTTTCTTTGGATGTGCTTGAACAAACCTGTAGAAGTCAACCTGCACAAGATGAAAACAGAAATGGTGAAGCTTGCAAATGGAGTTACAGTTCAAGGCCAATGGTTGGGATAGCTTGGATAGGCTATATGGAGTGTGTTTGAACAGGTTTGGGGCAAAACGCACGAGGGGTCTTTGCTATGGGATTCCAAGTGCAGAAGTTGCCCTGTTTTTGCAAGAGGAAGGTGATTTGATGTTCAAGAGTGTTTTAGGGATGAAAGGCTCGTGTTTCAGGCTTAATGCAATCTCAAGAACTTGTTTCAAATGCTTGCTAAGCTTGGTTATAAAAGATGTGCCAGTTTTCTTGATTTTGGCAAGTTTCTTGTATTTTTAGCAAAAGTAAGCCATGATGCAAGACAGACCTGTACAGGCTATCTATCAGCTTGCACTTTACAATCTTGGCCCCCTCAGTTTGTGGATATTGTGTGTTGCACCAGATCTTGTTCAAGGCTCAAGGATTCTATTTGACATAAAGCAAATTTGACAAAAATGGTAATGTTGCCTTTTTGCTATTTAAGGATTAATTCTTTGTGTAATCCTCCCATGACCAGAACAAAGCCTCAAACCAATGGATTTGCATTTAATTATTGAGTATGGAAGGGTTTTTGGACCTATAATCAAGTACAAACAAGGCTGATTAGAGTTTGCAACTTGTATCAATATGAAAATGCCATGGATCAAAAGTGAGTTTTGGCCAACTTCAAGCCTTCGATTCTCCCTAACCACAAATGATTTTGGAGAGTTTTTGGACATTTTAGAAAGCTTGTAACATGCTCTACAATCAATATTTGAAATTCATTTTGATATTCCAAGTGGAACTAGGTGAAAAATTTCCATGAAGATAGGTCAAAATCTTGCCTAAACTAGGGCAAAATTTCACTAAGTTAAAAGTTTCACGAATCCTTGTTCCAAAAATCATAACTTGAGATCCAAGATTCTTTTGAGAAAACTTTGTGACAAAAGTTGTATATTTTGTAGAGGAATACAACTTTCATGTTGGAAGTTTTGTTTGAATCCAATTGCATCATGGTGAAAATGTTGGGCAAAGTTGGGAAAAATTAAGAAAATTTCATAACTTAAAAATTCTAAGTTATGAAAATTTTCAATCTTAAACCCTAATTTGCAAAATTAGGTTTCTTGATGAACAAGTTTCATGTTTTGACACATCTTGATGAAAAATGACCCTTGGCTCTTGATTTTGACCAAAAAGTCAAAGTTTGACTTTTCAGTGTATAGTCAAATTTTGATCAGTTGACTGAAAAATTCATCTGTCAATCCACTACAATTGAGATCTTTTGAACCTTGTGAATAGGTAAAGATGATGCCATTGATTCCTTGAATCCATTCTTGAACCCAATTTTCCATTGGCTAGGTGAAAAGTCAGAAATTGCCCTTCTACAGTCAAAACCCTAAAAATGATCATTTTGCCCTTTTGGTGATCTGATCAAATTTCTTGAGGAGTTGTGGTCCAAACATGATCAAAAGGTTCATATAAGCTTATAATGTTGATATGGATCAAAATTTATGAGGTTTGACTGTAAATTGGACACAATTGACTTTTTCCTCAATACAGTTGATTTCTAGGTCAACTGTCCAATTGACTGGGCAAAAATTTGATTCAAGGCTTGAAACTTGGTATGAGCAATCTCATAAGTCCAACATGAAGCATAAAAGTCACTTTGAGCATTTAAATTCCAAAAATCCCTGTGCAAACTCAAACCCTAATTTAGGTCAACAGTGCAAGGAGATATCTTGAGTAGAGCAAACCCTAGCTTGGTCTTGAGTTCAAAGAGTCTTGTGAGGAGAAATCTTGATAAAATGAGAGGGAAAATTTTGGGGTACAACAGGTTATAAGTGATATCTCTCATGAGTTTATCTTCAAAGATCGAAAGAAAATTGTTTTTGGAAGACTTTGAAAGTTATCAAATTGTCGCAAGTCATTTGTTTGATTTCGAATGTTCTTAACCATAATTTGTTTTCCTCAGGACTATGTTTCTCATGTTGAAGTTTTTTAATTCTACAAGATTGGTGAATGTTCTTAAAGCATGTTTGTTTGGAAATGAAGTTTTGTTCTAATCAAGCACGGCGTGCGAGTTCATTTTGAGTGAAAATTTGATTTGGACAAGAGGTGAAGATTAAGATTGTCATTTAGATAACCAATTTTTTTGAGTTCGAGTAAACCAAGTGGAATTGAATTCTTAAGCATTGTTTTGTTTAAGAATTTGATTGGAAGTTTAAAAGACAAGGTACATGTCCAAATCATGCAAATAGGGAATTTCATTTTCATCAAGATTCAAGAATGATTTCCATACAATAAATTCCTAATTCATAAAATTTACTCAAGTTATGTGTCCATTACATTTTTGGGACAAGTTACAATTTTTGTTTACAAAGCAAAAAAAGAATTAAATGTTTCTTCTTCAATTTTCTGTCCAAAACAGCAAGGGCATGCTGCAATGCAGTAGAGCTGGTTGTCCAAAACATGCAACAAATATAGAAGCAGGCGGCAAAGACAACATAATATGCAAACAAATAAAACAAGTCAAGCAAGCAAGGGAAGGCTGCAATGAAGCAGAGTAAGCCACATCATAACTTGCAACAAAATGTTACAGCAGTACAAAGAAGGCAGCAGCAGGTAAAACAAATTGGAGCAAGGCAATAGCAAGCTAGATTGCTCAACACATCACCTTACATCATCATGTTCCTTAAATCATACAAACCCTTTAGAAACTTTTGAATAAAAGCAAGTTTTCTTTACATCATTGAAAGATGAGAGAGGAAAATATGTCACCTGCATTGCTGCCCATAGCAGACTAAAAATCTGCTCCAATTGCAAAAACAGCCCCACAAACCAATACATGCCAAAACCTGTGTCAAGCCTGTTGCAAGCCTACAAAACAGTTGCACCAAATAGGCAAATACAAAACCTGCTACTCAAATGATCAAATTCAGCTTTCCAAATATGTTCAAAATCTCAATAGTTTCCCTCCAATTCCATCCTTTATCT
Organism: Vicia faba; assembly: GCA_948472305.1. Taxonomy (NCBI): domain Eukaryota; kingdom Viridiplantae; phylum Streptophyta; class Magnoliopsida; order Fabales; family Fabaceae; genus Vicia; species Vicia faba. The sequence continues at coordinate 439,241,038 of OX451739.1, read as the reverse complement.
CACTACAAAACCACTGTTTCGTAAAAAACACAAGGGGGAGAACATTTTGAAAGCACAAAAACCACAGCAGAAAAACCAACAATATAAAAAATCAAGAGCAAAAACCAGCAAAGATACAAACCAAGCCAGCATACACAAGAAACCAAAAAAAAAACCAAAGACCTCCAACCCTTCAAGACAGATTCAGTCTTCCATCCTCTACATCAAAACAACCTAGAATACACATTGAACTTTTTTTTCTCTCATTCATAAACACCATAAATCACAGAAGAAATCACAAAGTATTCAGAGAGAGAGAAATAAGGAAAAGCTCACTATACTCCGTAACAACAATCAACAACCTCTGTAAGTCTCCCTCTCTTGCCTCATAAACATGATTTTTATTTTGTTATTTTACTGTCATTTGCATAAACACTCTGTTAAAAAAAACACAGAAACATTACATAGTGTACTAAAAAAAGGATTGAAACTTGCCAAGAAAAAGTTCCAAAGTTTATCTGCATAACTGCAATCTGTAGTTTCTTCAACCTTCACCTGCATAAATGTTAACCAAAAACACTTCACTAAAAATGCTCAAAACTTACTCTCTCCACTGTAACCGCTTCGTCTTCCCTTGCTACCAAAACCAAACTGCTATACAACTTTATCCTTCATCATTAGAATGCATACATCACAATACTATCATTTACTACCATCCCTACATCCTTCAATCCATGATGACCCTTACACCATAAATCTCTAAACCGTTAACCCCCTCTACACCGCAATCGCTTCACCACCGCAAACCATCCATACCATCGATCGGTTTCAGATTGAAGAAAACAAGAGAGAAAGAGGGTTGTTGTAATATCGATTGAGTTTACAGAGAGAGACGATGATGAAGAGGGAAAGGAAGTAATTGTTAGGTTTCACATAGTTTTTTTTCCTTTTACAGTAAAGAATAAGAGTGAATAAGAACAATTGATATTTAGTTGTTTAATTTCATTTTCTGTTTCCAAGACTAAACCAGAGGCGCCTTCTGGCTCTTTAGGGTTTCAAAGCCCTTTCCCACTCCCTTCCAGAATCGGGTTTGGGCCTTTTCTTTTTGGCCCAACCCAATTTTTAAGCTTTAATTCATATATTAGCAAAGGTAAATAAATAAACGAATGGGTGAATGGTGCATTTGGTTAAGACATGATGCTTTGGAGGAGAAGTCCCGGGTTCGAGACCCCCCTGGGACGTTTTCCTTTTCTTTTCTGAGTTTAGTATTTTCTTTTTGGAAAATAAAAAAAAAACTACTGGGCTTTATAATTCTTTTCTAGCCCATCCAGATTTCTACCTCACACACCCATATCCAGTTTAACACCACCCTTCTACTTTGTTTTGTTAGTTTTGATTTTATTTGTTTTATTTTTATAACTCATGAGGTTTTGTTAGATATTTTTTATAACTTAGTTCTAATTTTTAATTTAAGGAAAATTGTAAATAATTTTATTAATTAACTTTTTTTCTTTAGTCTTAATTTGTTTGTTTAATTTCTTCATAATAAAAAATACTAAAAGATAAAAAAATATATATACATTTGATTTAATTTATTTAGTTAATTATTTTCTTTAATAGAATAGAATTTTATTTTTCTTTCCAAACTTTTCAAGCAAAATACCAAAAAATTTATTTCCATATTTTGTTAATTAATTTTGCTTCATAAATTTGTCGTAATTTTCAATTAATTTCTCGATTCGATTTGGTTGTATTGTTTGCCTATTTGGACTTTTAATCGCATTAATCCATCCCCATTTGTAAATTTGTACCTCCATTCCGGAAAGCTATGTAATAGCATAGAATTTTAAATTTCCACAATTTACTGTTTTCTTTATACTGTATAGTAATAGGCGTGCATGGAAAGATTCAAAATCAATCGCTAGATAACCTAATTTCAAAGACAACTTAACTTGAATCAAACACACTTTTTCACACGCGCACCCCTTGGGTAACCTCGCTCGTTTCCTCGAAAACACAGTCATGTCCCTCGAATATGGGACGCTTTAGCAAAGACCCTTCGATAAAAAAGATCGTAGTCCCTCGATGTCCGTCGATGTTGCCTTTGATAAAACGATTTAGTCTCTTACAAAAAATTGCAAAAGCGTCTCACAAGTTGCCTTTTATGACTGTACAAACATCCCGCGCCTATCCCTTCACATCCAACGATGGGGATTCTTATCAAATCAATGGTAAGATAGCAACATCTAAAGGAGGAGGAAAAGAACATTAGACCTTTTGAGTAGGTAGGATGCTCATAGTTGCTCGCTTGCTCACAACAAAAACATTTTACACACCAACACTTTCATTTGAAACATTTTCAAAAGATAAAGCTCTTTGTACGCATTCTTATAGAGACGAGAATCATTACAAAGGCACTTTTCAAAATCACTTTCAAAAACATCTTCCACAAACACCTCTTTAAACTATTTTCAAAACCAACACTTTGTACGCGTTCTTATAGAAACGAGAACCATTACAAAGACATTTTCAAAATACATTCAAAACTCACAACACAAAAGCATAATTTTCAAACAAAGCAAGTGATCTAGAAAGCAACTAAGAGCCCATGGAAAATCATGGATGAAAAGGGTGATATCACCTTCCCTTTTCATAATCTACCCCCCAAACTCAAGAAAACATCTCTAAAGGTCTTTCCTGTTCTTTTCAGCCTTTCCTTATTGGATATAAGAAAAGTCGGTGGCGACTCTTGTTATCCGCATAATTGCGATCAAACGCAAAACACCCAAGTCAATTCTCCTACCGTGTTACAGAACCGACGACTCTGCTGGGGAAATTTTTAAAGTGGGGTTACCTTAGGGCTAGATTACATATGTTTGTTTCATTTGTTTGACTTGTATGCTTTGTAATTTAGTTCTTTGTTTGGGATTGAATCCTCCACCCGAATTTGGGATACCTTATAGGTAAGTAGCAATACATTGTGGAAATTGTGAGGGGTATACCGACACAGTCTATGCAATAGCTACGTTAGTGCGACATATTTGTGGGTACCGGTAGCCCTTGAGTAGTCAAGGAGAATACGGGGCCGATGAGTGATGTCATGAAGCACTAATTGACTTTTAGAACCTTTACTTGACAAACTTCGCCATTAGGACGTAGTGAGATGGCCGGCTTTGGTGCAGTTCGAAGTTGGTAGATACTCGATACTACACTCATTGAGGTTTGGTTTTTTGGGATATTCCGGTCGCCATTATAGAGGCTTGCGCTGAAACAATGACCAAAGAAACAAACCAGTGATATTGAGCTCCTTAGAACCCGATTACTATTGCTAGGACAGGTTTAAGCCAACTAAACTTCAAGAGGGTACTTACCTATGAGACCCCATGCAAGCCTAAACCTAAGTACTTGTTTGTTTTATTTATGTTTACTTGTATATAACATCATGAACATTATAACATCATACTCATACTCACAAACCATTTCAAGGATTTTTTGGATTTATCTTTGTTTCTGTAGGACATGGATCCTATTCGCAGGAAAACCATTCAAGTCAATCTCGTAAGGATTCCTCCTCAACTCAAAGAGTTAGTGTTGTACCCCAAAATTTTCCCTCTCATTTTATTCAATACATGTCCATTAAGATTCCCAAGTTGCTCAAGGAAGTCCAAGAGTTGACCAGACAAACTCTCTCCTAAGGTAGTGTACCTCAAATTAGGTTGTCCCTTTTCATCAAGATGTGTGAAACACAAAGGTCTCAAATGCTTTCCAAGGTCTTATTATGTTCCCAAGATCATCCATGCCAAGTTTCATGCCTTGCATAAGAAGTTTGCTCAATCAACTGCTCAAATGCTTGAGAATCGACTATATTAGGCCAGAAGTCAATTGTGGCCCACATACAGTCAAACCTTAATATTTTTGGTCAACATCAACATTTTGAAGTGAATTCTATCATTTGATCAAGGGTTGATCATGATTCCTCAAGGAATGCTCCAAATTCATCAAAACCCAAAAGTTGCTAAATTAGGGTTTTATAGGAAAAGTCAACCCAACTTTGACCAAGCATAACTTCTTCATACTTCATCAGAAATTTTCCATCCAAGGCTCATTTTGAAGAGGATGCAATTCCCTACAATTCATCTTCATCCCACAAGTTCAAAATATGCACTCATCAAAAGATATGAATTTTTACATTATAGGTCCTTTTGAAAAGTCAACAAAAACACCTTTTGGGTCAAAGCTTCATACATGAACATGGAAGACCCATTTGAGATGAAACCAAAATGGTTGTTTAGGGTACATCCTAATCTTTCTAAAAAGTCCAATAACACCCTCCTAGGGTCAAAATTGATAGAGTTGTGCATTGTCAAAGTTGGCAATTTTTTGAAAATTGTCAAAAGTCAACATTGATCAAATTTGCATTTTTTCCAAAGGGGCCAATGTTTTCTTGTTTGAAACATGTTTCTAATAGGACCCACGACCCCTGAGATTTTCCACCAATTATTTTATTTTTTTTTATCATTTATTTTGATTTTTTATTCATTTAAATCAAAATAAGTCAAATTAAATGGTAAAATAATAAAAGAAAATCAAATCTTGGGATTTTTGTGCACATTTGGAGTCTATGTACAGCTAGCATGATGATCAATTCGTGCAAGACTCATTAGGATTGGAAAAGATTGGATTGAAGCTTGTTTTGGAAATATATCATACATGAATCAAATCAAATCACATTTTCATAATTCTTAAAGATATGATGCAATTTTATTAACCTAGTATGCTCTACTATATGTATACAACAATTCTAGATCATAAGCACAGGGGTTGGAGTCGTGAAAGAGGCAGGGAAAAATCAAAAATTCAAGGAAAAAAGTGTGAATCGGTTTCCATTCCCCAGACCATCTCAAGCTATCCAGGCTATCCCAATCCATTGTTGGACGTCTCAGGAAACTATTCCAACCATTTGCAAGGTCTGAAACACCCAGAAGCACCAACTGTAATTCACACGGTTTGCGTTTTTTTCCAGAATCGATTATCCCAATTCTTGCATCCTTAGAAATTTTACTTGTCATATTTGTGATTATTATCGTGTTTGCAAGCTAACTGGATGGTTTAATTGCATTTTTTAAGCTTATACACGCACCTGCCATTGTTAAGGTTTTTATGTTTTTTTAGGGTTTCTTGATGCAGGAAAAATTAGGCTATGCATGAGGTACCATGATGCTCGTGAGGCCAAGACGAGTTGATTGGTACCATTACAATTAATTTATCATGCTCGTATGAGATTCTTGGGTTTCACAGGGATATAACTACGGACAAAAATTGTCACTATAGCCTTTAGTGACAATTTTATCCGTAGGTATAAGCCTAATACCAAAGAAGACAGTTCTGGGAGGAAGATGAGGGTGTGGCAGCATACCACTGGCCCGTTTGAATCCACGCGCGTTTTTAAGGGAATGGCACTTTGCTTGTATTATATTTTATTTATTTCATTATAATTATGAATAACTTGTCCAGCACAGTTGGTAGAGAGACACGCTTGTGAAGGGAAGGACTTGGGTTCGATCCCAGGTCCATACATTTTTCCTATTTTCTAACATTTATACGCATGATCTCATACACTACTATTCCATGTATCCATCATGCAACTCAAGATCTGACCATCAGATTCATCTCCAGCCAAGATCCAACGCGCAGTAGGTACAGTCCATGGTGAACTCTCAGAAGCCAGTCAACACTGGATCTCATGCAGCTCTGGGCCAACACAACTTGGGCCCAATATTTCCAGGCGCTGCACCCCCCAGTCTGCTTCTCCATACAGGCCCAGTTTCATTTTTTATTCTTTCTTATTTTTTTATTATTTCATTTTATTTATTTCAAGAGAAACCATTTTTTTTATAAAATCATAAAATCAAGAAAACACAAAAATATAGAATTAGGTTTTTTTATTAAAATTAGTTTTTTTTTGGAAATTAATTAATTTAATGATATTGACTTGATTGTTTTCATAATTAATATTAATTAGACAAATTAGGTTTAATTCACAAATATCTAGTTTTCTCAATAAAAAAAATATATTTTCTTTATTTAAATAGATTCTTTAGGATATTTACTTTATTCTCGCGCGCATTTATTTATTTATTTTTCCAATTAATGTAACTGCCTCAAGGTTGTAATAGTTTTAATTAGGGTTAAATTTCGCATTTTCATCTTCAGTCAAGACAATTATGTAACTGTCAAAGCCTTGTAATAGCTAGGTTTACTTTCTCGCACTTTTAAATTCCTGTAAATATTTAACTGTCTAGATGTATGCTAATAGGATTGTATGGCAAGAATGTCTGGAAATTTAAAACGGTAGATCACCTAATGTGCAAAGACTAAATAACTGAAAAAAAACTCATATGCACATATTCACTCCTAGGGTTTACCTCACTTCGGTTGCCTTCGGTAAACAATCATTAAGCATAGGAGATTTTAGTGGTTGCCCTCCAGTCTAGAAGATCAAAATGTCCCATTCGAATGTTGCCTGAGAAATGTTGCCTCGGAAATGTTGCCTCGGAAAGATCTTAAGACCCTAGGGTTATTACTAAAGTTTTCTAACTATTGCTTTAGTGATTGTACTTGTCCCTTTCGAATGTCCCTTATAACTCTAACGATGGTGCTACCTACTTCTTAATAATGGGATAGCGTTGTCTAACGGAAATAGAACGAACAATCCTTTTTTTCGAGTAGGTGGAATCTTAAGTACTTGCTCAATAAAAACTTTTCACACAAACACCTTTCAAAACAAATTTTCAAAACAAACTTCGTCACATCCTTGAGGACTGATACAAGGGTTATCACAAAGTAAAACATTTTCAAGACAAACACACACAAGCAATTTGAAAAAATGAGCAAGTACCTAAGAGCCCGTAGATAACTACGGATAGAAAGGTTGCTAACACCTTCCCTTTCTATAATCTACCCCTCGTACTCAGAATATCTCGAAAAAAGGTTTTTTTTTGTTCTTTTTCCTTTTCCATGATTGGATGAAATAAAATTTGGTGGTGACTCTTGCTTACCGCGACATTTTGCGAACAAAAAAAAACACAAAATGCAAACCAGTAAAAAACAGTTGGTTCTGCCACCGTATCACAGAACTGGCGACTCTGCTGGGGAAAATAAGTGGGGTATACCTTAGGATCTAGGTCATTAAATTGGTTCTCTTGATTATCTTGATTGCTTTACTTTTGAGGGTTTATTTGGAGTTACTATAGATCCTACACCCGGATCTGGGGGCACTCATTAGGTAAACAGCAATAGATCGTGGAGATTGTACAACGTAGACCGATATGGTTTAAGCGATGGATGTGTTGGTGTGGCACTTTGGTTGGTACCAGTATCCTTCGTGGGGAAACGAGGAGAATATGGGGCCGCCGCGTGGTGTCGTGAAGCACCAACGAACCTTAGAACCTTAGTTGAACAAACTTGGCCATTAGAAAGTAGTGAGATAGCCGGCCTTGGTGTAGAGCTGAGAACTGGTTGATACTCGATGCTACACTCATTGAGACCATACTTTCGGGATATTTTGGCCGCAAGAAAAGATTGATTGAGTTGAAACAATGCCCGATAAAGGATGGTCAGTGATATTGAGATCCTCTAGAACCCGGTTACTTTTTAAGACAGGTTTGAAACCAACTAAACTTCAAGAGGGTACTACCTTTGACCTCATGCAACCCTTAAACCTAAGGACTTTGTGTGACTTGACTATGTTTGTTATACCTGTGTTTGCTATACATGTGGTTTATCATGACATCATGCATCATAACATGGCATCCATTCTTATTGCACTAACCATTTCAAATACCAAGGGAATTTATCTTTGTTCTTTTTTGCAGATCATGGCTTCCGTTTGTAGAAACACTATCCGGATCAACTTTGTGAAGATACCTTCCCAACTCAAAGAGCTAGCATCAAGGGTTTCTGAAACTTCTGCGTTCACCAAGAGACATGGTCAACTTCTCAACCTGGTTACTTCAAACTTTGATGAAAAGATGATGAGTGTACTTTTTCAATTCTTCAATCCCAAGCACCACTGCTTCACCTTTCCAGACTATCAGTTGGTGCCTACCTTGGAAGAATTCTATCAACTATTGGATATACCCATTCTTGAGCAGTTACTTTTCACAGGTCTAGAAGAAGTTCCTAAGCCAGAAGTTATTGCCTCATCTTTGCATCTGAAACGGGCCGACGTGGTATCCAATTGGGAAACAAGGAGCGGAATCAAAGGTTTTCTAGTTAAGTTTCTAATAGACAAGGCCCAGCTATTTTGGGATGATATGGATTTTCAGGCTTTTGAGGAAGTCTTGGATCTTCTTATCTATGGTTTAGTTCTCTTCCCTAATTCGGACTCATTAGTAGATGTGAATGCTATCAAGATTTTCCTCTCTCGCAACCCTGTGCCTACCTTACTCGGAGATATTTTGCACACTCTCCATACTCGCACCATGAAGAGAAGAGGGATTAGTATGTGTTGCATGCCATTTCTGTCGAGGTGGTTTATTTCTCACCTCCCTAAGTCCATACTGAAGAATGAAGAGGGTTTGGTTTGGTCGCAAAGGATAATGTCTCTCGCTCACACGGATATTCTTTGGTGTTCTCGAGTTATGGAAAACACTACTATTATTGACCGTTGCAGGGAGTACCTTAATGTCCCATTGCTTGGTATCAGAGGGGGTATAACCTACAATCCTTGTTTAGCTCTGCGACAATTTGGTCACGCTCGAAGGGATGTCCCCCATGAGTTACTTATCGAGGGCATTGTATTCAACTATGAGGATGATGTTAAATAGTATCGCCGGAGGTTCATACGAGCTTGGGGCATGGTAAACAGATCCGGCATCAAGGCTTTGGGGCCGAAGACTTCCATTCCTATGGAACCTTACCTACAATGGGTACAAGCTCGTGCCCAACAGCTTATGATGCCCTATGTAGCTGTCTTGCCAGTGATTGTGGAGCCCACTACAGAGGATGGTATTCCTTACACAGTTCTCTATCCTTATATGCCCACTGATCTTGGGGAATTACAGAGGTCTTGGATTCAGTTGATGAAGGAGATGGATACTTACAGGGATTAGTTCCATGCTTAGGAGAGGAAGGTCTTAGAGCTCACAAAGCAACTGCATGAAGAAAGAGGACTGAATGACTATCTTGGCAAAAAGAGGAAGCATCCATGGGAATTTTGATGTCTTTTATAGTTTCAGATTTATTTTTAACTGTAACGCCTAAAAGGCATTTGAACTTTGAATTCAGCTAATAAAGTTTTTATTTATTTTGGTTTGCAAATTTAAATTTCCCGAAGTCTTTGAAATCATTGCATGCGCATCCCATTATCATACCCATCATTACAGGTACCGTTATAGAATTCTCATCTCCTTCGCTGTTTATTTCAGCATGAGATGTCTTCCGAGCAAACCATCAAGGACCTTCAGGCGCAGAACACCCAGTTCCAACAAATGTTCATAAGTCTGGCAAAAGGGCAAGAGGATCTGAAAGTCCTCATTCTAAAAGAGAAGAAGAAGGCTTCTGGTATTCTGAATATGGGCAGAAGGCTTGGAGAGCGGTTGAAGCGACAAGTCGACATGACCTCTTCATCTAAGGAAGGGGAGAATCAGGAAGAAGAGAAGGACCCCAATCCTGCAGTTTCCGACAATGATACCGATTATAATGATGAGCAATATCCTCCTGCTCAGGATAGATACAAACAGTTGGAAGATCATCTGAGTGCCATGGAAGTTCAGAGGATACCGGGACTGGATTTCGAAGAGTTGGGATTGGTGTCGGGAGTAGTCATCCCGCAGAAGTTCAAAGCTCCAGTATTTGCTAAATATGATGGGGTGTCCTGCCCAAAACTCCATCTTCATTCTTATGTCAGAAAGATCTAGCCCCACACCGTTGATAGAAATTTGTGGGTTCATTTCTTTCAAGATAGTCTATCAGGGACTCAGCTTGAATGGTTCTACCAGCTGGAAGGAGCAAATTTCCAAAACTGGGAAGATATGGCTGCTGCTTTCTACAAGCAGTGTCAATACAACGCCGACCTTGCCCCTACTCGTACTCAACTCTAGAGTATGTCCATGGGTGCAAGTGAAGGCTTTAAAGATTATGCACAAAAATGGAGAGACTTGGCTGGGAGAGTTCAACCCCTGTTGTCTGATAGGGAGTTGGTTGATATGTTTCTGGGGACGCTATCTGGTCCATTTTTCAATCATTTGATCGATAGCTCGTCAGCTGGTTTCATCGAGCTGATTCTGACTGGAGAAAGAGTAGAAGTTAGGATTCAAAGCGGCAAAATATAGAAGGATGCCTCTTCAAATTCAGTAAAGAAGCCTTTTGCTGGTAAGAAGGAAGCCAGTCCCATCTACAGCCCTAGGGGTCAGAGCAGGGCTGAACAACGTCAGACAGTAAGTGTCGTGATGATACCTAGACCTGCAGTTGCTCCATAATGCAACAATCAACAACGGGTGGAAAGACCATAACGGCAGTTTACTCGCATCAACATGACATTGGCTGAAGTGCTACCTCACCTGCTGAGATCCAACTTGGAAACCTTGAAAGAGGCTCCCAAGAATCCAAATACCATATCTCCCAGATATAATCCGAATGCCCGGTGTGCCTATCATTCTGAGAGTCCTGGATACGATACAAATGATTGCTGGGCTCTAAGGAATAAGATACAAGACTTGATTGAAGCCAAGGAAATAGATTTTGATGCTTCAGAGAAGCTGTGATCGGTGGATCTGGAACTGACTGTTTAACGCTGGTTCGCGAAATGTCGCGGAAGCAAGAGTCGCCACCGTCTTTTATGTTCTCCAACATGGAAAGGACAAAAGCACAGCAAAATTCCTTTTTCGAGATTGCTCTCGGTTCGGGAGGTAGATTTATAGAAAGGGAAGGTTTTAGCACCCTTTCTATCCATGGTTATCCATGGGCTCTTAGATACTTGCTCATTTGTGTTTTCAAAATTGTTTGTTTGCTTTTCAACTGTGGGTTTAAAAAGTTTCTTTGGAAATTTCAGTTCGACTCTTGTATCAGTCCTCAAGAGTGTTTGAAAAGTTGTTTTGAAATCTTTTTGAAAAGTGTCGGTGTGAAAAGAGTTTTTTATTTGTTTTGAATTAGAGCAAGCATCTACGAGTCATCTACCTACCCTAAGGAATTCGTCTGTGTAAATGTCCTTAAAGTAGTGCCATCCCACCATTGAGAGGTAGGTAGCACCACCGTTGGAGGTGTTCGGGTCAATTCGAGGGTTCGGGACAGTGTGGTCACCAGAGCAATAGGAAGACACCTTAGAAGCTACCCTCATGCCATGTTCATGGACATGAGGACTTACTAAAACATCCTCTACTCGACGACCACCTTTCGAGGGGCAAGGAAACAGTGAGGCGTACTCTAGGGGTGGTGTGTGATTTGTGTGTCATTTTCAATTATTTTTATCTTGTCATGCATTTGTGATCTACGCTTTGTTTTTATTTTTGGCATTCATTCTTTCATGCAAGTTATTAACAGTTAAAAGATGCGGAATTAAAAGTCCTACGCTATTATAAAGGCGCGGGTCTACATCGCCAAATTAATCCAAGACCCGATTTGAATAAAATAAAAATGCGGAAAAATAAATATCCTAATTAATCTATTACAATGCTTTGGGGTAATTACATGAAATTTATAAAAAAAGAAACAAAATAAGCGCGCGAAACGGAATTATAATCGAAAGCGAGGGTGTTGGGCCCTTTTAAAGAAATTGAATTGAAATTATGAAATTAATTAAATTTAAAATAAAAGAAAGAATTTTTTTTTTTGGAGTCTTTGTATTTATGGAGTTTAATGAGAAAATTAAATTGGAATTAAAAAAACCTAATTCTAAACTATTTTTAGTTTATTAAGAAAAATGTTTAAATTTGACCTAGTTTTAATTAATTATTTACATGGCAATTTATTTACAAAAAAATAATTAATTATTAATAATAATAAGAAGAAATTTTAATTATTAAAAAAATAAAAGGCTAGAAACCCTAATTCTACATTTTTTAGTTTGTTAGAAAAAAGTTAGAATTAAAACCTAAAATTAAAACTAAGTTAATTATTAAATTTATTTATAAAATAATATTAATTAATATTAACAAAACATATTTTTTATTGTTTTTGTGATTTTCTGTTTTTTTATATATTTTATGGAAATTAATTTTGATGAATTAACCAAAATAAATAAAACAAATAAATAGAAAAATGAAAAGAAAGAAAATAAAAGGCAAACCAATGGGGGTGTTGACCCCAATTTTGGAGGTATTTTCCAGCAATTTTGGCCCATTTGAAGGAGGCCTGGTTGACTTTTGATGGTCACGTGTAGACCCCTGGACTGAGGTGCACCATGGAACTCATATCTTGGCTTTTGGATTGATCTCAGTGGCCATGTGGCAAGCACCAGCGCTGGATGTTTGGTGGACTTCAAGACATGTTAGGTACCTAATCACGTTGCAAGAAAAAATAGAAAGAAATATGGGGGACCTGGGGATCGAACCCAGGTCCCAATGCTTGCAAATGCTCTTCTCCACCAACTGTGCCAGCGCGTTTATTCATTAGTATAATATGATAGAATTAATATATGTAACAAATAAACATTATGTTGAAACCAACTCAAAAACGCGCTGAATTTCAAATATGCCAATCACACGCTTACAACTCATCTTCTTCTCCACTTCTTCGTTTTGGCCTAAAAAAAAAGAAAGGATAGCGGGGGTTTTAAACCCCCACTAAATGGTATATGTGAAAATAGCGAATAGAACACCGTTGCTCATAAATTAAGCGCGACATGTGGACTGAATTCGTGTGAAGCTTCTGATTCTAATGGCATAAGTCTTGTTGGCCAATTTTTCCCCAAGCGTAAAGCCCTAATTCATGGTTCCTGAAACCCTAAAAAACAGCCATGGCAATTCTCTATACAAGCAATGTTAATTCAATTCAATGATACCATGAGTTTCAGTGAGTCCATATTAACACAAATCAACAAGAAAAATGTATGGATAATGCGCATAAATTAAAACACGAATATGAACATTATCAAGAACAGGGCGGCTTCAATATACCGATTCTTAATGTTAGAGGCTATGGTTTTGATCGGAATAGGTCCCTGTTAACCTTGGCAAGCTATTGGAATGGTTATCTTGCCTTGAAACGCACTGAAACTGTGTTTTCAGGTTTGACTTTTTTCACAAAAAATGCAAAGTGTGTATGAGGTTTGAGGCGCAGCTTGAAGGTCTTGTGCATTAGGGTTGCATTCTGTTTATGTATGGGAATGTTTTAGGGTTGAAATCTCAGTCCATTAACCTTTGCATTGATGTATCAAATATTTGATTTTCAATGAATCTTTTTTCAATCTTTTTCATGTCTTTCGATACCAATCATGGCCAAATCTTTCCATCTTGAGTGAGCACGAAATCTTGGAGTTATGATAGACCTATTAGCTGCATAAAAAGATTTAAAATCCATGCTTGAGTATTTATGTCATATTTTATTTAATTAAATGAATTAATGGTGATAAAAATTCAAATAAATAATAAAAAATGATGAAATAAATCCCCTTTGGGTCAAATGGTCGTGCATAGCTCTTGGATGATGATTCTTGGAAGAAAATGTGGCCCATTAGCAATTTTGAGGCATTTGAAGCAAAGTTGACTTTTCAAAATTCCCAAAAGTTTCCCAACTTCCACAAGGCATATCTTGCTCAATTTTTAAGCTTTGATCATGTTCTTGGACATTTTGGAAAGGTCTTGAAGTCCACTAACCAATGCCTTTGGTCCCATGTCATTTTGATTTGACAATCTCAAGTTAGGTCTTTGACTTAAAGTGCCTTTTTGTTGACTTTTGAAAATGACCTATAATGTTGAGATTGATAACTTTTTATGAGAGCATTTCTTGGACTTGAAGTGTGAAGAAGAGTTGAAGGAAATGTCTTTCTATTCAAAATGAGCTTTGGATGGAATTTTTCTGATGAACCATGTGGAAGTTATGCCTTGGTCAAGTTACAGTTGACTTTTTCAACTGTCCAAATATGGAAACTTTTGCATCTTGAGACCTTTTGAGCCATGCCTTGAGAATCATGATCAAGAATTGATACAATGATGTTTGTGGCTTCAAAATAAGATGTTGACCAAAAATTTGAACTTTTGACTGTCAAATGACCATTTTACCCCTACAGTTGACTGCTGAGCAATTAGGGCATTTGACTGTGCAATTTTGTGCTGTAAGTCTTGAAACTTGGCATATGGATGCTTGACCATGTTTGTAGGTATGTGGGACTTTATTGGACCCTTGGAAACTTCCATTTCTTTGTCAAAACCAAAACCCTAGTTTTTGACTGTTAGGAGGCCCTTGAACTGTGCAACCCTTGGGGAGATTTTAAAGCATGTTCTTTGCAAATCTTGAAGAATATGGGAGGGAAAATTTTGGGGTACAACATAAGCCAAATGTCATAACTGATCCCATGCCTAAGCACAATCGTGGAGTTAATGCTGTTAATATTTATTTGTTTGTTACCTCTGTCAATGAAGTTTCTACTCCTCTCATGACTGTCAAGAAGAATTTGTTGTTGGCCGGTTTATTTCTGGGTTGTGGTGAAGGTTGCCGCATGTGTTCGTTTTTACCTTCTGGTTGCCGTTTGCTGAAGTTAGGTGTTCAACGCCTGATAGGTAGCAAGGAATTTTGTTTGAGAAAACTTTGGTTCCTGCTGTTCCAATTGAAGACGTCGCCATTATAACCATTTCCGCCAATTCTTCCAAGGTCTCCTTGATAAGACCTGTTAGGATTACATCTGCTCCGAGAATTGCTCGGCTGATAATCATTATTCCTGGTCCTGTCCCGTATGTCTCGGACAAAGCTGTCCCATGGCATTATGATGCTGTGATCGGTGGATCTGGAACTGACTGTTTAAAGCTGGTTTCGCGAAATGTCGCGGAAGCAAGAGTCGCCACCGTCTTTTATTTTCTCCAAATGGAAAGGACAAAAGCACAGAAAAATTCCTTATAGAGATTGCTCTCGGTTCGGGAGGTAGATTATAGAAAGGGAAGGTGTTAGCACCCTTTCTATCCATGGTTATCCATGGGCTCTTAGATACTTGCTCACTTGTGTTTTCAAAAATGGTTTGTTTGCTTTTCAACTGTGGGTTTTAAAAAAGTTTCTTTGAAAATTCCAGTTCGACTCTTGTATCGGTCCTCAAGAGTGTTTGAAAAATTGCTTTCGAAAGCTTTTTGAAAATGTGTCAGTGTGAAAAGTATTTTTGATTTGTTTTGAAATTTAGAGCAAGTATCTACGAGAACCTACCTACCCTAAGGAATTCGTCTGTGTAGATGTCCTTTAAAGTAGTGCCATCCCACCATTGAGAGGTAGGTAGCACCACCGTTGGAGGTGTTCGGGTCAATTCGAGGTTCGGGACATGGTGATCACCGGAGCAATAGGAAGACACCTTAGAAGCTACCCTCATGCCAGGTTCCCGGATCATGAGGACTTACTAAGACATCCTCTACTCGACGATCACCTTTCGAAGGCAAGGCAACAGTGAGGCGTACCCTAGGGGTGGTGTGTGCGATTCGTGTGTCGTTTTCATTTGCATTTATATTGTCATGTTATTGGTGTTCTACGCTTGTTTTTATTTTGTCCATACAGTCTTTCATGCTTTTGATTAACAGTTAAAAGTTGCGAGGAAAAGTAAATCTAAAGTTATTACAAATGGCGCGGGTCCACATCGCCAAAATTAACCAGGACCCGATTTGGCGGAAAATAAATAAAGTAAAAGTGCGAGAAGTAATTACAAGGCTTCGGGAGAGGTACATAATTATTCAAACGAAATAAAATAAATATACGAATAAACAATTAAGTCGAAATGAGGGCGTTGGACCCTTTTTGCAAAATATTAAAATTACATGAATTAATTAATTTAAGAAAAGAAATTGTTTTTGTTTTTTTTTGGTATTTTTATGTATTTTAAGATTTAATAGAAAAAATTAATTGCAATTAAACGCTAACCCTAATTCTATTTTATTTTAATTTATTTAAGAAAATATTGAATTTTTAACCTAAATTAAACCTAATTTTTACATGCAAATTTGATTATAAAAATAAATAAAATAAATATTTAATTATTTGAAAGAAAAATAAAAAGGGTGAAAAATTATTAATTAAACCCTAGTTCTACATTTTTTAGGGTTTTATCAAAAGAATTAAAATTAACCTAATTTGAAACTAATTTTAATTACATGCAAATTTATTCATGAAAATATTAAAACAAAAATATTTATTATTTAATTCTTTTTTCTGATTTTTTTAGGATGTTTTTGTATTTATGAAAATGATAAAACTAATCAATTAAACAATAAAAAAAAAGTAAAAATAATAATACAAAAAGGTAAAGAAATAAAATTAAAAAAAAAAAAAAACAAGTGCAAACCTGGGGGTTCAGACCCCAATATGGAGGTTAAATCCAAGCAATTCTGGCCCATTTGAGCATGGCCTTGTGGACTTTTCTACTAGCGTGTAGCACGTTGACTGCAACCTACCATGCTCCCTAATTCCTGGCCCTTGGATGGATGAGGTTGGACGCGTGGACATTGATTTTTGAGGATGCATGAGAGTCTTCAGCATGGGCGCTACACATGAACATTAATTGAGGAAAAATAAATGGAAAGGAAGAAGACCTGGGATCGAACCCAGGTCATTAATATTACCAATCAACACGTGCACCACTGAACCAATTGATACATTCTGTACATTAAATAAGCCAAGAATAATATAATAAGAAAACGATGATTAGTGGGAATCAGCGCGCGAACTTTCAAACCGTCCAATCATTGATGGCCACGATACCATCTTCTTCGCGTGTTTTCTTTTTCCTGAAATACACAAAACATTGGCAATGGTTTTCACGCGTTGCCTAAGACATCCTACAAGAAAATAGCGATTAGGCATGGAACACCCATAAATTGGGCGCGAGGGTGGGTTTAGATTCGTCCAGATGCGCTGATTCCAATGGTGGTGGTCTTGAGGGCTAATTTTTCCCCATTATAAAACCCCTAATCTGAAGCTCTGCAAACCCTAAAACTCAAACATGGCATAATCGCGTGTAGCACATAAAAAGACAATTAAATGTATTGGTTAGCTTCAGAACTTCATAATGAACATAAATCAAGTATTAAAAATCACAAAGGATGCGTAAATCATGATGCACGATTATGAATTTTTCTTGATACAGTTTGCATTCATGTTACCAATTCTTGAGGTTCTGATGAGTATTCTTGATTGGGAATCGTTCAGTGGACCTTGAGGAAGCTATTGAAACAAGTCTTGAGACCTGAATCGCCTTGCAAAGGTGTTTACAGTTTTGACTTTTTTTGCAATTTTTTCAAGTTTGATAATGGCTTTCTGGAGCAGCTGTGCGTGTTCTTGCACTAGGGTTGTGATTAGGCTTTTGTACTGAATGCATTAGGTCAAGAAACTTGCTCAAAATCTCTTGCAATCATGGTTTGAAGATTTGATTTTTTCACCATGATTTCCATATCTTTTTCCATGTGTTTTTGGTTCAAATCATATCCAATTGCTCCAATTCTTTCCTTATTTGCATATACACGAAATCTTGAGGCTAAAACATGTATAAAAAGATTTGTTAGGTTAAGTTAAATATTTTTCACATATTTAATTGATTTAAGTGAATTATTATAAATAAAAATTCAAATAAATAAATAAAAAATGAGAAAATACTTCCCTTTGGGCCAAGTGGTCGTGCACATGCCATGGATGATGAATTATGGAGGAAAAATGGGCCCATTAGCAATTTTAGGTCATTTGAATCAATGTTGACTTTTCAAAATATCCAAAAATTTCCCAACTTCCACAAGGCATAACTTGCTCAATTTTTAAGCGTTTCTCATGTTCTTGGATATTTTGGAAAGGTCTTTGAGTCCTCTAACCAATGCCTTTGGTCCCATGTCATTTTGATTTACCAATCTCAAGTTATGGCCTTTGACTTAAAGTCCCTTTTTGTTGACTTGAAAATGACCTATAATGTTGAAATTGATAACTTTTTGTGAGAGCATTTCTTGGACTTGAAGTATGAAGATGAGTTGTAGGAAATGTCTTTCTCTTCAAAATGAGCTTTGGATGGAATTTTTCTGATAATCCATGTGAAAGTTATGCCCTGGTCAATTTCAGTTGACTTTTTCAGCTGTCCAAATAAGGAAACTTTTGCATTTTGATGATTTTTGAGCCAAGCTTTGAGAATCATGATCAAGCATTGATCAAATGATGTTTGTGGCTTCAAAATGATATGTTGACCAAAAATTTGAACTTTTGACTGTCAAATGACCATTTTGCCCCTACAGTTGACTGTAGTGCATTTAGGGTTTTTGACTGTGCAATTTTGAGCTGAATGCCTTGAAACTTGATATGAGTATTCTTGACCATATTTGTAGGCATGTGAGACTTGATTGGACCTTTGAAAACTTCATTTTCTTGCTCAGAACACAAACCCTAATTTTGACTGCTTAGGACGCCTTTGACTGTGCAACCCTTGGGGAGATTTTGAAGCTTTGACTTGGCAATTTCTTGAAGAATATGGGAGGGAAAATTTTGGGGTACAACAGTTGCCCCTGTTCAATCTTCTTAGACCTGAGGATGCAGATTGGCTGACGTGCCTTTCGTAATCCGAGGGTAGAAGATGATTGAACACTAGAGTGCCCAGAAATTTGCGCTCACATAGTAGCAGTGATGATGGAATGGGCTTATAGATGCCATCTGGATGTTGATCGCGTAAGAGATTCCTTAGCGAGAACCTGCATACCTGCAAAAGAAAAAAGAGTACCTGACACGTTGCAGGAGCTGGTTTTTAGATGCTTTGTATAAATGTGTCCTGACTGGTTACAGGAGCTGAGTCTGGATCTTCAAAAGGTGATGAATGAACCAGGGGTGTTCACTACCTTAGCATGAACGGTAAGAGAACCTTGGGTGACTTTAACCTCAACAATGTTCGTTGAGAAAATCTTGGTGGGAATTACCATCTTCGCAGTATCGGGAAGAGAACCAATAAGAAATTATAATCTGAAAAGGAATTATCACCTCACTCACCGTCGAAGAGGGAACCATAGGAAAAGGAATTATCACCTCACTCACCGTCGGAGAGGGAACCATAAGGAAAGGAAATACCACCTCACTCACCGTCGGAGAGGGAACCATAAGGAAAGGAATTACCGCCTCACTCACCGTCGGAGAGGGAACCATCTGAAAAGGGATTACCACCTCACTCACCGTCGGAGAGGGAACCATAGGGAAGGAATTATCACCTCACTCACCGTCGGAGAGGGAACCATCTGAAAAGGAATTATCACCTCACTCACCGTCGGAGAGGGAACCATAAGGAAAGGAATTACTGTCTCACTCACCGTCGGAGAGGGAACCATCTGAAAAGGGATTACCACCTCACTCACCGTCGGAGAGGGAACCATAAGGAAAGGAATTACCGCCTCACTCACCGTCGGAGAGGGAACCATCTGAAAAGGGATTACCACCTCACTCACCGTCGGAGAGGGAACCATAGGGAAGGAATTATCACCTCACTCACCGTCGGAGAGGGAACCATCTGAAAAGGGATTACCACCTCACTCACCGTCGGAGAGGGAACCATAAGGAAA
Organism: Vicia faba; assembly: GCA_948472305.1. Classification (NCBI taxonomy): domain Eukaryota; kingdom Viridiplantae; phylum Streptophyta; class Magnoliopsida; order Fabales; family Fabaceae; genus Vicia; species Vicia faba. Next base: position 439,221,356 of record OX451739.1, on the reverse strand, counting down.
GGAATTACCGCCTCACTCACCGTCGGAGAGGGAACCATCTGAAAAGGGATTACCACCTCACTCACCGTCGGAGAGGGAACCATAGGGAAAGGGATTACCACCTCACTCACCGTCGGAGAGGGAACCATCTGAAAAGGAATTATCACCTCACTCACCGTCGGAGAGGGAACCATCTGAAAAGGAATTATCACCTCACTCACCGTCGGAGAGGGAACCATAATGGAAATCTCATGCACCGTCGGAGAGAGGACCAATAGGAAAATATAACCTGGGATAACTTCTACTGAGTCTTTATCAGAAAAATCTGTTGGGAGTCGATTTAGCTGGACTAGAGAAGGCCTTGGACTGGATAAGAAATTTTTGGAGTCGATTAACTGAACCGGTCCAGGTCTTGAAATATGATTGAGAATTTCAACTGCATCTTTCCTGAAAGGTAAAGGTCAGTCATATGCAATGCATGATATGGATCAAGCAATGATGCTCTCAACATAAATGAGATTTGTATGATATGATGCGTCTATGCATGCTATAATGATGTATGTGATGTTTATGTATGTATGTTTTCGTCTAGGAAAGTAAATCCTTGACGAGTGCCAGGAAGTCACTCCTGAGCTGATATTGAAGAATAAGCTTTTACTCCCGCTGGGGATGATAGTTGCAAGAATACCGGTAGGAGAACATGACTCCGTTGAGGAATAAACTTGGCAAATGGAAGATTCTGCGGGGAGAAAAATACTCTAGCGACCATGTTGGGGAGCAATACTCTGTGGGGAGAGAGATGCTTTGCTGAGTGTTGATAATAATTTGTTGGGGATACACTTGTTGTTGGAAGTGTTGATGGACTTCGCTGGGGTAAGAAGACTTCGTCGAGGACGCTCTTTCCGTGGCTTTTGGCTGAGGATAACCCAGTTATATCCTGTTAAGGAAATAGCTCTTTGAATAAAGTCGGGAGACGCGTTCGTGCTCTGCGAAGGATAAGCTTCCAGAATTTACTGGGGATAAGCTTACTGCTTGGGGAGATAAATTCCAACTTTTCCTGGGGAAACTGGATTGGACTCTCCTGGGGAGATTTTGAACTGTAATTTTGTAAGTTGAAAGAGGGAACCTATGTAGGATTTCCTGCTGATGAGCTCATGTAACACCGCATCTGAAATGGAGAAGGAACCTGTGTAGGGTTACTTTGATGATGAGTTCGTGTAAAACTTTGTTCTTGGAAAGGGAGAACCTGTGTAGGGTTTCTTGGTGAGGTAAGTTCATGTAAAACTTCTTGATGAACCGGGGTGAGGTTATCTTGAGCTAAATCCATGTAAGACTTCTGGGGGGAACCGGGGTTAGGTTGCCGCAGGATAAGTTCGTGTAAAACTTCTTGACGAACCGGGGTAAGGTCATCTTGAGATAGGTCCATGTAAGACTTCTGGAGGAACCGGGGTTAGGTTACGGCAGGATAAGTTTGTGTAAAACTTCTTGATGAACCGGGGTTAGGTCATCTTGAAATAGGTCCATGTGAGACTTCTGGAGGAACCGGGGTTAGGTTACTTGGATAAGTTTGTGTAAAACTTCTTGATGAACCGGGGTTAGGTCATCTTGAGATAGGTCCATGTAATATTTCTGGAGGAACCGGGGTTAGGTTACCTTGGGATCAATCCGTGTAGGATTTCTAGAGGAACCGGGGTTAGGTTGCCTGATTTTGATTAAGTGGATGATTGTCCTGTTTGGTCTCGGATGTTAACCCACAATCTGGAATTTGTAAAGGTAGCTGGTAATCATCCTTATGTTGATCCTTCCTTTGTACTTTGGTTAACAGAGCAATTGGATCGCCTGGATAACTCATTATTGCCCCTGCTTCGGAGATGAGGGAAGAGGATACCTGTGTGGGTGATTGACAAATCTTCGGGTAGACAAGTGACAAGATGCCGAGACATAGTCGTACGCTTTGATCCCTAACTTTTGCCTGGACCGCCCTTTCGGGTTTTCAGTCCACCGGGATACCCATTTTTGCTCAAGCCGCCTTTTCAGGTTTTCGACTTGCCGGGTGTACATATTTTTTCATTTCATCCCTTCATTTTTCCCGAACCCTTTTGGTTCGCCGGGAAGCCCTTATTTTTGCCTAGGTGCGTCAACCTAGCGGGTCTTTGATTACGCGTAGTATCTTTTCGACTATGTCCACGCTCCCTGAATGTAGGGAGTTGCCCCTGTTGGAAGTATTTTGTCCTGCCCCAGATAATGGGCAATGCTCCTACTGTGCCCCTTGATTGGAGGTACTTCTGTTCACAAGGTGTTCATCGTGCGAATTTCCCTGCTGTTCAAACAGATAGTCATATGCAAACAAGGTTATTTTAAGAATGCAAAAGCCTATGTCTGTCTTGAATTTTGAAAATGCATTTTTTGTAATACAGTGCGGTGTCAACTCAAGATTTTACAACAAACCTTCAGGAGTCAGGATACCTTCGTAACAGTATGCTTTCGAACTAACCCATGCTTCAGCTAGGACTTTTAAGGGTTATATCGTGGCCTGGTTCACGGTTTAAGAAACAAAGGATAAAGGCTCAAATTATTTGTACCCACCCGCTCTTCGTGATGTTCTCCAAACCTAAACTCAGTTGATCATACGTTAGACCTTGTTTGAGTCTTTGCTCTGATTTTCCAGTGATGGTTCGGACATTGATGATTTATTCTGACTAGGCAGTCATTTTTGTTTTTGTTGAGGGTTTGCGTGACCTCTTTGTTATCCCTTTCCTTTACCTGAACTGTTTCCTTTTTTTTTTTTGGAATTGCAGTCAGCGGGATGCCCCAGTTTTGTAAGTCTCCTTTATAGGTTTTTACTTTTTTGGGCTTTTCATTTATGAAAAAAATTTTTGGTAATGACTGTCTGTCCTTTTGATTGTTCTGAACCATCACTGTCTTTCCTCTTTGGTGCCATTTGTCATGCACTTAGATCAACTGAGAGACTACCCTGCCCCAGGTTATGATTAAGGGTTTTTAAATTTCGAAAAGAAAAACTCCTACTTCTTTGGCTCAGAGGGGTTGACGAGGGATTATCTTCCTTATAACTCCAGTGTTTAGGGATTGAAACAATGCCTGTACCTCATCAGCGGGGTCTGTTCAAAAGCATACTGTAGATTACGGTATCGTTTTCGTCATCCTCCCTCAAGAGGCTTAGAATTTTCAATTAAGAGTTGACCCTCGCAAAAATATGAAAGCAGTTTTAAGCATAGTAAACATAATTAAATCAAGACAGACATGTGTAATGCATTCATGAAATAAAAGAGTTTAACATGATAATTGTTTATCTGAACAAGAAAAGAAAAATACAACTTGAATTCAAATGAACAAAAATCTCTCGACTCTAGCCATGTTTTGGCAATGGAGCAGTGATCACGTTGGGAGTCTCGGCAGGCTCGAACTCGATCTCTTTGGCATCGATCATGTTCTGAATCTTGTACTTCAGTGCCCAACAGTCCTCAGTATCGTGCCCCGGGCTATCAGAATGATAAGCACACCTCGCTTCTGGGTTGTAGCTTGGAGAGGAGGTCTTGGGATTTGCAGGAGGATTGATCACTGCAATCAGGTTCATCTTCAACATATGTTGCAATGCTTGTGACCATGGCTTGTTAATGTTGGTGAATTGTCTTTTAGGCTCGTCCGGCCTTCGCTGGTTTCCCTTTTGTGGTTGGCGGCGTGGTGCAGAACCAGAGATCATGACTGCCCCTGCCTGTTGGTCACGACGACTCTTTTGGCTGTATGCAGCATTAGATTCTTTCTTTCCCGTGTAAGGCCTTTTGTGAGTGTCAGAAGGTGTGGCCTCTTGAATTTTCCCACTCTTGATACCAGCTTCAATTCTTTCGCCAGTTAGGATGAGGTCGGTAAATCCTACAGATGAATTACCAATGAGATGATTGAAGAATGGCCCGGATAGGGTCCCCAAGAACATATCAACGAGTTCCCGGTCAGTTAATGGAGGCTGCACTCTTCCAGCAAGGTCTCTCCATCTTTGCGCGTATTCCTTGAAACCTTCACTTGACCCTAGCGACATACCCTGGAGTTGGGTACGTGTAGGAGCAAGGTCGGCATTGTACTGGTAATGCTTGTAGAAAGCAGTGGCTAGGTCTTCCCAGGTATGGATGTTGGCTCCATTCAATTGATAGAACCACTCGAGCTGAGTCCCTGAAAGACTCTCTTGGAAGAAATGGATCCATAAGTTTGTGTCAGCTGTATAGGGCTGGATCCTCCTTGTGTAAGCCCTGAGATGCAATTTAGGACAGGATGCCCCGTCGTATTTAGCAAAGGCAGGTGCCTTAAACTTGTGCGGGATCACTACCCCAGAAGACAGACCTAGATCCTCGAAGTCCAGGCCAAGCACTTTTTGTATCTCCATAGCACTGAGCCGGTCTTCCAACTGTTTGTACCTATCCTCAGCCGGAGGGTACTGTTTGTCGTTGAAATCTGTCTCGCTGTCGGAGACCACTGGACTGGGAATCCTTTCCTCTTGATGACTGCCTTTCCCCACAGATGGAGTTGTCCTCTCAGTTTCATCCTGCAGTGTATTCCTAGATCTGCGTCTAGGTCTGAACAAAACAGTCCTCTTCTTCTTCTTTTCCTTTTTCAAGAGCAGAGCCTTCAGATCTTGTTGCCCCTGGGTCAAATTCATGATCAGCCCTTGGAACTGGGCGTTCTGAGCCTGGAGGGCCTTAATAGTGTGCTCGGTTGAGGATTCAGGATTCATGACGAGACTACTGAAATAAACAGCGAAGAAGGTAAGTAGCCTGCAGAGAAAGGGTACCTGTTATGCAATGATATGTATGATATGCATGCAATGATTTCAAGGATCCCGCAGGGTAAATAAGAAAATTGTTAGAGTTGGAAACTGGTGACTTGATTGAAGGTACTTCATGTTGTTGGGGGTCCTTCTTCAAGAGTCAAAGGCTCACCATATCCAGTGGATCATAGCCCCTGACAACTTTTGGCTAGAGGAAAATTAATCCCCTTTGCCCCTTGCTGGGTGTTTGATTCATCATGACCTGCATCACAAGCCCTTGAGATCCTTGAAATGGGTTAGGATGTATGCAATGGTATGATGTCATGCTATGCATGGGATAATGTGAGTAAACCCTGTTATGAGTCCCTAATTAAGGACTGCAAACCAAAACCTGCAAGAAACTTAGGATACCCTGTTATGAGTCCCAATTAAGGACTTAAAACATAACCTGCAAGAACAAGTGTCAGGTAACAGGCATGCAGATAGTCAAGTACGAAGGCACACAAGTCACACAAGAGAAGCCCTTAGAGTTTAGGCCAGCATGAGGTCTAGGTATTACCCTCTTTCAGTTGGTTGGTTCATACCTGTCCTATCAAAGTAACCGGGTTCTTAGAGGATTCCAATATCATTGACTACCCTCAATCGGTCATAACTCCAGCATCACAATCTTTTCTTGCGGCCAGAACCATCACGAGAGTTTAGCCTCAATGGGCGTAGCATACTGCTACTGTTCTAATGGCCAAGTTGTGTCATTTAAGGTTCTAAGGTCTGTTGGTGCTTAATGACTCCTTGGAAGACCCATATTCTCCCCGTTTCGACACGAGGGATATCGGTACAGACCAAGGTGCCACACCAATGTAGCCACTGCTTCACCTGTGTCGGTCTACGCCGGACAGGTCCCTCACAGCTTATGCTACCTAACAGGGTATCCCCAGATCCGGGTTAGGATCTATGTAACTCCCATGCAACCCACAAATTTAAAGCAGACAAGTCAATACAATTGAAAACACAGTTATGAACTAACCCTAAGGTACACCTCACTTTAAGTTTGTCCCCAGCAGATTCGCCAGTTCTGTGATCGGTGGATCTGGAACGGACTGTTTAAAGCTAGTTTCGCGAAATGTCGCGGAAGCAAGAGTCGCCACCGTCTTTTATTTTCTCCAAATGGAAAGGACAAAAGCACAGAAAAATTCCTTATAGAGATTGCTCTCGGTTCGCGAGGTAGATTATAGAAAGGGAAGGTGTTAGCACCCTTTCTATCCATGGTTATCCATGGGCTCTTAGATACTTGCTCACTTGTGTTTTCAAAAATGGTTTGTTTGCTTTTCAACTGTGGGTTTTAAAAAAGTTTCTTTGAAAATTCCAGTTCGACTCTTGTATCGGTCCTCAAGAGTGTTTGAAAAATTGCTTTCGAAAGCTTTTTGAAAATGTGTCAGTGTGAAAAGTATTTTTGATTTGTTTTGAAATTTAGAGCAAGTATCTACGAGAACCTACCTACCCTAAGGAATTCGTCTGTGTAGATGTCCTTTAAAGTAGTGCCATCCCACCATTGAGAGGTAGGTAGCACCACCGTTGGAGGTGTTCGGGTCAATTCGAGGTTCGGGACATGGTGATCACCGGAGCAATAGGAAGACACCTTAGAAGCTACCCTCATGCCAGGTTCCCGGATCATGAGGACTTACTAAGACATCCTCTACTCGACGATCACCTTTCGAAGGCAAGGCAACAGTGAGGCGTACCCTAGGGGTGGTGTGTGCGATTCGTGTGTCGTTTTCATTTGCATTTATCTTGTCATGTTATTGGTGTTCTACGCTTGTTTTTATTTTGTCCATACAGTCTTTCATGCTTTTGATTAACAGTTAAAAGTTGCGAGGAAAAGTAAATCTAAAGTTATTACAAATGGCGCGGGTCCACATCGCCAAAATTAACCAGGACCCGATTTGACGGAAAATAAATAAAGTAAAAGTGCGAGAAGTAATTACAAGGCTTCGGGAGAGGTACATAATTATTCAAACGAAATAAAATAAATATGCGAATAAACAATTAAGTCGAAATGAGGGCGTTGGACCCTTTTTGCAAAATATTAAAATTACATGAATTAATTAATTTAAGAAAAGAAATTGTTTTTGTTTTTTTTGGTATTTTTATGTATTTTAAGATTTAATAGAAAAAATTAATTGCAATTAAACGCTAACCCTAATTCTATTTTATTTTAATTTATTTAAGAAAATATTGAATTTTTAACCTAAATTAAACCTAATTTTTACATGCAAATTTGATTATAAAAATAAATAAAATAAATATTTAATTATTTGAAAGAAAAATAAAAAGGGTGAAAAATTATTAATTAAACCCTAGTTCTACATTTTTTAGGTTTTTATCAAAAGAATTAAAATTAACCTAATTTGAAACTAATTTTAATTACATGCAAATTTATTCATGAAAATATTAAAACAAAAATATTTATTATTTAATTCTTTTTTCTGATTTTTTTAGGATGTTTTTGTATTTATGAAAATGATAAAACTAATCAATTAAACAATAAAAAAAAAAGTAAAAATAATAATACAAAAAGGTAAAGAAATAAAAAAAATAAAAAAAATAAAAAACAAGTGCAAACCTGGGGGTTCAGACCCCAATATGGAGGTTAAATCCAAGCAATTCTGGCCCATTTGAGCATGGCCTTGTGGACTTTTCTACTAGCGTGTAGCACGTTGACTGCAGCCTACCATGCTCCCTAATTCCTGGCCCTTGGATGGATGAGGTTGGACGCGTGGACATTGATTTTTGAGGATGCATGAGAGTCCTCAGCATGGGCGCTACACATGAACATTAATTGAGGAAAAATAAATGGAAAGGAAGAAGACCTGGGATCGAACCCAGGTCATTAATATTACCAATCAACACGTGCACCACTGAACCAATTGATACGTTCTGTACATTAAATAAGCCAAGAATAATATAATAAGAAAACGATGATTAGTGGGAATCAGCGCGCGAACTTTCAAATCGTCCAATCATTGATGGCCACGATACCATCTTCTTCGCGTGTTTTCTTTTTCCTGAAATACACAAAACATTGGCAACGGTTTTCACGCGTTGCCTAAGACATCCTACAAGAAAATAGCGATTAGGCATGGAACGCCCATAAATTGGGCGCGAGGGTGGGTTTAGATTCGTCCAGATGCGCTGATTCCAATGGTGGTGGTCTTGAGGGCTAATTTTTCCCCATTATAAAACCCCTAATCTGAAGCTCTGCAAACCCTAAAACTCAAACATGGCATAATCGCGTGTAGCACATAAAAAGACAATTAAATGTATTGGTTAGCTTCAGAACTTCATAATGAACATAAATCAAGTATTAAAAATCACAAAGGATGCGTAAATCATGATGCACGATTATGAATTTTTCTTGATACAGTTTGCATTCATGTTACCAATTCTTGAGGTTCTGATGAGTATTCTTGATTGGGAATCGTTCAGTGGACCTTGAGGAAGCTATTGAAACAAGTCTTGAGACCTGAATCGCCTTGCAAAGGTGTTTACAGTTTTGACTTTTTTTGCAATTTTTTCAAGTTTGATAATGGCTTTCTGGAGCAGCTGTGCGTGTTCTTGCACTAGGGTTGTGATTAGGCTTTTGTACTGAATGCATTAGGTCAAGAAACTTGCTCAAAATCTCTTGCAATCATGGTTTGAAGATTTGATTTTTTCACCATGATTTCCATATCTTTTTCCATGTGTTTTTGGTTCAAATCATATCCAATTGCTCCAATTCTTTCCTTATTTGCATATACACGAAATCTTGAGGCTAAAACATGTATAAAAAGATTTGTTAGGTTAAGTTAAATATTTTTCACATATTTAATTGATTTAAGTGAATTATTATAAATAAAAATTCAAATAAATAAATAAAAAATGAGAAAATACTTCCCTTTGGGCCAAGTGGTCGTGCACATGCCATGGATGATGAATTATGGAGGAAAAATGGGCCCATTAGCAATTTTAGGTCATTTGAATCAATGTTGACTTTTCAAAATATCCAAAAATTTCCCAACTTCCACAAGGCATAACTTGCTCAATTTTTAAGCTTTTCTCATGTTCTTGGATATTTTGGAAAGTTCTTTGAGTCCTCTAACCAATGCCTTTGGTCCCATGTCATTTTGATTTACCAATCTCAAGTTATGGCCTTTGACTTAAAGTCCCTTTTTGTTGACTTTTGAAAATAACCTATAATGTTGAAATTGATAACTTTTTGTGAGAGCATTTCTTGGACTTGAAGTATGAAGATTAGTTGTAGTAAATGTCTTTCTCTTCAAAATGAGCTTTGGATGGAATTTTTCTGATAATCCATGTGAAAGTTATGCCCTGGTCAATTTCAGTTGACTTTTTCAACTATCCAAATAAGGAAACTTTTGCATTTTGATGATTTTTGAGCCAAGCTTTGAGAATTATGATCAAGCATTGATCAAATGATTTTTGTGGCTTCAAAATGATATGTTGACCAAAAATTTGAACTTTTGACTGTCAAATGACCATTTTGCCCCTACAGTTGACTATAGTGCATTTAGGGTTTTTGACTGTGCAATTTTGAGCTGAATGCCTTGAAACTTGATATGAGGATGCTTGACCATATTTGTAGGCATGTGAGACTTGATTGGACCTTTGAAAACTTCATTTTCTTGCTCAGAACACAAACCCTAATTTTGACTGCTTAGGAGGCCTTTGACTGTGCAACCCTTGGGGAGATTTTGAAGCTTTGACTTGGCAATTTCTTGAAGAATATGGGAGGGCAAATTTTGGGGTACAACAGGTGCCGATGTGTACTATCATGGCATCAAACAAGATTTGAAAGATGAAGAAGTTGATCCTGATATTGATAACATTGTCGGAACCAGCAAAATCACCCGAAGTGGAAGGGTCTTCTCTCCCGAGATTTCCCCTAAGACTGTTAACAAGCCTATTGTCATTCCATCTGTTGTTCCTGCCGGTACATCAACTACAGTTCCTATTCTTAGTCCAGTTATTACCCCTATCAATGAATCGTCTGATAACTGCGGCAAAGAGGTTGTAGGTGAGCCTTCCTAGACAGAGGCGCCTAAGAAAATTGTTGTGGAAACCTCTAAACAAGAAATGGAGGAAATACTGAAAATCATTAAGAAGAGTGACTACAATATGGTGGAGTAGCTGGGGCAGACCCCATCAAAGATATCCATGTTGTCTTTGTTGTTGTATTCTGAAGCCCATGCGAAGGCTTTGATTGCATTCCTCAAAACTGCGCATGTGCCGCAAGAGACTTCAGCTGATCAGTTCAAAGATTGTGTGGCCAGTCTGACTGCTGATAATGGGCTGGGTTTTTCAGATGCGGATTTGACACCAAAGGGAAGGAAGCATAATGATGCTCTGCATCTCTCGATTGAATGCAGGGGCACCAATATGGCTCATGTGCTGGTAGATACTGGGTCTTCACTGAATGTTCTGCCGAAAAAGGCGTTGGACCGGTTGGATTGCGAGGGTTTAACTTTAAAGCCTAGTAACATTGTGGTAAGGGCTTTCGACGGATCGAAGAGAATGGTGCACGGGGAGGTGGACATCCCTGTCAAAGTAGGTTCTCAGACTTTTGGGTCCACTTTCTATGTGATGGATATCAGGCCGTCGTATTCTTGTTTGCTAGGTCGTCCTTGGATTCACGAGGCAGGGGCAGTCACTTCCACACTCCACCAAATGCTGAAGTATCTGGTGAAAGGAAAGATTGTCACAGTGCGGGGTGAAGAAGAATATATGGTGAGTCACCTCAACTCCTTCCGCTACGTAGAGATGGACGGGGAATTCATCGAAACTCCTTGTCCGAATTTTGAAGAGGTCCCTCAGATCTTGGCATCGACTAAAACCATTAATAAAGCATTGGATGTTTCTTGCATACAAATTTTGCGCTCTCTGTTTTTCCTTTCTATTTTTCACTCTATCAAAACAGCTATTCTCTTACACACACTCACTTATCATAATGCAGATCCATATCCACTATGGATCCCATTGATAACAGCTCTGCTATTGCCAGTTATGACTTCAAAAATCCGATCAACCGAGCCGAGGACGAAGGTGAGGATGATTGTGAGGTGCTTGGAGAACTTGCTAGGTTACTACAGCAGGAAGAAAGGGCCATACAACCCCATGAAGAGCCCGTTGAGATAGTGAACTTGGGTACTGAGGAAGACAGAAAAGAGGTTAAAATAGGTGCAAATCTGGAGTTTAGCGTCAAACAGAGGCTAATACAGATGTTGCACGACTATGTTGAGATCTTCGCTTGGTCCTATAAAGATATGCCTGGTTTGGACACTGATATTATGGTACATCACCTGCCGACTAAAGAAGACTGTCCTCCAGTTAAGCAGAAGGTCCGCCATATGCATCCTGAAATGTCAGAGAAAATCAAGGCAGGGGTCATGAAGCAGTTCGATGAAGGATTCTTAGTTGTCACTTCGTATCCATAGTGGGTTGCTAACGTTGTTCCGGTACCTAAAAAGGACGGTAAGGTACAAATGTGTGTTGATTACAGAGATCTGAACAGGGCAAGCCCCAAGTATGACTTCCCACTTCCTCACATCGATGTTATGGTCGACAACACCGTGCAACACAAAATCTTCTCCTTCATGGACGGTTTCTCTGGCTACAACCAGATCAAAATGACTCCTGAAGACATGGAGAAGACAACCTTTGTTACACAGTGGGGCACCTTCTTCTACAAAGTAATGCCGTTTGGGTTGAAGAATGTTGGAGCAACCTATCAGCACGCCATGGTCGCTTTGTTCCATGATAAGATTCACCACGAGATCGAGGTCTATGTCGATGACATGATAGCCAGGTCTCGGACTGAGGAAGAGCACCTTAATCATCTCCAGAAGTTGTTTGACGGGTTAAAGACATACAAGCTGAGGTTGAATCCGAACAAGTGTACCTTCGGGGTAAGGTCTGGTAAGCTGCTGGGTTTCATCGTCGATGACAAGGGTATTCAGGTAGACCTTGCGAAGGTAAAGTCCATACAAGAGATGCTGGCTCCCCGCACAGATAAAGAGGTTAGAGGTTTCTTGGGACGTCTGAATTATATCGCCAGGCTCATTTCACATCTGACTGCTACTTGTGAGCCAATCTTCAAGCTTCTGAAGAAGGATCAAACGGTAAAGTGGAATGATGAATGCCAGACCGCTTTTGAAAGAATCAAAGAATACCTTCAAGAACTGCTAATTCTGATGCCTCCAGTTGAAGAAAGACCTTTGATATTATACTTGACAGTGCTAGACAGTTCAATGGGGTGTGTGTTAGGGCAGCATGACGAGTCTGGCCGAAAAGAGCACGCCATTTACTACCTTAGCAAAAAGTTTACCGACAGTGAGACCCGATACTCATTGCTCGAGAAAACTTGTTGCGCTTTGGCATGGGATGCTCGCCGGCTGAGACAGTATATGCTGACTCACACTACCTTGTTGATATCAAAGATGGATCTGATCAAGTATATTTTCAAGAAGCTCGCTCTCTCTGGAAGGATAGCAAGGTGGAAAATGATCTTAACTAAGTACGACATACAATATACAACCCAAAAAGCTATAAAGGGGAGTGTATTGGCTGATCATTTGGCTCATCAGGCCGTGTATGACTACCAGTCCATGAATTTTGAGTTCCCAGATGAGAATATCATGTTGGTGATTAACTACGAAGAACCTGGACCGGATGAAGGACCCGAGGAGGGATTCCGATGGTCTATGTATTTTGATGGAGCCTCGAACGCACTGGGTAATGGCATTGGCGTTGTAATTATATCTCCCAAGGGCTGTCATACTCCGTTCACCGCCCGATTATGTTTCAACTGCACCAACAACATGGCGGAGTATGAAGCGTGTATCATGGGTCTTCGAGCTGCTATTGACCTAAGGATTAAGTTCTTAAGTGTATTCGGGGATTCCTCTCTGGTGATAAGTCAGATCAAAAGAAAGTGGGATACGAAGGACCCGAATCTCATTCCTTACAAAGAATATGTATTGACGTTGCTCCCACACTTTGAGGAGGTAACCTTTGAACATTTCCCATGGGAGGAGAACCAGTTAGCGGACGCGCTAGCTACCATGTCTTATACGTTCAAGGTTAGGTGGGACAATGAGGCTCCCCAAATTACCATTGAGAGGTTGGATGAACCAGCCCACTGCTGCGAGATCGATATTGAAGAAGTGGCAGACAAACCCTGGTTTCACGAAGTCAAAAGGTATCTCGAGGTTCAGGAGTATCCCGAAGGGGCATCTGTCAATAATAAGAAGTTTCTGAGAAGGTTCGCTGCAAAGTTCTTCCTCAGTAATGGGATCCTCTATAAATGCAACTATGACTCCACACTATTACGGTGTATGGACAAGAGCGAAGCAGAGAGCATCATGACAGATCTACATGAAGGCAACTTTGGAACCCATTCTAGTGGACATAACATGGATAAGAAGATCCTACGGGAAGGATATTACTGGTCCACTATGGAAGCCGATTGTTATCAGCACTCTCAAATTTGTCATAAGTGCCAATTCTACACTGATAAGGTGCATGTGCCTCTGGTCCCCTTAAATGTTTTGACGGCTCCTTGGCCCTTTGCGATGTGGGGCATCGACATGATCGGTGAGATCAGACCTACTGTGTCTAACGGGAAACGTTTCATCTTAGTAGCCATTGATTACTTCATAAAGTGGGTTGAGGCGGCCTCTTTTGCTACAGTAACCAAGAACGTCGTGGCGCGATTTATCCGACACAATCTGATTTGTCGATATGGTGTGCTAGAGAGGATTATTACTGACAATGGTACGAATCTCAACAACACAATGATCATTGAGCTCTGTAAACAGTTCAAGATACAGCATCATAATTCTTCTCCCTACTGGCCGAAGATGAATGTCACTGTTGAAGCAGCTAATAAGAACGTCAAGAAGATTGTACAGAAGATGACGGTGACATATAAAGACTGGCATGAGATGTTACCACTCGCTCTTCATGGGTACCGTACCTCAGCATAGACGTCGATAGGGGAAACACCCTACTCTCTGGTATATGGCATGGAGGCAGTCCTACCCATAGAAGTCCAGATACCTTCTCTCAGGATCATGAAGGATGCAGGTTTGAAAGAAGACGACTGGATCCAAACCCGACTTGATCAGTTAAATCTAATTGATGAAAAGAGACTTACTGCTATCTGCCATGGCCAGACGTATCAAAAGCGAATGATCAAGGCTTTTAACAAGAAATTCAGGCGTCAAGAATATCAATTCGGGGATCTGGTGATCAAACGCATTATACTTCCGCAAGGTGATCCCAAGGGCAAATGGACTCCCATGTACGAAGGGTCATTTGTGGTTAAGAACATTTTCTCGGGAGGAGCTATAATTCTAACCACCATGGATGGTGATGACCTTCCTCACCCTGTAAATGCAGACATAGTAAAAAGATACTATGCATAATCAAAGACCCACTAGGTTGACAGGCCTAGGAAAAAATAAGGGCTTCCCAGCGAACAAAAAGGGTTCGGGCAAAAGTAAGGGATGAAAATGAAAAAATCTATACACCCGGCAAGTTGAAAACCCGAAAGGGAGGCTTGGGCAAAAAAGGGTATCCCGGTGGATTGAAAACCCGAAAGGGCAATCCAGGAAAAAGTTAGGGATTGAAGCGTATCACTATGTCTCATTGGATCATCTTGCGACCAAACTTCGGTATCAACTATCAAGCTCAGACGGCACCAATCAATCTGATTAACCTTCGGCCAAGTAGCAAAGTGATGAGACGCTTGAAGATATAAAGGCAATAACAGAGTTAGAACCCAATGGGGTTGTTTCACATAGTTGTTTTTATTTCTTTTACACAAATTTTATAATTTATATCTTTCGGCAGCGTTCTCTTACTAGAACGTCAGCCTCTTTGTACAAAACGCCTATTACGGGCCGACTTAAAAATCAATACAAGTCATTTTCACAAAACTTCAATCTGTTTTTCTTTTTTCTGTTTTGTTTTGCAAGAACGTCCAATGATTTATTTTTGATATATGCATTTGAAAATGATTGCTGCTCATAAATATTTACATAAGAAACAAAAGACAATTGCTCGTAATTCCAGAAACTGGAGCAAAAACAAGAAGTGCCAAACCCTACATTTACTCTGCCCAGTAGGTACCAGGATAGAGCCAGCTTGGGAACATAATTATTGGTATATACACTCCCCACAGAGTAAAAGTATCCAAAGGCATTGATGTCAGCTTTCCCGAAACAGGATGTAACTACCCCCAGCCGAGGTTCATAATCGTGGACGAGTCAATAAATTTCATCCCCAGGCGGAGTTTATTTCTACAGATACAGAAGCTCAATCTCCAACAGAGCTCATCACTTCTAGCGACGGAATTTCATCCCCAGCTAAATTTGTTCCTCCAGATCGGAAGGTCTACCAACAGAATATCTCTTCCCCCTGAGTTTGGTCCCTGCAGAGTTATTCTCCAGCATCTCCGCCCGACAGAATATTTGCAAATCTCTAGCGGTAGTCGGGGATTTATTTTCCCAGACGCAAGCATACCCCGATAGCATTTCATGAACATACATCATGACATACGCATACATATCATATACAACATAATCTCATTTATTTTGAGAACATCATCTCACCCTGCATTTCATGCATCGCATATAACTAACCCTGATATCTTTTCAGGAAAAGACGATTAGCTTCAACGAATCCAACAGTTATACAGATCAAATCTACAGACAACTAATGGAAACTCAGTTCCCAAAATCAAACGGGACAAATAATCTACATTATTGCTTCGAAAGTTCCTTCTCACAGCCCTACTATCTAGGTTGTCATATCGGAGTAACCTTACCCCGGTTCATTCTGAAGTTTTACACGAACTTATCACAAAGCCACCCTACCCAGGTTCCTCCTAAAGCACCACACAGGCTCATTACGAGTAACCTTACCCCGGTTCCTCCTGAAGTTTTACACAAACTTATCTCAAAGTAACCTTACCCCGGTTCCTCCTAAAGTTTTACATGAACTTACCACAAAGTAACCTTACCCCGGTTCATTATGAAGTTTTACACGAACTTATCTCAAAGTAACCTTACCCCGGTTCATTCTGAATTTCTACACGAACTTATCACAAAGTAACCTTACCCCGGTTCCTCCTGAATTTTTACACAAACTTATCCCAAAGTAACCTTACCCAGGTTCCTTCTTAAGTTTTACACAGACTTAGCCCAAAGTAACCTTACCCAGGTTCCTGCTGAAGTTTTACCCAAACTCCTCACAAAGAAACCTTACCCAGGTTCCTTCTCGGTTTAGATGCAGTTTTACCCAAACTCCTCACGAAGTAACCCTACTATCCAGGTTCCTTCTCACATCCCTACTATCCAGACTTTCATATCGAAGTAAACCTACTATCCAGGTTCCTTCTCACAGCCCTACTATCCATGCTTTCATATCGAAGTAACCCTACGACTCAGGTTCCTTCTCACAGCCCTACCACCCAGGCTTTCATATCGAAGTAACCTTACGACCCAGGTTCCTTCTCAAAGCCATATTATCCAGGCTTTCATGTCGAAGTAACCCTACGACCCAGGTTCCTTCTCATAGCCCTACTACCCAGGCTTTCATATCGAACTAACCCTATGACCCAGGTTCCTTCTCACAGCCCTACTACCCAGGCTTTCATATCGAAGTAACCCTACGACCCATGTTCCTTCTCACAGCCCTACTACCCAGGCTTTCATATCGAATTAACCCTACGACCCAGGTTCCTTCTCACAGCCCTACTACCCAGTCTTTCATATCGAAGTAACCCTACGACCCAGGTTCCTTCTCACAGCCCTATTATCCAGGCTTTCATATTGAAGTAACCCTACTATCCAGGTTCCTTATCACAGTCCTACTATCCAGGCTTTCATATCAAAGTAACCCTACTATCCAGGTTCCTTCCCATAACCTTACTATCCAGGTTCCTCCTCTCTTATCTCCAGACAACAGTCTACAACACTGTAAGACCTGGACCTAATCAAACACGATTGGTTTCACATTTCCCCAGTAAGTCGCGGTGCAATTGGTACCTTGACCAGATATGTAGTTCACTTCCGCTTCCTCAAGACAGAGTTATTTCCCCAATAGAGTAACGGACAACTGAAGCTCCTAAAATTCTATTTCTCCCAAGACAGATATCAACAGTCCTCAGCAGATTCCTCACCGACAACAGCAACAGGGACCCTCGTCAAAGGAACATCTCAGGAAATCGACATTCTCTAGATGGCATCTTTAAGCCCATCTCCGACAATTCTCCGTCGCATCCAGGATGGCATCTTTAAGCCCATCTCTGGAAATCTTTTATCATCAACCTCCAAATGGAATCTGTAAACCCATTCCCGATGTCACAAGTCGAGTGCCACTTCATGCGAGTACAAATTTCTGAGCACTTTAGTGTTCAATCATCTTCCACCTTCAGATTACGAAAGGCAGACAAGCCAATCTACATTCGTAGGTTTAAGAAGATTGAACAGGGGAAGCTGTTGTACCCCAAAATTTGCCCGCTCACTTTATTCAATACATGTCCATTAAGACTCCCAAGTTGCTCAAGGAAGTCCAAGAGTTGACCAGACAAACTCTCTCCTAAGGCAGTGTACCTCAAATTAGGGTGTCCCTTTTCATCAAGATGTGTGAACCACAAAGGGCTCAAATACTTTCCAAGGTCTTATTATGTTCCCAAGATCATCCATGCCAAGTTTCAGGCCTTGCGTAATAAGTTTTCTCAGTCAACTGCTCAAATGCTTGAGAATCGACTGTATTAGGTCAAAAGTCAACTATGGCCCACATACAATCAAACCTCAAGATTTTTGGTCAACATCAACATTTTGAAGTGACTTCCATCATTTGATCAAGGTTTGATCATTATTCCTCAACGAATGCTCCAAAATTATCAAAACCCAAAAGTTGTGAAATTAGGGTTTTATAGGAAAAGTCAACCCAACTTTGACCAAGCATAACTTCTTCATACTTTATCAGAAATTTTCCATCCAAGGCTCATTTTAAAGAGGATGCAATTCCCTATAATTCATCTTCATCCCACAAGTTCAAAATATTCACTCATCAAAATATATGAATTTTTACATTATAGGTCCTTTTGAAAAGTCAACAAAAACACCTTTTGGGTCAAAACTTCATACATGAACATGGAACACCCAATTGAGATGAAACTATAAGGGTTGTTTAGGGGACATCCCAATATTTCTAAAAAGTCCAAGAACACCATCCTAGGGTAAAAATTGAGAGAGTTGTGCATTGTCAAAATTGGTAATTTTTGGAAAATTGTCAAAAGTCAACATTGATCAAATTTGCATTTTTTCCAAAGGGGCCCATATTTTCTTGTTTGAAACATGTTTCTAATAGGACCCATGACCCCTGAGCTTTTCCGCCTATTATTTTATTATATTTATCATTTATTTTGATTTTTTATTTATTTAAATCAAAATAAGTCAAATTAAATGGTAAAATAATAAAAGCAAATCAAATCTTGGGATTTTTGTGCACATGTGGAGTCTATGTACAGCTAGCATGATGATCAATTCGTGCAAGACTCATTAGGATTGGAAAAGATTGGATTGAAGCTTGTTTTGGAAAGATATCATACATGAATCAAATCAAATCACATTTTCATAATTCTCAAAGATATGATGCAATTTTATTGACCTAATATGCTCTACTATATGTATACAACAATTCCAGATCATAAGCACAGGGGTTGGAGTCGTGAAAGAGGCAAGGCAAAATCAAAAATTCAAGGAAAAAAGTGTGAATCGGTTTCCATTCCCCAGGCCATCTCAAGCTATCCAAGCTATCCCAATCCATTGTTGGACGTCTCAGGAAGCTATTCCAACCATTTGCAAGGTATGAAACACCCAGAAGCACTAACTGTAACTCACACGGTTTGTGTTTTTTTTCTTCAGAATCGATTATCCCAATTCTTGCATCCTTAGCAATTTTAATTGTCATATTTGTGATTATTATCGTGTTTGCAAGCTAACTGGGTGGTTTAATTGCATTTTTGAAGCTTATACACGCACTTGCCATTGTTAGGGTTTTTATGTTTTTTTTAAGGTTTCTTGATGCAGGAAAAATTAGGCTATGAATGAGGTACCATGATGCTCGTGAGGCCAAGACGAGTTGATTGGTACCATTACAATTAATTTATCATGCTCGTATGAGATTCTTAGGTTTCACAGGGATATAGCTACGGACAAAAATTGTCACTATAGCCTTTAGTGACAATTTTGCCTATAGGTAAAAGCCTAATACCAAAGACGACAGTTCTGGGAGGAAGATGAGGGCGTGGCAGCATACCACTCGCCCGTTTGAATCCACGCGCGTTTTTTGGGGCATGGCACTTTGTTTGTATTATATTTTATTTATTTCATTATAATTATGAATAACTTGTCCAGCGCAGTTGGTAGAGAGACACGCTTGTGAAGGGAAGGACCTGGGTTCGATCCCAAGTCCAGACATTTTTCCTATTTTCTAACATTTATACGCAGGATCTCATACACTACTTTTCCATGTGTCCATCATGCAACTCAGGATCTGACCATCAGATTCATCTCCAGCCAAGATCCAACACGCAGTAGGTACAGTCCATGGTGAACTCCCAGAAGCCAGTCAACACTGGATCTCATGCAGCTCTGGGCCAACACAACTTGGGCCCAATATTTCCAAGCGCTGCACCCCCCAGTCTACTTCTCCATACAGGCCCAGTTTCATTTTTTATTCTTTTTTTTTTATTATTTCATTTTATTTATTTTATTTATTTCAAGAGAAACCATTTTTTTATAAAATCATTAAATCAAGAAAACACGAAAATATAGAATTAGGTTTTTTTTATTAAAATTAGTTTTTTTTTTGGAAATTAATTAATTTAATGATATTGACTTGATTGTTTTCATAATTAAAATTAATTAGACAAATTAGGTTTAATTCACAAATATCTAGTTTTCTCAATAAAAAAAAATTAAAAAAAAAATATTTTCTTTATTTAAATAGTTTATTTAGGATATTTGCTTTATTCTCGCGCGCATTTATTTATTTATTTTTCCAATTAATGTAACTGTCTCGAGGTTGTAATAGTTTTAATTAGAGTTAAATTTCGCATTTTTATCTTCAGTCGAGACAATTATGTAACTGTCAAAGCCTTGTAATAGCTAGGTTTACTTTCTCGCACTTTTAAATTCTTGCAAATATTTAACTGTCTAGATGTATGCTAATAGGATTGTATGGCAAGAATGTCTGGAAATTTAAAACGGTAGATCACCTAATGTGCAAAGACTAAATAACTGAAAAAAACTAATATGCACATATTCACTCCTAAGGTTTACCTCACTTCGGTTGCCTTCGATAAACAATCATTAAGCATAGGAGATTTTAGTGGTTTCCCTCCAGTCTAGAAGATCAAAATGTCCCATTCGAATGTTGCCTCAGAAATGTTGCCTCGGAAATGTTACCTCGGAAAGATCTTAAGACCCTAAGGTTACTACTAAAGTTTTCTAACTATTGCTTTAGTGATTGTACTTGTCCCTTTCGAATGTCCCTTACAACTCCAACGATTGTGCTACCTACTCCTTAATAGTGGGATAGTGTTGTCTAAAGGAAATAGAACGAACAATCCTTTTTTCGAGTAGGTAGAATCTTAAGTACTTGCTCAATAAAAACTTTTCACACAAACATCTTTCAAAACAAATTTTCAAAACAAACTTTGTCACATCCTTGAGGACTGATACAAGTGTTATCACGAAGTAAAACATTTTCAAGACAAAAACACACAAGCAATTTGAAAAAATGAGCAAGTACCTAAGAGCCCGTAGATAACTACAGATAGAAAGGGTGCTAACACCTTCCCTTTCTATAATCTACACCCCGTACTCAGAATATCTCGAAAAAAGGTTTTTCTGTTCTTTTTCCTTTTTCATGATTGGATGAAATAAAAGTTGGTGGCGACTCTTGCTTACCGCGACATTTTGCAAACAAAAAAACGCAAAACGCAAACCAGTAAAAATAGTCGGTTCTGCCACCGTATCAGTTAGCATCAAGGATTCCCAAGAATTCTCCATTTACCGAAAGACATGGTCGCCTCCTAAACTTGGTTACATCCAAAACTGATGAAGATATGATGAAGGTGCTCTTCCAATTATTTGATCCTCTACACCATTGCTTCACATTTCCCGATTATCAACTTGTACCAACTTTTGAAGAATTCTCCCAACTCTTGAGGATTCCCATTCTCAATCAACTACCTTTCAACAGTACAGAAAGAGATCTAAATCCCGAAGAGATGGATCAAGCTCTGCACTTACAACCATCTGATATCACAACTAATTGGGAAACAAGGAGTGGTGTCAAGGGTTTCCTAGCAAATTTCTTGTTTGAGAAAGCTCAAAATTATTGGAACTCTTTGGATTTGCAAGCTTTTGAGGAAATTGTGGCTCTCCTCATCTATGGGATGGTTTTGTTTCTAAACCTTTACCAACTCATAGATGTGAACGCCATCAAAATCTTCATGTCTCGTAACCTGGTGCATACTTTGCTAAGAGACATCCTACATTCCTTTCACAGTCGCACTATGCGGAAAAGAGGTATCCTTATTTGTTGCACCCCTCTCTTGACAATATGGTTTATTTCACATCTTCCCCAATTTGTATTGAAGAACGAGAAAGCCTCAAGGTGGTCACAAAGGTTGATGACGCTCAAACATTCGGATATCCATTGGTGTTCCCGAGCTATAGATAATGTTATCATCATCGACCATTGTGGAGAATTCCCTAATGTCCCCTTACTTGGAATTAGGGGAAGTATCACATATAACCCCTGCTTAGATTTAAGGCATTTTGGTTATTCCCTAAGGGATGGTCCCCATGAGACGCTGATTCAAGGGTTAGTATTTGACTACGAGAGTGATAATCAAGGTTGTGATACGGTGGGAGAACTGACTTGGGTGTTTTGTGTTTAATCGCAAATATTGTGGTTAGCAAGAGTCGCCACCGCCTTTTATTTTATCCAAAAGTAAAGGTGAAAAAGCACAGGAAAGACCTTTGAGATTTATTTCTTGAGTTCGGGGGGTAGATTATGAAAAGAGAAGGTATTAGCACCCTTTTCATCCATGGTTTTCCATGGGCTCTTAGTTACTTGCTATATCACTTGCTTTTGTTTGAAATTGTGCTTTTATGTGGTTTTTGAAAGTATTTTGTAAAGAGGCCATTGTTTAGGAAAAACTTTGTAATGATTCTCGTTCGTAAGAATGTATACAAAGGTGTTGATCTTTTGAAAATGTTTTCAAGTTTGTAAGATGTTTTGAAAGTGTAGGTGTTTGTTTTGAAAATAGCAAGGATGTTTTTGGTTTCTAAATTGAGCAAGTAATTAGGAGCATTCTACCTACTCAAAAGTCTTTCATGTTCATTTCCTCTTTCCTTTGACATTGTTATCTCACCATTGATTTGGTAAGTAACCCTATCTTTGGATGTAAACGGGACGGGTGTGGGTCATCGTATAACCATGATTAGCAATGTTGCAAGGTATCTTAGCATTCTCTTTTAGGGACTAAAATCATTTTAAAGGCAACATAGATAGCGTCATCGAGGGACTATGATTTTATATTTTGCTTGTTTTTGCTAAGATACCTCACATGTGTAATATGGCCATTTAGTAAGGCAACCAAGTGGATTTACCCTAGGGGTTCTTGTGTGCAAGTGTATTGTTTTTCATGCTTGGTTTTGTCTTTGATTAGGGTTTTCTAATTGATTGGTTTTAGTCTTTCCATACAAACCCTAATTACTAACATTTGTATATAAAGCAATAAATTGCGAAATTTAAAATTACTACGCTATTAAAATACTTGTGGGAGGGGGTACAAATTATAAATGGGGATTGCAAGAAAATAAAGCCTATTTATCTATTACAACCATATTAAATTTGGATAAATGTACAAGAAATTAAATGAATATAATGTACAAGTATGAATGGATAAGGAATGAATTTTGTTAAAAAAAATAGTTTTGACCTAATTAACTTAAAAGAAAATAATTAACTAAAATAAGAAAATTAAAATTAAGTTAATAAAAGAAATTAATTTATTAAAGAAACAAGTTTTTTTTAGGGTTTTGTTTGTGAAAAGGTTTTAAATAAATTTTTAATAAAAGAAAACAAACTTGGTTCTAATGTTAATTTATTTTGAGATAAGAAATTAATTTTTTTTAAGAAAATACTTTTAATGTGTGAAAATAATAATCAAAACCCTAACTTTTAGTTAATTTACAAATTAATTATCAAAGATAAAATAAAACATGATTAAAATAAATTTATTTTTATGTGAAAAATTAATTTAATTAAATAAAAGCCTAAATCTATTTTTTCATGATTTTTGTATTAAGTAAAATATATTTAAGAAAACAAATAAATAAAAATAACAAAAATAAAATAAAATGGGCCAGGGGTGTGGATAGCCAGCAAGGGGGATTAGCAGTAAGGGGAAAAAAGCCCAAAGGAGGCCCAGGCGCTGCCAAAAAAAGTGTCAGAATATGAAAAATATGAAAATAATCCAAAAGGGTACCACTCGGGCTCGAACCCAGGTCCCTCTAGTCACAGGCGCGCGCTTCTACCACTGGGGTGGCTATACATCCGTTTATATAATTAAAACAACAAATATATGATAGTAAACAAGTCCATGGCCTGAACTTCATCTTCAACCTCACGCCCAGCCAGAGCCTCTGTATCTTATTCAAATCTCAACAAAAATGAAAACTGTAAACAGGAAACTTGTAGCAAATTTCCTCACGATTTCAGAAATGCAAAGTAATAAAATTAAAGATCAAAGAAAAGCATGAATTTTAATGGCCCTAATCTGAACTCTAAAATTTCAGAAACTTCAATCTTAAAATTCACTAAGCTCAAACAAAATTAATGAAAACTATGGACATGGTTAGCTTTAGGGCAATGATATCTACATTTTTCATTCACAAATAAACCATTAATGATGCCTATATGAAGAGTTCAAAAGTCAGAAAACATACCTTGCAAGAGGGTATCGTGTTTGGAGTTTGAGTAGCTTTTAGTGAGTTCCAATGATTGGGTTAGCTTCCTCAAGTTCCCAGGAAGCTAATGGGATGCTTAGTTTGAGCTGAAGGTGCCTAAGGAGTTCTAGAGAAGTCAAGGTGCAAGGTGCTGTTTTTGAAAATGGTGGATGAGGGTGGAGGTGTTACAGTGGTGTTGCAGGTGTTAGGATTGTTTGTGTATGTTGTTTAGAAGCTTTTGAAAATAAAAGGCCAAGAAACGCACGAGTAAATTTGGAGATTGGATTCAAAACTCATAAATGACAAGTTTTGAGGTGTTTTTGGTGATTCTGTGTTCTTGATGTTTTCAGGGCTTACGCATGCGTGGGATTTGTGGAAAACAACTTGTGTATGTATAAGCAAGAGGGTTTGAGTGCTTTGGAAAGTCAGAAGTACAAGTTAAAAGCTAATTGCTAGGTTACTTGATTTTGAAGAAAAGCGGTAAAAACAAGTTTCAAGAGGAGGTACAAGCATGGGATGAGTGATTGTAAGCGTCTAACAAGTTTCTCTTGAGTTATGGGACTTGTATGATCAGAAGAAAACAATTGCAAGGCTCAAGAACAAGTTTTGTGCAAAAAGTCACTTTATCAAAATGACAATGTGCACTTTCTTCCCAAAGTGGATATAAAGCATGGCCTTGCATTGAATGCCTGAAATGAGACCTCTAACAGCTATGCAAGAAATTAATTATGGAGTGCCTAACAAGTTTGAGGCCTTAAAAGTAGAGGTTATACAACATGAGTTTGAATTTTGAATCTTGTTCATCACAAAATGACTTGTAATTCAAGTGATAAAACCCTAACTTCATATCTTCGATTATCCCTACTCAAAAATGATCTCAAGGAGTTCTTGGACATTTTTGAAATATTTTAATGTGATATACAACCCATCTTTGAATCACTTTTTAAAATTCCCAATGGTCTATATGAAAAAGTGCCATGAAGTTGGGTCAAAATCCTGACCAAATTAGGGCAAAATTTCACTAAGTGTTTTGTTTCATGACCTGGTGTTCTTAAATTTATAACTTGAGATCCAAGAACTTTTGGAAGGAGTTGTGTAAAGAAATGTTACATATTTCATGGATATATACAACTTTCATGTTGAAAGTTTCTTTTGAATCATCTTGCATCATGGTGAAAATTTTGCTCAAAGTTATGAAAAAATAAGAAATTTCCAACACTTAGAAAAATTTATAAGCTTAGAAATTTTAACTTTTCAAAATGAAATCTTGAATTTTTGATTTCTTTATGAATAAGTTTCATATTTTGACATGCTTTGATGAATTGTGATATTTGACATTTGATTTTGACCAAAGAGTCAAAGTTTGACTTTTCAGTATACAATTGACTTTTGATCAGTTGACTAAAAATTCATTTGTCAATCCAATGGGTTTGAGCAATGTTTTGAGCCATGTAATTAGGTAAATATGATGAAATTGGACTCTTGAGATCATTTCTTAAACCAATTGATCATTTGCTAGGTCAAAAATCAGAAATTGCCCTTTCCCAGTCAAAACCCTAATTTTGACCATTTTGCCCTTTTGAAGATTTGATCAAATTTCTTGAGGAATTATGGTCCAAACTTGATAAAATGATACATATGAGTTTAAAATGTTGATGTGGATCAAAAATTATGAAGTTCGACTGTAAATTGGCCATAGTTGACTTTTTCCCCAATACAACTGATTTTTAGGTCAACTGTTCAATTGACTGGGCAAAAGTGTGATCCAAATCTTAAAACTTGACATGGGTAATCTTGAGGGTCCATAATGGTCCATGAAATTCATATGGGGCATTGGAAGTTCAAATATCCTTGTGCAATCTCAAACCCTAATTTTGGTCATTAGTGCTTAAGGAGGTATCTTGAGCTGATCAACCCTAATGCAGTCTGGAGCCAAAGGAGATCTTGTGCGCAAATTCTTGATAAGTGAGAAGGATAATTTTGGTGTACAAAAAAGGTCATCGCTAGAGGTTTATCTGAGCCTGGAGGATGTTGAACAAGGTAGATAGCAAGACATTGGGGGCACAAGAATTCCATCCCTCTTGAGCCTTACCTCAAATGGGTACGAGCTTGTGCTCAAAGTCTTATGATGCCTTACCCATCCATTCTCCTGGTGATCATATAGCCCGTTGTGAAAGGAGATATTCCATACACTATCCTGCATCCTGACATGCCCACCTCTCTTGAAGACTTACAAATGGATTGAATACAGCTTAAGGGGGAACGAGACACTTTCGAGGCCTAATTCTACGCCAGCGAGAAGAAGAATCTGGAGCTCACCAAACAGCTTCATGAGGAGCGGACTCTAAACGCATAAATCTCACCAAAGAGGATGCTTACAACCTTTTTATCTTAGAGTTTTTGTATTTCTTTGTAAGCCCAAAGAGGCATGATGTACTCAAGCTTTGGTTTATTAATATAACATGTGTTTCCTTTTTGTATAAAGCAAATTTGAATCTATAATTTCCTTGAAATCATTGCATACGCATATCATCCATAACATTGCATAAGCAGGTACCATTACAGGTTTCTCATCTCCTTCGCTGTTTATTTCAGCAAAAATGTCTTCTGAACAAAGCATCAAATATCTTCAGGCACAAAATGCCCAATTTCAACAGATGTTCATAACTCTGGCGAAAGGGTAGGAGGATCTGAAGGCCCTCATCCTGAAAAGAAGAAGAAGAAGAAGAAGCTCGCCGATGCCCTCAATATGGGCAGAAGATTTGGGGGCCGCTAAAGCAACCAGTCTATCTGACCTCCTCGTCCAAAGAAGGGGAAAATCAAGAGAGAGAAACAAGGGAGGAGAACCCTAGTCTTGAAGTCTCTGACAATGATACAGACTACAATGATGAGCAGTATCCTCCCACTGAGGATAGGTACAATCAGTTAGAGGATCGGTTAAGCGCTATGGAGATCCAGAGAATACCAGGGTTGGATTTCGAAGAGCTGGGATTGGTGTATGGGGTAGTCATCCCACAAAAATTTAAAGCTCCAGTTTTCGCAAAGTATGATGGGGTGTCTTGTCTCAAGCTTCATCTCTATAACTATGTAAGGAAGATCCAGCCTCACATTGCTGTTAGGAACTTGTGGGTTCACTTATTTCAAGACAATCTATCAGGGACTCGTCTTGAATGATTCTACCAATTGGAGGGAACCAGTGTCCGAAACTGGGAGGATTTGACCGTTGCTTTTTATAAGTAGTATCAATACAACGCCGACCTTGCCCCTACCCGCACTCAACTTTAGAGTATGTCCATGGGTGCAGGAGAAGGCTTTAAGGACTATGCGCAGAAGTGGAGAGATTTGGATGGGAGAGTCCAACCCCTTTTGTCTGATAGGGAGTTGGTCGACATGTTTCTTGGAACAATGTCTGGTCCATTCTTCAACCATTTGATCGGTAGCTCATCGGCTGGTTTTACTGAGCTGATATTAACTGGAGAGAGGGTAGAAGCTGGGATCTAGAGCGATAAAATACAGAAAGATACCTCGTGAAGTTCAGCAAAGAAGCCATTCACGGCTAAGAAGGAAGTCAGTGTTGTTTATAGCCTAAGAGGTCAAAGCCGAGCTGAGTACCGTTCAACAGTAGGTGCTGTGATGATACCTAGGCCTGCGGCTATCCCATAACGAAACAATCAGAAAAGGGTAGAAAGACCACAAAGGCAGTTTACCCGGATTAACATGACATTGACTGAGATTCTACCCCATCTGCTAAGATACAACTTGGTAACCTTGAAAGAGGCTCCCAAGAATCCTAATACCACATCTCCTCGGTACAATCCAAACGCTCGGTGCGCCTATCATTCTGGGAGTCCTGGTCACGATACAAATGACTGTTGGGCTCTAAGAAACAAAGTACAAGATCGGATTAAATCCAAGGAGATTGATTTCGATGCTCCAGAGAAGCCCAATGTCATAACTGCTCCCATGCCTAAACACAACCATGGAGTTAACATCGTTGATACCGATCTGTTCGTGACCTCAGTTGATGAAGTTTCTACTCCTATTATGACTGTTAAGAAGAATTTGTTGTTGGTCGGTTTATTTCCGGGTTGTGGCGAAGGTTGCCACATGTGTTCATCTCTACCTTCTGGTTGCTATTTGCTGAAAACAGGTGTCCAACGCCTGATGGACAGCAGAGAAATTTTGTTCGAAAAGACTTTGATTCCAACTGTTCCGTGTGAATATATTACTATCATAACCATTTCCTCCAATCCTTCCAAGGCCTCCTCGAGAAGGCCTGTTAGGATTACACCCGCTCCGAGAGTCGCTCCGTTAATAATCACTTGTCCTGGTCCTGTCCCATACGCCTCGGACAAAGCTGTCCCTTGGCATTATGGTGCCAAGATTTACTATCATGGCGTTAAACGAGATTTGAAGAATAAACAGGTTGATCTCGATGTCATTAACATTGTCGGGACCAGCAAGATTACCAAAAGTGGAAGGGTTTTCTCTCCCCAGATTTCCCCAAAGACTGTCAATAAGCTTGTTGTTGTTCCATCTACCATTCCTACTAATACTTCAGCTACTACTCCCGTTCTTACTCCATTTGTTACCGCTGCCGATGAGTCATCTGGGACTCAAGGAAAAGAAGCTGTAGGTGAGCCTTCCCAGACGAAGGCATCTAGAAAAGTTGTTATGGAATCCTCTAAGCAAGAGATAGAGGAAATCTTTAAAATAATCAAAAAGAGCGACTACAATGTGGTCGAGCAGCTGGGGCAGACCCCTTCGAAGATATCGATGTTGTCTTTGCTGTTATGTTTCGAGGCCCATGTGAAGGCTTTGATTGCATTCCTCAAGACTGCGCATGTGCTGCAAGAAACCTCAGCCGATCAATTCAAAGACTGTGTGGCCAGCTTGACTGTTGACAATGGGCTGGGTTTTTCAGATGTTGACTTGACACCGAAAGGGAGGAATCATAATGATGCTCTGCATGTCTCGATCGAATGCAGGGGCACCACTATGGCTCATGTGCTGGTGGATATTGGGTCTTCACTGAATGTCCTGCCTAAGAAGGCTCTCGATTGACTAGATTGTAAAGGCTTGACCCTAAAGCCCAGTAACATTGTGGTAAGGGCTTTTGACGGGTCGAAGAGAATGGTGCATGGGGAGGTGGATATCCCTGTCAAGGTAGGCTCTCAGAACTTTGAGTCCACCTTCTACATGATGAACATCAGGCCATCGTAATCTTGTTTGTTAGGTCGTCCTTGGATCCATGAAGATGGGGTTGTTACTTCTACACTGCACCAAATGTTGAAATATCCGGTAAAAGGGAAGATTGTCACTGTGCATGGCGAAGAGGAGTATATGGTGAGCCACCTGAACTCCTTCAGGTATGTAGATATGGACGGGGAATTTATAGAGACTCCTTGTCAAAACTTTGAAGAGGTTCCCCAGATTTTAGCGTCAACTGAGACTACCACCAGCACCAAACCTCCTATGAAGATGGCTTCTCTCAAGGACGCCAGAGTAGTGGTCGAAGAAGGTGGGTGTACCAATTGGGGACAGCTCCCTGATTTTACTCACAAAATTGACAAATTTGGTTTGGGCTTTACTTCAGGGGCTCAAAGGGATGTTCGACGCGCTCGGGCTGGAGGACCTCCCCTACGCATCAGCAATCACGGGGTCAACGCTATTGAAGACAATGAGGAAGACTCTAACATTGACAGCTGGATCTACCCGACTACCAACGGTGGACCGAGTAACTGGACGGCTAGGGATTTTATACCAGTTTCTTTTATTCCGCAGTAATTATCTTACTTGTGTTCTGAATTTGTAATGAACAATTTTTAACTTTTTGCCCTTGTGTCTTACCCGAGGCACAAAGGTTCCGTCTGCGAGGGTTATTATATGTCATTTCATATGTCATCAATAAAGCATTGGACGTTCCTTGCATACAAATTTTGCATTCTCTATTTTTCTTTTCTGTTTTACTTTATCAATACAGTTATGCTCTTACACACACTCACGTATCAAACTGCAGATCCATATCCACTCTGGAACCCATTGATAACAATTCTGCTACTTCCAGTTATGATTTTGAAAATCCGATCAACCAAGCCGAGAACAAAGGTGAGGACGATTGTGAAGTGCCTGGAGAAATGGATAGACTGTTGCAACAGGAAGAGAGGGCTATACAGCCTCATGAAGAGCCAATTGAAACGATAAACTTGGGCACAGAGGTGGACAAAAAAGAAGTCAAGATCGCTGCAAATCTGGAAGCTAAGATCAAACAGCGGTTGACATAGATGTTGCACGACTACATTGAGATCTTCGCCTGGTCATATGAAGACATGCCTGGTTTAGACACTGACATCGTGGCACACCGACTTCCGACTAAAGAGGATTGTCCTCCAGCTAAACAGAAGGTCCACCGTATGCACCCTGAAATGTCAAAGAAGATCAAAGCGGGGGTTATGAAATAGTACAATGTTGGGTTCTTAGATGTCACCTCCTATCCACAGTGGGTTTCTAACTTTGTTCCGGTGCCAAAAAAGGACGGTAAAGTACGGATGTGTGTAGACTACAGAGACCTGAACAAGGCAAGCCCCAAGGATGACTTCCCGCTTCCTCACATTGATGTTCTGGTTGACAACACCGTACAACACAAAATTTTCTCTTTCATGGATAGTTTCTCTGGCTATAACCAGATCAAGATGGCTCCTGAAGACATGGAGAAGACCACCTTCGTAACACAATGGGGCACTTTCTGTTACAAGGTGATGCCTTTTGGGTTGAAGAATGTTGGGGCAACTTATTAGCGAGCCATGGTTGCTTTGTTCCATGATATGATTCACCATGAGATAGAGGTTTATGTTGATGACATGATAGTTAGATCCCAAACTGAGGAAGAACACCTTGATCATCTACAAAAGTTGTTTGACGGGTTGAAGACATACAAGCTAAGGCTAAATCCGAACAAGTGCACCTTCGGGGTAAGGTCTGGTAAACTTATGGGGTTCATCGTCAGTGACAAGGGTATTCAGGTAGACCCCGCAAAGGTAAAGGCCATACAAGAGATGCCGGCTCCACGCACAGATAAGGAGGTTAGAGGTTTCTTGGGACGCCTAAATTATATCGCCAGGTTCATTTCACATCTAACTGCTACTTGTAAACCTATCTTCAAGCTTCTAAATAAAGATCAAGTGGTAAAGTGGAATGAAGAATGCCAGACTGCTTTCGAAAGAATCAAGGAATACCTTTAAGAACCGCCAATTCTGATGCCTCCGGTTGAAGGAAGACCTTTGATATTGTACTTAACAGTGCTAGACAATTCAATGGGGTGTGTGTTGGGGCAACATGACGAGTCTGGTTGAAAAGAGCATGCAATATACTACCTTAGCAAAAAGTTTACCGACTGTGAGACAAGATACTCACTGCTCGAGAAAACTTTCTGCGCTTTGGCATGGGCTGCTCGCCGGCTAAGACAGAATATGTTGACCCACACTACTTTGTTGATATCTAAGATGGATCCAATCAAATACATCTTTGAGAAGCCCTCTCTCCGGAAGAATAGCGAGATGACAGATAATCTTAACTGAATACGATATACAATATACAACCTTGAAAGCAATCAAGGGAAGTGTGTTGGCTGATCATTTGGCTCATCAGGTCGTGGATGACTACCAGTCCATGAATTTTGAGTTCCCGGACGAGAATATCATGCTAGTAACTGATTACAAAGAACCTGGACCGGATGAAGAACCCAAGGAGGGATCCCGATGGATTATGGTTTTTAACGGAGCTTCGAACGCACTCGGTAATGGCATTGGCGCCGTAATCATATCTCCTGAGGGATACCACACTCCTTTCACTTCCCGACTATGTTTCAACTGCACTAACAATATGGCGAAGTATGAAGCCTGCATTTTGGGTCTCAAAGCTGCTTTCAACCTCAGGATCAAGTTCTTAAATGTCTTCGGGGATTCAGCTTTAGTGATAAGTCAGATCAAAGGCAAATGGGATATGAAACATCCAAATCTCATCCCATACAAAGAGCATGTACTAACATTACTCCCACACTTTGAGAAGGTAGCCTTTTAACATTTCTCGCGAGAGGAGAATCAGTTAGCGGACGCGCTAGCTACCATGTCTTCTATGTTCAAAGTCAGGTGGGACAACGAAGCTCCCCGAATCACCATTGAGAGGTTGGATGAACCAGCGTACTACTGTGAGATTGATACTGAAGAGGTAGCGGATAAGCCTTGGTTTCACGAAGTCAAAAGGTATCTCGAGACTCAAGAGTACCCCGAAGGGGCATCTGTCAACGATAAGAAGTTTCTGAGAAGGTTCGCTGCGAAATTTATCCTTAGTAATGGAATCCTCTACAAGCGCAACCATGACTCTACCTTACTGTGGTGTGTAGGCAAGAGCGAAGCAGAGAGGATTATGACCGATCTACATGAAGGTACCTTCGGAACCCATTTCAGTGGACATACCATGGCTAAGAAGATCATACGGGCAGGGTACTACTGGTCCACTATGGAAGCAGATTGTTATCAGCACTCCCGAACCTGTCATAAGTGCCAAATCTATGCTGATAAGGTGCATGTGCCTCCGGCTCCTTTGAATGTCTTGACAACTCAGTGGCCCTTTGCAATGTGGGGCATATACATGATCAAAGAAATCAGGCCTACCGCTTCCAATGGGCATCGTTTCATCCTGGTAGCTATCGATTACTTCACAAAGTGGGTTAAAGCTGCCTCTTTTGCTACTGTGACCAAGAACGTGGTGGCGCAGTTTATTAGGCATAACCTGGTCTGTCGGTACGGTGTGCCAGAGAGAATTATCATGGACAAAGGTATGAATCTCAATAATACGATGATCACCGAACTCTGTAAGCAATTCAAGATACAACATCATAACTTTTCTCCCTACCGGCCGAAGATGAATGGCGTTGTTGAAGCGACTAACAAGAACATCAAGAAGATTATACAAAAGATAACAGTGATATACAAAGACTGGCATGAGATGTTACCATTTTCTCTTCTTGGGTACCGTACCTTAGCACGGACATCGACAGGGGCAACACCTTACTCTCTGGTATATGGCATGGACGCAGTCCTACCCATTGAGGTCTAGATTCCTTCTGTAAGGATTTTAAAAGATGCGGGTTTGAACAAAGACGATTGGATCCAGACTCGACTTGATCAACTGAATTTGATCGATGAGAAGAGACTTACTGCTGTCTGTCATGGTCAAACGTATCAAAAACAGATGATCAAGGCTTTCAACAAAAAAGTTAGACGCCAAGAGTATCAAGTCGGGGATCTAGTGATAAAGCGCATCATACTGCTGCAAGGTGATCCCATGGGAAAATGGACTCCCACCTACGAAGGGTCGTTTTTAATTAAAAACATTTTCTCGGGTGGAGCCATGATTCTAACCACCATGGTCGGTGACGACCTTCCTAACCCTGTCAATACGGACATAGTGAAAAGATACTACGCATAATAAAAGACCCGCTAGGTTGATTGGCCTAGGCAAAAATAAGGGCTTCCCGGCGAACCAAAAGGGTTCTGGCAAAAATAAGGGATTAAAATAAAAAAAAAAATTGTACACCCGACAAGTCGAAAACTTAAAAAGGCGGCTTGGGCAAAAAAGGGTATCCCGGTGGACTGAAAACCCGTAAGGGCGGTCCAGGAAAAAGTTAGGGATGTAAAGCGTATCAATATGTCCCGTTGGATCACCTTGCGATCTGACCTCAGTATCGACTGTCAAACTCAAACGGCACCAATCAATCTAATCAGCTTCAGACAAGCAGCGAAGTGATGAGGCGCTCGAAGATATAGCGGCATTAGCATAATTGAAACTCAATGGGATTGTTGTACATAGTTGTTTTCTTTTACACAATATTGTATAGTTTCTATTTTTACGGCAGTGTTTCTCTTAGTAGAGCGTCTGCCTCTTTGTACAAAAACGCCTATTATAGGCCAACTTCGAAAATCAATGCAAATCATTTTTACATAAAAAACTATGTGTTTTTCCTTTTCTGTTTTGTCTTGCAAGAACGTCCAATGGTTTATTCCTGACATATGCATTTGAATATGATCACTACTCACAAATGTTTGCATAAGAAACAAAAAGAAAATTGCTCGGGACAAAAACAAGAAATGTCAAAACCCGACAGTCACTCTGTCCAGCAGGTACCGAGGCATAGACAGCTTTGAAACATAATCATCAGTACCCACGACCTCGTGACATCTACACTCCCCACAGAGTGAAAGAAATCAAGGCATTGACATCAGCTTTCCCAAAACAGGAGGTAATCTCCCCAACCAGGGTCTTTCAAGAATCTGACATCTATATACCCCAACTAAATCTCATAATCGCGAGCGGGTCATAAAATTTTTCTCCCAAGCAGAAGTTCATTCCTCTGAATACAGAAACTCAATCCTCGACAGAGTTTATCCCTCCAGCTACGGAAGTTCATCCTCCAACATAGTTTCTTTTTTCCTCCCGCAGAATTATTCTTAAAGCAGAGTCTCTCCCCGGCAGAATATCCGTAAACAAGGAGAAAATCTCCAGCATGGTCATCTCCGTTCACCATCCCCAATGAAAGTTGAAGAACCACGTTTTTCCACAACAGTCGGGGTTTATTTTCCCATACTCGGATATGTCACAATAGCATCTCATGTTCATACATCATGACATGCGCACACATCGCATACAACACAATCTCATTATTTTGAGAACATCACCCCACCATGCATTTCATGCATCGCACATAATTAACCATATTATCTTTTCAGGAAAGACAATTATCACCAACAATTCCAGCAGTTATGCATGTCACATCTGCAGACAACTTATGGAAAATCAGTTCCCGAAATCAAACGGGTCAACTAATCTACATGATCAAATGAAGTAGCCCTACTATCCAGGCTTTCATCTCTAAATAACCCTACTATCCAGGTTCCTTCCCATAGCCCTACTATTCAGGCTTTCATCTCGGGGTAACCCTACTATCCAGGTTCCTTCTCATAGCCCTACTATCCAGACATTCATTTCGAGGTAACCCTACTGTTGTACCCCAAAATTTTCCATCCCATATTTCTC
The DNA here is from genome assembly GCA_948472305.1 of Vicia faba. NCBI lineage: Eukaryota > Viridiplantae > Streptophyta > Magnoliopsida > Fabales > Fabaceae > Vicia > Vicia faba. The sequence goes on along the minus strand of OX451739.1, from coordinate 439,186,412 downwards.
AAGACATGTCAAGAATCATCCCCAAGTTGTTCAAGATGGCTCAAGAGTTGGACAGTCAAATCATCTCCTAAGGCAGTCAATTCAAAATTATGGTTTTGTGTTGCATCAAGGTCCTCACATCCAAATGTTCTCAAAATTCTCCAAAATGTCCTAACATGTTCTCAAGTTCATCCATGTCAAATTTCAAGCCTTGCAGAGAAAGTTTGGTCAGTCAATTGCTCAAGAGGTCCAAAAATCGACTATGCTAGGGCAAAAGTCAACTGTGACCTAAATACAGTCAAACCTCAAGATTTTTTTGTCAACGTTCTCATTTTGAAGGATAATTCATCATTTGATCAATGGTTGATCATGATTCATCAAGGATTGCTCAAGATTCATCAAGATTCAAAAGTTGCTAAATTAGGGTTTTACAGGAAAAGTCAACTCAACTTTGACCAAGCATAACTTTCTCATACTTTATGAGAAATGACCCATCCAAAGCTAATTTTGAATAGGATGCAATTTCCTACAATCCATATTCACACCCCAAGATCAATAAATGCTCTCACAAAAACTTACAAATTTAGACATTATAGGTCATTTATGAAAGTCAACAAAAACACCTTTTTTTCCAAAGATTATAACTTGAGCATGGAATATAAAAATGGGATTATACCAAAAGGGTTGGTTAGAGGACATTTCAAGGTTTCTAAAAAGTCCAAGAACACTTCCAAAAGTTCAAAATTGAAGAAGTTATGCATTGTTGAAGTTGAGCATTTTTCCAAAATTGCCAAAAGTCAACTATCCTCCAAACTCCAATTTTTGACAAAAGGGCCCACTTTTTTCCACTTGATTTGGTCTTATCACGCCACACACATGTCTGATCTTTAATTTCATGACCAATCATTTATTTTTCTATTTTATTTGATTTTTATTGATTTAATTCATTTTAAATCAATATTAAATCAAATAAAATTCAAAAATTAATGGAATGAGATTTTTTTATCATTGGAGGTCTTCATTATCAAGCTACACCTAATCAAATTCGTATCAAGCATTGTTGTGCACAAAAAAACAGATTTGAGGCATTTTTGGAAACTTTATCAATAGTGATCAAATCAAATCTCCATTCATCAATTCCTACGGATTCAAGCCCAAGTTTTAACCTAAATTCATTCCCTTATACACACACAAGCAAGGCATAGCAAGAACACGACCTGAAACTACAAGAAACGGTCGATCCAAATTGGAGAAAAAGCTTGAAAAAGTGAAAACTTAAATCACACTTAGGGCTCGTTTCAATCCAAAATCGCAACGCGGTGTTCTTGCTTGCAATCCCCTGAAGCTATAGCAATCAGAACCAAGCCCTCTCATTGCCTGAAACACCCTGTAAGTCGTCACGAACATGGCCCTGTACATGGGATCGTGAATCAGTTATCTTGCATCTTTTTGCCATTTTTTTGGTATATTTGTGATCCTTGCATAATTTCCAACATGTCTGCATTATTCAATTTTGTTTACATGGCCTATAATCATGTACCCGAAGTTAGGGTTTGCGTGTTTGTTTTTTAGGCATTTTCGATACAGGCAAAATCAGGACAAATAGTGACCATGGTTGTGTTCAACAGAAAGAGACGAAGCAAGCCTTAGTCTTGGAATTAGTTTTTACAGCCTAGGATGGATTTTATAAGCAAGCCATGGATTTTGATGCGAAATCAAATCCGCAAGAAAAAAATACAGGGTTTGTGGAAGAAGATGAAGACGTGGCTTGTCTTCATTGGCCAGTTCAAATATGTTTAACGCGTTTTTTTATTTTCCAGCATAATAATTGAGTTTTCAATATAATATATGTTTTGTATTCTAATAACAATTAGGCAGGTTAGCTCAGTTGGTGGAAGCGTGAGTGGAAAACCCCTTGGGACCTGGGTTCGAATCCCAGGTCCCCCAAAACCTTTGTTTAATTTTTCTTCAGATATTCTCATGCAACGCCTAAAGTATAGTGCACCATATGCCTCAAAGATCCACATGCCAGATGGCCTGCAAGTCAAATCCAATGGCTCAAATGGGATATTCACCATACTCTCCAGTCAACGCACATGCATGGAATAGCCAAGGTCAAAGAAGGCTAAACGTTAATGGGCCAAATAATTACCAGACTCACCACCAAATCAGGCCCAGCACCCCCCCTTGGTTATTTTTTCTCATATTCTTTTTTTATTATTATTTAATTGTTTTATTAATTATTATTATAATTTACACTAACCAATTACTTTTCTTAATAAAATCAGAAAACATAAAAAAAACATTATTTTTATTAATTTCATTATTTTTGTAAATAAATAATTTAATCGACTTAGTACTTTTAATTAGGTATAATTTTAACATTTTTGCAATAAATTAAAATTAATTAGAATATTAGGTTTTAACAATTTTGACCAATTTATTTTTATTTCCTTAAATATAAAAAATCCAAAAAATATCTTTTCTAATTAATTAATAATTAGTTTAGGTTTAATTTAATTAAATTCAAAAATAACAAAAAAATATGCTTTCTTTAATAAAAAAAAGGGTCAAAACCCTAAAAACGCGCCGTCTTAATTTTTCGCACGCGATTTATTTTTATCCAATATTGTAATTGCTTCCAGTATGTAATAGTTTCAATAGGACTTTTAATTATTTATCGCTTTTATTTACTTTCCGCAATTTAAATTAAAGGGTTTGTTTTTTGGCGATGTAAATACCCGACGCCTTGTAATAGTTTAGCTTTACCTTCCGCAAATTTAATTTTTGTACAATATTGACTGTTAGATGTTTGATAACTAGGCAATGCATGACAAGATCTAATGTATGAATCTAAAATCAACATAGCTCACCCATGACATGTACAAATAAAATTAACCGAAATAACACACTCGCACATGCGCACTCCTAGGGTACACCTCACTTGGTTGCCTTGAACGTGGTCATTGAGTATAGGAAGTTTTAGAGGTCGCCCTCTTGTCCAAAGATCATAGTTGCCTCGAAACGGTTGCCTCGGAAAAATGATCTAGGATATTAGGGTTACCGCTAAGGCGTCCTAACATTGCTTTAGTGACCACACGTCCCTTAATCGAATTGACCCGAAAACTCCAACGACGGTGCTACCTACTCCTCAATAGTGGGATAGCACTGTCTAAAGGACATTTGTACAGTTTAATTCCTTTTTGAGTAGGTAGATGGTTCTTAAGTACTTGCTCCTTTTAAAATAAAACAAAACTTTTCGCACTTGCACTCCTTTCAAACAAAAAACTCTTTTCAAACCCACAATCACAAAGAAAAGCAAACTTTTGAAAACACAATGAGCAAGTACCTAAGAGCCCGTGGATAACCACGGATAGAAAGGGTGCTAACACCTTCCCTTTCTATAATCTACCTCCTGAACCCGAGAAATATCTCAAAAAGGAATTTTTCTGTGCTTTTGTCCTTTCCTTGTTGGATAAAATAAAAGACAGTGGCGACTCTTGCTTACCGTGACATTTTTTGAAAACAAACGCAAAACGCGAACCAGCATTCCAAAACAGTCAGTTCTCATTCCCACCGATCACAGAACTGGCGACTCTGCTGGGGAATTAAATAAGTGAGGTATACCTTAGGATTAGATCATTATGTTTTCAATTGTATGCTTTGTATGCTTTAATTTTGTGGGCTTGTATCGGAGTTCTATAGATCCTAACCCGGATCTGGGGATACCCTTTAGGTAAGTAGCAATAAACTGTGAGGGATCTGTACGGTGTAGACCGATGCGGATGAAGAAGTAACTACGTTGGTGTGGCACTTTAGTCTGTACCGATATCCCTTGTGTTGGAACGAGGAGAATATGGGTCTTCTAAGGGGTCATTAAGCACCAACTGATATTAGAACCTTAAATTGACCAACTTGGCCATAGAACAGTAGCAGTATGCTACACTCATTGAGACTAAACTCTCGCGATGATTCCGGCTGCAAGAAAAGGTTGCTAAACTGGAATTATGACCGATTGAGGGTAGTCAGTGATATTGAGATCCTCTAGAACCCGGTTACTATTTTTAGGACAGGTTTAAACCAACTGAACTGAAAGAGGGTAGTACCTAAGCTCCATGCCATCCTGAAATCTAAGGGCTCTAAGTGTGACTTGTGTGCCTTTACCATGTTTGCTTTTTGTGGATACTTGTGGTGTGCCTTTATCATGACATCATGACATCATAACATTGCATACATCTTGCATAAGGACTAACCTATTTCAAAGACAGGAGGGATTCATCTTTGTTCTGTTTTGTAGGTCATCATGATGCCCATGCGTAAGAATACTATCTGGATCAACTTTGTCCAAGTACCTACCTTGCTTAAAGAGTTGGTTGCCAAGATGCCTGACACTAATTCCTTCATCAGGAGGCATGGTTCTCTTCTCAGTTTGGTCACCTCTAAATTGGACGAACAGATGATGAGTGTCCTAGCCCAATTCTATGATCCGTTGTACCATTGCTTCACTTTTCAAGACTATCAGCTGGTTCCTACCCTAGAAGAGTTCTCTGAGTTGCTCGGTATCTCTGTTCTGGAGCAGAACCCGTTCACTGGTTGGGAGAAGACTCTTAGGCCCGAAGAGATTGCTGCAGCCCTTCATTTGACCAAAGAAGAGGTAATGGCTAATTGGGAGACTAGAAGTGGAGCTAAAGGATTTCTGACTAAGTTCTTGATTGGCAAGGCTAACTACTTCTGGGATAGCCTAGACTTTAAGGCATTCGAAGATATTCTGGCTCTTCTGATTTATGGCCTGGTATTGTTTCCGAATCCTGACACTTTTGTTGATGTTAATGCCATAAAGATCTTCATCTCTCAGAACCCTGTACCCACTCTCTTGGGTGACACTCTTCATCAGCTCTATGCTCGTACTGCCCGAAAGCGGGGAACCTTGATGTGTTGTGCTCCTTTATTATCGAGGTGGTTTATTTCGCACCTCCCTAAGTCAGTGCTGAAGAACAAAGAAGGAATGGGTTGGGCGTATAGGGTGATGTCTCTTTCTCATAACAACATTATCTGGACTCTCAAAGGTATGGATGAGGTGACTGTCATTGATCGCTGTGGAGAGTATCCTAATGTTCCATTGCTAGGAACCCATGGAGGAATTTCTTACAACCCATGCTTAGCTCTCCGTCAGTTTGGAAGAGCCAGAAGAGAAGGACCTCACAAGATGCTGATGCCTCATATCATCTTTGATTTTCAAGGGGATAGCGACGAGCAACGTCGTAGATTCATAAGGGCTTGGGACAGAGTTCACCAATCTGATCCACATGAGTTGGGTCCAAAGACTTCTCTGCCAATGGAGCCATATCTCAGATGGGTCTGCATCTGTGCCCAGAAGCTAGGTATGCCATATGAAGTCGTCCGGCCTGTCACTCTTGAAGTTGCTAATGAAGAAGGGGTTCTTCCAACCATTCTCCATCCTTATATGCCCACTGACATTGGGGCACTAAAGAGATCTTGGATGCAACTGCGGGATGAACGGGATTCTTACAGAGAGAGGTTCAACGAGCAAGAGCAAAAGATCCCGAAGCTGACTAGGAAATTGGAGAATGAGCGGATCCTGAACGACTATGTCCGCACTGAGAAGAAGAGACCATGGGAGCATTGATGGGACTTTGATGATTTCCTTTCCAGTTTTATTTTTACTTTTCATTATTTCCATTCTTGTAACGCCTTAATGGCATCAGTTGAACAATTTGAATTTTTTGAAGTTTAAATCTAATAAAGTGTGTTTCCTTTGTTATTTACAAATTTGAATCCCGATTGTCTTTGAAATCATAAATCATACGCATTTCATCCCATGCACTTCATCAACAGGTACCCTTTACAGGTCTCTTATCTTCTTCGCTGTTTATTTCAGCGATCATAATGTCTACTGAACCTTCAACTGAGCAAGCTATCAAGGCCCTCCAGGCCCAGAATGCCCAATTTCAAGAGTTGTTCATGAATATAGCTAAGGATCAGCAGGACCTGAAGACCCTGATTCTGAAAGATAAGAAGAAGAAGAAGAGGACAGTCTTGTTCAACACTGGTCCTAGGTTTGGCAACAGGCTACGGGATGAAGTTGATTTGACCACCTCATCTGGAGGGAAAGATAGTCCACAAGAAAGGAGGGCTCCTAGCCCTGTGGTCTCCGACAACGAGACAGACTATGATGAAGAATAGTATCCTCCTGCCGAGGATAAGTAAAAACAACTGGAAGACCGTTTGAGCGCTATGGAAATTCAGAAGGTGCCCGGTCTGGACTTCGGAGATCTAGGTCTATCATCTGGGGTGGTGATTCCCCATAAATTCAAGGCACCAGCCTTTGCCAAGTATGACGGAGTTTCCTTTCCAAAGCTGCACCTCCGGTCATATGTGAGGAAGATCCAGCCTTACACTGCTGATAAGAACTTATGGATCCATTTCTTTCAAGACAGACTTTCAGGGACTCAGCTTGAGTGGTTCTATCAGTTAGACGGAGCCAGTATCCGTAGCTGGGAAGATTTGGCTACTGCATTCTACAAGCAGTATCAGTACAACTCCGACCTTGCTCCTACGCGTACCCAACCACCCTTAGCTGATCGGGAACTTGTTGATATGTTTCTGGGGACCCTGTCTGGTCCATTTTTCAACCACTTGATCGGAAGCTCTTCATCTGGGTTTACAGATCTTATTTTGACTGGTGAGAGGATTGAAGCTGGTATTAAGGCTGGGAAGATACAGAAGGGTGCCTCATCGAGCACCGAGAAGAAGTCATTTAAGAAAGAGTCCAGTGTTGTCTACAGTGCAAGAAGACGGAATAGACCTGAACACCGCCAAGCTGTCAATGCGGTTGTTATTTCAAAACCTGCTGGTGCTCCTCAGTATAATAATCAACAAAAGTACGAGAGACCTAAGAGGCAATTCACTCGTCTCAGCATGACCTTATCTCAGATTCTGCCACAATTGCTAAAGACTAATCTGGTGACTCTAAGGGAAGCCCCAAAGAATTCAAATACAACGTCACCAAGGTATAACCCTAACACCCGTTGCGCTTATCACTCCGATAACCCGGGGCATAATACAGATGTTTGTTGGGCTTTGAAGAACAAGATACAAGACTTAATTGATGCAAAGGAGATTGAGTTCGAGGCGCCCGAGAGGCCTAATGTTGTGACTGCTCCCATGCCCAAACATGGAGTAAATGATGTAGAGGAAGACTTGTTTGTAGTTTATGTGGATGACATTGTTACCCCTCTGATGACTGTCAAGAAGAACCTGTTGCTAGCCGGTTTATTTCCGGGCTGTGACGAAGGTTGCCATATGTGTTCTATTTTACCTACCGGTTGCCCATTCCTGAAGTCAGGTATCCAAAACCTGATGGATAGTAAGGAGATACTGTTTGAGAAGACTGTTGTTCCTTCTATTTCTACTGAAGAAGTCGCAATTATTACCATTTTCGACAATTCTTCCAAGGCTCCCTCGAGGAAGCCTGTTAGAATTACATCTGTTCTGAAAATTGCACCTGTGATCATCATTGTTCCGGGGCCCATCCCCTACACCTCTGATAAAGCTGTCCCTTGGCACTATGGGGCTGATGTTTATGTTCATGGAGTTAAGCAAGAGTTGGATGTTGATACTGACGTCAGCAACATTACTGGACCTGCTAAAGTCACCCGCAGTGGTAGACTTTTCTCACCTGATATTGTTCCACCAACTGTCCGAAGACCTGTCGTTATTACACCTGCAAGTGTACCTACTGCCATTCCTGATCAAGTTCCTAGTCCTACCCCTGTCGCCGAGTCATATGACGCTCGGGGCAAAGGGATCACCACTGATGTTCCTGCCCAGACGGAGGCACCGAAGACAATTACTGTTGAAGCTTCCAAACATGAGATGGAAGAGATTCTGAAGATTATTAAGAAGAGTGATTATAATGTAGTTGAGCAGCTGGGGAAAACCCCGTCTAAGATTTCTATGCTGTCACTATTGTTGTGTTCAGAGGCCCATGCCAAGGCTCTGATTACCTTCCTGAAGACTGCCCACGTGCCACAAGAGACATCAGCTGATCAGTTTACCGATTGCATGGCCAATTTAACTGCTGATAATGGTTTGGGTTTCTCGGACGCTGACTTGACGGCCAAGGGGAAAAATCATAACGATGCCCTGCATGTCTTCATTGAATGCAGGGGCACTACTCTTGCACATGTATTGGTTGATACTGGTTCCTCAATAAACGTCTTGCCCAAGAAAGCTCTAGACCGATTGGATTGTGAGGGGTTAGAGCTAAAACCAAGTAACATCATTGTCAGGGCCTTTGACGGGTCTAAGAGGATGGTGCATGGTGAGGTTGATATTCCAATTAAAGTTGGTTCTCAGGTCTTCAACTCTACGTTCTATGTGATGGACATTCGGCCATCTTATTCTTGTTTGTTGGGTCGTCCATGGATCCACAAAGCTGGGGCCGTAACCTCAACGCTCCACCAGAAGTTGAAGTACCCGGTTAAAGGGAAGATTGTGACAGTATAAGGGGAGGAAGAGTACATGGTCAGCCACCTCAACTCATTCAGATACGTAGAGATGGATGGAGAGTTCATTGAGACCCCATTTCAGCACTTTGAAGAGGTTCCCCAGACACTGACATCAACTGAGATTGTGGTTGAAGATTCTCCTATGAAGATGGTTTCTCTAAAAGATGCCCGGGCTGTTATTGAGAAGGGTGAGTGTGCAAATTGGGGCCGACTCCCTGATTTTACACAGAAGACTAACAAGTTCGGTTTGGGTTTCACTGCAGAAGCTTAAAGGGCTGTTCAAAGTGCAAGGATCGGAAGACCTCCCGTGTTCATCAGCAACTCGGGAGTAAATGCCATTGAAGATGGTGTGGAAGAGTTTGAATTCGACAGTTGGATCTATCCTACGACCGACGGTGGACCAAGCAACTGGACAGCAAAGGACTTCATCCCTATTACTTTTGTTACCCAGTAATGAAACTTTTTGTTTTGAATTTGTAATAGATAATGTTTTGAAACTTTATGGCCTGATGTCTTACCCGGGGCATCGTGGTTCCATTGGTGAGGGCTTTTGTGTGTCATTTTCATATATCATTAATAAAAGCATTGGACGTTTTTTGCATTTCAAATTTTGCGCTCCTTGTTTTTCTTTATTATATATTGCAAAACAGCTATTTTACACACACTCACATATACAGGTCCACGTCCACTCTGGATCTCACTGGTAACGACTCTGCTACTGCCAGTTATGACTCCGAAAATCCGATCAACTTAGCCGAAGACGAAGGTGAAGATGATTTCGAAGTGCCTGGTGAACTTGCAAGACTGCTACTCCAGGAAGAGAGGGTTATTCAACCGCACGAAGAGCCGGTGGAATCAGTGAATCTGGGTACCGAGACAGATAAGAAGGAAGTCAAGATTGGTGCCAACCTAGAGCTTAGTGTGAAACAACGGTTAATTTAGATGTTACGTGACTACGTTGAGATCTTTTCCTGGTCCTACGAAGACATGCCTGGTTTAGATACTGATATTGTGGTTCACCGCCTTCCTACCAAGGAAGACTGTCCTCCAGTGAAACAGAAGGTTCGCCGTATGCGCCCAAAGATGTCTGAGAAAATCAAGGCTGAAGTTATGAAACAGTTTGACACCGGCTTTCTAGCAGTTACTTCTTACCCTCAGTGGGTTGCCAATGTGGTTCCAGTGCCGAAGAAGGATTGTAAGGTCCGAATGTGTGTCGACTACCGGGATCTGAATAGGGCAAGCCCCAAGGATGACTTCCCTCTACCTCATATTGACGTTCTGGTTGACAATACTTCTCAGCATAAAGTCTTCTCCTTTATGGACGGTTTCTCCGGTTATAATCAGATAAAGATGGCTCCCGAAGACATGGAGAAGACCACCTTTGTTACTCAGTGGGGCACCTTTTGTTACAAGGTCATGCCTTTTGGACTGAAGAATGTTGGGGCAACGTATCAACGTGCCATGGTTGCTTTGTTTCATGACATGATCCATCATAAGATTGAGGTATACGTCGATGATATGATTGCAAGGTCCCAAACTGAGGAAGAACACCTTGACCATCTGCAGAAGCTGTTTGACAGGCTGAAGTTGTACAAGTTAAGGTTGAACCCGAACAAGTGCACCTTCGGGGTGAGATCTGGTAAGCTACTGGGTTTCATCGTGAGCGACAAAGGTATTCAAGTGGATCCGGCAAAATTGAAAGCCATACAAGAGATGCCATCTCCCAGAACAGAGAAAGAAGTCAGAAGTTTCCTGGGACGATTGAACTACATTGCCTGATTCATCTCGCACCTGACTGCTACTTGTGAACCAATCTTCAAGTTGCTGAAGAAAGATCAAGTAGTACGTTGGAACGATGAATGTCAGGCCGCTTTCGAAAGAATCAAAGAGTATCTCCAAGAGCCACCCATCCTGATGCCACCAGTTGAAGGGAGGCCTTTGATCTTATACTTGACAGTGCTCGATAACTCAATGGGGTGTGTTCTGGGTCAGCATGACGAGTCTGGCCGAAAAGAGCATGCTATTTACTACCTTAGCAAAAAGTTTACCGACTATGAGACTCGATACTCACTGCTCGAGAAAACTTGATGCGCTTTGGCATGGGCTTCTCGCCGGCTGAGACAGTATATGCTGACTCACACTACTCTATTGATTTCAAAGATGGATCCAATCAAGTATATCTTCGAAAAGCCTGCCTTATCCGGAAGAATAGCAAGATGGCAGATGATCTTGACTGAGTATGACATCCAGTACACAACTTAAAAAGCAATCAAGGGAAGTGTGTTTGCAGACCATTTGGCACACCAGGCAGTGGATGATTACCAGTCTATGAACTTTGAATTCCCGGACGAGAATATCATGTTGATAACTGATTGTGAGACACCTGGACCGGATGAAATACCTGAGGAAGGATCCCGATGGTCTATGTACTTTGATGGAGCTTCGAATGCTTTGGGTAATGGCATTGGCGCCGTGATCATATCTCCTAAAGGCTCTCATACTCCGTTTACCGCCCGACTATATTTCAACTGCACCAATAACATGGCAGAGTATGAAGCATGCATTATGGGTTTTCGAGTAGCAATTGACCTAAGGATCAAGTTTCTAAGTGTCTTAGGAGATTCCGCTCTCGTGATCAGTCATATCAAAGGCGAGTGGGATACGAAACACCCAAATCTTATCCCTTATAAGGAGTATGTGTTGACATTGCTTCCCCATTTTGAGGAGATAACCTTTGAACACTTCCATAGAGAGGAGAATCAGTTGGCGGACGCGCTGGCTACGATGTCTTCTATGTTCAAAGTCAATTGGGACAACGAAGCTCCCTGGATCATTATTGAAAGACTAGACGAACCGGCACATTGCTATGATCTTGAGATTGAAGAAGTAACAGAAAAGCCCTGGTATCATGAGGTGAAGAGGTACCTTGAAGCTCAGGAATACCCCGAGGGTGCATCTGTTAATGACAAGAAGTTTCTAAGGAGGTTTACAGCAAAGTTCTTCATCAGCAATGGCATCCTTTACAAGCGTAACCATGATTCAACCTTACTGCGTTGTGTGAATAAGAATGAAGCAGAAAGGATCATGGCGGAGTTACATGAAGGTACTTTCGGGACTCATTCTAGTGGATATACCATGGCAAAGAAAATCCTTCGGGCAGGATATTATTGGTCCACAATGGAAGCTGACTGTTATCAGCATTCTCGGACATGTCACAATTTCCAGGTCTACGCTGATAAGGTGCACATACCTCCAGTTCCTCTGAACGTCTTGACAGCTCCTTGGCCTTTTGCAATGTGGGGCATTGATATGATCGGCGAGATCAGACCTACGGCATCCAACGGGCATCGTTTCATCCTGGTAGCGATTGATTACTTTACAAAGTGGGTTGAAGCAGCTTCCTTTGCTACTGTAACCAAGACCGTCGTGGCACAGTTCATTCGGCACAATCTGATCTGTCGATACGGTGTACCAGAGAGGATCATTACGGACAATGGTACCAATCTCAACAACAAGATGATCACTGAGCTCTGCGAGCAATTCAAAATACAGCATCATAACTCTTCTCCCTACCGGCCGAAGATGAATGAGGCTGTCGAAGCAGCAAATAAGAACATTAAGAAGATTGTGCAGAAGATGACGGTGACATACAAAGACTGGCACGAGATGTTGCCATTTGCTCTTCATGGGTACCGTACCTCAGCACGGACGTCAACAGGGGAAACACCTTATTCCTTGGTATATGGCATGGAGGCAGTCTTGCCTATTGAAGTTCAGATACCCTCTCTTCGAATCATGAAGGATGCAGGTTTGAGTGAAGATGACTGGATTCAGACCCGGCTTGATCAACTGAACCTAATCGACGAAAAAAGACTTACTGCTATTTGTCATGGTCAGACATACCAAAAACGAATGATCAAGGCATTTAACAAGAAAGTTAGACGACAAGAGTATCAAGTTGGGAACTGGTAATCAAGCGTATTATTCTACCTCAAGGTGATCCCAGGGGAAAATGGACCCCTACTTACGAAGGACCATTTGTGGTTAATAACATTTTCTCGGGAGGAGCTATGATTCTAACCACCATGGATAGTGACGACCTTCCTCACCCCGTCAATGCAGACATAGTAAAAAGATACTACACATAATCAAAGACCCGCTAGGTTGACTGGCCTAGGCAAAAATAAGGGCTTCCCGGCGAACCAAAAGGGTTCGGGCAAAAATAAGGGATGAAAATAAGAAAATCTGTACACCCGGTAAGTCGAAAACCTGAAAAGGCAGCTTGGGCAAAAATGGGTATCCCGATGGACTGAAAACCCGAAAGGGCAGTCCAGGAAAAAATTAGGGATCAAAGCGTAACACTATGTCTCATTGGATCACCTTGCATCCAGACTTCGGTATCGACTATCAAACTCGGACGACACTAATCAATCAGATTCATCTTCAACTAAGCAGCAAAGTGATGAGATGCTTGAAGATATAAAGGAAATAGCAGAGTTGGAACCCAGTGGGATTATTCACATAGCTGTTTTGTTTCCTTTTCACAAATTGTAAATTCTATTTGTTCGGCGGCGTTCTCTTACTAGGACGTCAGCCTCTTGTACAAAAACGCCTATTTTTAGGCCAAACTTCAAAATCAATACAAATTCATTCTCAGAAATTTCAAGCTGTTTTTCCTTTATCTGTTTTGTTTTGCAAAGAACGTCCAATGTTCATTTTTGATATATGCATTTGATATTAATTGCTGATCATAAATAATTACATGCGAAACGAAAGATGAATTACTGGTAATATCAGAAACAGGGGCATAAGAAATGTCCAAGCTGTGTAGTTGTCTCGTCCACCCGGTACCAAGGTACATCCAGCTGAAGAATATGGCTAAGATACCTTCATTCCCCGCAGGGTAAGACAGTAATGATAGCTCTCTCAGCTGAGACTCGCAACTACGGATGAATCAGTAATACTCTCCTCAAGCAGAGTTAATCCACCATCAAGCGCTAAAAAAGGTTGGGTATCTCCAGAAGGTCTTAATATTCCCCAGCGGAGTATAAGAATATTCTCCAGCAAGCATAAGAATACCCCCGACAGTCTCAATATTCCTCAACGGAGTATAAAAACGTTCCCCGGCGGAGTACAAGATACCCCCCAGTGGAGCCATTTCCCCAGCACAGTCTAAAAAAGTTTTCCCAACAGAGTTGAATCATCATCCCCAGTAGATTCTGGAAGCTTATCCCCTGCAGAGCACAGATAAATCTCCCCAGCCAAATTCAGAGGGTTATCCCCACAGGAGTCTAACTGGGTTATCCTCAGCAAGTTGCAAGCATAAGATCATCCCCAGCGAAGTTATTTCCTTTCCCCAATCAAGAGTTCAATCCTCAACAGATCTAGTGTCACCAGCAACGGTAATCCATCCCCAGCGGAGTTCATCATTAAAATCCCCAATAGAGTTCATCAGCGGAATCTCCAGCAGAGTTTATCGTTAAAATCTTCAGCAGAATACCCCTTCCCCACAGAGTAATTCCCCTCAGAGTAATCTCTTCATCAGTTTATTCCCCAACGAAGTTCTTTTCTCCTGCAGGTTTATCCTCACAATCATCTTCGTTCACTATCCCTGGCGGAAGCGAAGCATTCAACTTTATTCTCCAGCAGCTCTGGGATTTATTTTCCCCAGCTAAAACATTACATATCCATACATCATGATACATGCATATACGCATCATACCATACAATCTCATTTATTTTGAGAACATCATTGCCTGATACATATCATGCATTACATACAGCTAACCTTTACCTTTTAGGAAAGATACAATCAAAATTCAAGTTATGAAGCCCGGGTACGACCGGATAGTATCTTGATTTCTACAGCATATTGTGAAGCCCGGATTACGATCGGATAACAATATCAGACCACCGCGAAGCCTGGATTACGACTAGATAGTGATATCTCTCAAAAGTAAGCTATGAAGCTCGGAGAACGACCGGATAATGGTTTATTCCCCAGTGAGCCATGAAACCCGGATTACGACCGGATAGCAACTCAGTAAGCACCATGAAGCCTGGATTCGACCAGATAGTGGTATATCATGAACACAAACCGTGAAGCCCGGATCACGACCGGATAACAGCTCAGCAAGTTATTGTGAAGCCTGGATTACGACCAGAAAGCAATACAAAACCATGAAGCCTGGATTACGACCAGATAATGGTAGAAGATGTTGTGAAGATTGGATTACGACCAGATAGCAACCAAGAGTACTACGAAGCCTGGATTTCGATCAGTTAGTGGTATGATACATCGTGAAGCCTGGATTACGACCAGATAGCAGTAAGGGACACTGTGAAGCTTGGATTATGACCAGATAACAGTTTACCCAGCCAGTTACTGTGAAGCCCAGATTCGACCGGATACTAGTAAACCCAACAGTCAAAGGAATGTCCGGATGCGACCGGATAACCATTTGATTTGTTTTGAAGCCTGGATTTCGACCAGATAAGAAGTGAGGTACTGTGAAGATTGGATTCGACCAGATAGCAGTACGTGACACCATGAAACCTGGATTCGACCAGATAATGGTATAACACATCGTGAAGCCTGGATTATGACCAGATAGCGATACAAGGCACTGTGAAACTTGGATTCCGACCAAATAGCAGTTTACATGGATAGTTACTAAGAAGCCCGGAGTCAGCCGGATATTAGTATGCCCTAAATTCAAGTTGAAGCCCGGATGCGACCGGATAACCACTTGATTTGTTCTGAAGCCTGGATTTCGACCAGATAAGAAGTAAGGTATTGCAAAGACTGGATTACGACCGGATAGAAAGTTTAATCTCATCTCCCCAGTAAGTCACTGTAAAGCCTGGATTATGACCAGATAGCAGTCGGTCTTATCACTATGAAGCCTGGGTTGCGACCAGATAGTAGTTCACTCTCACCTCTTTAACAAAGATGATTCCTCAGTAGAATAACGGACGACCGAAGCTCCTAAAATTCAACAAAGATGATTCCTCAGTAGAATAACGGACGACCGAAGCTCCTAAAGTTCTATTTCTCCTGAGATAAAGAACAACATTCCCCAGCGGAATCTCCCTCAACAACAGGTATACAAGCTCTCGCTAAGGAATCTCTTACGCGATCGACACTCCTTCAGATGGAATCTTTAAGCCCATCTCCCATCATCAATCTCCAAATGGAATCTGTAATCCCATTCTCGACATCACAAGACAAATACTACTTCATGCGAGTGCAAATTTCTGGGCACTCTAGTGTTCAATCATCTTCCACCTTCGGATCACGAAAGGCCTGAACGCCAATCTATATCCTCAGGTTTAATAAGATTGAACAGGGGAAACTGTTGTACCCCAAAATTTGCCCTCCCATATTTCTCAAGACATGTCAAGAATCATCCCCAAGTTTTTCAAGATGGCTCAAGAGTTAGACAGTCAAATCATCTCCTAAGGCAGTCAATTCAAAATTAGGGTTTTGTGTTGCATCAAGGTCCTCACATCCAAATGGTATCAAAATGCTCCCCAATGTCCTAACATGTTCTCAAGTTCATCCATGTCAAATTTCAAGCCTTGCAGAGAAATTTTGGTCAGTCAATTGCTCAAGAGGTCCAAAAATCGACGATGCTAGGGCAAAAGTCAACTGTGACCTAAATACAGTCAAACCTTAAGATTTTTTGTCAACATTCTAATTTTGAAGGATAATTCATCATTTTATCAAGGGTTTATCATGATTCATCAAGGATTGCTCAAGATTCATCAAGATTCAAAAGTTGCTAAATTAGGGTTTTGTAGGAAAAGTCAACTCAACTTTGACCAAGCATAACTTTCTCATAATTTATTATAAATGACCCATCCAAAGCTCATTTTGAAGAGGATGCAATTTCCTATAATACATCTTCACACCCCAAGATCAAGAAATGCTCTCACAAAAAGTTACAAATTTGGACATTATAGGTCATTTATGAAAGTCAACAAAAACACCTTTTTTGCCAAAGCTTATAACTTTAGCATGGAATATCAATATGAGATGATACAAAAATGGTTCGTTAGAGGACATTTCAAGGTTTCTAAAAATTCCAATAACACTTCCAAAAGTTCAAAATTGAAGAAGTTATGCATTGTTGAAGTTGGACATTTTTCCAAAATTGCCAAAAGTCAACTATCCTCCAAACTCCAATTTTTGACAAAAGGGCCCACTTTTTTCCACTTGATTTGGTATTATCACACCACACACGTGTCCCATCTTTAATTTCATGACCAATCATTTATTTTTCTATTTTATTTGATTTTTATTTATTTAATTCATTTTAAATCAATATTAAATCAAATAAAATCCAAAAATTAATGGAATGAGATTTTTTGATCATTGTAGGTCTTCATTATCAAGATACACCTAATCAAATTCGTATCAAGCATTGTTGTGCACAAAAAAATCATATTTGAGGCATTTTTGGAAACTTTATCAATGGTGATCAAATCAAATCTCCATTCATCAATTCCTATGGATTCAAGCCAAAGTTTTAACCTAAATTCATTCCCTAATACACACACAAGCAAGGCATAGGAAGAACAAGACTTGAAACTACAAAAAACGCCAAGCCAAATTGGAGAAAAATCTAGAAAAAGTGGAAACTGAAATCACACTTAGGGCTCGTTTCAATCCAAAATCGCAACGTGGTGTTCTTGCTTGCAATCCCCTGAAGCTATAGCAATCAGAACCAAGCCCTCTCATTGCCTGAAACGCCCTGTAAGTCATCACGAACATGGCCCTGTACATGGGATTGTGAATCAGTTATCTTGCATCTTTTTGCCATTTTTTTGGTATATTTGTGATCCTTGCATAATTTCCAACATGTCTGCATTATTCAATTTTGTTTTCATGGCCTATAATCATGTACCCGAAGCTAGGGTTTGCGTGTTTGTTTTTTAGGCATTTTCGATACAGGCAAAATCAGGACAAATAGTGACCATGGTTGTGTTCAACGGAAAGAGACGAAGCAAGCCTTGGTCTTGGAATTGATTTTTACAGCCTAGGATGGATTTTAGAAGCAAGCCATAGATTTTGATGCGGGATCAAATCCGCAGGAAAAAAATACAGGGTTTGTGGAAGAAGATGAAGACGTGGCTTGTCTTCATTGGCCAGTTCAAATATATTTAGCGCGTTTTTTTATTTTCCAGCATAATAATTGAGTTTTCAATATAATATATGTTTTATATTCTAATAAGAATTAGGCAGGTTAGCTCAGTTGGTGGAAGCGTGAGTGGAAAACCCCTTGGGACCTGGGTTCGAATCCCAGGTCCCCAAAACCTTTGTTTAATTTTTCTTCAGATATTCTCATGCAACGCCTAAAGTATAGTGCACCATATGCCTCAAAGATCCACATGCCAGATGGCCTGCAAGTCAAATCCAATGGCTCAAATGGGATATTCACCATACTCTCCAGTCAACGCACATGTATGGAATGGCCAAGGTCAAAGCAGGCTGAACGTTAATGGGCCAAATAATTACCAGACTCACCACCAAATCAGGCCCAACACCCCCCCTTGGTTATTTTTTCTCATATTCTTTTTTATTATTATTTAATTGTTTTATTAATTATTATTATAATTTACACTAACCAATTACTTTTCTTAATAAAATCAGAAAACATAAAAAAAAAACATTATTTTTATTAATTTCATTATTTTTGTAAATAAATAATTTAATCGACTTAGTACTTTTAATTAGGTATAATTTTAACATTTTTGCAATAAATTAAAATTAATTAGAATATTAGGTTTTAACAATTTTGACCATTTTATTTTTATTTCCTTAAATATAAAAAATCCAAAAAATATCTTTTCTAATTAATTAATAATTAGTTTAGGTTTAATTTAATTAAATTCAAAAATAACAAAAAATATGCTTTCTTTAATAAAAAAAAGGGTCAAAACCCTAAAAATACGCCGTCTTAATTTTTCGCACGCGATCTATTTTTATCCAATATTGTAATTGCTTCCAGTATGTAATAGTTTTAATAGGACTTTTAATTATTTATCGCTTTTATTTACTTTCCACAATTTAAATTAAAGGGTTTGTTTTTGGCGATGTAAATACCCGACGCCTTGTAATAGTTTAGATTTACCTTCTGCAAATTTAATTTTCGTACAATATTGACTGTCAGATGTTTGATAACTAGGAAATGCATGACAAGATCTAATGTATGAATCTAAAATCAACATAGCTCACCCATGACATGTACAGATAAAATTAACCGAAATAACACACTCGCACATGCGCACTCCTAGAGTACACCTCACTTGGTTGCCTCGAACGTGGTCATTGAGTATAGGAAGTTTTAGAGGTCGCCCTCTTGTCCAAAGATCATAGTTTCCTCGAAACGGTTGCCTCGGAAAAATGATCTAGGATATTAGGGTTACGGCTAAGGCGTCCTAACATTGCTTTAGTGACCACACGTCCCTTAATCGAATTGACCTGAAAACTCCAACGACGGTGCTACCTACTCCTCAATAATGGGATAGCACTGTCTAAAGGACATTTGTACAGTTTAATTCCTTTTTCAGTAGGTAGATGGTTCTTAAGTACTTGCTCCTTTTAAAACAAAACAAAACTTTTCGTACTTGCACTCCTTTCAAACCCTCAATCACAAACAAAAGCAAACTTTTGAAAACATAATGAGCAAGTACCTAAGAGCTCGTGGATAACCACGGATAGAAAGGGTGCTAACGCCTTCCCTTTCTATAATCTACCTCCCGAACCCGAGAAATATTTCAAAAAGGAATTTTTCTGTGCTTTTGTCCTTTCCTTGTTAGATAAAATAAAAGACGGTGGCGACTCTTGCTTATCGCGACATTTTGCAAAAACAAACACAAAACACGAACCAGCATTCCAAAACAGTCAGTTCTCATTCCCACCGATCACACCTACTATCCAGGTTCCTTTTTATAGCCCTACTACCCAGGCTTTAATTCCGAAGTAACCCTACTATCTAGGTCCCTTCTCATAGCCCTACTATCCAGGATTTCATTTCGAGGTAACCCTACTATCCAAGTTCCTTCTCATAGCTCTACTATCCAGGCTTTCATTTCGAGATAACCCTACTTCAGGCTTTCATCTCGAGGTAACCCTACTATCCAGGTTCCTTCTCATAGCCCTACTACCCAGGCTTTCATTTCGAGGTAACCCTACTATCCAGGTTCCTTCTCATAGCCCTACTACCCAAGCTTTCATTCCTAAGTAACTCTACTATCCAGGTTCCTTCTCATATCCCTACTCTCCAGGCTTTCATTCCGAAGTAACCCTACTATCCAGGTTCCTTCTTATAGCCCTACTATCCAGGCTTTCATTTTGAGGTAACCCTACTATCCAGGTTCCTTCTCATAGCCCTACTCCCCAGACTTTCATTTCGAAGTAACCATGTGTGATATGGTGGGAGAACTGACTTTTTGTTTCGCGTTTGACCGCAAATGTTGCGGATAGCAAGAGTCGCCACCGACTTTTCTTTTATCCAATAAGAAAAGGTGAAAAAGCACAGGAAAGACCTTTAGAGATGTTTTTCTTGAGTTCGGGGGGTAGATTATGAAAAGGGAAGGTATTAGCACCCTTTTCATCCATGGTTTTCCATGGGCTCTTAGTTACTTGCTAGATCACTTGCTTTTGTTGTTTGAAATTGTGCTTGGTATGGTTTTGAAAGTATTTTGTAAAAAGAGGTCATTGTTTAGGCAATCTTTGTAATGATTCTCGTTCGTAAGAATGTATACAAAGATGTTTGTCTTTTTGAAAAAAATTTCAATGTTTGTAAGATGTTTGGAAATGTGTGTGTTTGTTTTGAAAATAGCAAGTATATTTGTTTTGAAATGGAGTAAGTAACTAAAAGTAATCTACCTACTCAAATGTCTTTCTTGTTCATTTTCTTTTCCTTTGACATTGTTGTCTTACCATTGATTTGGTAAGCAACCCTATCTTTGGATGTAAACGGGACGGACATGGGTCATTGTATAGCCATGATTAGCAATGTTGCAAAGTATCTTAGCATTTTTTAGGGACTAAGATCATTTTTGTAAGGCAACTTTGAATAGCGTCATCAAGGGTCTATGATCTTGTATTTGTTTGTTTTTGCTAAGACACTTTACATACGTAATATGGCCATTTTGTATAAGGCAACCAAGTGGATTAACCCTAGGGGTGTCTTGTGTGCAAGTGTGTCATTTTCATGTTTGATTTTGTCTTGGATTAGGGTTTTCTATTTGGTTGATTTTATCTTGCCATACAAACCCTAATTACTAACATGTTATGTAAAGCGATAAATTGCGAAATTTATAGATTACTACGCTATTACAACATTTTGTGGGAGGGGGTATACAATTTATGAATGTGGATTGCAAAAATATAAATCTAATTAAACTATTACAAACAAATTGAATTTATACAAGTATTGGAATAAATAATGTACAAGATAATTTAAATATGCAAAGATATGTAAATGCAAAAGAAGATTTTGTTTTGTTCTTTTTATGTTAAAAAGTTTTAACCTAAATCTAATAAACAAATCAAGATTAAACTTAAATTAATTAAGGAAGGAAATTATTTTTAGAAAAGATTTTGATTAAACCCTAATTCTAATTTATTAAAAGGAAATAAATTTCTTTAAGAAAAGGTAAGTATTTTTACATTTTTTGTCTTGAAATATAATATATGGTATTTATGAGGTATCTTGGTCTTTTGTATTAAAAATAATATGTTTAATAAATATGAAGAAAAATGAAGAAAAATAAATATTTAACCTAATTCTATTTTAATCTACAAGTTTATTAAAAAAAGGATAGTATGTAACTTAAATAAAAATAAATATTTTTTATGAGAAATTAAAAATAAAATAAAACAAAATATAATATTTATCATTTTTATATTTTTATGATTTTTTATTAATAAAATATATTTGATAATGATAAAAATAAAACAAATAAATAAAATATTTGGGCCAGGGGTGTTGAAAGCAAATGGGAGGCAGGAAGTTAGCAAAAAACATAGGGCCCAATATGCTGAAGCCCAAGCCGCAAGAGGACAAAAATGAAGCAAAGTGTGAGAAAAATGCAAAAGGGCAGCGCCAAGGCTCGAACCCACGACCTAGGGAAATTTTGCGCGCTGCCTTGCCACTGGGGTAGTTGTACATCCGTTAGTCTAAATGAAAGCAAAAATACATAACATAGAACACTTCCTTGCCCTGTACTTCATCTTCAACCTTTGGCCAACTGGACCCCCTATAACTTTTTCATTTCTCAATAAAAATGGAAAGTGATAACATGAACATTATAGCATTTTACCTCATGATTCTAACCATGTGCATAACTAAAACTATGTGTCCAAGATCAGAGAGAATCTTGTTGGCCTTAATTCTTAACCTAATTTTTCCAAAAACTTCAAACTAAAAATTCTCTAAACTCAAGCCAAATAAATGCAAGCTATGGATATGTACAGCTTCGTAGCAATGATGTCTACATTTTATGTTCACAAATGGAAAGCTAACTATGCCTGTACTAAGATTTAGAAAAACAAAAAACTCACCTTGAAAATGGAAATCGTGTTTTGAAAATGAGCTTGCTTTAGGATGCTGTGATGATCAGGTTAGCTTCCTTGAACCTCTAGGAAGCTAATGCAATGCTTAGCTTGTCTTGAGGGTGGCTGGAATGGTCTGGAGAAGTCCACCTGTGTTACTCTGTTTTTGAATTTCAACAATAGGGAAGATGGAGTTACAGTGATGTTTCAGGGTGTGGGATGGTTTACTTGTATGGTAAGGAAGCTTGGGAAAGTAAAAGGCCTGAAAACGCACGAGTGGAATGGGAGATTCAGTTCACAAGTTAGAAATGGCAAGTTTGAAGGCTTGTTATGCAATTTCTGATTCTAAGGTGTTTCAAGGCTTGGGCATGCGTGGTTTTAGTTGCAAAATGATATCTTTATATAGAGCAAAAGGTTATAGGACTTGTGCTTGCTCAGAAGTACAAGATCACATGTCTTGCTGCATTTCTTGTTTTTGAAGCAAGTGTGAGAAGTAACTTCTTAAGGCATGATTCTGAGCTTATAGGGTGGCTTGAAGCTTTAAACACGTTTTGTTCAGGTTTAGAGACTTGGTTTATGCATAAAGAACAAGTCCAAGGCTCAAGAAATGAAAAAATGCAAAAAGCATGCTTTTCTAAAATGGCAATGTTGCCTTTCTTCCAAAATTGGCTATTTCCTTGTACAATGCATTGAATGCTTGGCTTTAGGGCATGAAAACTTGTGCAATTCATTAATGGTGGAGTTACAATCGAGTTTGAGGCCTGAAAAGTGAAGATTGTACAGCCAATTTGCAAATTTGAAAACTTGTTCTTCGTGAAAATGACCTATAATCAAAGTGATAAAACCCTAACTTCATCTCTTCAATTCTCCCTACTCAAGAATGGTCTCAAGGAGTTCTTGGACATTTTGGAAAGCTTGTAATGTAATCTACAACTCATCTTTGAAATGATTTTGAAAATTCCTCTTAGAACTAGGTTAAAAGTTGCCATGAAGTTAGGTCAAAAACCTGCCTAACTAGGGTAAAATTTCACTAAGTTATTTTAGTTCATGAGCATTTATTCACAAAATTATATCTTGATATACAAGCATCTTTAGGATAAATTGTGTGAATAAAAGTTGTATATTTCATGTAGATCTACAAATTTCATGTTGGGAACTTCCTTTGAATCATCTTGTATCATGGTGATAATTTGGCTTAAAGTTGAGAAAAAATAAGAAATTTTCTATACTTAGAAAATTTTCTAAGTTAGAATTTTTCAACTTTTCAAATCCAAATCTTAAATATTTGGTTTCTTGATGAACAAGTTTCACATTTTGACATTTTTTTATGAATTATGATCCTTGGCACTTGAATTTGACCAAAAAGTCAAAGTTTGACTTTTCAGTGCACAGTTGACTTTTGATCAGTTGACTGAAAAATTTATTTGTCAATCCAATGGATTTGCAATGTTTTGAACCATGTCATTAGGTCAAGATGATGCAATTGAACTCTTGAGATCATGCCTTAAACCAATTGACCATTTGCTAGGTCAAAAATCAAAAAATTGCCCCTTCTCAGTCAAAACCCTAATTTTGACCATTTTGACCTTTTGATGATTTGATCAAATTTCTTGAGGAGTTGTGTACAAACTTGATCAAATGCTTCATATGAGCCTAAGATGTTGATGTGGATCAAAAATTATAAAGTTTGACTATAAATTGGCCATGGTTGACTTTTCCCCAATACAACTGATTTTTAGGTCAACTGTCCAATTGACTGATCAAAAATGTGATTCAGAGCCTGAAACTTAACATGAGTAATCTTAGGGGTCCATAATGATCCTTGGAAGTCATATGAAACATTGATAGTCCAAAATCCTTGTGCAAACTCAAACCCTAATTTTGGTCATCAGTGCATGAGGAGGTGTCTTGAGCTGGTCAAACCCTAATGCAGTCTTGAGTCAAAGAGATCTTGTGAGAAAATTATTGATAAGTGAGAGGGAAAATTTTGGGGTACAACACCCTGCTATCCAGGTTCCTTCTCATAGCCCTACTACCCAGGCTTTCCTTTCGAAGCAACCCTACTATCCAGTTTCTTTCTCCCTTATCTCCAGACAACAGTTTACAACACTGTAAGACTTGGACCCAACCAGATATGGTCGATTTCACATTTCCCCAGTTGAAGTCAAACTTAGACTTGGTCTAATTTCTGTCAAAAATCACCTTCGAATGGCATCTTTAAGCCCATCTCCAACAAATTTTCGTCATCTCTCCAAATGGAATCTTTAAGCCCATTCCCTACGCAATCAACAACCACATCATCAAGTGAAAATTTCTGGGCACTCTAGTGTTCAATCATCTTCCACTTTCAAGCTACGAACGGCAAACATGTTGATCTCACTTTTCAAGTTTAAGAAGTTTGAATAGGGGCAACTGTTGTACCCCAAAACTTTCCCTCCCATTTTTATTCAAGATACTATCCTAGGTCTTCTCGAATACTCAATTTGGCTCAGAAGTTTGATCAAACAGATTCTCTTCCTAGGCAGTAAGTCAACGATTAGGGTTTGACGTTTCTCAAATAAAATTGATTATTCAAGGTTTCAGATGGTCTTCATAGATCTTCATGTCTCTTCAAGGATGTTCATGCCGAGTTTCAAACCTCGCATTGCAAGTTTGCTCAGTCAATGGTTCATACGACTGAAAATGACTCCCTTGACCCAAAAGTTGACCTTTTGCGAGACCAAGTTCATACGATTGTAACTTCTTCATTATTCGATATTTTTGAGTTGTTCTTCTTGCGTATGACTCTCCTCGATGTTATCTCCAATTTCTCTTCACAAATCAAGAGCTGATTACGTGTAGAAGATCACCAAAATTTGAATGCGTTAGAAGTCACTTCATGGATTTTAACCTAATCTTAAGTAATTGTCGCTTGGTTTCTAAGAATTGTGATTTACTCAAATTACAAGATCTTGCGACGATTATATCCGCATATGGTCATAAGTGATATCGCTCACGAGTTTGTCTTCGAAGATCAAAAGAAAATTCTATTTTGAAGACTTTGAAAGTTATCAAATCGTCACAAGTCATTTGTTTGATTTCGAATATTCTTAACCACAATTTGTTTTCCTCAGGACTATGTTTCTCATGTTGAAGTTTATTAATTCTACAAGATTGGTGAATGTTCTTAAAGAATGTTTGTTTGGCAATGAAGTTTTGTTCTAATCGAGCACGGTGTGCGAGTTCATTTTAAGTGCAAATTTGATTTGGACAAGAGGTGAGGATTAAGACTGCCATTTAGATAACCAATTATTTTGAGTTCGAGTAAACCAAGTGGAATTGAATTCTTAAGCATTGTTTTGTTCAAGAATTTCATTGGAAGTTTAAAAGACAAGGCGTAGGGTTTCATTTGAAATACAAATTACAAGGGTGTTGGGTTTTCTTGAAGTTCAAGTTACGAAGCAAGATACATGTTCAAATCATGCAAATAGGGAATTTCATTTTCATCAAGATTCAAGAATGATTTCCATACAATAAATTCCTAATTCATAAAATTTACTCAAGTTATGTGTTCATTACATTTTTTGGGACAAGTTATAATTTTTGTTTACAAAGCAAAAAAGAATTAAATGTTTCTTCTTCAATTTTATGTTGCTTCCTCTTCAAGAAACTCTTCCACACTCTTTGCTATCCATGGCTTTTTCATCTCTCAACTTCACGTTCGCCATCCAATTCTCGTGTTCATGAAATAAGAAAAAGGAAAGAAAGTTAGCAAGCATGTGAAAATTCAAGAATTAATTGCTAAAACAAGTTTGAATACCCATCATTAAGGTTTGTATGTGGAATCAGATTTAAAGGTTGTTTGTTTTAATCAGAGTCCATCTTCTCCTATTTTGCAAATCGCAAGTGTTGTACCCCAAAAGTTTCCCTCCCATATTTCTCAAAACATTTCAAGAAAGATCCTCAAATTGCTCAAGGAAGTCCAAGGGTTGACCAAACAAGCTCCCTCCTAAGGTAGTCTACCTCAAATTAGGGTTTCATGTTGCATCAAGATACTTGAGTCCAAGGGATACCAAATTCTCACCATTGTCCTAATATGTTATCAAGATCATCCATGTCAAGTTTCAAGCCTTGCAGAGGAAATTTGCTCAGTCAATTGCTCAAGAGCCTGAAAATTGATTGTGCTAGGGCAAAAGTCAACAGTGGCCCATATACAGTCAAACTTCAAGATTTTTGGTCAACATCCTCATTTTGAAGTATTATTCATCATTCGATCAAGGGTTGATCATGATTCATCAAGGATTGCTCACAATTCATCAAAACCCAAAAGTTGTTAAATTAGGGTTTTATAGGAAAAGTCAACTCAACTTTGACCAAGCATAACTTTCTCATATTTTATGAGAAATGACCCATCAAAATCTAATTTTGAAGAGGATGCAATTCCCTACAATCCATATTCAGCTCCAAAGTTCAAAATATGCACTCACAAGAAGTTATGAATTTTGACATTATAGGTCATTTTGAAAATTCAACAAAAACACCTTTTTTGTCAAAGCTTCATACATGAAAATGGAATACCAAATTAAGATGAGACCAAAAGGGTGGCTTAGAGGACATCTCAAGCTTTCTAAAAAGTCCAAGAACACTTTCAAAGAGTCAAAATTGAGGAAGTTATGCATTAGTGAAGTTGACCCTTTTTGCAAAATTGTCAAAAGTCAACTATGCCTCAAATTGCAATTTTTGCCAAATGGGCCCAATCATTTGCACTTGTTTTGAGTTGGAAACATGGTACACGAGCCCTAGCCCTTTCCACTTGTCATTATATTATTTTTATTTTTTATTTTTATTTTTATTGGAAGTAAATCAATTTTAATCAAAACAAATCATGGAAAAATCCAAAACATTGAAATCGCAAGATTTTGTACATGTTTCAGGTCCTATATCCATCTAGCAAGAGATTGAATTCGTGCAAGGCCTTTATGTGCATGAAAAGATTGGTTTTGGCAATTTTAGGAAAGATATTCAAAGGAATCAAATCAAGATCAAAAGCAATGATGGTGGAAGATTGAGATCAGCTTTTCAACCCTAATTCAATCCTTGATATATATTGAGCATGTGCAGACCTAAAACAAGGCTAGAGAGAGGCGCACAAGGTCAGAACAAACTTGCAAAAAACAAAGAAAAGTGCTAAGTTGAAATCATACTTCCAGACAATTACAAAGCCTCTTGACCATCCTAATCGCTTCCTGGGATCACAAGGAACCTAAACCAATCAAGAACAAAGAGTTTCCAACCCTATAACGCATTGTGAAATTGGTCCTTGATTAGGATACCATGAAGTTCGTGAGACTGAGACGAATGGATTGGTACCATCACCATTGATTTATTCTGCTTGTACACGATTTGTGAAATACGCAGGTTTTTAGCTACGATGGGTGTCCGTTGGTAAAGGTCTGTTGTCTAAAACAACAAATCCTTAGAGAAGACGAAGACGTGGCAAGCAACCATTCGCTTATTTAAAAGTTCGCGCGTTTTGGACTTAGTGTTTTTGCTTTTTCATATAATGAATATTATTTATTATGTGTACAACAAAAGCAGCTAGCGCAGTTGGTAGCCAGTCATTGGAAAATGCCTTGGGGCCTGGGTTCGAATCCCAGGTCCCCCCATTCTTGCATATTATTTTTCTTTTCAGGTTCAGGCGCGCATACAAGGACAAGGGATCACCATATGCCCTCAAGATCTCACCTTTGGATTTCCAGATGGCCAAATCTGATGGCCATCATTTGAGGGACCATGATACGCCTCAGTCAAAGCAACGCACTGGAACCAGCAAGTCAACATGGATCTCATATTTTCTTGGGCCAAATTTTCTATCCACACACCCCAAATCACCAAAGCAGGCCCAATCTCTTTATCTTTTTTTCTTGTTTATATTTTCTTAATTAGTTTAATTATTTATTTTACTAACAACAATTATTCTTTTTACCAAAAAATCACAAAAAATATTTTTCACCCAATTAGATTTAGGTTTATTTTTTTTATCAATTAAATTAATTAATTTAATTTGGTTATTTAATTTTAGGTAACTTTAATTATTTTGTAAATAATTAAAAATTAATTAGAACAATTAGGGTTTTAACTTAATTATATAGTTTCTTTTTTTTTCTTAAAATAACCCAAAAAAACACAAAAATAGGTCATTTATTTATTTTCATTAATTAATTTAATTAGCTAATTAATTGTGTATTTAATTTTAAAACCTAATGCTTTTCTTAAAAATAACTAAATACAACAAAAACATTTTCTCTTTCGATTAGGTTAGACGGGGTCAAAACCCTTGTTCGCTCTCGTTCTAAATTTCATCGCGCGCACTTTATTATTGTTTTTACCATATTAATGTAATTGCTCACAAGTTGTAATAGTTTAATTAGGACCTTTTACTTTCATTTATCATTTTTTAAGGGTTTGTTTTTGGCTATGTAAATACCCGAAGCCTTGTAATACCGTAGTTTATTTTCCGCATTTTAAATTCCGCAAATATTAAACTGTTAGATGTATGACATTAGGGATGCATGACAAGAATGTATGTAAAACTTTTAAACGGTTAGATAAAGCTAAAATGTGCAAAGATAATAATTTGAAATTGAATCACTCGCACATGCGCACTCCTAAGGTATACTCCACTTCAGTTGCCTTCGGTAAACGGTCATTGAGTATAGGATGCTTTAGTGGTCGTTCTTTTGTCTAAACAAAGATCAAAGTCTCGTTCGAAAAGTTGCCTCGGAATGGTTGCCTCGGATATTATTGCCTCGAATAATTGATCTAAGACATTAGGGTTACTACTAAGACGTCCTAACATTGCTTTAGTGATCGTACGTCCCTTTCGAATTGACCCTCAAAACTCCAACGACGGTGCTACCTACTCACTAATAGTGGGATAGTGCTATCTAACGGAAACAAACATAGAACAATTCCTTTTTCTAGTAGGTAGATTAGCTCTTAAATACTTCGTAACACTCTTGAAGACAGAAGCAAGGGTTAAATCGAAGTCAAAACAAAAACTTTTCAAATCACTCAAACACACACAGGAGAAATTTTGAAAATGATGAGCAAGTACCTAAGAGCTCGTAGATAACTGCGGATAGAAAGGGTGCTAATACCTTCCCTTTCTATAATCTACCCCCCGTACTCAGAAAATCTCGAAAAAGGAATTTTTCTGTGCTTTTTTCCTTTCCTTGTTGGATAAAATAAAAGTCGATGGCGACTCTTGCTTACCGCGACATTTTGCAAACACAAACGCAAACCAGCATTTTCAAAGCAGTCGGTTCGTCTACCGTATCACAGAACTGGCGACTCTGCTGGGGATTAATAAGTGGGGTATACCTTAGGATTAGTTCATCATATTGTTTTCTATTGTTTGATTTGATTGCTTTATCTTTGTGGGCTTTGTTTCGGAGTTACTATAGATCCTAACCTGGATCTGGGGAACACCTGTTAGGTAAGTAGCAATAAATTGTGAGAGAACTGTACGGCGTAGACCGATACGGTTGAAGCAGTAGCTACGTTGATATGGCACATTAGTTGGTAGCGGTATCCCTTGTGGAGGAACAAGGAGAATACGGGGCTGCTATATGGGTCGTTAAGCATCAACTGACCTTAGAACCTATAATTGACCAACTTGGCCATAGGAAGTAGTGAGATAGCCGGTCTCGGTGTAGAGCTGGGAACTGGTTGATACTCGATACTACACTCATTGAGACCATACTCTCGAGATAGTTCCGGCCGCAATAAAAGATTGTGTGAGCTGAAACCATGACCGATGGAGGATGGTCAAAGATATTGAGAACCTCTAGAACCCGGTTACTATTATTAGGACAGGTTGAACCAACTGAACTTCAAGAGGGTAATACCTAGACCCCATGTAAGCCTAAACTAAGGCTGTTTATGTGACTTGTGTGCTTTCAACTTGAACTACTTGCACATTTTTATTGTCTGACAACATGAGTTCCTTGCAGGTTTTATTTGCAGTCCTTATCCAATAACTTGGATTTCTTGTCGGATTTACTTGTTTACATCACCTCGCACTTTTGCTTAAACGCATAGCATACACATCATAACATCATACCATAGCATTTCCTTAACCATTTCAAGGAACTCAAGGGCATGTGGTGCAGGTTAGAATGAACCAAACGTCTAGCAAGGGGCAAGGGGATTTATTTTCCTCTAGCCAATGCCGTCTAGAGATTAAAGCACGATAATTTGAGTCAATGTCTATGACCCACTCGATATGGTGAGCTTGACTCTTGCAGAAGTACCTTCCATGATATGAAGTGCTTCAATCAAAGCGGAAAAATTTCAAATTCTAACAGTTTCTTGTTTACCCCGCGTGATCCTTGAAAACATTGCATACATATATCGTACATACCATTGCATAACAAGTCTTTCATTACAGGCCTCTCATGTCCTTGCTGTTTATTTCAGCAATGGCTCTCAAACAAGACAACAGAGATCTTCAAACTCAAGAAGCACAATTCAGGGAAATCTTCCTAAGCCTATCCAAGGGGAAGGAAGAGTTGAAAACACTCCTCGTTGGGAATTTGGTCAAGAAAAGTCCTGAAGACAATAAGGACGAATGGTTGGAGCAACTGCAAGCTGAGGTAGATGCAATAAGAGCCCAAATGTTGGGGCAGATGGCTCTTATCCAAGGCTTAGCCCGGGAACAAGAAGAGTTGAGAACCATTATCAACCAGCTTCATCAAGACAGATACAACAGAATGAAGCAAACAGTCGAGGCCGGGGACCAAGGCATTGATCAGCCTCCAAGAAGACAAGGGTTTGGCTTGGTGAAGAATGGACCTCTCCAAATTGCTACTACCTCACGGGTCCAATATCAACCTCGCCAAAAACAACGGGTTAATCAGAGTAAGCCAGATACACCCAGGAGGCAGTTTACTAAGCTCAACATGCCGTTGTCTCAAGCTTTACAACATATGTTGAGGATGAATTTGGTGACGTTGATAGGACCTCATATGAATCCCAAGACTTCTTCACCTAACTACAATCCTGATGCAAGGTGTGCATACCACTCCAACAGTCCGGGGCATGATACTGACGACTGTTGGAAGTTGAAATACAAAATTCAAGACCTGATTGATGAAGGAGCATTAGAATTCACACAAGATGGTAAATTGGAATGTTTCTGTCAATCCTTCAAGGCTCACCATTTGAAGTGACAAGTTCTGACAAGAGAGGCTTTTGTTCATTAGAATTTTCAATTTGCAATTTTTCTTTTGATTGTTCGAACATCTATTCATGGCAAACTTTGTTACTTTATCAATGCATTGCATATGTCTGTTTTGAATCAATCCATTTGTATTCACTATATTTAAGTTGCTTTCCTTTTTGTGATGTTCAACTCTCGATTAAAAAAAAACTCTAAGCCTTTAGAGGGAGGATGGCGAAAATCGAAATCTCTACAGTATGCTTTTGAACAGACTCCGCTGACGATGTACATGCGTTATTTCAAATCCTAAACAGTGGAGTTATAAGGAAGATAATCCCTAGTCAACCCCTTTGAGCCAGAGAAGTAGGAGTTTTTCTTTTCACACAAATTAAAACCCTTAATCACAACCTGGGGCAGGGTAGTTTTCTCAGTTAATCCAGGTGCACAATAAATGGCATCAAAGACATTCTTCCAAAACAAAAGACGGTGATGGTTCTTTATAATCGTCAAGACGTGCAGTCATTATCTCTCAAAATAAAAGCCCATTAAGTCAAAACCTATGAAGGAGACTTAAGAAAAAAAATTGGGGCATCCTGTTGACTGTAATCACAAAAAGAAACAGTTCAGGAAAAACACGGGGATAATAAAATAAAAAAGGAAAGAGGTCTTACAAACCCTAAACAAAAAAGGAAATGAATGCCTATTCAAAATAATCTGTCAGTACCCAAACCATCACTGGAATATCATAGCAAAGACTCAAAAGGGATCTAAATGCATAATTAGCTGAGTTTAGGATCGAAGAACATCACGAAGAACAGGTGGGTACAAATAAAATTTGAGCCTTTATCCTTTGCTTCTTAAACCGTGAACCAGACCACGTTATAACCCTTAAAAGTCCTAGTTGAAGCATGGGTTAGTTCGAAAGCATATTGTTACAAAAGGTATCCTGACTCCTGTAGGACTTGCTGTAAATCCTGAGTTGACATCACATTTTACAAAATTTGCCTGTTTTACTGAAAAATGCATTTTCAAAAATTTCAAGACAGACATAAGCTTTGCATTCTTAAAATAACATTGTTTGCATTTGACTATTCGTTCAATAGCAGAGAAATTCACATGACGAATATCTAGTGAACAAAAACCTTCTCAATAAAAAGGATCACCTCAAGTGGAAAAACACTTCCAACCAAGGGGAACGACATGATCATTGTCCATCATCTGGGACAGTCAAGTCAAGATTCAAGGAATCTCGCAAAGATGCCAAATAGCCAGGGGCAAATCTTCATCTGAATCACTTGGGGAATTGGACATGAATTCCAGCAACAAATCTTGCATGATCAAACGAACATCTTCTAGTAGTATGGCGACACAACACTACCGACAGTGAGAACTCCCTACTCCCTAAGAGCATGGACATATTCATAAAATACTGCGCATGAACAAAGACCCGCTAGGTTGACTGGCCTAGGCAAAAATTAGGGATAAAAATGGGGAAAAAATTTGTACACCCGGCAAGTCGAAAACCCGAAAGGGCGGCTTGGGCAAAAAAGGGTATCCCGGTGGACTGAAAATCTGAAAAGACAGTCCAGGCAAAATTTAGGGATTAAAGTGTATGACTATGTCCCGTTATCTTGTCACTTTCTTATCAGTAGAAGACTTAGCATTCCGATCGGAAGTTACCAAGAACCTCATAAGTTGGGATAACACTCGATCCACAAGGTCTCTGCAGGCACCTTCTCCAGCAAATACAGGGGCAGAAAAGTCTCGATGCAAAGACATCGTCATATCCTTAGCATGCGTCCCAGTAACATTCACTCCCTACATAGTAAGAAAAGGACAGTGGTGTTAATTCTCCCCAGCTGAGATTCACAATAGCAAATGAGTCAGTAAGATTCTCCCCAAGTAGAGTTTATCTATCAACAGAACTAGAAGACCATCCCCAGTGGAGTCCAGAAGATTATCCCCAGTAGAGTCTGGAAGATTATCCCCAGTAGAGTCTAGAAGATTATCCCCAGTGGAGCTTATTTCTTCCACAAACAAGAAATTTTATCCCCGACAGAGTTTATCATCGCCAGCATCGGTAATTCATCCCCAGCCGAGATTATTTCTCCAAATCAGCAGATCTTCTAGCAGAGTATCTCTTCCCCACAGAGTCATTCTCTCCTCAGCTTATTCTCCAGCAGATATATTCTCCAGCAGGATTATTCTCAAATCATCTTTGATCGTTATCCTCAGCGAGCGAAAACTCTTTTTCTCCAGCAGCAATCCGGGATTTATTTTCCCCAACTAAAGAATATCATAAAAACATTGCACGTCCATACATCATGACATGTGCATACGCATTATACAAAACAATCTCATTTATTTTGAGAACATAATTGCCTGATATATATCATGCATTACATACGACTAACCTTTACCTTTCAGGAAGAATACAATCATACTCTTACAAAGTTCAAGTTATGAAGCCCGGATTCGACCAGTTAGTATCTTGATTTCTACAGCATATTGTGAAGCCCGGAGAACGACCAAATAACAGTATCAGACTACCGCGAAGCCTGGATTACGACCAGATAGTGGTATCCCTTAAAAACAAGCTATGAAGTCCGGATTCGACCGGATAATAGTTTAATCCCCAGTAAGCCGTGAAGCTCGGATTACGACCGGATAACAGCTCAGCAATTACCATGAAGCCTGGATTCGACCAGATAGTGGTTTATCATAAACACAAGCCTTGAATCCCGGATTACAATCGGATAACAGCTCAGCAAGTTATTGTGAAGCCTGGATTGTGACCAGATAGCAATACAAGTTTCTGTGAAGCCTGGATTACGACCAGATAGCAGCCAAAGACACCGCGAAGCCTGGATTATGACCAGATAGTGGTATATCTTTAATACAAGTTATGAAGCCCAGATTCGACCAGATAGTATCTTGTATTCTCCGAACACCATGAAGCCTGGGTGCGACCAGATAGTGGTATGACACATCGCGAAGCCTGGTTTACGACCAGATAGCGGTAAAAAGCACTGAAGCCTAGATTATGACCAGATAACAGTGAGGGATACTATGAAGCTTGGATTACGACCAAATATAAGTTTACCCGGCCAATTACTATGAAGCCCAGATTCGACCGGATATTAGTAGGCCCGCAGTCAAAGGGAAGCCCGGATGTGACCGCATAACCACTTGATTTCTTCTAAAGCCTGGATTTCGACCAGATAAGAAGTAAGGTATTGTGAAGCCTGGATTACGACCAGATAGCAATACAGGACACCATGAAGCCTGGATTCGACCAGATAATGGTATGAAACATCGTGAAGCTTGGATTACGACCAGATAGCGGTACAAGACACTGTGAAGCTTGAATTTCGACCAAATAGCAGTTTTACCTGGATAATTACTAAGAATCCCGGAGTCGGACAGATATTAGTATGCCCTAAATTCAAGTTGAAGCCCGGATGCGACCGGATAACAACTTAATCCCTTCCAAAGCCTGGATTAAGACCAGATAGGAATTGAGAAATTGCAAAGCCTATATTACGACCAGATAGCAAGTGTAATCTCATCTCTCTTGTAAGTCACTATAAAGCCTGGATTACGACCAGATAGCAGTTGGTCTTATCACTATGAAGCCTGGATCACGACCAGATAGTAGTTCATTTTCACCTCCTCGACTAAGAGACGGTTCCTCAGTAGAATAACGGACGACCGAAGTTCCTAAAATTCAACTTTTCTCAAAATAGAGATGATTCCCCAGTAGAATAACGGGCTACCGAAGCTCCTAAAATTCAACTTTCTCCCAAGACAAAGAACAACATTCCCCAGCGGAATCTTCCTCAACAACAGGTACACGAGCTCTCGCTAAGGAATCTCTTATGAGATCGACACTCCTTCGAATGGCATCTTTAAGCCCATCTCCCGTCATTAACTTCCAAATGGCATCTTTAAGCCTATTCCTGACATCACAAAGACGAATACCACTTCATGCGAGTGCAAATTTCTGGGCACTCTAGTGTTCAATCATCTTCAACCTTCTAATCACGAAAGGCAGATAGCCAATCTACATCCTCAGGTTTAAGAGGATTGAACAGGGGCCGCTGTTGTACCCCAAAATTTGCCCTCCCATATTTCTTAAAACATTTCAAGAAAGATCCTCAAATTGCTCAAGGAAGTCCAAGGATTGACCAGACAAGCTCCCTCCTAAGGCCGTCTACCTCAAATTAGGGTTTCATGTTGCATCAAGATACTTGAGTCCAAGGGATCCCAAATGCTCACCATTGTCCTAATATGTTATCAAGATCATCCATGTCAAGTTTCAAGCCTTGCAGAGGAAATTTGCTAAGTCAATTGCTCAAGAGCCTGAAAATCGACTATGCTAGGGCAAAACTCAACTGTGGCCCACATACAGTCAAACTTCAAGATTTTTGGTCAACATCCTCATTTTGAAGTATTATTCATCATTTGATCAAGGGTTGATCATGATTCATCAAGGATTGCTCACAATTCATCAAAACCCAAAAGTTGCTAAATTAGGGTTTTGTAGGAAAAGTCAACTCAACTTTGACCAAGCATAACTTTCTAATACTTTATGAGAAATGACCCATCTGAAGCTCATTTTAAATAGGATTCAATTCCCTACAATCCATATTCATCTACCAAGTTCAAAATATGCACTCACAAGAATTTATGAATTTTTACATTATAGGTCATTTTGAAAAGTCAACAAAAACACATTTTTTGTCAAAGCTTCATACATGAACATGGAATACCAAATTGAGATGAGACCAAAAGGATTGCTTAGAGGACATCTCAAGATTTCTAAAAAGTCTAAGAACACCTTCAAAGAGTCAAAATTGAGGAAGTTGTGCATTAGTGAAGTTGATGCTTTTTGCAAAATTTTCAAAAGTCAACTATGTCTCAAATTGCAATTTTTGCCAAATGGGCCCAATCTTTTGCCCTTGTATTGAGTTGGCAACATGGTCCACGAGCCATAGCCCTTGCCACTTGTCATTATATTATTTTTATTATTTATTTTGATTTTTATTTGAAGTAAATCAATTTTAATCAAAGCAAATCATGGAAAAATCCAAAACATTGAAATCGCAAGATTTTGTACATGTTTCAGGTCCTATATCCAGCTAGCAAGAGATTGAATTCGTGCAAGGCCTTTATGTGCATGAAAATATTGGTTTTGGCCATTTTTGGAAAGATATTCAAAGGAATTAAATCAAGATCAAAAGTAATGATGGAGGAAGATTGAGATCAGCTTTTCAACCCTAATCCAATCCTTGATATATATATTGAGCATGTGCAGACCTAAAACAAGGCTAGAGAGAGGCGCACAAGGTCAGAATAAACTTGCAAAAAACAAAGAAAAGTGTTGAGTTGAAATCATACTTCCAGGCAATTACAAAGCCTCTTGACCATCCCAATCGCTTCCTGGGATCACAAGGAACCTAAACCAATCAAGAACAAAGAGTTTCCAACCCTATAACGCACTGTGAAATTGGGCCTTGATTAGGATACCATGAAGTTCGTGAGACTGAGACGAATGGATTGGTACCATCACCATTGATTTATTATGCTTGTACACGATTTGTGAAATACGCAGGTTTTTAGCTACGATGGGTGTCCGTTGGTAAAGGTTTGTTGTCTAAAACAACAGATCCTTGGAGAAGACGAAGACGTGGCAAGCAACCATTCGCTTATTTAAAAGTTCGCGCGTTTTGGACTTAGTGTTTTTGCTTTTTCATATTATGATTATTATTTATTATGTGTACAACAAAAGCAGCTAGCGCAATTGGTAGCCAGTCATTGGAAAATGCCTTGGGGTCTGGGTTCGAATCCCAGGTCCCCCCATTCTTGCATATTATTTTTCTTTTCAGGTTCAGGCGCGCATACAAGGACAAGGGATCACCATATGCCCTCAAGGTCTCACCTTTGGATTTCCAGATGGCCAAATCTGATGGCCATCATTTGAGGGACCATGATACGCCTCAGTCAAAGCAACGCACTGGAACCAGCAAGTCAACATGGATCTCAGATTTTCTTGGGCCAAATTTGCTATCCACACACCCCAAATCACCAAAGCAGGCCCAATCTCTTTATCTTTTTTTTCTTGTTTATATTTTCTTAATTAGTTTAATTATTTATTTTACTAACATAACAATTATTCTTTTTATCAAAAAATCACAAAAAATATTTTTCACCCAATTAGATTTAGGTTTTTTTATCAATTAAATTAATTAATTTAATTAGGTTATTTAATTTTAGGTAACTTTAATTATTTTGTAAATAATTAAAAATTAATTAGAACAATTAGGGTTTTAACTTAATTATATATTTTCTTTTTTTCTTCTTAAAATAACCCAAAAAAACACAAAAATAGGCCATTTATTTATTTTCATTAATTAATTTAATTAGTTAATTAATTGTGTATTTAATTTTAAAACCTAATTCTTTTCTTAAAAATAACTAAATACAACAAAAACATTTCTCTTTCGATTAGGTTAGACGGGGTCAAAACCCTAGTTCGCTCTCGTTCTAAATTTCATCGCGCACACTTTATTATTGTTTTTACCATATTAATATAATTGCTCACAAGTTGTAATAGTTTAATTAGGACCTTTTACTTTCATTTATTATTTTTAAGGGTTTGTTTTTGGCTATGTAAATACCCGAAGCCTTGTAATAGCGTAGTTTATTTTCCGCATTTTAAATTCCGCAAATATTAAACTGTTAGATGTATGACATTAGGGATGCATGACAAGAATGTATGTAAAACTTTTAAACGGTTAGATAACCCTAAAATGTGCAAAGATAATAATTTGAAATTGAATCACTCGCACATGCGCACTCCTAGGGTATACTCCACTTCAGTTGCCTTCGGTAAACGGTCATTGAGTATAGGATGCTTTAGTGGTCGTTCTTTTGTCTAAACAAAGATCAAAGTCCCATTCGGAAAGTTGCCTCGGAATGGTTGCCTCGGATATTGTTGCCTCGAATAATTGATCTAAGACATTATGGTTACTACTAAGACGTCCTAACATTGCTTTAGTGACCGTACGTCCCTTTCGAATTGACCCTCAAAACTTCGACGACGGTCCTACCTACTCACTAATAGTGGGATAGTGCTGTCTAAAGGAAACAAACATAGAACAATTCCTTTTTCGAGTAGGTAGATTAGCTCTTAAGTACTTGCTCAATCCAAACAAACTTTTTCACACTTACACTCCTTTTCAAACAAAGTTTTCAAAAACACTTCGTAACACTCTTGAAGACAGAAGCAAGGGTTAAATCGAAGTTAAAACAAAAACTTTTCAAATCACACAAACACACAAAGAAGCAATTTTGAAAATGATGAGCAAGTACCTAAGAGCCTGTAGATAACTGCGGATAGAAAGGGTGCTAATACCTTCCCTTTCTATAATCTACCCCCCGTACTCAGAAAATCTTAAAAAAGGAATTTTTTGGGTGCTTTTTTCCTTTCCTTGTTGGATAAAATAAAAGTCGGTGGTGACTCTTGCTTACCGCGACATTTTGCAAACACAAACGCAAAACACTAACCAGCATTTTCAGAACAGTCGGTTCTTCCACCGTAACCGTATCACAACAAGGTTTGGGCCTTGGTTCACAAAAAGGGAAAAGAAAATTTGCAAACATTATCTACTGCAAAATAGCATAAAGACCAAGGTTGTCCAACAACAAACAAGTATAGCAGCAGGCAGCAAAGACAACAATATGTGCGAACAAATAAAATAGGGCAAGCAAGCAAGGTCAAACAGCAAGGGCAGGCTACAATGCAGCAGAGCACGATGTCCAAAATATGCAACAAATATAGCAGTAGGCAGCAAAGACAACATAATATGCAAACAAAAAAACAAGTCAAGAAAGCAAGGGCAGGCTGCAATGCAACAGAGTAAGCCACATCATAACTTGCAACAAAATGTTACAGCAGTACAAAGAAGGCAGCAGCAGGTAAAACAAATCGGAGCAAGGCAATAGCTAGCTAGCTTGCTCAACATACCACCTTACATCATCATATTCCTTAAATCATACAAACCCTTCAGAAACTTTTGAATAAAAGCAAGTTTGCTTTACATCTTTGAAAGATGAGAGAGGAAAAGATATCACCTGCATTGCTGCCCATAGCAGACTAAAAATCTGCTCCAACTGCAAAAACAACCCCACAAACCAATACATGCCAAAACCTGTGCCAAGCCTGTTGCAAGCCTACAAAACAGTTTCACCAAATAGGCAAATACAAAACCTACTACTCAAATGATCAAAGTCAGCTTTCCAAATATGTTCAAAATCTCAACAGTTTCCCTCCAATTCCATCCCTTATCTCACTACAAAACCACTGTTTCGTAAAAAACACAAGGGGGGGAACATTTTGAAAGCACAAAAACCACACTAGAAAAACTAACAATATAAAAAAGCAAGAGAAAAAACCAGCAAAGATACAAACCAAGCCAGCATACACAAGAAACAGAAGAAAAAAAACCAAAGACCTCCAACCCTTCAAGACAGATTCAGTCTTACATCCTCTACATCAAAACAACCTAGAATACACACTGAACTTTTTTTCTCTCATTCATAAACACCATAAATCACAGAAGAAATCACAAAGTGTTCATAGAGAGAGAAATAAGGAAAAGCTCACCATACTCTGTAACAACAATCAACAACCTCTGTAAGTCTCCCTCTCTTGCCTCATAAACATGATTTTTATTTTGTTATTTTACTTTCATTTGCATAAACACTCTGTTAAAAAAAACACAAAAAAATTACATAGTGTACTAAAAAAAATGATTGAAACTTACCAAGAAAAAGTTCCAAAGTTTATCTGCATAACTACAATCTGTAGTTTCTTCAACCTTCACCTGTAGAAATGTTAACCAAAAACACTTAACTAAAAATGCTCAGAACTTACTCTCTCCACTGTAATCGCTCTGTCTTCCCTTGCTACCAAAACTCAACTGCTATACAACTTCATCCTGCATCATTAAAATGCATACATCACAGTACCATTATCTACTACCATCTCTACATCCTTCAATCCATGATGATCCTTACACCATAAATCTCTAAACTGTTAACCCCCTCTACACCATAATCGCTTCACCGCCGCAAACCATCCATACCATCGATCGGCTTCAAATCAGAGAAAACAAGAGAGAAAGAGGGTTGTTATGATGTTGATTGAGTTTAGAGAGAGAGAGACGATGGTGAAGAGGGAGAGGAAGTAATTGTTAGGTTTCACATAGTTTTTTTTCCTTTTACAGTAAAGAGTAAGAGTGAATAAGAACAGTTGATATTTAGTTGTTTAATTTCTTTTTCCCTTTCCAAGACTAAACCAGCGGTGCCTTCTGGATCTTTAGGGTTTCAAAGCCCTTTCCCTCTCCCTTCTAGAACCGGGTTTGGGCCTTTTCTATTTGGCCCAACCCAATTTTTAAGCTTTAATTCATATATTAGCAAAGGTAAATAAATAAACAAATAAGTGAATGGTGCAGTTGGTTAAGACGCGATGCTTTGGAGGAGAAGTCCCAGGTTCGAGACCCCCCTGGGAAGTTTCCCTTTTCTTTTGAGTTTAGTATTTTCTTTTTGGAAAATAAAAAAAAAAACTACTGGGCTTTACAATTCTTTTCTAGCCCATCCAGATTTCTACCTCACATACCCATATCCAGTTTAACACCACCCTTCTACTTTGTTTTGTTAGTTTTGATTTTATTTGTTTTATTTTAATAACTCATGAGGTGTTGTTAGATATTTTTTATAACTTAGTTCTAATTTTTAATTTAAGGATAATTGTAAATAATTTTATTAATTAACTTTTTTTTCTTTAGTCTTAATTTGTTTGTTTAATTTCTTCATAATAAAAAAATACTAAAAGATTAAAAAAATATACATTTGATTTAATTTATTTAGTTAATTATTTTCTTTAATAGAATAGAATTTTATTTTTCTTTCTAAACTTTTCAAGAAAAATACCAAAAAATTTATTTCCATATTTTGTTAATTAATTTCGCTTCATAAATTTTTCGTAATTTTTGATTAATTTCTCGATTCGATTTGGTTGTATTGTTTGCCTATTTGGACTTTTAATCGCATTAATCCATCCCCATTTGTAAATTTGTACCCCCATTCACGAAAGCTCTGTGATAGCGTAGAATTTTAAATTTATGCAATTTACTGTTTTCTTTATACTATATAGTAATAGGCGTGCATGGCAAGATTCAAAATCAATCGCTAGATAACCTAATTTCAAAGACAACTTAACTTGAATCAAACATACTTTTTCACACCCGCACCCCTAGGGTAACCTCGCTCGTTGCCTCGGAAACACAATCATGTCCCTCGAATATGGGACGCTTTAGCAAAGACCCTTCGATAAAAAAGATCATAGTCCCTAGATGTCCCTCGATGTTGCCTTCGATAAAACAATCTAGTCTCTTATAAAAAATTGTTAAAGCGTCTCCCAATTTGCCTTCTATGACTGTACAAACATCCCGCGCCTGTCCCTTCACATCAAACGATGGGGCTTCTTATCAAATCAATGGTAAGATAGCAACATCTAAAGGAGGAGGAAAAGAACATTAGACCTTTTGAGTAGGTAGGATGCTCATAGTTGCTCTCTTGCTCACAACAAAATCATTTTACACACCTACACTTTTATTTGAAACATTTTCCAAAGATAAAGCTCTTTGTACGCATTCTTATAGAGACGAGAATCATTACAAAGGCACTTTTCAAAATCACTTTCAAAAACATCTTACACAAACACCTCTTTGAACTATTTTCAAATCCAACACTTTGTACGCGTTCTTATAGAAACGAGAACCATTACAAAGACATTTTCAAAATACTTTCAAACTCACAACACAAAAGCATAATTTTCAAACAAAGCAAGTGATCTAGCAAGCAACTAAGAGCCCGTGGAAAACCATAGATGAAAAGGATGCTAACACCTTCCCTTTTAATAATCTACCCCCCGAACTCAAGAAAACATCTCTAAAAGTCTTTCCTGTTCTTTTCAGCCTTTCCTTATTGGATAAAAGAAAATTCGGTGGCGACTCTTGCTACCTGCACAATTGCGATCAAACGCAAAACACCCAAGTTAGTTCTCCCACGGTGTTACAGACATGCTATGTTATGATGTCATGATTATGCTCATATATAGCAGATATAGCAAGCACAAGCAAATCACACAGAGACCTTAGGTTTAAGGCTTGCATGGATTTTAAGGTGATACCCTCTTGAAGTTGGGTTGTGTTGTACCCCAAAATTTGCCCTCTCTTTCTTCAGGAAATCATCTTGGATTTTCAGAGTCCCTCTGAAACAAATCCAAGTCCTG
The DNA here is from genome assembly GCA_948472305.1 of Vicia faba. Taxonomy (NCBI): domain Eukaryota; kingdom Viridiplantae; phylum Streptophyta; class Magnoliopsida; order Fabales; family Fabaceae; genus Vicia; species Vicia faba. The sequence goes on along the minus strand of OX451739.1, from coordinate 439,143,774 downwards.
AATTGTCATTTTTTGCCCAAGCAAACCATTTACAAGAGCAAGATGATCACACAAGCTCTAAAGACAACGCTTTTATCTTGAGAAAAATTAAATTCTAAGTACTTGGAATTTTTCTCTAAAAAATGAGTGTTTAAGAAAAAATCAGCGCTTCAGAACTTCTGGACCAAACTCCAGATAGAAACGGTCAGAAGTTGCAAGCTTGTTTCAGCGCAGTCAGAAGTTGGCTCTTCAGCAGCTACATCAGCTCAATCAGAAGTTGTAAACGTGGTTCAATACGTAAGTCTCAGACAGAACATGACTCTTTCAGCAGTTACGCAAGCTCAGCCAGAATTTGCTAAAGGAATGCAAAAGAAGCAAGGAAGTCTGAAGGCTCTTTCAGAACATGCTGAAATCAGAAGATGAAAAGGTCAGAAGAATGGGTGTTACACTGATACAGGATCTCTGAGGCCAGGAGTTCCAGAAGCAAATCCAAGGAACGTGTCAGAAAATCAGGTGAATCCCCAGAACTTGCTAAGACAACAGGAGGCCAAGACCAGAGCATGGTTTACGTTGATTCTTGTTGAAACAGAACTGCTGGTTCAAAGTTTGGTTTCCATTACCAGAATATTGGTGTTGATAAGTCTCATCACCATTTAATGCTCATTAATGCTCCCAACCACTCCTGAATATTCATCCAAGTAATCCCTTCACGTGTGGCTTGGAAAACGCCTTTATGCAGGTTCTGGCATGGGTCTACACGCCACCGTCCACCTAAGAGGTCACTTCTCTCCAATCCACGCCTGCTGTTCCAGCCTAGGCTGAAGGCTATCTGTTATCACAACTTCCCAGGAATTTCCTTCAAAGAACAACTCAGCCTCTGTTGGCGCTTTAATGTTCAAAGAAATCCACAAGAGTTTTGCCTATAAATAGAGAATCATTGTCCACTGAAAAAGGGGCGTCCAAAGAAACAGAAAAATTGCTAGAAGAAAAACAGAAATCTTTAGTAAGAAAGTGCTGTGAAACTCTTCCAAAATCTCCAGTGTTTCATAACTTTGAATTTCTTACCTTCAAACTTCATCAAATACCCAGTTTTCTTTTTGAACTAAAAACACCCTTTTCAAACTTCTTACCCTATATACGCATACACCTTCACCTACCCTTTTCAAAAAGAATCTGTCCAGAATACCATCAGAGCCAAAAGCTAGCTCTCATCCACAAACTTTTCCAACAGCCAGGTAAGCACCTGCTGACCTTCATCACGCTGCTAAGCATCATCAGCTGTGCATGTTCAAATAAACATAATGTAAATATCATGTTGTTGTTTGTGTTCTGAGAATTTTCATACCTCAGAATGTTCTGAGCCAGTGTAGAACTTGCCTGTGACCTTGTTGGTTATGCCCTCTGAAACACTTTGACATTTGCTGGAGCTGTTCCAGATATGTTTCCTATTTTGTGGAATAATAACAAAATTGCAGATGTTCTGATTAGTATAGGGAGAAGCTAAGTGCTGACTTTGACGTTAGCACATCTGAAGCCTGTTTTGCTGTCAATAATATCAGAACCTCTGAGAGTTATTGTCTTTCCAGCAGGATCAGAACTTCTGAGTTCCCCATTAACAAACTTCTGTCTTACAGCGCAGGGGGGGTCAGAACTTCTGATTTCCCCACTAACAAACTTCTATCTTGCAGTGCAGGGGGGTCAGAACTTCTGATTTCCCCACTAACAGGTTTCTGTTTTGCAGGTGCCAGAGTCAGAAGTTCTGACTCATACAGTTTAACCAAAAGGTTGATCATTTGGCAGCGGGTCTGAGTCAGAACTTCTGATGACCTCTCAGCAGCGCGTTAGCTCCCTCTCTCTTTCTCTCTATCTTGTTTTTTGCTATTTTCTTTTTTATCTATTTTTCTCGTTGAACCCCCCATGTACAAATGTGTACCCCCACTCCCTAATTGTTGTAATAGCGTAGGATTTTATATTTCCGCTTCTTATTGCTAGTAATTAGGATATGTATGGCAAGATAAAATCAATGAAATAGAAAATCCTAATTCAAAGATAAACTCTTGTATGCAATAAAATACACTTGCACACTAACACCCCTAGGGTTACATCCACTCGTTGCCTTTCAAAAAATGGGTCATGTTACGCATGCAAAGTATCTTAGTAAAACAAACAAAATCAAAAGATCATAGTCCCGCGATGACGCTTTCGAAAGTTGCCTTACAAAAATGATCTTAGTCCCTCAAAAGAAAAACTAAGATGCTTTGCAACATTGCTATCATGGTCTATACGATGACCCGCGCCCGTCCAGTTAACATCCTAACGCAAGATTGTCCACCAAATACAATGGTGGAACAAAATTGTTAAAAGGGTTAAAAACATAGGAAAAACCTTTGAGTAAATTTAGGGGTAGACAACTCTTAGTTACTTGAATAATCTTGCGAAACAATCCTTGCCATTTTTCAAAACACACATCACAACACACTTTCAAAAACAACTTTCAAAAACATTGAAAAAAACTTTTCAAAAAGACATACACCTTTGTATACATCCTAACATGGATCATTGCAAAGGTTGCCACAACAAATGGCCTCTTTTCAAAATATTTTCAAACCCACACACACAAAGCACCATTTCAAACAATTGAAAACACAAGGCAAGTGATCTAAGCAAGTAACTAAGAGCCTGGATAACCATGGATAGAAAGGGTGCTAATACCTTCCCTTTCTATAATCTACTCCCCGAACCCAAGAAAACATCTCGAAGGTTTTTGCTGTGCTTTTTAACCTTTCCTTAGGATAAAATAAAAAGTCGGTGGCGACTCTTGCTCAACCGAAACATTTGCGAAAACAAACGCAAAACATCAAGTCAGTTCTCCCACCGTATCACAGAACTGGCGACTCTGCTGGGGATATGTTGTAAAGTGGAGTAACCTTAGGGCTTAGATCACCCTCTTGCATGACCAATTGTTTGTTTTGATTGCTTTACATCTTGATTCTCTTGTTTAGGTTTGAAATCCTACACCCGGATTTGGGGAAACATTCATAGATAGCAATACGTTGTGGAAATTGTGCGGGGTATACCGACACGGTTGAAGCAATAGCTATATTAGTGCGACATATTTGTGAGTACCGGTAACCCTTGAGTTCAATCAAGGAGAGTACGGGGCCGCTGAGTGATGTCACTAAGCACTAATGACCTAGAACCTTACTTGACCATCTTGGCCTTTCATTAGGGGTAGTGAGATGACCGGCTTTGGTGCAGTCCGAAGTTGGTAGATACTCGATACTACACTCATTGAGGGTTGTTTTTCTTGGAATATTTTGGTCGCTAGTTAAGTGGCTAAACCAAAACAATGAACATGGAAAACAATCCAATGATATTGAGCTCCTTAGAACCCGGTTACTATTTATAGGACAGGTTTTTAAGCCAACTACACTCAAGAGGGTACTTACCTATGAAACCCCATGCAAGCCTGAAACTAGTGTTTTGTGTGAATTGCTTGTACATATGTTTGTGCATACATCATGAGCATCATACAGCATCATATGAATTCACTAACCATTTCAAGGGTTTAGATCTTCATCTTTGTTCTTGTTTTATAGGTCATGGAAATTCTTCGCAGGAAAACTATCCAAGTCAACCTTGTGAGAATCCCTCCTCAACTCAAGGAGCTCACATCCAGAGTTCCGGAAAGCTCTCCCTTCAGTGAAAGACATGGTAAACTGCTCAGCCTAGTCAACACCAGCATTGAAGAGGACATGGTAAAGGTGTTGTTCTAGTTCTTTGACCCCCTTCACCACTGTTTCACTTTCCCCGACTATCAATTGGTGCCCACTTTGGAGGAATTTTCTCAACTTCTGAGAATTCCTATTCTTAATCAACTACCCTGCAACGGTACGGAAAAAGAACCAAAGCCTGAAGATGTTGCTCAAGCACTACACTTGCAACCATCTGACATTAAGGGGCATTGGGAAACTAGAAGCGGTGTCAAAGGCTTCTTAGCAAAATTCTTGTTTGAGAAGGCACAAGAGTGTTGGAATTCATTAGACCTACAAGCCTTTAAAGAAATTATGGCACTCCTCATTTATGGGTTGGTCTTGTTCCCAAACCCTGACCAGCTTGTAGATGTCGACGCCGTCAAAATCTTCTTATCGAGGAATCTAATACCAACATTGCTTGGGGATATTCTTCACTCATTTTACACACGAACAATGAGAAAGAGGGGTGTTCTCATGTGTTGTAATCCTCTCCTTGCAAGGTGGTTTATTTCGCACCTTCCGCAATCTGTCTTGAAGAATGACCAAGGCTTAAGGTGGTCACAACGGTTGATGGCCCTTACACACTCTGTCTAGAGAAAATGTCATCATCATCGATCGTTGTGGAGAGTTCCCTAATGTTCCATTACTTGGCATTAGAGAGGCATTACCTATAACCCTTGTCTAGCTTTGAGACAATTTGGATATGCACAGAGGGATGGCCCTCATGACATGTTGATTCCTGACCTAGTTTTTGACTTCGACAACGATGCGCAAGGACTTCGCCAGAGATTCATCAGAGCTTGGAGGATGCCTAACAAGGTAGACAGCAAGACACTGGGGCACAAGAACTCCATCCCTCTTGAGCCTTATCTCAAGTGGGTACAAACCCGAGCCCAGAGTCTGATGATGCCCTATCCTCATGTTCTCCCTGTGATTAAAGAGCCCGTTAAGGAAGGAGAGGTTCCCTACACCATCCTATATCCTGACATGCCTACATCGTGGGAGGAAATGCAGAAGAGTTGGATCCAACTCAAGTAGGAACAGAACACTTTTGAAGCCAGCTTCTATGCCAGTGAGAAGAAGGTTTTGGAGCTTACCCGCCGACTCCACGAGGAAGAGACCCTCAACACCTACATCGCACCAAAGAGGATGCGCAACGTCTTTTTACCTTGAGAAGTTTTTTATAATATTTGGCCCATGGGGCATTTATGTACTGACAAATCTCTTCTTATTAATATGACGTGCGTTCTTTTTTGTTTGCAACAATTTTGAATTTTCTAAATCCTTGAATGCATTGCATACATAAGCATATCATTCATCATGCGCATAAGCAGGTCTCCACACCAGGTTTCCTTATCTTTCTGCTGTTTATTTCAGTAAGATGGATCTCAAACAGACGGTCAAGGACTTGCAGTCTCAAAACTCACAGTTTCAACATCTCCTGATGACCTTGGCAAAGGGTCAGGAGGATCTAAAAGCCCTGCTGGGGAACAAAGAGCAAGTGAAGAAGAAGAAGAAAAGGGTCGGGGTGGCTACCCTAGGAAGAAGGTTTGAGGGCGAAGCCAGAAGAGTTCTTGAATTTCCCCCTACGTCTGAAGAGGGAAACAGTAAAGGAAAAGGGGTCGCGGTACCTTCCGAATCCGAAATTAAAGAAGAAGAGGCTGAAGAGGACGAAGACTACTCTGAGCAACAATACCCTCCCACCGATGATAAGTACAAGGGCTTGGAAGACAGGTTGGCAGCCATGGAGCTGCAGAGAGTTCCCGGCTTAGATTTCAAAGATTTGGGATTAGTTGCTAGAATTGTTATCCCCCCGAAATTTAAAGTACCAGTTTTTGCAAGATATGACGGGCTGTCCTGCCCGAAGATGCATCTCAGATCATATGTAAGGAAAATCCAACCTTACACTGCAGACAAGAACCTTTGGATCCATTTCTTCCAGGATAGCCTTTCAGGGGCTCAACTCGAATGGTTCTATCAGCTAGATGGAGCCAGTATCCGAAACTGGGAGGACTTGGCTACTGCATTTTATAAACAGTATCAGTACAATTCTGACCTCGCTCTCACGCGTACCCAACTCCAGGGTATGTCACTGGGGACGGGCGAAGGATTCAAGGAGTATGCACAAAAGTGGAGAGACCTGGCTGGTAGGGTGCAGCCACCTTTGACTGACCGTGAACTTGTTGACATGTTCCTAGGGACCCTGTCTGGTCCGTTCTTCAACCATCTGATTGGTAATTCTTCTGCTGGGTTTACAGATTTGATCTTGACTGGTGAGAGAATAGAAGCTGGTATCAAGTCGGGGAAGATACAGAAAGGTGCCTCCGCGAGTACTGAAAAGAAGCCCTTCAAGAAGGAAGCCAGTACTGAAATAGTGCGTTGGTAATTTCAAAGCCTGCTGCTGCTCCTCAGCAATTTAATCAACCAAGGGGTGAGAGACCCAAAAGACAGTACACTCGGCTCAGCATGATCCTATCTCAAATTTTGCCGCAACTACTGTCAACCAATCTGGTAACTGTCAAAGAAGCTCCGAAGGTAGTGAATACAGCTTCTCCAAAGTACAACCCCAACGCCCGTTGCACTTATCACTATGATAGCCCGGGGCATAATACGGACGATTGCTGGGCTCTGAGGAATAAGGTTCAGGACCTTATTGATGCTAAAGAAATACAGTTTGAGGCGCCCGAAAGACCCAATGTTGTGACTGCTCCCATGCCCCAGCATGAGGTGAATGTTGTGGAAGAAGACCGGTATGTAGCCTCCGTGGAAGAGATTGTTACTCCATTGTTGACTGTCAAGAGGAACCTGTTGCTGGCCGGTTTATTTCCGAGTTGCAATAAAGGTTTCCTTCTATGTGCTGTCTCACCTGCTGGTTGTCCCTTGCTGAAGTCAGGTATCCAAAGCTTGATGGATAGCAAAGAAATCTTGTTCGAGAAGATTGCCGTTCCAGCTACCCCTGCTGAAGAAGTTTCTATTGTCACTATTTTCAACAAACCTCCTAAGGCTCTCTCAAAGAAGCCTGTCAAAATCATGTCCACTCAGAAGATTGCTCCTATCATCATCACTGTTCTGGGGCCTCTCCCCTATACATCCGACAAAGCTGTCCCATGGCACTATGGGGCAGACGTTTATGTGCTCGGAGTAAAACAAGAGTTCGATACTAGTACTGGTGTCAGCAACATCACCGGACCTGCCAAAGTTACTCGCAGTGGTAGGCTGTTCTCACCAGATATTGTGCCACCAGCTATTCAGAGACCTCTCATCATCACACCTGCAAGTGTGCCTGCTTCCCTTCCTGATCAAGTTCCTGTTTCTACCCCTGCTGCCGAGTCATCTGACGCTCGGGGCAAAGGGATTGCTATTGATTTTCCTGCCCTGACGGAGGCACCAAGGACAACCACTGTTGAAGCTTCCCAGCAAGAAATGGAAGAGATTCTCAAGATTATCAAGAAGAGTGATTTCAATGTAGTTGAGCAGTTGGGGCACACCCCATCAAAAATTTCTATGCTATCACTGTTGTTGTGTTCAGAGGCCCACGCCAAAGCTCTGATCTCCTTCCTGAAGATGGCCCATGTGCCGCAAGAAATTTCTGCTGATCAATTTACCGATTGTGTGGCCAACTTGACTACTGATAATGGGTTGGGCTTCTCTGACGCCGATCTGACTGCCAAAGGAAAGAACCATAACGACGCCCTGCATGTCTCCATTGAATGCTGGGGCACTACTCTTGCCCATGTGTTGGTAGACACTGGTTCTTCGTTGAACGTCTTATCCAAGAAAGCTTTAGACAGGCTAGATTGTAAGGGTTTAGAGCTCAAGCCTAGTAGCATTGTTGTTCGGGCCTTTGACGGTTCGAAAAGGATGGTACATGGGGAAGTTGACATTCCAATCAGGGTTGGTTCTCAAGTTTTTGATTCTGCTTTCTATGTGATGGATATCCGACCATGCTATTCTTGTTTGCTGGGTCGTCCATGGATCCACAAGGCTGGAGCTGTGACCTCCACACTACATCAAAAGCTTAAGTACTCGGTCAGAGGTAAAATTGTGACAGTTCAAGGGGAGGAAGAGTATATGGTCAGCCACCTCAACTCGTTCCGGTACATAGAGATGGATAGGGAATTCATTGAAACCCCCTTTCAGCACTTTGAAGAAGTTCCTCAGACGCTGGCATCAGCTGAAACTGTGATCGAAGACCTTCCCTTGAAGATGGCTTCCTTAAAGGATGCCCGGGCTGTGATTGAGAAGGGTGAGTGTGCAAACTGGGGCCGACTTCCTGACTTCACTCCAAAGACCGACAAGTTTGGTCTGGGTTTCACTGCAGAGGCTCAGAGGGCTATTCGTAAAGCAAGGATTGGAAGACCTCTTGTGTTCATCACCAACCCGGGAGTGAATGCTATTGAAGACGACGTGGAGGAATCTGAATTCGACAACTGGATCTACCCAACAACCGACGGTGGACCAAGAAACTGGACTGCCAAAGACTTCACACCTATTACTTTTGTCACTCAGTAATGAACTCTTTTGTTTTCAATTTGTAACAAACAATATGTTGAAACTTTTATGGCTCGGTGTCCTACCCGGGGCACCGTGGCTTCATTTGTGAGGGCTTTTGTGTGTCATTTTCATATATCATCAATAAAAACATTGGACGTTTGTTGCATTTCAAAATCTTGCGCTCCTTTTCTTTCTTTATTATATATTGTAAAACAGCTATATTTACACACACTCACTTATACAGGTTCCAATCCACTCTGGATCTCACTGGTAACGACTCTGCTACCGCCAGTTATGACTTCGAAAATCCGATCAACTTAGCCGAAGACGAAGGTGGAGATGATTGCGAAGTGCCTAGTGAGCTTGCAAGACTGTTACTCCAGGAAGAGAGGGCCATTCAGCCACATGAAGAGCCAGTGGAAACGGTAAATCTGGGTACTGAGACAGACAGAAAGGAAGTCAAGATTGGTGCCAATCTAGAGCTCAGTGTGAAACAACGGTTGATTCAGATGCTGCATGACTATGTGGAAATCGTTGCCTGGTCTTACGAAGACATGCCTGGGTTGGATACCGACATTGTGGTTCATCACCTGCCTACCAAGGAAGAATACCCTCCAGTAAAACAGAAGGTCCGCCGTATGCGTCTAGAAATGTCCGAGAAAATCAAAGCTGAGGTTATGAAACAATTTGATGTCGGGTTTTTAGCAGTGACTTCTTACCCCCAATGGGTTGCCAACGTGGTTCCAGTGCTGAAGAAGGATGGTAGGGTCCGAATGTGTGTTGATTACAGGGATTTGAATAGGGCGAGCCCTAAGGATGATTTCCCTCTGCCTCATATCGACGTTCTGGTTGACAACACTGCTCAGCATAAAGTTTTCTCCTTCATGGACGGCTTCTCCGGTTATAATCAGATCAAGATGGCTCTTGAAGACATGGAGAAGACCACTTTTGTTACTCAGTGGGGCACCTTTTGCTACAAGGTCATGCCTTTTGGGTTGAAAAATGCTGGGGCAACCTACCAACGTGCCATGGTCGCTTTGTTTCATGACATGATCCATCACGAGATAAAATTATATGTCGATGATATGATTGCAAGGTCCCAAACTGAGGAGGAACACCTTGACCATCTACAGAAGCTGTTTGACCGTCTGAAGTTGTACAAGCTGGGGTTGAACCCAAACAAATGCACCTTTGGGGTAAGATCTGGAAAATTGCTAGGCTTCATCGTAAGCGACAAAGGTATTCAAGTGGATCCTGCCAAAGTGAAAGCCATACAAGAGATTCCAACTCCCAAGACAGAGAAAGAAGTCATAGGCTTTCTAGGACGGTTGAACTACATTTCCCGATTCATCTCACATCTAACTGCTACTTGTGAACCAATCTTCAAGTTGCTGAAGAAAGATCAAGTAGTACGTTGGAACGATGAATGTCAGGCTGCTTTCGAAAGAATCAAAGAATATCTCCAAGAACCACCCATTCTTATGCCGCCGGTTGAAGGGAGACCTCTAATCTTATACTTGACTGTACTGGACAACTCAATGGGGTGTGTGTTGGGGCAGCATGACGAGTCTGGCCGAAAAGAGCACGCTATTTATTACCTTAGCAAAAAGTTTACCGACAGTGAGATCCGATACTCACTGCTCGAGAAAACTTGTTGCGCTTGGGTATGGGCTGCTCGCCGGCTGAGACAGTATATGTTGACTCACACTACTCTGTTGATTTCAAAAATGGATCCAATAAAGTACATATTCCAAAAGCCTGCCTTGTCCGGAAGAATAGTGAGATGGCAGATGATCTTGACGGAATACGACATCCAGTACACGACTCAGAAAGCAATCAAGGGAAGTGTATTGGCAGACCATTTGGCGCACCAGGCAGTGGATGATTACCAATCAATGAACTTTGAATTTCCAGGCGAGGATATCATGGTAGTGACTGATTGTGAAGTACCTGAACCGGATGAAGGACCTAAGGAAGGATCCCGATGGTCTATGCACTTTGACGGAGCCTCGAACGCTTTGGGTAATGGTATCGGTGCTGTGATCATATCCCCTAAAGGCACTCATACTCCACTCATCGCTCGGCTATGTTTCAACTGCACCAACAACATGGCAGAGTATGAGGCATGTATCATGGGTCTTCAGGCTGCAATTGACTTAAGGATCAAGTTTCTGAGTGTCTTCGGAGATTTCGCTCTCGTGATCAATCAGGTCAAAGGCGAGTGGGATACGAAACACCCAAATCTTATTCCTTACAAGGAGTATGTGTTGACGTTGATTCCCCACTTCGAGGAGATAACTTTTGAACACTTCCCAAGAGAGGAGAATCAGTTGGCGGACGCGTTAGCTACGATGTCTTCCATGTTCAAAGTCAAATGGGACAACGAGGCTCCCCGGATCATTATCTGGAAATTGGACGAACCTGCACATTGATGCGATCTTGAGACCGAAAAGGTAACAGAAGAACCCTGGTATCATGAAGTGAAGAGGTACCTTGAAGCTCAAGAATACCCCGAAGGCGCATCTGTTAATGACAAGAAGTTCCTGAGAAGGTTCGCGGCAAAGTTCTTCCTCAGCAATGGCATTCTCTACAAGCAAAACCATGATTCGACCTTACTGCGTTGTGTGGATAAGACTGAAGCAGAAAAGATCATGGCAGAGCTACATGAAGGGACTTTCGGAACACATTCCAGTGGACATACCATGCCAAAGAAAATCCTTCGGGCAGGATATTTCTGGTCCACAATAGAAGCCGACTGTTATCAGCATTCTCGAACTTGTCATAAATGCCAGATCTATGCTGATAAGGTGCACATTCCTCCGGTTCCTCTGAACATTTTGACAGCACCTTGGCCTTTTGTAATGTGGGGCATTGATATGATCGGCGAAAACCGACCTACGGCATCCAACGGGCACCGCTTCATCCTGGTAGCGATTGATTACTTCACAAAGTGGGTTGAAGTAGCTTCCTACGCTACCGTAACCAAGAGCGTCGTGGCACGGTTCATTTGGCACAACCTGATCTGTCGATACGGTGTACCTGAGAGGATCATTACGGATAATGGTACCAATCTTAACAACAAAATGATCACTGAGCTTTGCGAGCAATTCAAGATACAGCACCACAGCTCTTCTCCCTACTGGCCGAAGATGAATGGGGTTGTAGAAGCAGCGAATAAGAACATCAAGAAGGTTGTGCAAAAGATGACAGTGACCTACAAAGATTGGCACGAAATGTTACCGTTTGCTCTTCATGGGTACCGTACTTCAGCACGGACGTCAACAGGGGCAACTCCCTTTTCCTTGGTCTATGGCATGGAGGCAGTCTTGCCTATTGAAGTTCAGATACCCTCTCTCCGGATAATGAAGGACGCAGGTTTGAGCAAAGATGACTGGATCCAGACTCGGCTTGATCAATTAAACCTAATTGACGAAAAGAGACTCACTGCTATTTGTCATGGTCAGACGTACCAAAAACGAATGATCAGGGCATTCAACAAGAAAGTCAGGCGACAAGAGTATCAAGTCGGAAACCTGGTAATCAAGCGCATCATTCTTCCTCAAAGTGATCCCAAGGGCAAATGGACCCCTACATACGAAGGGCCATTTGTGGTTAAACATATCTTCTCAGGAGGAGCTATGATTCTAACCACCATGGACGGTGACGACCTTCCTCACCCCGCCAATGCAGACATAGTAAAAAGATACTACGCATGAATTAAAGACCCGCTAGGTTGACACACCTAGGCAAAAATAAGGGCTTCCCGGCGAACCAAAAGGGTTCGGGCAAAAATAAGGGATGAAATGAAAAAATCTGTACACCCGGCAAGTCGAAAACGTGAAAAGGCGGCTTAGGCAAAAATGGTTATCCCGGTGGACTGAAAACCTGAAAGGGCGGTCCAGGCAAAAGTTAGGGATAAAGCGTAATACTATGTCTCATTGGATCATCTTGCATCCAGAATTCGGCATCAACTATCGGGTTCAGACGTTGCCAATCAATCAGCTTCATCTTCAACTAAGCAGCAAAGTGATGAGACGCTTGAAGACATAAAGACGATAGCAGAGTTGGAACCCAGTGGGATTATCTTTCACATAGCTGTTTTGTTTCCTTTTCAAAAATTGTATAAACTCTATTTTGGCTCGGCGGCGTTCTCTTACTAGAACGCAGCCTCCTGTACATAAAACGCCTATTTACAGGCAAACTTCAAAATCAATACAAGTTCAATTTTTCAGACAAATTACCCATCGTTTTTCCTTTTTCTGTTTTGCAAAAGAACGTCCAATGTTCATTTTTGATATATGCATTTGACATTAATTGCTAATCATGAATATTTGCATGCGAAACAAAGGACTAATTACAGGTGACATCAGAAACAGGGGCAATTTAGAATTGTCCAAGCGATCTAGTTGCTCTGTCCACCAAGGTACCAAAGTGGGTTTAGCTGAAGAATGTAACCAAGTTACCTCAACTCCCCACAGAGTAAGACAAGATTCAACAATACTTTCCCCAGGAAGAGTTGGTCCCTCATCAGCCCTGAAAAGGCACAATATTCCCCTAGCAAGTCAGCGATAGTCTCCCTAAGCAGAGCTAGTCTACTGTCATCCTTAAGGAAGTTGTATATCCCCAGAAGATCTCAACATTCCCCATCGGAGTATAGACTTTCCTCAGCAAGCATCTCCGGCAGTCTTAATATAAGATTGTTCCCCGGCGGAATACCGGACACCCCAGTGGAACCATTCCCCCGTACAGTCTGGAAAGTTTCCCCAGGAAAGTTGAATCATCCTCCCTAGTAGATTCTGAAGCTTATCCCCAGTAGATTCTGGAATCTTATCCTCTGAAGAGTACGAACGACTCTCCCCGACTTTATTCAAAGGTTATTCCCCACCAGGGCTTATAACTGGGTTATCCTCAGCTAATTACCACGGAAAGATCGTCCTCGGCGAAGTTCTTCCTATTCCCCAACGAAGTTCATCAAATTCCCCAACATAACTTGTCAGTGGAATCCCCAGCGGAGCTCTCATCAAAACCTCAGCGAAGTATCTCTTCCCACAGAGTAATTCCCCGCAGAGTAATCTCTCCAACAAGTTTTATTCCCCAACGGATTTGTCTTCTCCTACCGGTTTATTCTTGCAACCATCATCCCCAGCGGAAATGAAGAACTCTACTCTTCAACATCAGCCCAGGATTCCGCAAACTCCCGGCACTCGTCAAGGATTTATTTTCCTAGACGAAAATACATTCATAGACATTTCACATTTAATACATCCTGCTTACATACATGATAAAGTGCATACAACACTATCTCATTTTGAGCATTATGACATCATGCATTTCATACATCATGACATTGCATACAACTAATGTTTTGCCTTTTCAAGAAAAGGACAATCCAAAGATGATTACTATCAAACTATCGCAATTCCAGATTCGATACCTGTATTTAGCCAGGGCATATCTGTGAATGTTTGATTAAAGATTCGATACCTGCATCCAGCCAGGGCATATCTGTAGACGACTAATTCCAGATTCGATACCTGTATCCAGCCAGGGCATATCTGTAGACGACCAATTCCAGATTCGATTCCTATATCCAGCCAGGGCATATCTGCATGAAGAGACTGAAGATCAACACCTATAACAGGCCAGGAAACCATCTTCCTTTCTCAAAGTACGCAAGTTCTCGCTAAGGAATCTCTTACGCGATCAACACTTCCAAATGGCATCTATAAGCCCATTCCCGACAAGGTTCTATCACGTCTCCAGATGGCATCTATAAACCCATCCTCCTATCCACCATCTCTCCAGATGGCATCTATAAGCCCATCCCCGCCATCACAATTACTGATACTCCACTATGCGAGTGCAAATTTCTGGGCACTTTAGTGTTCAATCATCTTCCACCTTCGGATCACGAAAGGCACACAAGCCAATCTACATCCTCGGGTCTAAGAAGATTGAACAGGGGCAACTGTTGTACCCCAAAATTTGCCCTCTCTTTCTTCAGGAAATCATCTTGGATTTTCAGAGTCCCTCTGAAACAAATCCAAGTCCTGAATTGTCATTTTTTTTCCCAAGAAAACCATTTACAAGAGCAAGATGATCACACAAGCTCTAAAGACAACGCTTTTATCTTGAGAAAAATTAAATTCTAAGTACTTGGAATTTTTCTCTAAAAAATGAGTGTTTAAGAAAAAATCAGCGCTTCAGAACTTCTGGACCAAACTCCAGATAGAAACGGTCAGAAGTTGCAAGCTTATTTCAGCGCAGTCAGAAGTTGGCTCTTCAGCAGCTACATCAGCTCAATCAGAAGTTGTAAACGTGGTTCAATACGTAAGTCTCAGATAGAACATGACTCTTTCAGCAGTTACGCAAGCTCAACCAGAATTTGCTAAAGGAATGCAAAAGAAGTAAGGAAGTCTGAAGACTCTTTCAGAACATGCTGAAATCAGAAGATGAAAAGGTCAGAAGAATGGGTGTTACACTGATACAGGATCTCTGAGGCCAGGAGTTCCAGAAGCAAATCCAAGGAACGTGTCATAAAATCAGGTGAATCCCCAGAACTTGCTAAGACAACAGGAGGCCAAGACCAGAGCATGGTTTACGTTGATTCTTGTTGAAACAGAACTGCTGGTTCAAAGTTTGGTTTCCATTACCAGAATATTGGTGTTGATAAGTCTCATCACCATTTAATGCTCATTAATGCTCCCAACCGCTCCTGAACATTCATCCAAGTAATCCCTTCACGTGTGGCTTGGAAAACGCCTTTATGCAGGTTCTGGCATGGGTCTACACGCCACCGTCCACCTAAGAGGTCACTTCTCTCCAATCCACGCCTGCTGTTCCAGCCTAGGCTGAAGGCTATCTGTTATCACAACTTCCCAGGAATTTCCTTCAAAGAACAACTCAGCCTCTGTTGGCGCTTTAATGTTCAAAGAAATCCACAAGAGTTTTGCCTATAAATAGAGAATCATTGTCCACTGAAAAAGGGGCGTCCAAAGAAACAGAAAAATTACTAGAAGAAAAACAGAAATCTTTAGTAAGAAAGTGCTGTGAAACTCTGCCAAAATCTCCAGTGTTTCATAACTTTGAATTTCTTACCTTCAAACTTCATCAAATACCCAGTTTTCTTTGTGAACTAAAAACACCCTTTTCAAACTTCTGACCCTATATACGCATACACCTTCACCTACCCTTTTCAAAAAGAATCTGTCCAGAATACCATCAGAGCCAAAAGCTAGCTCTCATCCACAAACTTTTCCAACAGCCAGGTAAGCACCTGCTGACCTTTATCATGCTGCTAAGCATCATCAGCTGTGCATGTTCAAATAAACATAATGTAAATATCATGTTGTTGTTGTTTGTGTTCTGAGGATTTTCATACCTCAGAACGTTCTGAGCCAGTGTAGAACCTGCCTGTGACCTTGTTGGTTCTGCCCTCTGAAACACTTTGACATTTGCTGGAGTTGTTCCAGATATGTTTCCTGTTTTGTGGAATAATAACAAAATTGCAGATGTTCTGATTAGTACAGGGAGAAGCCAAGTGCTGACTTTGACGTTAGCACATCTGAAGCCTGTTTTGCTGTCAATAATATCAGAACCTCTGAGAGTTATTGTCTTTCCAGTAAGATCAGAACTTCTGAGTTCCCCATTAACAAACTTCTGTCTTGAAGCACAGGGGGGTCAGAACTTCTGATTTCCCCACTAACAAACTTCTGTCTTGCAGCGCAGGGGGGTCAGAACTTCTGATTTCCCCACTAACAGGTTTCTGTTTTGCAGGTGCCAGAGTCAGAAGTTCTGACTCATACAGTTTAACCAAAAGGTTGATCATCTGGCAGCGGGTCTGAGTCAGAACTTCTGATGACCTCTCAGCAGCGCGCTGGCTCCCTCTCTCTTTCTCTCTATCTTGTTTTTTGCTATTTTCTTTTTTGTCTATTTTTCTCGTTGAACCCCCCATGTACAAATGTGTACCCCCACTCCCTAATTGTTGTAATAGCGTAGGATTTTATATATCCGCTTCTTATTGCTAGTAATTAGGATATGTATGGCAAGATAAAATCAATGAAATAGAAAATCCTAATTCAAAGATAAACTCTTGTATGCAATAAAACACACTTGCACACTAACACCCCTAGGGTTACATCCACTCGTTGCCTTTCAAAAAATGGGCCATGTTACGCATGCAAAGTATCTTAGTAAAACAAACAAAATCAAAAGATCATAGTCCCTCGATGACGCTTTCGAAAGTTACCTTACAAAAATGATCTTAGTCCCTCAAAAGAAAAACTAAGATGCTTTGCAACATTGCTATCATGGTCTATACGATGACCCGCGCCCGTCCCGTTAACATCCTAACGCAAGATTGTCCACCAAATACAATGGTGGAACAAAATTGTTAAAAGGGTTAAAAACATAGGAAAAACCTTTGAGTAAATTTAGGGGTAGACAACTCTTAGTTACTTGAATAATCTTGCGAAACAATCCTTGCCATTTTTCAAAACACACATTACAACACACTTTCAAAAACAACTTTCAAAAACATTGAAAAAAACTTTTCAAAAAGACATACACCTTTGTATACATCCAAACATGGATCATTGCAAAGGTTGCCACAACAAATGGCCTCTTTTCAAAATATTTTCAAACCCACACACACAAAGCACCATTTCAAACAATTGAAAACACAAGGCAAGTGATCTAAGCAAGTAACTAAGATCCCATGGATAACCATGGATAGAAAGGGTGATAATACCTTCCCTTTCTATAATCTACTCCCCGAACCCAAGAAAACATATCAAAGGTTTTTGCTGTGCTTTTTAACCTTTCCTTAGGATAAAATAAAAAGTCGGTGGCGACTCTTGCTCAACCGAAACATTTGCAAAAACAAACGCAAAACATCAAGTCAGTTCTCCCACCGTATCACAGGTTGGCTCAACCTGTCCTAAATATAGTAACCAGGTTCTAATGGATCTCAATATCAACGGTCTTTCCCCCAAATATCATTCCGATAGACAATTGACTTGCCACCAAACAAAACTCAAGAGTCAAACCTCAATGAGTGTAGTATCGAGTATCAACCGACTTTGGTTTTACACCAAAGACGGCTATCTCACTACGTCCTAAAAGCCAAGTTGGTTAATTAAGGTGCTAAGGTCAGTTGACGTTTTATAACACCACGTAGCGGACCCGTATTCTCCTTGATTACTCAAGGGCTACCGGTACACACCAAAGTATCTCATCAATGTAGCTATTATTTCAACCGTGTCGGTATACCCCGCACAGTTCCCTCACAGTTTATTGCTACTTACCTAAAAAAGGTTCCCCAAATCTGGGTGTAAGATCAAAGCAAACCTAAACGAGGAACCATAATGTAAAGCATGCAACTCAAACAAGGAAAGAAAGTAAATGTGATCTAGCCCTAAGGTAACCCCACTTTTTTAAATACTCCCCAGCAGAGTCTCCAGTTCTGTAACGCAGTGGGAGAACTGACTTGGTTATTTTGCATTTTATCACAAATGTTACGTTTTAGCAAGAGTCGCCACCGACTTTTCTTTTATCCAAAAAGAAAGGCTGAAAAGAACATGAAAGACCTTTGAGATGTTTTCTTGAGTTCAGGGGTAGATTATGAAAAAGGAAGGTATTAGCATCCTTTTAATCTGTAGTTATCTACGGGCTCTTAGTTGCTTGCTAGATCACTTGCTTTTATTTGAAAATATGCTTTGTGTAGTTTTTGAAAGTATTTTGAAAAGGCGCCATCGTTTAGGAAAACTTTGTAATGATTCTCGTTTGTAAGAATGTATACAAAGTGTTGATCTTTTGAAAATGTTTTCAAGTTTGAAAGATGTTTCGAAAGTGTTGGTGTTTGTTTTGAAAATAGCAAGGATGTTTTGGTTTGAAAATGAGCAAGCAACTAGGAACATTCTACCTACTCAAAAGTCTTTCATGTTTATTTCCTCTTTTCTTTGACATTGTTATCTTACCATTGATTTGGTAAGTAACCCTATCTTTGGATGTAAAAGGGACTGGCAAGGGTCATCGTATAGGCATGATTAGCAATGTTGTAAGATATCTTAGAACTTTCTTTAAGGGACTAAGATCATTTTTGAAAGGCAACTTTGATAGCGTCATCGAGGGACTATGATCTTGTATTTTTGCTTATTTTTTCTAAAATACCTCACATGCATAATATGGCCATTTTGTAAGGCAACAAAGTGGATTTACCCTAAGGGTGTATGTGTGCAAGTGTATTGGTTTACATGCTTGATTTGTCTTGATTAGGGTTTGCTATTTATTGGTTTTAATCTTTCCATACAAACCCTAATTTACTAGCATTTGTATATAAAACATTAAATTATGGAAAATAAAAATACTAAGCTATTACATCATTTAGGGGAGGGGGTATACAAATTTACAAATGGAGAATTTGCAAGAAAATTAAATCTAAATAATTATTACAACCATATTGAATATTGTATAAAAACGAAGATAAAAATGCAAGAATGCAAAATGGAAAAAGAAATTATTTTTGTTTGTTTTTTATGAAAGGGTTTAGTCTTAACCTAATTAAAAATGATTAAGGAAAATTAAGCAAAATCAAACTAACCTAAATAAGAAAATAAAATAACTAAAAAGAAGATTTTTTAGGGTTTTATTTGTGAAAAGGGTTTAAATTAATAAAAATAATATGGATATTAATTAGTTAAAAGAAACCTAAGTTCTAGATTAATTTTAATTACAAGAAAATAAAATAATGGTTAAACTTAAACCTAAATATTAATTATTGAGAAAGAAATTTCATTTATTAAGAAAAATGTTTTTTTATTCTTTTGTTTTATGAAGAAAAATGAACTAAATAAATATAAATAATAAAATATAAATATTTTTGGATTTTTTATTAATAAAAATAATAATAATAATAATAATAATAATAATAATAATAATAATAATAATAATAATAATAATATTAATAAAAAAATAATAAAGAAAAATAAAATATAATAAAATATAAAAGTCAGGGGGGGTTTGGAAATGGTTAAAGGGGTTAGAAAGTTAGCAAAAAGAAACAAAGGCCCAATGTTTGGAGCCCAGGCGCTGCAAAAATAAAAAAAAAGTGTAAAAATGTGAAAAAAGAGCAAAAGGCAGCGCACTGGGTGTTAAACCCACGCCCTCTTGGTTACCAACGCGCTGCCTTACCACTGGGGTGACTATACATCTGTTGATATAACTGAAACAATAAATACATAACACAAAACAAGTTCCAGAAATAAACTTCATCTTCAATCTCCAGCCATAGTTCCTATAACTTGCTCATTTCTCAACAAAAATAACGCGCTGCCTTACCACTGGGGTGGCTATACATCCGTGGATATAACTAAAACAATAAATACATAACACAAAACAAGTTCCAGAAATGAACTTCATCTTCAACCTCCATCCATAGTTCTTGTAACTTGCTCATTTCTCAACAAAAATAAAAAATGCAAACATGAAAGTTGCTCCATTTTTCCATACGAATCCAACCATATAAATATCATGAGCTATAAATCAAAGAAGAATGAGAATTTCTAAAAGTACCAAATTATGACCTAAATATTTTCAGAGATTCAAACCTAAAATTCTCTAACCTCAATCAATATAAATGAAATCTATGGATATGTGTACAGTTTCAGGACAATGATGTCTACATTTTATCTTCACAAATGCAAGCCTAAAAATGCCTAAGTAATGAGATAGAAGTTCAAGAAAAATACCTCTAAACTGGAAATCGTGAAATGCAAATGAGCTTGATTCAAGGTTCTGCAATGATCAGGTTAGCTTCCTCAAGTTCCCAGGAAGCTAATGCAATGATTAGCTTGAGCAATGGATGGCTGAAATGGTCTGGAGAAGTCAACTCGCAGAGCTCTGTTTTTGGTTATGGAGGTTGATGAAGATGGAGTTACAGTTATGAAACAGGGTCAGGGATAGGTTATATTTGATGCGTAGGAGCTTTGTGATTGACTAAGAAGGAAAACGCACGAGGGAAATGAGAGATATAAGTTTAAGGTCAGAATTATGCATCAATGGAGTTTCTTGTGCAAATTCTGGCTTGAGGGAGTTTTGGTATGTTTCAGGGTGCTTAAGCTCGTTTCCTAGCTCACAAATAGTGCCTCTATTTATAAGCAACAAGTTTGGAAGCTTGTTGTTTATAAGAATTCAAAATCACAAGTTTAAGCATAACATGTGATTTTTTGAGAAATCCAAGTTTCAAAGTCTTGTGTACTTGCTAAGATAGAGTGGTTATGCTTTAAACACACTTGCTTCTGACTTTGTAGATGGAGTGTGATTAGAGGGAACAAGTTATAGGCTCAAGAATTGACTTTGTGCATAAAGCTTGCTTTTCAAGAATGGTATTCTTCACTTTCTTCCCAAAATGGCAATATGAATTGGATAAAGCTTAAACCACTTGGATTATAGCTCAAACGTTTGTGTAATCCATTAATGATGGATAGATACACGAGTTAGAAGGCCTTAAAATCAAGATTATGCAGCCTAACATTGAAATTGCATTCTTGTTCATCATGAAAATGATCTATAATTCAAGAATGACATGCCAACTTCAAGCCTTCAATTCTCCTTGCTTAAACATGATCTCAAGGAGTTCTTGGATATTTTGGAAATCTTGTATTATGATCTAAAACCCCTCTTTTAATCACTTTTGCAAAATCCAAAACGAACTATATGAAACTTGGCCCAGAAGTTAGGTCAAAATCCTGACCAAAAATGCTCAAAATTTCACTGTGTTTTAGTTTCATGACCATGAATTCATGGATTAATAAATTGAGATCCAAGAATTTTTAGGAGGAGTTGTGTAAAGAAATGTTTTAGATCTAATTTATATCTACAACTTTCATATTGAAAGTTTCTTTTGAATCATCTTGCATCATGGTGAAAAATTGGCTCAAAGTTGTGAAAAAATATGAAATTTTCAACACTTAGAAAATTTTCTAAGTTTGGAAACTTTGACTTTTCAAAATGAAATCTTGACTTTTTGATTTCTTGATGAACAAGTTTCATATTTTGACATGTTTTGATGAATTGTGATCTTTGACACTTGATTTTGACCAAAAAGTCAAAGTTTGACTTTTTAGTGTATAATTGACTTTTGATCAGTTGACTGAAAAATCAACTATCAATCAATTGATCTTGAGGGATGTTTTGAGTCATGCCATTAGGTCAAAATGATGCAATTGAACTCTTGAGATCATGTCTCAAACCAATTAACCATTTGCTAGGTCAAAAATCAGAAATTGCCCTTTCTCAGTCAAAACCCTAATTTTGACCATTTTGCCCTTTTGATGATCTGATCAAATTTTTTGAGGAATTATGGTCCAAACTTGATAAAATGACTTATATGTGTTCATAATATTGATATGGATAAAAAATTATGAAGTTTTACTGTAAATTGGTCATTGTTGACTTTTTCCCTAATAAAGTTGATTTTTAGGTCAACTGATCAAAAATGTGATCCAAGACTTGAAACTTGACATGAGCAATCTTGAGGGTCCATAATGATCCATGAAAGTAAAATGAGGCATTAAAAGTTCAATTGTCCTTGTGCAATCTCAAACCCTAATTTCAGTCATCAATGCTTAAGGAGGTGTCTTGAGCTGATCAACCCTTGTGCAGTCTTGAACCAAAGGAGATCTTGTGAGAAAATACTTGATAAATTAGAGGGAACATTTTGGGATACGACAGCTGCCCCTGTTCAATCTTCTTAAACCTGAAGAGTTAGATTGGCGGATCAGCCATTCGTGACCTGAAGGTGGAAGATGATTGGACACTAGAGTGTCCAGAAATTTGCACTCGAAGATGAAATGAGAATGGGCTTATAGATGCCATTTGGAGGAATTATGGAGATTTGCTGGAGATGGGCTTGTAGATGCCATACAAGGGTTACTGTTGACAGAAAATGGACTAAGTCTGAACTTGATTTCAACTGGAAAAGAATCAGCATAAATCTTTGGAGCGATTTATCTGAACCAGGAGAAGTCTTGTATGTTGCTTGACTGGGAAGAATCAGAATAAATCTTGGAGCGATTTATCTTAACTAGAAATGTTCATTTGGAAAGTATCAAGATAAACCGTTGAGAGATTAAAACTGAACCGGCAAGGATCTGGAGAAGAATCAGAATAAATCATTGAGAGATTTATCTGAACTAGAGAAAACGTCTGCGAGAAAGAATCGGAATAAACCATTGAGAGATTTAAACTGAACCAGCAGAGATCTGAAGAAGAATCACAACAAATCATTGAGATATTTATCTGAACCAGAGAAGACGTCTGCGGGAAAGAATCAGAATAAACCGTTGAGAGATTTAAACTAAACCGACAAGGATCTGGAGAAGAATCAGAATAAATCATTGAGAGATTTATCTGAACTAGAGAAAACATCAGCAGGAAAGAATCAGAATAAACTGTTGAGAGATTTAAACTGAACCGAAAAGGATCTGGAGAAGAATCAGAATAAATCATTGAGAGATTTAAACTGAACCATCAGGGATCTGGAGAAGAATCAGAACAAGTCATTGAGAGATTTATCTGAACCAGAGAAGACATATGCGGGAAAGAATCAGAATAAACCATTGATTTAAACTGAACCGGTATGGATCTAGAGAAGAATCAGAATAAATCATTGAGAGATTCATGTGAACCAGAGGAAACATCTGCGAGAAAGAATCAGAATAAACCGTTGAGAGATTTAAGCTGAACCTGCAGGGATCTGGATAAGAATCAGAATAAACCATTGAGAGATTTATCTGAACCAGAGAAGGCATCTGCGGGAAAGAATCAGAATAAATCGTTGAGATATTTAAACTGAATCGGAAGGGGTCTGAAAGAAATATATGTTAGGGAGATGGTTGACCAGTCCTTTCTTGGGAATTGATTTGTAATTGACTTGTTGAAAATTTGACGATAATTCTCTTTTGATTGATCTTTCCTGAAAAAGATGAAAGGTTAGTTGCATGCAATGTCATGATGTATGAAATGCGTGGTGCAATGATTTTCTCAAAATAAATGAGATTATGATGTACGCATTTGTGTTGTCAATGTTATGACGTGTGGATGTAATGTATGGACACGTTAATTGTTATGTCGCAATGTTGCTGGAGTCGGGGAAAATAAATCCTCGAGTACTGCTGGGTACAAGGAGTGTAAGTATTCATGTTTTGAATTTGAAGTGTTGATGATCTTCCATTTGTTAGAGAAATAAACTTTGTTGTGTAAGGGGAAACGCCACGCATTGCTTGTGGACCTTGTGAAATCCTGTTGGGGAATCCTGAGAAATTGGGCGACTTTCACTGAGGAATCTTTGGAGCTGTAACCGGAAGTTTTGTTCCTCCGGAAGTCACGTCTCCAATTAATCAACCATTTGCTAGGTCAAAAATCAGAGATTGCCATTTCTCAGTCAAAACCCTAATTTTGACCATTTTGCCCTTTTGATGATATGATCAAATTTCTTGAGGAATTATGGTCCAAACTTGATCAAATGACTTATATGAATTCATAATATTTATATGGATAAAAAATTATGAAGTTTGACTGTAAATTGGCCACTATTGACTTTTTCCCCAATACAGATGATTTTTAGGTCAATTGATCAATTGACTGAGCAAAAATGTGATCCAAGACTTGAAACTTGACATGAGAAATCTTGAGGGTCCATAATGATCCATGAAAGTTAAACTAGGCATTAAAAGTTAAATTATCCTTGTGCAATCTCAAACCCTAATTTCAGTCATCAAGGCTTAAGGAGGTGTCTTGAGCTGATCAACCCTTGTGCAGTCTTGAACGAAAGGAGATCTTGTGAGAAAATACTTGATAAATGAGAGGGCAAATTTTGGGGTACAACACCTACGTATCCTCTTATGAGGAATCAGAGTCCCAATTCGTAGTTCGTCTGGGGTTGGTGTTTTTTAGGGGTTGTAAATGTATTTTGAATCACCTTGCATTTTGACTGGGAGTAGTGATTGCGGAGATTTTGGCTAAATGCGCGATTAGTCAAAATCCGTTTGAAACCCTTTTGCAAAAACAGTTGTCTAGATTAGTTGAATGCGGAAAAAAATTTGATATTAGTTGTGTATTTTTTTATCGTATTAATTCTGAAATGTCTTATTAATGCATGATTAAAAAAATATTTAATGCAAATAATATAAGAAAATAATATATGCATTTTTGAATAAAAATAATTCATTATATCATAAATAATAAATAAAATATGATAATAATAATAATATAAAAAATTTATATTAATAGTAATAATAATAATTATAAATATGCATAATAATAGTAATTATTAAAAAAAATAGATAATAAAAAAGAAAAAATAGAATGAAAAAATAGAAAAAAAATATAGAAAAAAAATTAATCAAAGGGGGTGTATTATTAGTTACGTAGTAAAAAGATGGGGGTGTAACTAGGAATCTAGATATGTCCATCACGTTTGCTGGACAAGGGGGGGTGTAAACGGTTTAATGTTTTAGTAATTAGGAAGAAAGTGTGGTGTAGAAAGCATTGGGCTTAAGCCCATTACGCTATGGAGAGGGGCCAGGTGGATCAGGTGTGGCGCGAGAGTATGGGTTAACATGTGACTTAGCCTAATGGCCGTCAGATCATGATCGAATGGATGCTAACGAGGGACCGTGATAGTTACAGTAGGTGCGTGTATACTAGATTAGAACGGATAAAACAAAACTTTGTTTTAATTCATTCCATTATTTTGTTTGTTTGTTCACAGCAATCCCACTTTCTCCTTCTCTCTCAAGCGATACAAACCCTTCACCACTTCCTCTCTAACCCTAATTTCTACTGTCA
Source organism: Vicia faba (assembly GCA_948472305.1). Classification (NCBI taxonomy): domain Eukaryota; kingdom Viridiplantae; phylum Streptophyta; class Magnoliopsida; order Fabales; family Fabaceae; genus Vicia; species Vicia faba. The sequence continues at coordinate 439,118,698 of OX451739.1, read as the reverse complement.
ACGCGGCGGCGGCAGCGGCTTACCACCCACAAACCCCAAATCGCAACCCCAACCCCCAAACACTAAAAACAAAAGGAAAAAGCTAAGAAATTTTTACCCACTTCGCGACTTTCTTGTTCTGGTTTTCTGAGCTTTTCGATTCGAGTCTTTAATCCCTTCTTCTTTGTGCGTTTTTTTGCAGGTTACGGAGGTGAGTTAAGGATGGTGACGGTGTTGAGAGCGGAATTGAGGATAGCAACTAGGGTTCCAGATATTGGAACCCCAATTGCAAATTCTTTGGTCTTCGATCAAGCTTGGTTCGTGGTGCTATTCTTCAATGCGGCCTCCTCCATCTCGGTTCTTCTTTTTCTTTTTTCTGTCTGTTGTATGCTTGTTATTCTTTCCGTCTCTCGAAGCCCCCTTCACTATTTAGTTCATTGGATATTTATAGGTTTATGATTAGGGTCTTAGAAATTTGTTGTTACAATTAGCACAAATTAGGGATTAGACTTAGGGATTTTGATTGACTTTTGTAATTGATTGGAGATATTATAATTGATTTCAATTGGAATGTAATTGGAGATTAAACTGTATAATTGATTTGCTTTACTATAAATTCCAGATCTTGCGTTGTAATTTTGATTTATGGATTTGATTCGTAATATTGGATTTGATATAGTTTTAGTTCTGATCTCAACAGTACATGTTTATGTCATAAAACGTGCGTTGATTTAGTTCTAATTTGCACAATTGTTGTTATTTGTTTGGGCCTAGCGTGTTACTTTGTCTAGCAACATGTTTTTTCCATTACAGAAAAAAAAGTCTTTAATAACTAGGCCCAATCGGCCCTTTTTAAAACAACAATCTTTAAAAAATGATTTTTAACCAGAAAACCAAAAAAAGACAAATTTATCAACAATTGTGTTACATCTCCTTTTTTTTATAATAATAATTCTTTTTTTTCCAAAAACAGCAGATGGGTCAACTAAAAACTTAACGGGCTTTGTTATTGCACACCACACCCCTTTTTTACTAACAACAACAAACACTTAAATGGGCTATATTTAACTTTAACTAATAACAACTTAAATTTAAGTTGGCTTTAAGGATTAAGGACTCAATAGTTATTTGAGTAATTTTTATTTTTGAATCGCATGGGCCATTGGCCAACATTCCTCGCGAACGGATTTATGATTCTTTCCGATTTAGAATGCCCCATTTTCCCAAACTTAAGTACACCCCATAGTCTTGGATAAAGATGAGCCATCAGATACCGTTGTACCATCTTTAATTAAATAATTCTTCTGTTTTAATCTTAAAATGAAATCATCGAGGTAGGGCAAATTTGGGGTATGACACATGTCTCTAATACATTAAAGGGGACACCTTTATGTGGTGGTGTTTCTTGTACCCTAAGATTTACTTTGTCTTTAGTATTATGTTTGAGTCTCTTTCTTAATTGTGCATCTTTAAGGATCGAGTTTAGAATCCATATTTTAGCATACATAATTCAAATTGTTTTTCTTCAAGTAAGAACATTATGCTTTAAATCAATTGATTGAGTTTGTGGAACAAGAACCATAATTGAGATTGATTGAAGTCATGTTAAAAGTAAAATCTAAAAACGTCTTTGAAAATTTGAATTTTTGAGATTTTTGACGTGTGATTCCAATCACACAACCCCTTAAGTCGAATCAAACAAGGCATTGGAGAATCAAGATTTTGTGTGGGGGTTATGAGTTGAATCATTAATTTCACTTGACTTGAATCATGCATATTGTGATTCGAATCACGTGATGTACATGAGTCGAATCATATATCATTCTTCAGCCTCTGCTAAGTTTGAGTCTAATTATGACCATGCCATGACTTAAATCATAAGCCATGTGATTCAAATCAGGTATTACTCTTGATTCGAACCACATAAAAAATGGGTCACTCTTTAAAGTGAATATATTATTCTTCACTACTTGGCTACTTGACTCAAATACCTAAATGTTCTTGACTCGAATCAAACATAGGTGTGATACGGTGGGAGAACTGACTTGAGGTTTTGCATTTGTGTTCGCAAATGTTTCGGTTTCGCAAGAGTCGCCACCGAATTTTTATTTTATCCTAAGGAAAGGTCAAAAAGCACAGGAAAGACCTTTGAGATGTTTTCTTGGGTTCGGGGAGTAGATTATGAAAAGGGAAGGTGCAAGCACCATTTTCATCCATGGTTATCCATGGGCTCTTAGTTACTTGTTTAGATCACTTGCTTTTGCTTTTCAATTGTTTAAAATGGTGCTTTGTGTGTGGTTTTGAAAGATGTTTTAAAAAGAGGTCATCGTTGTGGCAACCTTTGTAATGATTCTTGTTTGAATGTATACAAAGATGTTTTTGTCTTTTGAAAAAGGTTTCAATGTTTGAAATTCTTTATTTGGGAGATATTTTGAAATTGTATTGTGAGGTGTGTTTGAAAAATAGCAAGGATGTTTTGCAAGCTTTTGATCAAGTAACTAAGAGTTGTCTACCCTATTTTACTCAAATATCTTTCCTATATGTTTTTAACCCTTTTGACAGTGTTATTTTACCATTGCATTTGGTAAACAATCTTGTACTAGGATGTTAAACGGGACAGGCGCGGGTCATCGTATAGACCATGATAGCAATTGTGTTAGGTATTTTTTTTGGCAAATTTTTGAGGGACTTGATCATTTTTATTTAGGCAACCAAGATAGCGTCATCGAGGGACTATGATCTTTTGTTTTGTTTTTGTTTTGCCAAAGTACCCAACATGCATAACATGGCCCATTTTTAAGGCAACAAGTGGATTGTAACCCTAGGGGTGCAAGTGTGCATTGTGTATTAATTTTCATGCATTTTTATCTTTGTATTAGGTCAAGCTACTTGTTGATTTTGATTTTTGCATATAAACCCTAATCTCTAATCATGGCATAATTGAAAGCATAAAGTGCGAGAATTAAAAGTCTAAGCTATTACAACATGATTATAGGGATGGGGGTACAATCTTTGAATGGGGGTGTATTTGACAAGAAATATAAACCCTAATTTACTATTACATCCAAATTGAATTCAAATGCATAAATAAATGGACAATATTTAAATAAACAAAATAAACAAATATATCAAACAATATGAATTATGCAAAAAGTTTATGTTTATTTTCTAAGTATGTAAAAATATTTAATGTAAAAATAAAGAAATAAATAAAAGATTAATTTTATTTGGTTAAGGGTAAAACCCAAATTTTCTTTAAGAAAGTAAATATATTAATTATTTATATTTACATATAATAAAAATAAAATAGTATATGTAAAAAATAAAATATATTTAGAAAAAAGTATTTTTAAGTATAAATGATAATAAAAGTAAAAATATAATATTTTATATCTTTATTCTAAAGTATTTAATAACATAAAAGTATATATAGAGAAATATATTTAGAGAAATATATTTAAAGTATATAATAAATAAAATATATACAAAAATAAAAATATATTTAGAGAAATATTTTCAGTGTGAATAAAAATAAAAAAATAAAAATAAAAGTATAATTTATATATTATTTTCAAGTTTTTTAACAAATAAGATAAAAGTAATTAAATTGCTTTTTATGTTAGAAAAATAAAAATAAAATGCAAAATAAAATGTGAAAAAAAATATAGAAATATTTTTGAGTATTTTTTATATTTGGAAATAATAAAATATAATCAGAAATGAAAATAAAAATGCAAAAATATAAAATAACAAGAAATTGGGCCAGGGTGTGCAAAAAGGAAAAGGGAGGTGTCAAAAGTAGCCAGGACCAAGCCCAGCCCAAACCAACTTCATCTTGAACCTTCTGATTTTGAAAACGCGCGCGCCCTGTACAATTTCCAGATCCTGTATACGAGCTCTATTGCAAAAACACATAACATTAAACTTGTAGAGCATTTCAAGACGAATCCAACCATATAAACAACTTGTCCTAACTCTCAAAAACCAGAGAGAATTTCTCTGGCCCTAAAATCTAACCTAGTTTTTTCAGTATGTTCATGGATGAAATTCTCTTAGCATGCTTAATATAAATGAAAATTGAGTATATGTACAACTTTATGGCAATGAATACTACATTTCTTATTCACAAACCTAAGGCTAAATGTTCCTAATTAGAGAGATAGGAAGTGGACAAAAACCTGTTTCAGCTGACTTCGTGTATGGCAATGTAGAGCTTTTCACCAAGGCTTGAGATGTCTGGGAGCTTGCTTGACCTTCTCCAATACCCTACTTGCCTTGAATATGCTTGAATCAGCCTACAGAACTCAACATGCACAAGCTCAAAATGAAAATGGCAAACTCTGTAAATGGAGTTACAGTTGGTGTTTGAGGTTTGGGATAGCTTGGATGAGTTGAATGGAAGGTGTTTGAACCAACTTGGGGCAAAACGCACGAGCCAATTGAGCTATGGAAGTCAAGTTGTAGGTTCTGCCCTGTTTTGCCAATGGAAGGTGATTTCTGGCTAGGGGATGTTTAGAGACTCAAGAAATCGTGTTTCTGGCTCAAAGGGGTGTGAGAAAGATGTTCAAAATTCTTGCACAAGTTTCTTTGGGTTGATGTTCAAGTTCTCATGTTTTGGACAAGTTTCTTGTTTTTGAAGCAAAATGTGGGAAGTGATTGAAACAGGCCTGTACAGGCTATCCTTATGCTTGCATACTTTGCCCTTGGCCCCTCCAACTTATAGATTTGATTAGCTGCATAAGATATGTATCAATGCTCAAGAAATCAGTTTTGACATAAAGCATGATTTTAAGCAAAAATGGAAACTTTGCTTTTTCTACTTAGGGATTAGTTTTGTGTATAATGCCCTAATGACCAAAACAATGTCTTAGACCAATGGATTTGCATTAAATTATTGAGTGTGAAGTGGTTTAGAGGCCTGTAATCTAGTGCAAAGCATGCTGACTTGAAATTGCAACTTGTATGAACATGAATATGCCATGGATGAAAAGTGAGTTTTTGCCAACTTCAATCCTTCGATTCTCTCTAACCACAAATGTGTTTGAGGAGTTCTTGGACATTTTGGAAAGCTTGCAACATTATCTACAATCCATCTTTGAAATGAAACTTGATATTCCAAGTGTAACTATGTGAAAAATGGCCAAGAAGATAGGTCAAAATCCTGCCTAAACTAGGGCAAAATTTCACTAAGTTAGAAGTTTTAGGGACCCTTGTTCCAAAAAATCATAACTTGAGATACAAGCTTCTTTTGAGAAAACTTTGTGAATAAAAGTTGTAGAATTTGTGGAGGACTACAACTTTAATGTTGGAAGTTTTGTTTGAATCCAATTGCATCATGGTGAAAATGTTGGGCAAAGTTAGGAAAAATTAAGAAAATTTCATAACTTAGAAAAATTCTAAGTTATGAAATTTTTCAACTTTAAACCCTAATTTGCAAAAATGAGTTTATTCATGAACAAGTTTCATGTTTTTACATATCTTGATGAAAAATGACCCTTGGCACTTGATTTTGACCAAAAAGTCAAAGTTTGACTTTTTAGTGTACAGTCAAATTTTGAACATTTGACTGAAAAATTCATCTGTCAATCCAATGCAATTGAGATCTTTTGAACTTGTTGAATATGTCAAGATGATGCCATTGAGTCCATGAGTCCATGATTGAACCCAATTTTCCATTGGCTAGGTCAAAAATCAGAAATTGCCTTTATACAGTCAAAACCCTAAAAATGACCATCTTGCCCTTTTGATGATATGATCAAATTTCTTGTGGAGTTGTGGTCCAAACTTGATCAAGTGGTTCATATGTATTCATAATGTTGATATGGGTCAAAATTCATGAGGTTTAACTGTAAATTGGCCACAGTTACTTTGATTCAAGGCTTGAAATTTATGGTTGCCCCTGTTCAATCTTCTTGAACCTGAAGAGTTAGATTGGCGAGTTTGGCCTTTCGTGACTCGAAGGTAAAAGAGGATTGGACACTAGAGTACCCGTAAATTTGCACTCGTCAAAATATAACTGAGGGAATGGGCTTAAAGATGCCATTTGGAGATGGTAGAATCTTGTTGGAGATGGGCTTAAAAGATGCCATCCAAGATTTATTTGTAGAAAATCAGGAAAATGATTATCAGAATGGTATCCGTATCTGGAACGTATCTGAGTTGTATCTGGAGATTGGATTTGTATGAGCAAAGGAATGGTGTCTGCGTCTGGAGCGTATCCAAGTTGTAACTGTATTTGATTCTCGAATGAATATCAGAATGACTGTCATGTATGGAGTGTATTTGTATTGTATCTGAGATCTGAATAGGCGACAGAGAAACATCTGTGTATGGGGCATCTCTGGGTTGGAGAATAAATTTGAATGAGTGACAGAATGGCAACCATGTCTGGTGCGTATCTAGACTGTATTTGAAATTGAGATCTGTATGAGTAGCATAATGACTTCCATGTCTGGAGGGTATCCGTGTTGTAACTGGGATCTGGACAAGTGACAGAATGACTTCCCTGTCTGGAGTGTATCTGAACTTGAAGTTGATAGTTGAATCTGAATGAGAGATAGAATGGCTTCCGTGTCTGGAGCGTATCTAGTCTGTATCTGATCGCTGAAGTCTGAATGAGTAGTAGAATGACCGCCGTGTCTGGGGCGTATCTGTACTGTATCTGAAATCTTTGAACATTTGTTTAAAGGTAACTTTTAATCTTATCCTGAAAAGGGTAAAATGTTAGCCGAAACACAAAATTATGTTGCATGATATGTATGATGCAATAAAGTGTGCCTCATCAATGTTTATGATATATGAATGTAATGTATGTGCATGTAAGCTGATTAGCCGTCTTGCTGAGGAAAATATATCCTTGGTAACTGGAGATAATGAAATCATTGACCGCTGTTGGGGAAAATAAACCCTTGATTGCCATTGAGGATTCAAAAACTTTGATTGTTGAGACTGAGAATGCCCTTTGGACTACTGCTGAGGATTGAAAATCCTTGGTGACTTGTGGGGAATTGAGAATCCTTCATGACTTTCCTGGGGAAATGAGGACGACTCTGACAACGTCTACTGGGGAATTAAAACCTGGGAGGCTTCAACCAGAAAAATGAAGATAAGAATCTTCGTTCTGCTGGGAAATAACCCTGTGGGGAGAATGTTTATCCTGCTAGGGAGATCAGGAGTTTGGGTTGTATGCCAATCTACTGGGGATTCCTGTTTTGTTGTTTGAGGAGAACTCCGCTGGGGACCGGGAGTTTAGAAACTTAGCTCTGATGGCGATTTTGAAACTTAACTCCGCTGGGGATATGTAAATCAAGGTTTTAGATTTGTTGAGGATCTGAATGACATACTGCAGGGGATTTCTTCTGGAATAGCCTAAAGACGTTTTCCCGTACTTTCTACCTATCAGTAATTATTCTTTCTCATTCCGTTTTATTTGTAAGTAGTGATTATATTCAAATGCATATGCTCACTTAATAAATCATTGGACGTTTTCAAATAAAACATAAGTGTGAAAAAGAAAGAAAAGGCAAACAAATTTCTGCACTTTGAAGTATCTTTGTATTAACTTTGTGTAAGTATTTTGTACAAAGGAGACAGACATCCTAGTAAGAGAATGTTGTCATAAAAATTGAGAAAAATTTTATACAAAGAAAGATGGATATGTGTGAAAATTCCATGGGTTCCCATTCTGCTATAGCCATTACAACTCTGAGTATCTTGTCCAATCGTTGCTTCGTCCACAGATGATTGGATAGATCAGAAGCTTGGAGCTTGTCCGTGAAGAGATGGTCCTTAAAGTGATCTGACGAGACATAGTCATACGCTTTAATTCCCTAACTTTTTCCTGGACCGCCCTTTCGGGTTTTCAATCCACCGGGAAATCCTTTTTTTCCCAAGTCGCCCTTTCGGGTTTTCAACTTGCCGGGTGTACAATTTTTTTTTAATTTATCCCTAATTTTTGCCTGAATCGCCCTATCAGGTTTTTGATTCACCGGGATGCCCTTTTTTGCCCAAGTCGCCCTTTCGGGTTTTCAACTTGTCGGGTTATTTATGCATAGTATCTTTTGACTATGTCTGCATTCGCAGGGTGCGGCAGGTCGTCACCGTCCATGGTGGTTAGAATCATTGCCCCACCAGAAAAAATGTTTTTGATCACAAATGGTCCTTCGTAAGTAGGAGTCCACTTGCCCATGGGATCACTTTGCGGCAAGATAATCCGCTTGATTACAAGATCTCCGACTTGATATACCTGACGTCTGACTTTCTTGTTGAAATCCTTGATCATCCGTTTTTGATACGTCTGACCATGACAAACAGCAATAAGTCGTTTCTCGTCGATCAAATTAAGTTGATCAAGTCCGGTCTGAATCCAATCGTCTTCACTTAAACCAACATCTTTCATAATCCTCAAAGAAGGGATATGAACTTCCATGGGTAAAACAGCTTCCATACCATATACCAAAGAAAAAGGGGTTTCCCCGGTTGAAGTACGCGTCGTGGTACGATATCTGTGCAGAGCAAATGGTAATATCTCATGCCAGTCTTTGTAGGTGAATGTCATCTTTTGAATGATATTTTTGATATTTTTGTTCGCAGCTTCAACAACACCGTTCATCTTTGGCCGGTAGGGAGATGAATTGTGATGTTGAATCTTGAACTGCTCGCACAGAGTGGTGATCACAGTGTTATTCAGGTTTGTACCGTTGTCCGTGATGATCCTGTCGGGGATACCGTATCGGCAAATGAGGTTCTGCTTGATGAAGCGGGCAACCACATTCTTTGTAACGGAAGCGAAGGAAGCTGCTTCGACCCACTTGGTAAAGTAATCAATAGCCACCAGGATGAAGCGATGTCCATTCTATGTCGTAGGCTTGATCTCTCCAATCATGTCGATTCCCCACATCGCGAATGGCCAAGGAGCTGTTAGAACGTTGAGAGGAACTGGAGGAATATGTACCTTGTCAGCATAGACTTGGCATTTGTGACAAGTACGGGCATATTGATGACAATCAGCTTCCATGGTAGACCAGTAGTAGCCTGCCCTTAGAATCTTCTTAGCCATCGTATGTCCGCTTAAGTGGGTGCCAAATGTGTCGCTATGTATTTCAGTCATGATCAACTCAGCTTCAACTTTGTCCACACAACAAATTAGAACACAATCATGGCTGCGCTTATATAAGATACCATTGCTCAGAAAGAATTTGGCCGCGAACCTCCTTAAGAACTTTTTGTCGTTGACTGAAGCTCCTTCAGGGTATTCTCGAGTCTTGAGATACCTTTTGATGTCATGAAACCAGGGTTGTTCCACTACTTCTTTGGTATTAATCTCATGACAGTGCGCAAGTTCATCCATTCGCTCGATGGTGATTTGGGGAGCCTCGTTATCCCAGTTGAGTTTAAACATGGAAGACATTGTAGCCAGAGCATCTGCTAGCTGATTTTCTTCTCGCGGGAAGTGCTCAAAGGTAATCTGCTCAAAATGTGGTAACAATGTCAGGACATGTTCTTTATATGGGATAAGATTAGGATGTTTAGTGTCCCACTCTCCTTTGATTTGACTGATAACCAAAGCTGAGTCCCCAAACACAATCAGAGATTTGATTCCCAAGTCAATAGCAGCCTTGAGACCAAAGATACAAGCTTCATACTCGGCCATGTTGTTGGTACAGCTGAAGCAAAGTCTAGCAGTGAAAGGTGTATGGAAACCTTCTGGAGAGATAAGTACCGCACCTATACTGTTGCCAAGTGCGTTTGAAGCACCATCAAAGTACAGGGTCCATCGGGATCCTTGTTCAGGTCCGTCATACGGTCTGTTACCTTCAATGTTGTCCAATGTCATAATGTCCTCGTCAGGGAAGTCGAACCTCATAGATTGATAATCTTCGACGGCTTGATGAGCTAGATGGTCAGCTAGTACACTCCCCTTTATAGCTTTTTGGGTTGTGTACTGGATATCATACTCAGTCAGGATCATCTGCCATCTAGCGATTCTTCCGGATAAAGCAGGCTTCTCGAAGATGTACTTGATCAGATCCATTTTAGAAATCAGCAAAGTGGTATGTGTCAACATATACTGCCTTAGCCGGCGAGCAGCCCATACCAAAGTGCAGCAAGTTTTCTCGAGCAGTGAGTAGCGAGTCTCGCAGTCGGTAAAATTTTTGCTAAGGTAATAAATGGCATGCTCTTTTCAGCCAGACTCGTCATGTTGGCCTAGTACGCAGCCCATTGAGTTATCCAAAATAGTCAGATACATGATTAAAGGCCTTCCTTCGACGGGTGGCATCAAGATAGGAGGCTCTAGCAAATACTCCTTGATCTTATCAAAAGCAACTTGACAATCATTGTTCCATTCAACCACCTGATCTTTCTTCAACAGCTTGAAGATTGGCTCACAGGTAGATGTTAGGTGAGAGATGAACCTTGCAATATAGTTTAAGCGTCCCAATAAACCTCTAACCTCCTTCTCAGTGCGGGGGGCAGGCATTTCTTGTATAGCTTTGACTTTGGCAGGATCAACCTCGATGCCTTTGTTACTGATGATAAATCTCAAAAGTTTATCGGACCTGACTCCGAATGTACACTTGCTAGGGTTCAGTCTGAGCTTATATTCCTTCAATCTGACAAACAGCTTTTGCAGATGGTCGAGGTGTTCTTCTTCTGTCTGTGAATGGGCTATCATGTCGTCTATGTAGACTTCGGTTTCATGATGTATCATGTCATGAAACAAAGCTACCATGGCTCACTGATAGGTTGCCTTGGCATTATTCAGTCCAAATGGCATCACTTTATAGCAGAAGGTACCCCGTTGCGTAACAAAAGTAGTCTTCTCCATGTCTTCGGGGGCCATTTTGATCTGGTTGTATCCCGAGAATCCATCCATGAAGGAAAATACCTTGTGTTGAGCTGTGTTGTCAACCAAGATGTCAATGTGTGGTAGTGGAAAATCATCTTTAGGGCTAGCCCTATTTAGGTCTTTGTAGTCCACACACATTCTGACTTTGCCGTCCTTCTTAGGTACGGGCACAATGTTAGCAACCCATTGTGGATAGGAAGTAACAGCCAGAAAGCCATCATTGAACTGCTTCATCACCTCAGCTTTGATCTTTTCGGACATGTCGGGCCTCATTCGGCGGACTTTCTGTTTGATTAGTGGACAGTCTCCTCTTGTAGGGAGACGGTGAACCACAATATCTGTATCCAATCCTGGCATATCTTCATAGGACCAGGCGAAGATTTCAACAAACTCATTCAACAGCTGAACTTAGCGCTCTTTGACATCTGGCTCCAAGTTGGCACCCACTTTAACCTCTTTTCTGTCTTCCTCTGTTCCCAAATTGATAGTCTCTAACAACTCTTCATGGGGCAGAATAGCCCTTTCTTCTTGTTGCAAAAGTCTAGCTAACTCTCCAGGCACTTCACAGTCTTCATCACCTTCGTACTCGGCATGATTGACCAAATCTTCAGAGTCACTGAAGGCCAAAGTAGAATAGTCACCCATGGAATCCGGAGTGGATGGATACCTGCATTTTGTGAGTGTGGGTGTGTGTAAGAAATAGCCATCCTTAAACAAAATAAAATGTAAAAGGAAAGAAAATGAACACAAAAGTTTATAGATGAAAACGTCCATGATTCATTAAAAATGGCATATGAAAATGAAAAATCAAAACCCTTACAAATGGACCTATATGCCCCAGGAAAGACACAAGGCAAAAGAGTGTACGAATTGTTTAAAAGTTATTACAGACCAACATAAATGTTTCAAAAGATAAATTACAGATTGATGAAAGTAATGGGAACGAAGTCTTTCGCCTCCCAGTTGTTTAGTCCTCCTTCAATGGTTGGAAAGATCCAACCTTCAAAGTTGCCTTCTTCATCATCATCTTCTAAAGCATGAAATCCATGGTGAGTGATCTTTAAGGGTGGTCCTCCAGCCCGGGAGCGACGCACAACTTTCTGGCTAGCAGCTGTGAAACCTAATCTGAACTTGTCTGTCTTGTGAGGAAAATCTGGCAGTTGACCCCACACTGTACTTCCTCCTTCCTTGATTACAGCCTCCGCATCTTTAAGGGATGACATCCGGGACGTAGGTTTGGTGATGATAGGCACATCAGTCATTGTCTTTGCTACTGCAACCTCAGGAGAAACCTCTTCAAAGTGTTGGAAAGGTGTTTCTATGAATTCACCATCTAACTCCATGTAGCGGAAAGAGTTAAGGTGGCTTATCATATACTCCTCCTCACCATGAACTGTTATTATCTTACCCTGGAATGGGTATTTTAGCATCTGGTGTAGAGAAGAAGTGACTGCCCCAGCGTTATGGATCCATGGCCTTCCCAACAAGCATGAATATGAAGGACGGATGTCCATCACATAAAAAGTAGAGTTGAAAATTTTTGTTCCCACCTTAATTGGGACGTCCACTTCTCCATGAACCATCTTCTTAGAACCGTCGAAGGCTCTAACAATGATATTACTGGACTTTAATGCCAAACCTTCACAGTCCAATCTGTCTAATGCCTTCTTTGGTAGGACATTCGAAGATGACCCGGTATCAACCAGAACATGAGCAAGTGTGGTTCCCCTGCACTCTACCGAAACATGCAGCGCATCATTATGCTTTCTTCCCTTAGCGGTTAGATCGACGTCAGAGAAGCCAAGACCATTATCGGCTGTAAGGCTAGCCACGCACTCTTGAAACTGATTCGCAGAAGTTTCTTGAGGCACGTGCGCCGTCTTTAGGAATTTGATCAAGGCTTTGGCATGAGCCTCGGAGCAAAGCAACAAAGCCAACATAGAGATTTTTGAAGGGATTTGCCCCAGCTGCTCTACGACATCATAGTCGCTCTTCTTAATTATCTTTAAGATTTCCTCCATCTCCTTTTGGGTGGTCTTGGGGATAACCAAAGTCCGAGCCCTCGTCCTGACAGGTGCTTCTTCGATTCCCTTACCTTTATCAGCAATAACAGCAGAGAGTTCAACTTCGGGAGTAATAATTTCTTCAATTACTGGACTTCGCACAGATATCTTGACAGGCATAGAAGAACTTGAGGGTCCGAAGACTGCTCGTGAAGGAGCAATCTCTGGAGAGAAGATTCTTCCGCTACGGGTTATCTTACTTGTCCCTGCAATATTCCCTATATCAGGAGTTTCTTCATCGGAATTCTCCTTGACTGATTCGATCTGCTTAACACCATGGTAGAAGATCTCTCCTCCATAATTCCATGGTATCGTCTTGTTGGACTTATATTGGATAGGCCCCGACATGGTAATCTTCAGCTGTACAAACTTAGGATCAGGCGTAATCTTAACAGGCCTTTTGCAGGTCTTGGAAAGATTGTCGGAAATGGTGATTATAGCAATGTCATTGATTGGAGTAACAAAGGTAACAGGAGTAATATGAGTGATAGTAGCAATGGGAGTTTTCTGAAAGAGGATCTCTTGAGTATCCATCAGGCGTTGGATGCCTGATTTCAACAGTGGGCAGTCGGATTGCAAGGTTGAACAGAAGTAACAATCTTTTTCACATCCCGAGAAAATCCCGGCTTTCAACAGATTCAAATTAATCATTGGCAACGGAGTCATTAATTCGTCAACAGCGGTAACATGAAGATCTTCCACAATTGCATGGACATTATGACCATGTTTTGGCATAGGAGCGGATATCACATTAGGTTTTTCGGGAGCATCAAAATCTACCTCCTTGGCATCTATCAAATCTTGGATCTTGTTTTTAAGGGCCCAACAGTTGTTGGTGTCATGCCCTACACTGTCTGAATGGTATGCACATTTTGCATTAGAATGATAATAACGAGAAGAGGTATTTGTGTTTTTCGGCGCTTCTTTCAAGTTGGTAAGGTTTAACTTTAACAGATGAGGGAGAACCTGAGCCGGTGTCATATTGATCCGGGTGAATTGTTGTTGTGGCCTTTCTACCCTTTGTTGGTTATCTCTGGGTTGACTGCTTCGAGGTTGATCGGTTGAAGAGTTCTGGATCATCACAGCCCCTACCGCTGGTCGGCGCTCCGTTCTTCCTTGATTTCTCTGGGAATAAACAGCAGAAGCTTCTTTCTTGGCTGGGAAGGCCTTCTTGACAGCAGTGGAAACAGCTACATCCTTCTTAATTTTACCACTCTTAATGCCAGCTTCGACCCTTTCTCTTGTCAGTATTAATTCAGTGAATCCTACAAATGAGCTCCCGATCAAATGATTAAAGAATGGACCTGACAGGGTCCCCAAAAACATGTCAACCAGCTCTCTATCCGACAATGGTGGTTGCACCCTTCCAGCCAAATCCCGCCACTTCTGGGCATACTCCTTAAATCCCTCATTAGAGGCCATACCCATACTCTGTAGTTGAGTACGAGTAGGCGCTAAATCTGCATTGTATTGGTATTGTCGGTAGAAAGCAGCAGCTAAATCTTCCCAGTTATGAACATCATATCTCTCAAGTTGATAGAACCAGTCCAATTGTGTACCTGACAAGCTATCTTGAAAGAAATGGACCCACAGATCCTTATCAGAAGAGTGAGGTTGGATCTTTCTGACGTAGGACCTCAGATGCATCTTCGGACAGGACAAACCGTCGTATTTGGAAAATGTAGGCACTTTGAACTTGGGAGGAATGACGATCCCAGCAACCAACCCTAGTTCTTCGAAATCCAATCCAGGAACCCTTTGCACTTCCATGGCCGCTAATCGCTCTTCCAAATTTTTATACTTATCATCCACAGGGGGATACTGCTGCTCTGAGTAACCTTCCTCCTCTTCTTCTTCTTCTTCCTCTTCAGCTTCAGACTCAGAGGGAATTTCAACTCCTTTACCTTTACCAGCCCCTTCATCAGACATTGAGGGGAACTCGAGGATCCTTCTAGCCTGGTTTTCAAACCTTCTTCCCATAGTGGCCATACCAGTCCTTTTCTTCTTTTTCTCTTTGTCTTTTTCCTTCTCTTTCTCTAACAGTGCTTTAAGGTCCTCTTGACCCTTTGCTAAGGTCATGAGGAGTTATTGGAATTGTGAATTCTGTGCTTGCAAATCTTTAACCGTCTGCTCTATATCCATCTTGCTGAAATAAATAGCAGAAAGATAAGGAAACCTGGTGTGAAGACCTGTTTATGCATATGATGAATGATATGTTATTCATGTAATGCATTCAAGGATTCAGAAATTCAAATTTGTTGCAAACAAAACAAACACACGTCATATTAATAAGAAGAAATTTGTTAGTACATAAATGCCCCATGGGCAAAATATTACAAAATTCTTAATGTAAAAAGACATTGCGCATCCTCTTTGGTGCGATGTAAGTGTTGAGAGTCTCCTCTTCGTGAAGTCGGCGGGTAAGTTCCAAAACCTTCTTCTCACTGGCATAGAAGCTGGCTTCAAAAGTGTTATGTTCTTCCTTGAGCTGTATCCAACTCTTTTGCAATTCTTCCAACGATGTTGGCATGTCTGGATGTAGGAGGGTGTATGGAACCTCTCCTTCCACAACAGGATCTTTGATCACGGGGAGAACGTGGGGGTAAGGCATCATAAGACTCTGGGCGCGGGTTCGTACCCACTTGAGGTAAGGCTCAAGGGGGATGGAATTCTTGTGCCCTAGTGTCTTACTATCCACTTTGTTGGGCATCCTCCAAGCTCGGATAAACCTTTGTCGAAGTCCTTGAGCGTCATTGTCGAAGTCAAAAACCAAGTCAGGAATCAGCATATCATGAGGGCCATCCCTTCGAGCATATCCAAACTGTCTCAGAGCTAAACAGGGGTTGTAGGTAATGCCTCCCCTAATTACAAGTAATGGGACATTAGGGAATTCCCCACAACGATCAATGATGATGACATTTTCTCTGGACCGAGAACACCAATGAACATCAGAATGTGTAAGAGTCATCAATAGTTGCGACCACCTTAAGCCTTGTTCATTCTTCAAGACTGACTGGGGAAGGTGATAAATAAACCACCTTGCTAGAAGAGGAGTACAGCACATGAGAACACCTCTTTTCCTCATTGTTCGTGTGTGAAATGAGTGTAGGATGTCCCCAAGCAATGTAGGCACAGGATTCCGAGATATGAAAATCTTGACAGCATTCACATCTATAAGCTGATCAGGGTTTGGGAACAAGACCAACCCATAGATGAGAAGTGCTACAATCTCCTCAAAAGCTTGTAGATCTATAGAATTCCAGCAGTCTTGTGCCTTCTCAAACAGAAACTTTGCCAAGAAACCCTTGACACCACTTCTGGTTTCCCAATGACCTTTGATATCAGATGGTTGCAAGTGTAAGGCTTGAGCAACATCTTCAGGCTTTGGCTCTCTTTCCGTACCGTTGTAGGGTAGTTGATGGAGAATAGGAATCCTCAGGAGTTGAGAAAATTCCTCCAAAGTAGGTACTAGTTGGTAATCAGGGAATGTGAAACAGTGGTGTAGGGGGTCAAAGAACTGGAAAAGGACTTTCACCATATCTTCTTCAATGTTGGAGTTGACCAAGTTGAGAAGTCTATCATGTCTTTCACTGAAAGGAGAATTCTCTGGAATCTTGGAAGTAAGCTCCTTGAGTTGAGGAGGGATTCTCACAAGGTTGACTTGAATTGTTTTCCTGCGAAGAGATTCCATGACCTACAAAACAAGAACAAAGATGAAGATCCAAACCCTTGAAATGGTTAGTGGATGCATATGATGCTTTATAATGTTCATGATGAATGCATAAGCATATGTACAAACAAGTCACACAAGATCCTAGTTTCAGGCTTGCATGAGGTTTCATAGGTAAGTACCCTCTTGAAGTTAGTTGGCTCAACCTGTCCTATAAATAGTAACCGGGTTCTAAGGAGCTCAATATCACTGAATTATTTTCTGTGTTCATTGTTTTGGTTTAGCCACTTAACTAGCGACCAAAATATTCCAAGAAAACAACCCTCAATGAGTGTAGTATCGAGTATCTACCAACTTCGGACTGCACCAAAGCCGGTTATCTCACTACCCCTAAAAAAAGTCCAAGATGGTCAAGTAAGGTTCTAAGAGTTCATTAGTGCTTCATGACATCACTCAGCGGCCCCGTATTCTCTTTGATTGACTCAAAGGCTACCGGTACCCACAAATATGTCGCACTAATATAGCTATTGCTTTAACCATGTCGGTATACCCTGCACAGTTTCCACAACGTATTACTATTTACCTATGAATGTTTCCCAAAATCCGGGTGGAGGATTCAAACCCAAACAAGAGAACCAAATGTAAAGCAATCAACGCAAACAAGATAAGCATGCAAAGGTGATCTAAACCCTAAGGTTACTCCACTTTTAAAACGATTCCCCAGCAGAGTCGCTAGTTCTGTGATACGGTGGGAGAACTGACTTGAGGTTTTGCGTTTGTGTTTGCAAATGTTTCGGTTTAGCAAGAGTCGCCACCGAATTTTTATTTTTTCCTAAGGAAAGGTCAAAAAGCACAGGAAAGACCTTTGAGATGTTTTCTTGGGTTCATGGAGTAGATTATGAAAAGGGAAGGTGCAAGCACCCTTTTCATCCATGGTTATCCATGGGCTCTTAGTTACTTGTTTAGATCACTTGCTTTTGCTTTTCAATTGTTTGAAATGGTGCTTTGTGTGTGGTTTTGAAATATGTTTTGAAAAGAGGCCATCGTTGTGGCAACCTTTATAATGATTCTTGTTTGAATGTATACAAAGATGTTTTTGTCTTTTGAAAAAGGTTTCAATGTTTGAAATTCTTGATTTGGGAGATATTTTGAAATTGTGTTGTGAGGTGTGTTTGAAAAATAGCAAGGATGTTTTGCAAGCTTTTGATCAAGTAACTAAGAGTTGTCTACCCTATTTTACTCAAAGATCTTTCTTATTTGTTTTTAACCCTTTTGACAGTGTTGTTTTACCATTGCGTTTGGTAAACAACCTTGTACTAGGATGTTAAACGGGACAGGCGCGGGTCATCGTATAGACCATGATAGCAATTGTGTTAGGTATTTTTTTGGCAAATTTTTGAGGGACTTGATCATTTTTGTTTAGGCAACCAAGATAGCGTCATCGAGGGACTATGATCTTTTGTTTTGTTTTTGTTTTACCAAAGTACCCAACATGCATAACATGGTCCATTTTTAAGGCAACAAGTAGATTGTAACCCTAGGGGTGCAAGTGTGCATTGTGTATTGATTTTCATGCATTTTTGTCTTTGTATTAGGTCAAGCAACTTGTTGATTTTGATTTTTGCATACAAACCCTAATCTCTAACCATGGCATAATTGAAAGCATAAAGTACGAGAATTAAAAGTCTAAGCTATTACAACATGATTATGGGGATGGGGGTACAATCTTTGAATGGGGGTGTATTTGACAAGAAATATAAACCCTAATTTACTATTACATCCAAATTGAATTCAAATGCATAAATAAATGGACAATATTTAAATAAACAAAATAAACAAATATATCAAATAATATGAATTATGCAAAAAGTTTATGTTTATTTTCTAAGTATGTAAAAATATTTAATGTAAAAATAAAGAAATAAATAAAAGATTAATTTTATTTGGTTAAGGGTAAAACCCTAATTTTCTTTAAGAAAGTAAATATATTAATTATTTATATTTACATATAATAAAAATAAAATAGTATATGTAAAAAATAAAATATATTTAGAAAAAAGTATTTTTAAGTATAAATAATAATAAAAGTAAAAATATAATATTTAATATCTTTATTCTAAAGTATTTAATAACATAAAAGTATATATATATATATATATATATATATATATATATATATATATATATATATATATATATATATATATATATATATATATATATATATATATATATATATATATATATATATATATATATATATATATATATATATATATATATATATATAGCATATTAAATATGTATAATAAATAAAATATATACAAAAATAAAAATATATTTAGAGAAATATTTTCAGTGTGAATAAAAATAAAAAAATAAAAATAAAAGTATAATTTATATATTATTTTCAAGTTTTTAACAAATAAGATAAAAGTAATTAAATTGCTTTTTATGTTAGAAAAATAAAAATAAAATGCAAAATAAAATGTGAAAAAAAATATAGAAATATTTTTGAGTATTTTTTATATTTGGAAATAATAAAATATAATCAGAAATGAAAATAAAAATGCAAAAATATAAAATAACAAGAAATTGGGCCAGGGGGTGCAAAAAGGAAAAGGGAGGTGTCAAAAGTAGCCAGGACCAAGCCCAGCCCAAACCAACTTCATCTTCAACCTTCTGATTTTGAAAACGCGCGCGCCCTGTACCATTTCCAGATCCTGTATACGAGCTCTATTGCAAAAACACATAACATCAAACTTGTAGAGCATTTCAAGACAAATCCAACCATATAAACAACTTGTCCTAACTCTCAAAAACCAGAGAGAATTTCTCTGGCCCTAAAATCTAACCTAGTTTTTTCAGTATGTTCAAGGATGAAATTCTCTTAGCATGCTTAATATAAATGAAAACTGAGCATTGTGCAGCTTCATGGCAATGAATACTACATTTCTTATTCACAAACCTAAGGCTAAATGTTCCTAAATAGAGAGATAGGAAGTGGACAAAAACATGTTTCAGCTGACTTCGTGTAGGGCAATGTAGAGCTTTTCACCAAGGCTTGAGATGTCTGGGAGCTTGCTTGAACTTCACTTGACCTTCTCCAATACCCTGCTTGCCTTGAATATGCTTGAATCAGCCTACAGAACTCAACCTGCACAAGCTCAAAATGAAAATGGAAAACTCTGTAAATGGAGTTATAGTTGGTGTTTGAGGTTTGGGATAGCTTGCATGAGTTGAATGGAAGGTGTTTGAACCAACTTGGGGCAAAACGCACGAGCCAATTGAGTTATGGAAGTCAAGTTGCAGGTTCTGCCCTGTTTTGCTAATGGAAGGTGATTTCTGGCTAGGGGATGTTTAGAGACTCAAGCAATCGTGTTTCTGGCTCAAAGGGGTGTGAGAAAGATGTTCAAAATGCTTTCACAAGTTTCTTTGGGCTGATGTTCAAGTTCTCATGTTTTGGACAAGTTTCTTGTTTTTGAAGCAAAATGTGGGAAGTGATTGAAACAGGCATGTACAGGCTATCCTTATGCTTGCATACTTTTCCCTTGGCCCCTCCAACTTGTAGATTTGATTAGCTGCATAAGATATGGATCAATGCTCAAGAAATCAGTTTTGACATAAAGCATGATTTTAAGCAAAAAATGGAAACTTTGCTTTTTCTACTTAAGGATTAGTTTTGTGTACAATGCCCTAATGACCAAAACAATGTCTTAGACCAATGGATTTGCATTAAATTATTGAGTGTGAAGTGGTTTAGGGGCCTGTAATCTAGTGCAAAGCATGCTGACTTGAAATTGCAACTTGTATGAACATGAATATGCCATGGATAAAAAGTGAGTTTTTGCCAACTTCAAGCCTTCGATTCTCTCTAACCACAAATGTGTTTGAGGAGTTCTTGGACATTTTGGAAAGCTTGCAACATTCTATATAATCCATCTTTGAAATGAAACTTGAGATTCCAAGTGGAACTATGTGAAAAATGGCCAAGAAGATAGGTCAAAATCCTGCCTAAACTAGGGCAAAATTTCACTAAGTTAAAAGTTTTAGGGACCCTTGTTCCAAAAATCATAACTTGATATCCAAGCTTCTTTTGAGAAAACTTTGTGAATAAAAGTTGTAGACTTTGTGTAGGACTACAACTTTAATGTTAGAAGTTTTGTTTGAATCCAATTTCATCATGGTGGAAATGTTGGGCAAAGTTAGGAAAAATTAAGAAAATTTCATAACTTAGAAAAATTCTAAGTTATGAAAATTTTCAAATTTAAACCCTAATTTGCAAAAATGAGTTTCTTGATGAACAAGTTTCATGTTTGACATATCTTGATGAAAAATGACCCTTGGCACTTGATTTTGACCAAAAAGTCAAAGTTTGACTTTTCAGTGTACAGTCAAATTTTGATCAATTGACTGAAAAATTCATCTGTCAATCCAATGCAATTGAGATCTTTTGAACTTGTTGAATAGGTAAAGAATATGTCATTGAGTCCTTGAGTCCATGGTTGAACCCAATTTGCCATTGGCTAGGTCAAAAATCAGAAATTGCCTTTATACAGTCAAAACCCTAAAAATGACCATCTTGCCCTTTTGATGATATGATCAAATTTCTTGTGGAGTTGTGGTCCAAACTTGATCAAGTGGTTCATATGTATTCATAATGTTTATGTGGGTCAAAATTCATGAGGTTTGACTGTAAATTGGCCACAATTGACTTTTTCCTCAATACAGCTGATTTCTAGGTCAACTGTCCAATTGACTGGGCAAAAATTTGATTCAAGGCTTGAAACTTGGTATGGACAAACTTATGAGTCCAACATGAAGTATGAAAGTCGCTTTGGGCATTGTAGGTCAAAAAATCCCTGTGCAAACTCAAACCCTAATTTCAGGTCAACAGTTCAAGGAGAGGTCTTGAGCAGAGGAAACCATAATCCTGTCTGGAGTCCAAAGAGTCTTGTGAGGGGAAATCTTGATAAAATGAGAGGGAAAATTTTGGGGTACAACAATGGGTTTTTCACTAACTTTTTTGTTTTATCTTCTACACCTATAAA
Source organism: Vicia faba (assembly GCA_948472305.1). Classification (NCBI taxonomy): domain Eukaryota; kingdom Viridiplantae; phylum Streptophyta; class Magnoliopsida; order Fabales; family Fabaceae; genus Vicia; species Vicia faba. The sequence continues at coordinate 439,097,086 of OX451739.1, read as the reverse complement.
TCATTTTTGTCTCTAAAAAAACCCCACAGTGTTAGAAAACACATTATTCCATTGATGATTTGAAAACTCACAAACCACTTGCTCTTTCTTTGTCAAAACAATTTGAATCTTTAATGAACCCGTGCAAATGATTTATTTCATCTTTTATCTTTGTGAAGTTGTGTACAAGTCAATATCTAGACCCAAAAACTTATCTTTTCAATGTTTATTTTTTGGACTAGTGATTCTACGAACTCTTGTAATATTGTTACAAATCATATTAGAAGTCCAACAAATTTTCAATGGGAAACCATTGGAGGTTAGATTAAGCACATAGTTAGCACGAACGTGCCAAACCACTATAAATTTAGGTGTATACTATTCTCTCTCTGTCTCATATAAATTCGTAGTTGATCATATGATTAGGTTGTTTCTAATGCTTCCTATTACATTTTGATAGGATTTATCTTATTGTAAATACCGATTTGTTTCATAAGCTATGGGTTTTGTTAGAATAAATAGTTCAATTTTGTCTTAGTGTGGACTAAGCCTGGAGACTTTGATTGTAGAAATCCTAATTGTGTTGAAAGTTATTCAATAACACTTTCCGTGCAATTGAGTAATTATGCAATACTGTTGGTTTGAATAGTTTGGTGAAACTTAATAGTTCATCTTGGTTGCATTGTAAGATGTTTGAGTAAACTAACATAGCTTCCAATCGATAAGAGTAGTCTCCTTTATGCAAACATTGCTTCTACCATGCAAAACATTTACAAAGGAACTAAAGACGTCAAATATATTAAAATCAATATGTTGGCAGAGGAGTATGAACTTTTCCGAATGGAACCCAGAGTATTTATGGAATCCATGCAAACTCACTTTCTCCATTTAACCAACAAGCTAACAAACATTGTGTTAATAAAATTATGAGATATGTGTGCAGGAAATGACAACTAAAAGTTACTGTCATAAAAAGAATCAAATTATCTTTGTTCTTTGGATATCACAAAGTTTTTTGGAAAGTTAACCGAGCATGAGAACAAACTAAAGTGACTTTCTCAAAGTGAAGTAAAGTCGAAAAGGAAAGAGAAGTTAAAAGAAGAAAAGCAAGATATATTCTTGAAAGCTTCCACGTTAAGGACAAAGAAAAATAAAGACGAAGATGATAGTTGTGACGAAGACTCTTTTAAAGAAGAAGAGATGGGTTATTTGTCAAACGCTACAATCAATATATGAGGAAGAATAAGCTTAAGCATTCCGATAAAAATCTAATTAATTTTAAGAAGTCTCATATGCACAATAAGGATCATAAGAGAAAAGAAGAACATGTCACATGCTTCGAATGCAAAAATCTGGGCCACTATAGAGCCACTTGCCCAAGTCTCAATAATCGTCGTAAGAAAAAGGATAAGGAATTCTACAAAACGAAAGGTTCTACCGGCAAAGAATTATATCTAGGTTCGGACTTCATATGGTCATTGTTTCAGACAATGTGACCTAGTTCACCAGTGCTACATACACTGACTTTTGTCATAAATTAGAGGTACAAATAAAGTTTGTATATGTTGTCCATTCTCAAGTCAATGGACAAGTAGAATCAACGAACAAAATGATTTTTGCAGGGGCTCGAGAAGAAAATATGCTAAGAGTCGATGGACATAACTCCTCCATAAATATTATAGTCATATCACACAACTCCACTTAACTACTAAGAAAATTTTGTCACCATAATATATGAAATAGACGTTATACTGCCCGTACAAATAAAAGTAGAAATAAAAATACCAAAGAAGAAATCTTAAATATGGCCTGCTTGCGAGCAATAAAATATTTGTTTTCTATCTCATATTTGTTAATTATATTTTTTAATATCATTAAAAATGAAGATAAAAATGGTTTATAATATAAAAATATAGTCTAAAATTTTAGAAGTCTATTATAAATCTATAAAAAGTAAAATATCACGTAATTACAAGTTAAGTCTCTGTTTAAAAACTTAATCCAATCTAATTACAAGGGTAAATCTAACTTATTCCATCTTACTTTATTTATTTGGATTTGACATTAAATAGAACTGATGTGGCATAATAAGAAATTTTGTTGCATTTTTTATTCTTTTTATTCCAATATTTACTTGAACGATTCATGGAATGCATTTATTGACGCAGCCGAATTTGAACAACCAGCATACATATTTTGTTCTTACATTTCAAAAAATCCTTTCCCAAGATTCACCCATTTGATTTTCAATAAAACCATATTAATATGGTTCCATACATGTCAAACTCTACATTTGTGCTTCTTCCAAGTTTCAGTCTGCCGACTTATGTGGATATCATGTAAGTTATGTATTCTCATAACAACAGTTTTGGCCGATTTCTATTGTATATATGTGATATAACGTGTTATTAATTATTTAGAATTTGTTACTGCTCTGTTTTAGCCGTAGAGCGCTTCAAAGAAGAATGCATGAATCTCAATTACCAGTGGAAGAGTAGGAAGTGATGATGAAGAATTTGGAGCGCGAAGAAACCGAGTACATGAGGCTTCAAAGACGTAAAATCGGAATTGATAACTTTGAGCAATTAATAGTAATTGGTAAGTGTGTTTTCTGCCACTGTAAGTGTTATTTCGGCCATTACTAAAATTTTCAATGTAGATGGTGGAACTGGATTTCCTCTATCCCAGTGAAGGAATCCAAAAACGTTGGGATAATGGTTATAGGTATTACATGATGCAAATAATTCAGTTTAGTTAACTTTGGTGATTTGTTACTTAACAATATATATAGTATTGTCTTGTACATTCCAAAAGAAAAATAATACAATGAGCTAATTCCAAAATTAACATGGTATCAGTTTGAAAATTCCTTTCCGCGCCTCCCTTTTCTTTCCCTTCATCTTCTTCGCGCCTTCTCCTTCTTCTTCGCGTCTTCGCCTCTTCCTTTTCCTTTGAATGCTTTAGCATTGACTATGGCGCTTCCTTACTCCGATTTCGCTACAAACCCTTCCAATCCTTATTGTGATACAGTGGGAGAACTGACTTGAGTTTTGCGTTTGTATTCGCACTTGTTCGGTTTAGCAAGAGTCGCCACCGACTTTTTATTTTATCCTAAAGGAAAGGTTAAAAAGCACAGGAAAAACCTTTTTGAGATGTTTCGTGGGTTCGGGGGGTAGATTATGAAAAGGGAAGGTATTAGCACCCTTTTCATCCATGGTTATCCATGGTGTGATCGGTGGATCCGGAACTGACTATTTTAAAGCTGGTTCGCGAAATGTCGCGGAAGCAAGAGTCGCCACCGTCTTTTATTTTCTCCAAATGGAAAGGACAAAAGCACAGAAAAATTCCTTTAAAGAGATTGCTCTCGGTTCGGGAGGTGGGTTATAGAAAGGGAAGGTGCTAGCACCCTTTCTATCCATGGTTATCCATGGGCTCTTATATACTTGCTCAATGTGTTTTCAAAATTGTTTGCTTGCTTTTTAATGTGGGTTTAAAAAGTTTCTTTGAAAAATTTCAGTTCGACTCATACGTCAGAATGTTTGAAAAGTTTGTTTTGAAAGCTTTTGAAAATGTGTCAGTGTGAAAAGTCTTTTTGAGTTTGTTTTGAGATTAGAGCAAGTATCCTTGAGAACCTACCTACCCTAAGGAATTCGTCTGTGTAAGAGTCCTTTAAAGTAGTGCCATCCCACCATTGAGAGGTAGGTAGCACCACCGTTGGAGGTGTTCGGGTCAATTCGAGGTTGTAGGGACATGGTGATCACCGGAGCAATAGGAAGACACCTTAGAAGCTACCCTCATGCCAGGTTCCCGGATCATGAGGACTTACTAAGACGTCCTCTACTCGACGACCACCTTTCGAAGGCAAGGCAACAGTGAGGCGTACCCTAGGGGTGGTGTGTGCGATTTATGTGTCGTTTTCATTTGTATTTGTCTTGTCATGTTATCGGTGTTCTAGCGTTTGTTTTTATTGTTGTCCATTCATTCTTGCATGCATTTGTTAACAGTTAAAAAACTTGCAGAAAAGTAAATTCTAAGCTATTACAAATGGCGCGGGTCCACATCGCCAAAATTAACCAGGACCCGATTTGACAGAAAAATAAATAAATTAAAAGCAAATAAAGAATTAAAAGTGCGAGAAGTAATTTACATGGCTTCGGGAGAGGTACATAATTATTCAAATGAAATAAAATAAATATGCGAATAAATAAGAAATTAAGAACGAGGGTGTTGGACCCTTTTGCAAAATTTAAAATTAATGAGGAATTAAAATTAAAGGAATGCAAGAATTTGTTTTTTTGATATTTTTTAAGATTCAATAGAAAAAGAATTGATTAAGACTAAAATAAAATGTTAAACCTAGTTCTAGTTATTTTTTAAGCTTTTAAGAAAAATATTGAAGTTTTTAACCTAAATTAACACTAAATTATTTTCATGCAAATTTAATTATAAAAAATAAAATAAATATTATTATTGTGAAAAAGAAATGTTAAAAAAGAATAAAAATTAACTAAACCTAATTCTACATTTTTTTAGATTTTATTATGAAAAGAATTAAAATTGTAACCTAATTTAAAACTAATTAATTTACCTGCATTTATTTATGAAAATATAAAAAATAAAAATTATTTATTATTTTTTGTTTTTTCTGATTTTTAGGCATTTTTTGAATGTTAGAATTAATTATTAGAATTAAAGTAGAAAAAAGAAATAACAACCCATGTGAGGGTCTGCAGCATGATACTATCTTCAGTGAGATTTTCTTGACCATTTCAAACTTTAAAAAAGGACCAATTACTCAAACATAAGTGGCATGCGTAATTGTAAAGAAAGAAATAGAAAATCAAGACACTAAATAGTTAATGTAAAAGCAGTTGAGAGAGAATACCAACATAATACACTTTCTCCTTCCCATTCCATGATTCCTTCGTCTCTTTCTGCTAAACTTTATTCTCCATCTCTTTTCTCAGCAATACAATCAAAAGAAGAAAAGAAAAATTAATAGAAACACCTACGAAAACTCAAAACAACAACAAAGTGCAAACCGATTTCGACGGTGGTGATGGTGGCAAGAATGGTTGTGAGTGGTCGGATCTGTGCGGCGGTGACGATCGGTCTTGATCGGAGACCGCGACGGTGCTGGTTTTTGGGTTTCGGAGTGGATCGCTCGACAAGGTTTGGAGACTGTCCAAAATCGCGGATCTATTGAGGAGGATAGTCGAGATCGGAGCGGCTTGTGCATCCCGTCGAATAGTGGTCGAAGCTGTTAATTTGTGGTTTTCGTCAGAACTGAACGGAAGAACACCGTAAATATGTTTGGGACGACGATTCAGATTTGAAGGCATTTTCGCGTTGGAGCTCTTTGTGGTTTCTAACTCTTCTCTCTTCTTCCTTTGTTTCAGACCTTCTATCTTTTCCTGCAAACAATAAAAAAAGAAAATAAATTTGCACAAGGTGTTGGAGAGTTCAGAGTTTGGTGAGGTGATGGTGTATGTGAACTGACGTCAGAGGGGGTCTCGGTGGGTCGCGGTGTTCGGCGCCAGAAGATATGAACAGTGGTGGATGAAGTAGAGGTGATTATATTTTGCGGTTCAGGTTTCCTTATTCCCTCTTCCTATAAAAATTTAGACACAACAAACAAAACAGATACGCAAACAACAATGGTGATTGTTTAGTTGCTTGAACAATTCTGCAGATTGTTTTGAAACGGTGATGTTAGTTATTTGAAAAAGGTGATTTTTTTGATTGAAAAAGGGATGTTTGTATTGATGCTAAAAATTTGTATTTGATGTTAATACAGTGGAGTTTTCTGAAAAGTTTATGAGCTGATCATTATGTGAGTTTTTCAGCAATAGAAATTAGTGACAATAGGATGCTTGGTGAAACGTGAGAATTTGACAAATTCAGACAGAAAAAATTTGATGCATTCACTTAGTACTGAGACATAAAAACTAGAGTATCAAATGTAATAATATATAAAAAACATGTGTTTGAAATCTTGTGAATGGCGTCTGTGGATAGAAAATATTAGTGTCTCCTCATGCCAAAAACAAAACAAAGCTCAAGTGAAAAAAAAATGTGGTGAAAGGGTGGAAGTTTTGTACGTGAGAGAAAAGAAGGCCCCTGTACAAGTGTTGTGAAATTGGCTTTTGTATTGAGTCAATTAGGTCAACAATTCTCAATCAAATCCAATGCAATAATGGTTTTTGGAAATTTGATTCTTAAGGATCTTTTTTTCAATCTTTTTCAAGTGTTCTTGGTTCAAAATCATGCCAATCAATCCAATTCTTTCCTAATTTGTATATGCACGAAATCTTGGTGGCAAAACATGTATAAAAAGATTTGTTAAGGCAAGTTAGATATTTTTCATGTATTTAAATAATTTAAATGAATTAATATAAATAATAATTCAAATAAATAAATAAAAAATGAGAAAATACTTCCCTTTGGGCCAAGTGGTCGTGCATATGCTTGGAATGATGAATCATGGAATAAAAATGGGCCCATTAGCAAATTTAGGTCATTTGAAGTAAAGTTGACTTTTCAAAATTCCCAAAAATTTCCCAACTTCCACAAGGCATAACTTGCTCAATTTTTAAGCTTTTCACATGTTCTTGGACATTTTGGAAAGTTCTTTGAGTCCTCTAACCAATGCCTTTGGTCCCATGTCATTTTGATTTACCAATCTCAAGTTATGGCCTTTGACTTAAAGTCCCTTTTTGTTGACTTTTGAAAATGACCTATAATGTTGAAATTGATAACTTTTTGTGAGAGCATTTCTTGGACTTGAAGTATGAAGATGAGTTGTAGGAAATGTCTTTCTCTTCAAAATGAGCTTTGGATGGAATTTTTCTGATAATCCATGTGAAAGTTATGCCCTGGTCAATTTCAGTTGACTTTTTCAACTGTCCAAATATAGCAACTTTTGCATCTTTGATGATTTCTGAGCCAAATTTTGAGAATCATGATCAAGCATTGATCAAATGATGTTTGTGGCTTCAAAATGATATGTTGACCAAAAATTTGAACTTTTGACTGTCAAATGACCATTTTGCCCCTACAGTTGACTGTAGTGCAATCTAGGGTTTTGACTGTGCAATTTTGAGCTGAATGCCTTGAAACTTGATATGAGGATACTTGACCATCTTTGTAGGCATATGAGACTTGATTGGGCTTTTGAAAACTTTCAATTCTTGATCAGAATACAAACCCTAGTTTTGACTGTATAGGAGACAGTTGAGCTGCACAACCCTTGGGGAATTTTGTGACTTGACTTGGCCATTTCTTGATGAATATGGGAGGGAAAATTTTGGGGTACAACAGTTGCCCCTGTTCAATCTTCTTAGACCTGAGGATGCAGATTGGCTGACGTGCCTTTCGTAATCCGAGGGTAGAAGATGATTGGACACTAGAGTGCCCAGAAATTTGCGCTCACATAGTAGCAGTGATGATGGGAATGGGCTTATAGATGTCATTTAGAGGTTGCTGGATAGGATGATGGGCTTATAGATGCCATCCGGATGTTGATTGCGTAGGAGATTCCTTAGCGAGAACCTGCATACCTTAGCATGAATGGTAAGAGAACCTTGGGCGACTTTAACTTCAACAACGCTTGTCGAGAAAAATCTTGGGTGTCTTTAACTTCAACAACGCTTGTTGAGAAAAATCTTGGGTGTCTTCTACTGGAATAAGAATCAAGGAGATCTTAGGGTCGATCTGACTGAACCAGAGGAGGCCTTTGACTGGGTAAGAATCAGGAAAATCTTAGGATCGATTTAACTGAACCGGACAAGGTCTTGGAATATCTTCAACTGGATAAGCATCAGGGAGATCTTAGGGTCGATCTGGCTGAACCAAGAGAAGGTCTTTGACTGGATAAGCATCAGGAAAATCTTAGGGTCGATTTAACTGAACCGGACAAGGTCTTGGAATATCTTCAACTGGATAAGCATCAGGGAGATCTTAGGGTCGATCTGACTGAACCAAGAGAAGGCCTTTGACTGGGTAAGAATCAGGAAAATCTTAGGGTCGATTTAACTGAACCGGTCTAGGTCTTGAAACATCTTCAACTGGATAAGCATCAGGGAGATCTTAGGGTCGATCTGACTGAACCAGAGAAGGCCTTTGACTGGGTAAGAATCAGAAAAATCTTAGGGTCGATTTAACTGAACCGGTCTAGGTCTTGAAACATCTTCAACTGGATAAGCATCAGGGAGATCTTAGGGTCGATCTGACTGAACCAGAGAAGGCCTTTGACTGGATAAGCATCAGGAAAATCTTAGGGTCGATTTAACTGAACCGGACAAGGTCTTGGAGTATCTTCAACTGGATAAGCATCAGGGAGATCTTAGGGTCGATCTGACTGAACCAGAGAAGGCCTTTGACTGGATAAGCATCAGGAAAATCTTAGGGTCGATTTAACTGAACCGGACAAGGTCTTGGAATATCTTCAACTGGATAAGCATCAGGGAGATCTTAGGGTCGATCTGACTCAACCAGAGAAGGCCTTTGACTGGATAAGCATCAGGAAAATCTTAGGGTCGATTTAACTGAACCGGACAAGGTCTTGGAATATCTTCAACTGGATAAGCATCAGGGAGATCTTAGGGTCGATCTGACTGAACCAGAGAAGGCCTTTGACTGGATAAGCATCAGGAAAATCTTGGGGTCGATTTAACTGAACCGGTCTAGGTCTTGAAATATCTTCAACTGGATAAGCATCAGGGAGATCTTAGGGTCGATCTGACTGAACCAGAGAAGGCCTTTGACTGGATAAGCATCAGGAAAATCTTAGGGTCGATTTAACTGAACCGGACAAGGTCTTGAAATATCTTCAACTGGATAAGCATCAGGGAGATCTTAGGGTCGATCTGACTGAACCAGAGAAGGCCTTTGACTGGATAAGCATCAGGAAAATCTTAGGGTCGACTTAACTGAACCGGACAAGGTCTTGAAATATCTTCAACTGGATAAGCATCAGGGAGATCTTAGGGTCGATCTGACTGAACCAGAGAAGGCCTTGAAACATCTTCAACTGGATAAGCATCAGGGAGATCTTAGGGTCGATCTGACTGAACCAGAGAAGGCCTTTGACTGGATAAGCATCAGGAAAATCTTAGGGTCGATTTAACTGAACCGGTCTAGGTCTTGGAATGTGATCGAGAATTTAGACTGCATCTTTCCTGAAAGGTAAAGGTCAGTCATATGCAATGCATGACATGAATCAAGCAATGATATTCTCAATATAAATGAGATTTGTGAGATATGATGCGTCTATGCATGCTATAATGATGTATGGAAGTGTGATGTTTAGGAATGTTTGTTTTCGTCTAGGAAAGTAAATCCTTGACGGGTGCCGGGAAGTCATATCCTGGACTGATGTCGAAGAATAGATTTTGCTTCCGCTGGGGATGATAGCTGTAAGAATACCGGTAGGAGAAGATGACTCCGTTGAGGAATAAACTTGGCAAATGGAAGATTCTGCGGGGAGAAAAGATACTCTAGCGACCATGCTGGGAAGCAATACTCTGTGGGGATAGAGATGCTTTGCTTGAATTATTGAGGATGACTCGCTGAGGATACCTTGCTGTATGAAGTGTTGACGGACTTCGCTGGGGTAAGAAGACTTTGTCGACGACACTCTTTCCATGGCTTTTGGCTGAGGATAACCCAGTTATATCCTGTTAAGGAAATAACTCTTTAAATAAAGCCGGACGACGCGTTCGTGCTCTGTGAGGATAAGCTTCCAGAATTTACTGGGGGTAAGCTTACTGCTTGGGGAGATATGAATTCCAACTTTCCTGGGGAAACTGGGTTGGACTGGACTCTTTGGGGAAGTTTTGAATTGTAATGCTGTAGGTTGAAAGAGGGAACCTATGTAGGGTTGCCTGCTGATGAGCTCGTGTAAAACCGCATCTGAAATGGAGAAGGAACCTGGGTAGGGTTACTTTGCTGATGAGTTTGTGTAAAACTTCGTTTTTGGAAAGGGAGAACCTGTGTAGGGTTTCTGGGTGACGAGTCCATGTAAAACTGCATCTTGAAGAGAGAGAACCGGTGTAGGGTTGCTTGGTGAGGTAAGTTCATGTAAAATTTCTTGATGAACCGGGGTGAGGTTATCTTGAGCTAAATCCATGTAAGACTTCTGGAGGAACCGGGGTTAGGTTATGGATAAGTTTATGTAAAACTTCTGGAGGAACCGGGGTAAGGTTACTTGAATAAGTTTGTGTAAAAACTTCTGGAGGAACCGGGGTAAGGTTACTTGGATAAGTTTGTGTAAAAACTTCTGGAGGAACCGGGGTAAGGTTACTTGGATAAGTTTGTGTAAAAACTTCTGGAGGAACCGGGGTAAGGTTACTTGGATAAGTTTGTGTAAAAACTTCTGGAGGAACCGGGGTAAGGTTACTTGGATAAGTTTGTGTAAAAACTTCTGGAGGAACCGGGGTAAGGTTACTTGGATAAGTTTGTGTAAAAACTTCTGGAGGAACCGGGGTAAGATTACTTGGATAAGTTTGTGTAAAAACCTTTGGAGGAACCGGGGTAAGGTTACTTGGATAAGTTTGTGTAAAAACCTTTGGAGGAACCGAGGTAAGGTTACTGGAGACGAGTCCATGTGAGACTTCTGGGGGAACCGGGGTTAGGTTACCTTGAGATAGATCCGTGTGAGATTTCTTGACGAACCGGGGTAAGGTTGCTTCGGGATAAGTTTGTGTGAAACTTCTTGATGAACCGGGGTTAGGTCATCTTATGGAGGAGGAGTCTGTGTATGACTTTGTCTGAAGGTTGAGAGGAAACCGGTGTTGGGTCGCATGATTTTGATTAAGTGGACGATTGTCCTGTTTGGTCTCGGACGTTAACCCACGATCTGGAATTTGTAGGGGTAGATGGTAATCATTCTTATATTGATCTTTCCGTTGTACTTTGGTTGGCAGGGCAGTTGGATTGCCTGGATAACTCATTACTGCCCCTGCTTCGGAGGTGAGGGAAGAGGATACCTGTGTGGGTGGTTGACAAATCTTCGGGTAGACAAGTGACGAGATACCGGAACATAGTCGTACGCTTTGATCCCTAACTTTTGCCTGAACCGCCCTTTCGGGTTTTCAGTCCACCGGGATACCCATTTTTGCCCAAGCCGCCTTTTCAGGTTTTCGACTTGCCGGGTGTACATGTTTTTCCGTTTTCATCCCTTATTTTTGCCCGAACCCTTTTGGTTCGCCGGGAAGCCCTTATTTTTGCCTAGGTGTGTCAACCTAGCGGGTTTTTTGATTGTGCGTAGCATTTTTCGACTATGTCCATGCTTTCATAATGTAGGGAGCTGCCCCTGTTGGAAGTATTTTGCCATGCCCCAGATAATGGGCAATGCTCCTACTGTGCCCCTTGATTGGAGGTACTTCTGTTCACAAGGTGTTCATCGTGCGAATTTCCCTGCTGTTCAAACAAATAGTCATATGCAAACAAGGTTATTTTAAGAATGCAAAAGTCTATGTCTGTCTTGAATTTTGAAAATGCATTTTTTGTAATACAGTGCGATGTCGACTCAATATTTTACAGCAAACCTTCAGGAGTCGGGATACCTTCGTAACAGTATGCTTTCGAACTAACCCATGCTTCAGCTAGGACTTTTAAAGGTTATATCGTGGCTTGGTTCACGGTTTAAGAAACAAAGGATAAAGGCTCAAATTATTTGTACCCACCCGCTCTTCGTGATGTTCTCCAAACCTAAACTCAGTTGATCATGCGTTAGACCTTGTTCGAGTCTTTGTTTTGATGTTCTGGTGATGATTCGAACATTGATGATTTGTTCTGACTAGGCAGTCATTTTTGGTTGAGGGTTTGTGAGACCTCTTTCTTTATTTTTGTTATCCCTTTCTTTTTTGCCTGAACTGTTTCCTTTTTGGAATTACAGTCAGCGGGATGCCCCAATTTCATAAGTCCCCTTTGTAGGTTTAGACTTTTTGGGCTTTTCATTTATGAATTTTGATGATGACTGCCTGTCCTTTTGATTGTTCTGAACCATTATTGTCTTTGCTCGTTTTGTAAAGATGCACTTGGCTCAACTGAGAGAACTACCCTGCCCCAGGTTATGATTAAGGGTTTTGATTTTCGAAAATAAAAACTCCTACTTCTTTGGCTCTGATGGGTTGACGAGGGATTATCATCCTTATAACTCCAGTGTTTAGGGGTTGAAACAATGCCTGTACCTCATCAGCGGGGTCTGTTCAAAAGCATACTGTAAATTGTGGTATCGTTTTCGTCATCCTCCCTCAAGAGGTTTAGAATTTTCAATTAAGAGTTGACCATTGCAAAAATATGAAAGCAGTTTTAAGCATAGTAAACATAATTAAATCAAGACAGACATGTGTAATGCATTCATGAAATAAAAGAGTTTAACATAATAATTGTTTATCTGAACAAGAAAGGAAAAATACAACTTGAATTCAAATGAACAAAAAATTTCTCAATCTTAGCCATGTTTTGGCAATGGAGCATTGATCACGTTGGGAGTCTCAGCAGGCTCGAACTCGATCTCTTTGGCATCGATCATGTTCTGAATTTTGTACTTTAGTGCCCAACAGTCTTCAGTATCGTGCCCCGGGCTATCGGAGTGATAAGCGCATCTGGCTTCTGGATTGTAGCTAGGAGAGGAGGTCTTAGGATTGGCAGGAGGGTTGATCACTGCAATCAGGTTCATCTTCAACATATGTTGCAGTGCTTGCGACCATGGCATGTTAATGTTGGTGAACTGCCTCTTAGGCCCGTCCGGCCTTTGCTGGTTTCCCCTCTGTGGTTGGCGGCGTGGTGCAGAACCAGAGATCATGACTGCCCCTGCATGTTGATCACGGCGACTCTTTTGACCGTATGCAGCATTAGATTCCTTCTTTCCCGTGTAAGGCTTTTTATGGATATCAGAAGGTGTGGCCTCTTGAATTTTCCCGCTCTTGATACCAGCTTCAATTCTTTCGCCGGTCAGGATGAGGTCGGTAAATCCAGCAGATGAGTTACCAATGAGGTGGTTGAAGAATGGACCAGACAGGGTCCCCAAGAACATGTCCACAAGTTCACGGTCCGTCAGAGGTGGTTGTACCCTTCCAGCAAGATCCCTCCATTTCTGCGCATATTCTTTAAAACCTTCATTTGATCCTAACGACATACCCTGGAGTTGGGTACGCGTAGGAGCAAGGTCGGCATTATACTGATACTGCTTGTAGAAAGCAGTAGCCAACTCCTCCCAGTTACGAACCTTGGTCCCATCTAGCTGATAGAACCATTCGAGATGAGTCCCTGAAAGACTCTCCTGGAAGAAGTGGATCCACAAGTTCTTGTCTGCTGAGTATGGTTGGATTTTCCGAACATAAGACCTGAGATGCAACTTGGGACAAGACGCCCCGTCATACTTGGTAAAGGATGGTGCCTTGAACTTCCGAGGAATAATCACACCAGTTGACAAACCCAGATCTCCAAAATCCAGCCCAGGTACCTGTTGGATCTCCATAGCATTCAGCCTATCCTCCAACTGTTTGTACTTGTCCTCAGCCGGAGGGTACTGTTCGTCGTTGAAATCTGTCTCGCTGTCGGAGACCACTGGACTAGGCACCTCTCTCTCATGGTGACTGCTTTCCCTCACAGATGGGGTTGTCCCCTCAGTTTCCTCCTGCGGTGTATTCCCAGATCTGCGTCTAGGGCTGAACAGAACAATCCTCTTCTTCTTCTTGTCCTTCTTCAAAAACAAAGCCTTCAGATCTTGTTGACCCTGAGCCAAGCCTTTGATCAGCTCCTGAAATTGGGCGTTCTGCGCCTGAAATTGGGCGTTCTGCGCCTGAAGAGCCTTGATAGATGCCTCGGTTGATGATTCAGGATTCATGACGAGACTGCTGAAATAAACAGCGAAGAAGGTAAGCAACCTGCAGAGGAAGGGTACCTGTTATGTAATGATATGTATGACATGCATGTAATGTTTTCAAGGACCTCGAGGGATAAACAAGACAATATTGTTAGAACTTGGTAGCTTGATTGAAGGAACTGCATATTATTGAGAGTCCTTCTTCAAAGGGTCAAAGGCTCACCATATCCAGTGGGTCATAGCCCCTGACAACCTTGGCTAGAGGAAAATAAATCCTCCTTGCCCCTTGCTGGGATAGTTGGTTCATCATGACCTTCATCACAAACCCTTGAGATCCTTGAAATGGGTTATGATGTATGCAATGGTATGCAATGGTATGATGTCGTGCTATGCATGGGGTGATGTTAGTAACCCTGTTATGAGTCCTAATTAAGGACTGAAACAAAACCTGCAAGAAACAAGTGTTAAGTCACAAGCATACAGATAGTCAAGTACGAAGGCACACAAGTCACACAAGAGAGAGCCCTTAGATTTAGGCCAGCATGGGGTCTGGGTGGTACCCTCTTGAAGTTGGTGGGTTCAACCTGTCCTAATCAAAGTAACCGGGTTCTAAGGTTCCCAATATCACGGGATCGCTTTCATTGTTCATCGTTTCGATTTAGCCACTGAACTGGCGACCGAAATATCCCAGGAAAGCAACCCTCAATTGGGTGTAGTATCGAGTATCAACCAACCTCGGACTGCACCAAAGTCAGTTATCTCACTACCCTAAAGAGGCCAAGATAGTTCAATTAAGGTTCCTAAGGTCTGTTGATGCTTCACGGCACCACGCGGAGGCCCCGTACTCTCCTTGACTGAACTCAAGGGTTACCGGTACACACCAAAGTGCCACATCAACGTAGCAGACTGTTTCAACCATGTCGGTATACCCCGCACAGTTCCCTCACAGCCTTGTTGCTACTTTCTAAGAAAGGTATCCCCCAGATCCGGGTTAGGATCTATAGAACTCCCAAGCAACCCACAATTTTAAAGCACACAAGGAAAACAATTGAAAACATAGTTATGAGCTAGCCCTAAGGTACACCCCACTTTAAGTTTGTCCCCAGCAGAGTCGCCAGTTCTGTGATCGGTGGATCCGGAACTGACTGTTTTAAAGCTGGTTCGCGAAATGTCGCGGAAGCAAGAGTCGCCACCGTCTTTTATTTTCTCCAAATGGAAAGGACAAAAGCACAGAAAAATTCCTTTAAAGAGATTGCTCTCGGTTCGGGAGGTGGGTTATAGAAAGGGAAGGTGCTAGCACCCTTTCTATCCATGGTTATCCATGGGCTCTTAGATACTTGCTCAATGTGTTTTCAAAATTGTTTGCTTGCTTTTCAATGTGGGTTTAAAAAGTTTCTTTGAAAAATTTCAGTTCGACTCATACGTCAGAATGTTTGAAAAGTTTGTTTTGAAAGCTTTTGAAAATGTGTCAGTGTGAAAAGTCTTTTTGAGTTTGTTTTGAGATTAGAGCAAGTATCCTTGAGAACCTACCTACCCTAAGGAATTCGTCTGTGTAAGAGTCCTTTAAAGTAGTGCCATCCCACCATTGAGAGGTAGGTAGCACCACCGTTGGAGGTGTTCGGGTCAATTCGAGGTTGTAGGGACATGGTGATCACCGGAGCAATAGGAAGACACCTTAGAAGCTACCCTCATGCCAGGTTCCCGGATCATGAGGACTTACTAAGACGTCCTCTACTCGACGACCACCTTTCGAAGGCAAGGCAACAGTGAGGCGTACCCTAGGGGTGGTGTGTGCGATTTATGTGTCGTTTTCATTTGTATTTGTCTTGTCATGTTATTGGTGTTCTAGCGTTTGTTTTTATTGTTGTCCATTCATTCTTGCATGCATTTGTTAACAGTTAAAAAACTTGCAGAAAAGTAAATTCTAAGCTATTACAAATGGCGCGGGTCCACATCGCCAAAATTAACCAGGACCCGATTTGACAGAAAAATAAATAAATTAAAAGCAAATAAAGAATTAAAAGTGCGAGAAGTAATTTACATGGCTTCGGGAGAGGTACATAATTATTCAAATGAAATAAAATAAATATGCGAATAAATAAGAAATTAAGAACGAGGGTGTTGGACCCTTTTGCAAAATTTAAAATTAATGAGGAATTAAAATTAAAGGAATGCAAGAATTTGTTTTTTTGATGTTTTTTAAGATTCAATAGAAAAAGAATTGATTAAGACTAAAATAAAATGTTAAACCTAGTTCTAGTTATTTTTTAAGCTTTTAAGAAAAATATTGAAGTTTTTAACCTAAATTAACACTAAATTATTTTCATGCAAATTTAATTATAAAAAATAAAATAAATATTATTATTGTGAAAAAGAAATGTTAAAAAAGAATAAAAATTAACTAAACCTAATTCTACATTTTTTTAGATTTTATTATGAAAAGAATTAAAATTGTAACCTAATTTAAAACTAATTAATTTACCTGCATTTATTTATGAAAATATAAAAAATAAAAATTATTTATTATTTTTTGTTTTTTCTGATTTTTAGGCATTTTTTGAATGTTAGAATTAATTATTAGAATTAAAGTAGAAAAAAGAAATAACAACCCATGTGAGGGTCTGCAGCATGATACTATCTTCAGTGAGATTTTCTTGACCATTTCAAACTTTAAAAAAGGACCAATTACTCAAACATAAGTGGCATGCGTAATTGTAAAGAAAGAAATAGAAAATCAAGACACTAAATAGTTAATGTAAAAGCAGTTGAGAGAGAATACCAACATAATACACTTTCTCCTTCCCATTCCATGATTCCTTCGTCTCTTTCTGCTAAACTTTATTCTCCATCTCTTTTCTCAGCAATACAATCAAAAGAAGAAAAGAAAAATTAATAGAAACACCTACGAAAACTCAAAACAACAACAAAGTGCAAACCGATTTCGACGGTGGTGATGGTGGCAAGAATGGTTGTGAGTGGTCGGATCTGTGCGGCGGTGACGATCGGTCTTGATCGGAGACCGCGACGGTGCTGGTTTTTGGGTTTCGGAGTGGATCGCTCGACAAGGTTTGGAGACTGTCCAAAATCGCGGATCTATTGAGGAGGATAGTCGAGATCGGAGCGGCTTGTGCATCCCGTCGAATAGTGGTCGAAGCTGTTAATTTGTGGTTTTCGTCAGAACTGAACGGAAGAACACCGTAAATATGTTTGGGACGACGATTCAGATTTGAAGGCATTTTCGCGTTGGAGCTCTTTGTGGTTTCTAACTCTTCTCTCTTCTTCCTTTGTTTCAGACCTTCTATCTTTTCCTGCAAACAATAAAAAAAGAAAATAAATTTGCACAAGGTGTTGGAGAGTTCAGAGTTTGGTGAGGTGATGGTGTATGTGAACTGACGTCAGAGGGGGTCTCGGTGGGTCGCGGTGTTCGGCGCCAGAAGATATGAACAGTGGTGGATGAAGTAGAGGTGATTATATTTTGCGGTTCAGGTTTCCTTATTCCCTCTTCCTATAAAAATTTAGACACAACAAACAAAACAGATACGCAAACAACAATGGTGATTGTTTAGTTGCTTGAACAATTCTGCAGATTGTTTTGAAACGGTGATGTTAGTTATTTGAAAAAGGTGATTTTTTTGATTGAAAAAGGGATGTTTGTATTGATGCTAAAAATTTGTATTTGATGTTAATACAGTGGAGTTTTCTGAAAAGTTTATGAGCTGATCATTATGTGAGTTTTTCAGCAATAGAAATTAGTGACAATAGGATGCTTGGTGAAACGTGAGAATTTGACAAATTCAGACAGAAAAAATTTGACGCATTCACTTAGTACTGAGACATAAAAACTAGAGTATCAAATGTAATAATATATAAAAAACATGTGTTTGAAATCTTGTGAATGGCGTCTGTGGATAGAAAATATTAGTGTCTCCTCATGCCAAAAACAAAACAAAGCTCAAGTGAAAAAAAAAATGTGGTGAAAGGGTGGAAGTTTTGTACGTGAGAGAAAAGAAGGCCCCTGTACAAGTGTTGTGAAATTGGCTTTTGTATTGAGTCAATTAGGTCAACAATTCTCAATCAAATCCAATGCAATAATGGTTTTTGGAAATTTGATTCTTAAGGATCTTTTTTTCAATCTTTTTCAAGTGTTCTTGGTTCAAAATCATGCCAATCAATCCAATTCTTTCCTAATTTGTATATGCACGAAATCTTGGTGGCAAAACATGTATAAAAAGATTTGTTAAGGCAAGTTAGATATTTTTCATGTATTTAAATAATTTAAATGAATTAATATAAATAATAATTCAAATAAGTAAATAAAAAATGAGAAAATACTTCCCTTTGGGCCAAGTGGTCGTGCATATGCTTGGAATGATGAATCATGGAATAAAAATGGGCCCATTAGCAAATTTAGGTCATTTGAAGTAAAGTTGACTTTTCAAAATTCCCAAAAATTTCCCAACTTCCACAAGGCATAACTTGCTCAATTTTTAAGCTTTTCACATGTTCTTGGACATTTTGGAAAGTTCTTTGAGTCCTCTAACCAATGCCTTTGGTCCCATGTCATTTTGATTTACCAATATCAAGTTATGGCCTTTGACTTAAAGTCCCTTTTTGTTGACTTTTGAAAATGACCTATAATGTTGAAATTGATAACTTTTTGTGAGAGCATTTCTTGGACTTGAAGTATGAAGATGAGTTGTAGGAAATGTCTTTCTCTTCAAAATGAGCTTTGTATGGAATTTTTCTGATAATCCATATGAAAGTTATGCCCTGGTCAATTTCAGTTGACTTTTTCAACTGTCCAAATATAGCAACTTTTGCATCTTTGATGATTTCTGAGCCAAATTTTGAGAATCATGATCAAGCATTGATCAAATGATGTTTGTGGCTTCAAAATGATATGTTGACCAAAAATTTGAACTTTTGACTGTCAAATGACCATTTTGCCCCTACAGTTGACTGTAGTGCAATCTAGGGTTTTGACTGTGCAATTTTGAGCTGAATGCCTTGAAACTTGATATGAGGATACTTGACCATCTTTGTAGGCATATGAGACTTGATTGGGCTTTTGAAAACTTTCAATTCTTGATCAGAATACAAACCCTAGTTTTGACTGTATAGGAGACAATTGAGCTGCACAACCCTTGGGGAATTTTGTGACTTGACTTGGCCATTTCTTGATGAATATGGGAGGGCAAATTTTGGGGTACAACACATGGGCTCTTAGTTACTTGGTTTTTAGATCACTTACCTTGATTTTTGATTGCTTGAAAAATGATGTGTGTGTGTGTGTGTTTTTAAAAATGTTTTGAAATAGACGCCTTTGTTTCGGCAACCATTGTAATGACTCGTGTTAGAGTATATACAACAGTGTGTATCTTTTCGAAAAGATGTTTCAAAGTGTTTTTGGAAGTTTATTTTGAAAGTGTTTGTGAAGTGTGGTTTTTTGAAAAGGAGGCAAGTGTTTTTGCAAGTTGATTTCAAGTAACTAAGAGTTTGGTCTACCCCTATTGTACTCAAAGGTTTTCTCTATGTTTTCAACCCTTTTTAACAATTTTGTTCCACCATTGAATTTGGTGGACAATCTTGCGTTTAGGGTGTTTAACGGGACAGGCGCGGGTCATCGTATGGACTATGAATGCAATGGTGCCAAGTGTCTTTGGAAATTTGCTTGAAGGGACTATGATCATTCCGTTTAGGCAACTTTCGAAAGCGTCATCGAGGGACTTATGATCCTTTGAATTGTTTTGCCAAAGAAACTCGACGTGCAAGCATGGCCCATTTTGGAAGGCAACATGTGGGATCATCCTAGGGGGTGCAAGTGTGATTGTGTATTAATTTCATGCATTTGTTTTTGTATTAGGTCATCTAGCGTTTGATTTTATGTACATACAAACCCTAGGTCTAATCATGGTATAATTCGAAAGCGGTAAATTGCGGGAATTTTAAAGTTTACGCTATTACAAAATAGTATCCAGGAGTGGGGGTACAAGTATACACAAGTGGGGATGAGACTTAAATAATTACAACCAAATCGAATCGCGATCAAATGTAAGCAATGTATAAGAATAGCAAATGCATAATGTATCAAATGTAAAATGTATTGTGTAGGTGTAAGTGTAATTTATTTACAAGTTGAGAAATGTGAATTTAATAAGAAAATTAAATATTGTTTATTTGTCAAGTATTATTATCCACATTTGATTTAAATTTGTATTTTTATATTTTTTGTTTGATATGTACAAAGAAAGTATTTTTTGGAAGAGAAAAGTATTAACTTAAAGAAAAATTATGTATTGATTTATTTATGGACAAATAAGATATTTTAAGAAAAAAGAAAGAAATGTTGTAAGTTTTAATTATATTATGTATTATTGTTTTATGTACAAATAAGGAAAATTTAAGAAAAGGAAAAGAATATTTTAAGTTCTATTTCTTATACATTAGTATTTTAGTATTAATATATATTCATACAAGAGTTTTAAAAAATGTTTTAAACTTGAGAAAAATATATTGTGTTCAAGATTATAATTATGTTGTAAAAAGGTATTATTAATAAAAATTTGATGTAAAAATAATGTGTTAATTTGTATATATAAAAAGGACATGATAAGTAAAAAGGTTTGAAAGAATTAAAAAGGCTTTAGGGTTTTAGGCCCAAACTGAAACGAGGGGAAACTGAAGTAAGAAAGGGGTTGTTCTGATGGAATACATTTGGGCTTAAGGGATGGAAAAGGCAAAGGCCCAAACGTTTTAACAATGTTTTAGGGTTGCTGATTATTGTTTCATTAGGGAAAACTTGGGGTTCGTGAAACAGAAGCGGTGCCGTTCGTTTCGCTCGTTCCTCTTCGTCTTTCTTTCGTACGCCTCCGCCTTTGAGCTTCTCCTTCGTCCAAGCCACCAGTGCAACCATCTTTCCTCTTCCCTCCATGGAGCATCCAGGCAACAGTTTAAAAGGTAGATTTCCCGTTTCAATCTTGTTTAGGGTTTTCGTTATTGTTTGATTTCATGTTTTGATTTGCATTCTAATGTTATGCTTATTATTGTGTTTCTGCTGAGGTATGAAAAGGAAAGGAAGAAAGTTGTACTACCTCTTGGAGACGGAGGAGGAAAGGATTGGGAGGCGATGTGGCGGCCAAGACGGTGAGGGGACGCGTGATGCCTTTAGCTTGCTTGGATCCGGTACTCTGTACTTCTTTGCCCTCTTTAGGTTTAATGATGATAAACTGAAAACCTGGTATAACTTTATTTCTTTTTCTTGCTTGCTTGCCCTATATGCTTCTTTATCCTCTTCTTCTTGTTTCCTTTGTTGCCTAGCTTGATGCCTGAACCCTGAATACTTCTTTATCTTCTTCTTCTGGTTGTCTTGATGCCTGCCTTGTATGCTTGAATATTGTTGTGTTGGATCTGTGTTGAATGCTTGCCCTGTGATGAGAATACTCTGAGGGCCTCTTTGTGTTGGTTTGGGAACTAGTTTGGGCTTATCAGTTGGTGCAGGTTTTTTGAGGCTTGGCAGGTTAAAGGTTTATGGCCTTTGTTTGCAGCTTATGTTGAAAACTGTTTGAGGTTATGGCTGTTTGAATACACTGGCTTATAGTTTTGATGGACTGGTTTGGCTTTAGGTTTGAAACTTATGTTCAAAACTGTTTGGGCCATGATTTTGAATGTAGGTAAGGTTTTCTTGTTTGAAAGGCTAGGCTTCAGCTTGGCATGGCTTATGTTTAGTGTGAGGTTTGGATGGTGTTGAAAGGTTTGGACAGTTGGATCATTGTTTTCAGTTTTTTCAGGTTATGGCCTATGTGTTTTAGGTTTTGGCTGACAGTGATTTAGCTTACTGGTTTACTGGTTGTTGAGCTTGATGCAGGTTCCCCCCGCTTGACAGGTTATGGCTTGTATGTTTGAATGCTTAAGGCTTTTTTTTGCTGGACAGGTCTGGTTTTTTGCTCAAAAAACTAGATAGTTTGTGGTTATGTGAACTCGTTTTAAGGCTTTCTGTCTTGGTCCTTTGTGCTTTTGGCGCCTATGGTTTTGAATGTTGCAGGTTTGATATATTTTCTTGGTCAAACTGGTGGGCAGGTTTGCAAGGCTTGAGAATTTCACTCTTTGTGATCACCTCTGCTGCATATGTTCTGTCTCTTTTTGCATAGCTCTGATACATGCCTTTTTTAGCCTTCAGCCTGCTGTAACATAATCTGCTTTCCTCTCTCTTTCTCTCTCTTGACAAATTTTAAGCATTTAATATTGTTTACATTTGTCTTTTCTGAAAAAACAAATGGTTGGAAAGTGATGAAATGGAACTAGCTTGCTTGCATAGGTAGTTTTGTCTCTGTA
This sequence comes from Vicia faba, assembly GCA_948472305.1. Taxonomy (NCBI): domain Eukaryota; kingdom Viridiplantae; phylum Streptophyta; class Magnoliopsida; order Fabales; family Fabaceae; genus Vicia; species Vicia faba. Next base: position 439,074,942 of record OX451739.1, on the reverse strand, counting down.
CTGCTTCCATATTTTCCTGCATCTTTGTGACAGTTTTTTGATGCTTTGGCATCTTGGGTATCTTTTGGGCAGCTGTGCACCTTTTGGCAGCTTTTTGACAATTTGCTTTGACATTGGAACTCAGTTTGCCTTTGGATTTATACTTGCATATGCTGTTTGTTTTGAACTATGCAGGTTTTGAATTATGCAGCATGCTTAAGAATTTTGAATTTGTGCAAAACTCATAACTTTGTGCATTCATGTTTCCTTGCAAGCATTCCATCCTTCTTTGTGAACCGGGAGAAATCCCGCGATTTGCAAAGAGGGTAAAACTGATTCCGGCCATTTGTTTTTAATGATGAACCTTTTTTATCTGTCTGCTTTAACTATTTTTCTCTGCTTTGACTTTTTTCTTCTTTTCTTATTCTTTGCAGATAAAAATCAAAAGAGCATCAAGGGAGCATTGGATAGAAGATGAAGATTTAGAATTTTTAGGACATTGTTTTATTTCAATTTAAATTACTGTAACATTATTATTGTAAACATTTTTGTAAACAATAACAACTATACAAATAATTTAAAGATAAATAAAAGTCCTTTTATTGACCAATCAAATCTTTTTATTCCCTTTCAATTATTGTAATCATCATCAGAATACTTTGTAAAATACTGTATTCAAATAATAATTGTAACGAATAATTGAAGATAAATAAAAAATCCAACTTGATCAATTAATTCTTCTTTCAGTTCAATGTTCATTTAATTATCTGAATTTCTTAAAATTAAAATAACTGGAAGTATCCAATTATTCTGACTTTAGAAAAATAATTAACGAACACTGTGGCCTTATCATTGAGTAATAAACCTGGCGCTTCAAGTATCCGATGCACAGTTAATCAAACTAATATCCAGATATTTATCCTTTTACTGATCAAATCAGTTACTGTAGATTCTCAATTTAAGCGCCTCAACTTTTATCTCATCTCAAATTAAGTGCTTTAGCCTTTACTGATTAAACAACAATCTGCAATTTTCTTGATTCAAACGCCTCAATCCAAATTTCAGAGTAAACTGAAAATAATCTATAAAGATAATCTTTTCTGAGAAATACACGCACAAAAACCCTAGTTCTTGATTAAAAGCCAAAGAAACGTCCGCCTGATCAAAACTTGAGCTAAAATCAACCAAACCCTAAGCCAAATGTTTGAACTGTTCCAGAGCCATGAAAATCAATGAAAACCCTAATTTTGTCTGACTGACGAGAAAAGTCTGTTTGACCGATTCTTGAGCCAGTCTGAAAAATCAGGAAAAGCCTGAAGCTGTGATTTCTTGTGGAAAGATACGAGGGCAAATTTTGGGGTACAACAGTTGCCCCTGTTCAATCTTCTTGGACCTGAAGAGTTAGATTGGCAAGTTTGCCATTCGCAACTCGAGGGTAAAAGGAGATTGGACACTAGAGTGCCCAGAAAATTTGCACTCGGCGATGTGATGGTAGAGGGAATGGGATTATAGATGCCATTTGGAGATGGGCTTAAAGATGCCATCTGGTGACCGCTGATAGGAGGATGGGCTTATAGATGCCATCTGGAAATGGGCTTAAAGATGCCATTTAGAAATGTTTGTTGAGGAGGATGGGCTTATAGATGCCATCTAGAAATGTTTGTAGGAGGATGGGCTTATAGATGCCATCTGGAAATGTTGAACTGCATGTCCTTGGCGAGTGGACGAGTATCAGAAAGATATCCATGTTTTGGAACGTCCCTGAACTGGGGGTCTGAACCAGCAATAGATTGACATCCGTGTTTGGAGAATCCGTAAACTGTTTTCAAGAGTTGAAATTGAATAAGCAATAGAGCAGCATCCGTTGTTGGGAAGCGTCTGTAAACTGTTTTCGAAAGTTGAGAAGAAACTGAACAAGCGATAGATTAACATCCGGTGTTGGGAAAAATCCATAAACTGTTTTCAGAAGTCTTGAAGTGGAGAAGGAACCGGTGTAGGGTTTCCTGATGATGAGTCCGTGTAAAACTGCATCTGGATGAATCTGGAACAAGTATCAGAATGTCGCCGTGTCTGGGTCACATCTGAACTGTCTCCGAGTGAATCTGGAATAAATATCATAATGTCGCCATGTCTGGGTCACATCTGAACTATTTTTGGATGAATCTCGGAGGATGATGGTCTTTGTCTGTTAACTGCTCTTTCCTGAAAAGGTAAAGAGTTAGTTGTTATGCAATGTCATGATGTGTGATGCAATGCATGTTACACCAATGTTTATGACATGAATGTGATGAATGCGCATGTAAGCTGATGAGTTATCTTGCTGAGGATAGATGAATCCTGGATGGCTGAAGATAAAAGAATCTTGACTGCTGCCAGGGAGGGCAAATCCTTGGCTGCTGCTGCGGAGGGCAAGAATCTTCTGATCGTTAAAAATGAGAAGTCCTGGGACCACTGTTGGGGAATTAGAAGCTTGGGTTGTATGCCAATCTACTGGGGAATCCTGTCTTGAGGAGATCTCCACTGGAGAATATTATGTGAGGAGCTGAGAATGAGAGTCTTCACTTTGCTTGGGGGTCGATAGTTGGAAGTTTTAACTCCGCTGGGGATATTGAAACTTGACTCTGAGGGGAGTTAGCTTCTGCAAGGCTCTCTGGCTGGGGATTGCAAGGATCTTCTGATTGCTGCGGGTGTTGATATTGGGAATGGGCTTACAGATGCCATTTGGAGATAGGATGGATAGTTGACTGGAGATGTGTTGAATTGTAAGTTGAAAGAAGGAACCTGTGTAGGGTTGCTTCATGATGAGTTCGTGTAAAACTACATCTTGATTTGAAATCTGTATGAGTAGCAGAATGACTTCCGTGTCTGGAGTATATCTGAAACTGTAACTAGGATCTGAATGAGTGACAGAGTGGCTACCGTGTCTGGAGCGTATCTGAAACTGTATCTTGGAGTTGAGATCTGTATGAGTAGCAGAATGACTTCCGTGTCTGGAGTGTATCTGAAACTGTAACTAGGATCTGAATGAGTGACAGAATGGCTACCGTGTTTGGAGCGTATCTGAAACTGTATCTTGGAGTTGAGATCTGTATGAGTAGCAGAATGACTTCCGTGTCTGGAGTGTATCTGAAACTGTAACTAGGATCTGAATGAGTGACAGAATGGCTACCGTGTTTGGAGCGTATCTGAAACTGTATCTTGGAGTTGAGATCTGTATGAGTAGCAGAATGACTTCCGTGTCTGGAGTATATCTGAAACTGTAACTAGGATCTGAATGAGTGACAGAGTGGCTACCGTGTCTGGAGCGTATCTGAAACTGTATCTTGGAGTTGAGATCTGTATGAGTAGCAGAATGACTTCCGTGTCTGGAGTGTATCTGAAACTGTAACTAGGATCTGAATGAGTGACAGAATGGCTACCGTGTCTGGAGCGTATCTGAAACTGTATCTTGGAGTTGAGATCTGTATGAGTAGCAGAATGACTTCCGTGTCTGGAGTGTATCTGAAACTGTAACTAGGATCTGAATGAGTGACAGAATGGCTACCGTGTTTGGAGCGTATCTGAAACTGCATCTTCCGACAGGTGATGAAGGAAATTTGAACACTTTTGACATTCGAATGCCCCAAGTGATGGTGAAGGAGACTTGCCCCAGGTTAACTGAACCTTGAAAGATCTGTCGAAACCTTGACCGGACTGCCCCAGGTTAACAGGATGGTGACATGCCATGCCCCTTATTGATAGGAGATTTGTCGTTGGAAGTGTCATCCTTTGAAGTGATTTTTATTCACTGAGAGAGTTTTCGTTCCTCCGAACATTCGCTGTATGAATTTCTTCGCTGTCAAACAAATAGTCAAATGCGAACAGTGATATTCAAGCAATGCAAAGTTTATGTTTGTCTCGAAGTTTTGAAAAATGCGTTTTTTAGCAGAAAACTTTTTATAAGACAAGTCAACACAAGATTTAGAGCAAAGCCTTACAGGAGTCAGGATACCTTTTGAACAGTATGCTTTCGAACTAACCCATGCTTCAATTAGGACTTTTGAAGGGTTGTAACGTGGCTTGGTTCACGGTTTAAGAAACAAAGGATAAAGGCTCAAAGTGTATTTGTACCCACCCGCTCTTCGTGACGTTCTTCGATCCTAAGCTCAGTTAATTGTGCATCGCACTCTGTTTTGAGTTTGGAACGACCTTTTGGGTGATGGTTCACCAATTGAATTTTGGGAGACAGTCATCATCTCCTTTTTCTTTTTCAACATTTTTTCATGTTGTTGAGGATTTGTGATGACCTCACTATTTTGATTTTGATTTGTTATCCCTAACTTTTGCCTGACTGCTCCCGTTTTTTGAGATTACAATCAGCGGGATGCCCCAGCTTTCTTAAGCCTCCTTTACAGATTTTGACTTGGTGGGCTTTTTTTTCTTTTTGAGAGATTGACTGCCTATGTGATAGGGAACCATCACTGTCTTTTGATTCCAAGGGGATGCTTTTTTTTTTGACGTCGTTCGTTGTGTTACGAACTGAGAGTTTGCGGCTTCAATGCGCATTTTCTTTTGAATTAACTGAGATACTACCCTTCCCCAGGTTTATATCAAAGGTTTTGATTGTTTAGAACAGAAAACTCCTACTTCTTTGGCTCGAAGGGGTTGACTAGGGATTATCTTCCTTATAACTCCAGTGTTTGGGAATTGAAAGAAATGCTTGTACATCATCAGCAAGGTCTGTTCAAAAGCATACTGTATGAGATTGTGGTATTGTTTCGTCATCCTCCCTCTAAAGGCTTACAGCTTTTTATCAAGAGTCAAATATCATAAAGAAAGCATAAGAGTAGTGAAAACGAATGGATGAATTCAAGACAAACATATGCAATGCATTAATGAAACAGAGTTTAACATCAACAGATAATTGTTTGAATAACAAAAGAAATTACAACTTTGAAAATTCAAATGAAGCAAAAGTCTTTCAGTCTGAGCTTTGTCACTTCAAGTGGAGAACTCTTTAACGGAAGATTTTCATCTCACCGTCTGGTGCGAACCTCAGCACTCCAATGTCAATCAGATCTTGAATCTTATTCTTCAAGGCCCAACAGCTATCGGTGTCATGTCCCGGGCTATAGGAGTGGTAAACACAAAATGCGTCAGGATGATAGTTAGGAGCAGAGGTATTTGGGTTCCAGATAGGATCCCTCAAAGCAGTCAGATTGACCTCCAACAAGCGTTCTAGAATCAAAGATGACGGTATGTCTGTCTCCGTGAACTATCTCCTCGACGTATTTTGCTTACACCGATTACCCCGTTGACGATGGCAGGATTGTTGCTGGACTTGTGACCCTGAAGCAAGCAGAGGAGCCTTCCCTTTGTCTTCTTGAGTGGATGGGGGTTGAGTGGTGACTTGCTCCTCAACCTCAAATATTTGCCCCAGTTGGTTGTTCCGAAGCAGTTGGTTGACAAGAACTCTGAGTTCCTCTTGTCTTTGAGACAAGTCCTGGATGAGAGACATCTGGCCCACCATTTGCCCCATCACTTGGATCCTCAATGTTTCCAGATAAAACTGCAGCTCCGCAAGCTGATCACTCCTGGAATTGTTTGAATTCTCTAAGCCCTTTGTGAGAAGAGCTTTCAATTCTTCTTGCCCCAGAGACAAGTTCAGGAACATTTCCTGCAGCTGAGCAGTCTGGTCTTGGATGTCTTCGACAGACCTTTCTAGAGCCATCTCTTACTGAAATAAACAGTATGAGAGTAAGGAAACCTGAAAAAGGAAAAACTGTTAAAATGCAATGCATGATATGTGGATGCATGCTTTCAAGGATCTCTTGGGGTAAACACAAGAAAATGTTAGAGGTTGAACTTCGATCTTTGATTGGAGATCTTTGCACCGGTGGATGCCTTTCCACTATAATCAAGCTCACCATGTCAAGTGGGTCATAGCCCCTGATTCAAGTTGTTGTACTTGATCTTTGGTTGGCATTTGTTTAGAGGAGAAACCTCTTGCCTCTTGGTAGATGTTTGGTTCAACGTGACCCTGCATCAACAGACCCTCGAGATCCTTGAAAAGGTTAGTGAAAAAATGCTATGGTATGATGTCATGATGTTATGTTCATGTATGCAAAAGCAAATGAGTGTATATACAGGCAATCATATTCACACAAAGCAAACAAGTCCTTAGGTTTAGGCTTGCATGGGGTTTAGGTAAGTACCCTCTTGAAGTTAGTTGGCTCATCTTGTCCTAAAATAGAAACTGGGTTCTAAGGAGCTCAATATCATTGGATTGTTTTCTGTGTTCATCGTTTCGGTTTAGCCACTTAACTGGCGACCAAAATATTCCAAGAAAACAACCCTCAATGAGTGTAGTATCGAGTATCTACCAACTTCGGACTGCACCAAAGTCGGTCATCTCACTACCCCTAAAAAGGCTAAGATGGTCAATTAAGGTTCTAAGAGTTCGTTAGTGCTTCACGACATCACTCAGCGGCCCCGTACTCTCCTTGATTGAACTCAAGGGTTACTAGTACTCACAAATATGTCACACCAACATAGCTCACTGCTTCAACCATGTCGGTATACCCCGCACAGTTCCCTCGCAGTTTTATTGCTATTTACCTAAGAAGGTTCCCCAAATCCGGGTGTAGGATTTACAACAAACCCAAACAAGGACCCAAAGAGTAAAGCAATCAAGTCAATCAAAGCAAGAAAGTAAAGGTGATCTAAACCCTAAGGTAACCCCACTTTTAATTATTCCCCAGCAAAGTCGCCAGTTCTGTGATACGGTGGGAGAACTGACTTGAGTTTTGCGTTTGTATTCGCACTTGTTCGGTTTAGCAAGAGTCGCCACCGACTTTTTATTTTATCCTAAAGGAAAGGTTAAAAAGCACAGGAAAAACCTTTTTGAGATGTTTCGTGGGTTCGGGGGGTAGATTATGAAAAGGGAAGGTATTAGCACCCTTTTCATCCATGGTTATCCATGGGCTCTTAGTTACTTGGTTTTTAGATCACTTGCCTTGATTTTTGATTGCTTGAAAAATGATGTGTGTGTGTGTGTGTGTGTTTTTTTAAAAATGTTTTGAAATAGACGCCTTTGTTTCGGCAACCATTGTAATGACTCGTGTTTGAGTATATACAACGGTGTGTATCTTTTCGAAAAGATGTTTCAAAGTGTTTTTGGAAGTTTATTTTGAAAGTGTTTGTGAAGTGTGGTTTTTTGAAAAGGAGGCAAGTGTTTTTGCAAGTTGATTTCAAGTAACTAAGAGTTTGGTCTACCCCTATTGTACTCAAATGTTTTCTCTATGTTTTCAACCCTTTTTAACAATTTTGTTCCACCATTGAATTTGGTGGACAATCTTGCGTTTAGGATGTTTAACGGGACATGCGCGGGTCATCGTATGGACCATGAGTGCAATGGTGCCAAGTGTCTTTGGCAATTTGCTTGAAGGGACTATGATCATTCCGTTTAGGCAACTTTCGAAAGCGTCATCGAGGGACTTATGATCCTTTGAATTGTTTTGCCAAAGAAACTCGACGTGCAAGCATGGCCCATTTTGGAAGGCAACATGTGGGATCACCCTAGGGGGTGCAAGTGTGATTGTGTATTGATTTCATGCATTTGTTTTTGTATTAGGTCATCTAGCGTTTGATTTTATGTACATACAAACCCTAGGTCTAATCATGGTATAATTCGAAAGCGGTAAATTGCGGGAATTTTAAAGTCTATGCTATTACAAAATAGTATCCGGGAGTGGGGGTACAAGTATACACAAGTGGGGATGAGACTTAAATAATTACAACCAAATCGAATCGCGATCAAATGTAAGCAATGTAATGTATAGCAATGTATAAGAATAGCAAATGCATAACGTATCAAATGTAAAATGTATTGTGTAGGTGTAAGTGTAATTTATTTACAAGTTGAGAAATGTGAATTTAATAAGAAAATTAAATATTGTTTATTTGTCAAGTATTATTATCCACATTTGATTTAAATTTGTATTTTTATATTTTTTGTTTGATATGTACAAAGAAAGTATTTTTTGGAAGAGAAAAGTATTAACTTAAAGAAAAATTATGTATTGATTTATTTATGGACAAATAAGATATTTTAAGAAAAAAGAAAGAAATGTTTTAAGTTTTAATTATATTATGTATTATTGTTTTATGTACAAATAAGGAAAATTTAAGAAAAGGAAAAGAATATTTTAAGTTTTATTTCTTATACATTAGTATTTTAGTATTAATATATATTCATACAAGAGTTTTAAAAAATGTTTTAAACTTGAGAAAAATATATTGTGTTCAAGATTATAATTATGTTGTAAAAAGGTATTATTAATAAAAATTTGATGTAAAAATAATGTGTTAATTTGTATATATAAAAAGGACATGATAAGTAAAAAGGTTTGAAAGAATTAAAAAGGCTGTAGGGTTTTAGGCCCAAACTGAAACGAGGGGAAACTGAAGTAAGAAAGGGGGTGTTCTGATGGAATACATTTGGGCTTAAGGGATGGAAAAGGCAAATGCCCAAACGTTTTAACAATGTTTTAGGGTTGCTGATTATTGTTTCATTAGGGAAAACTTGGGGTTCGTGAAACAGAAGCGGCGCCGTTCATTTCGCTCGTTCCTCTTCGTCTTTCTTTCGTACGCCTCCGCCTTTGAGCTTCTCCTTCGCCCAAGCCACCAGCGCAACCATCCTTCCTCTTCCCTCCATGGAGCATCCAGGCAACAGTTTAAAAGGTAGATTTCCCGTTTCAATCTTGTTTAGGGTTTTCGTTATTGTTTGATTTCATGTTTTGATTTGCATTCTAATGTTATGCTTATTATTGTGTTTCTGCTGAGGTATGAAAAGGAAAGGAAGAAAGTTGTACTACCTCTTGGAGACGGAGGAGGAAAGGATTGGGAGGCGCTGTGGCGGCCAAGACGGTGAGGGGACGCGTGATGCCTTTAGCTTGCTTGGATCCGGTACTCTGTACTTCTTTTCCCTCTTTAGGTTTAATGATGATAAACTGAAAACCTGGTATAACTTTCTTTCTTTTTCTTGCTTGCTTGCCCTATATGCTTCTTTATCCTCTTCTTCTTGTTGCCTAGCTTGATGCCTGAACCTTGAATACTTCTTTATCTTCTTCTTCTGGTTGTCTTGATGCCTGCCTTGTATGCTTGAATATTATTGTGCAGGATCTGTGTTGAATGCTTGCCCTGTGATGAGAATACTCTGAGGGCCTCTTTGTGTTGGTTTGGGAACTAGTTTGGGCTTATCAGTTGGTGCAGGTTTTTTGAGGCTTGGCAGGTTAAAGGTTTATGGCCTTTGTTTGCAGCTTATGTTGAAAACTGTTTGAGGTTATGGCTGTTTGAATACACTGGCTTATAGTTTTGATGGACTGGTTTGGCTTTAGGTTTGAAACTTATATTCAAAACTATTTTGGGCCATGATTTTGAATGTAGGTAAGGTTTTCTTGTTTGAAAGGCTAGGCTTCAGCTTGGCATGGCTTATGTTTAGTGTGAGGTTTGGATGGTGTTGAAAGGTTTGGACAGTTGGATCGTTGTTTTCAGTTTTTTCAGGTTATGGCCTATGTGTTTTAGGTTTTGGCTGACAATGATTTGGCTTACTGGTTTACTGGTTGTTGAGCTTGATGCAGGTTCCCCCCGCTTGACAGGTTATGGCTTGTATGTTTGAATGCTTAAGGCTTTTTTTTGTTGGACAGGTCTGGTTTTTTGCTCAAAAAACTAGACAATTTGTGGTTATGTGAACTCGTTTTAAGGCTTGCTGTCTTGGTCCTTTGTGCTTTTGGCGCCTATGGTTTTGAATGTTGCATGTTTGATATATTTTCTTGGTCAAACTGGTGGGCAGGTTTGCAAGGCTTGAGAATTTCACTCTTTGTGATCACCTCTGCTGCATATGTTTAGTCTCTTTTTGCATAGCTCTGATACATGCCTTTTTTAGCCTTCAGCTTGCTGTAACATAATCTGCTTTCCTCTCTCTTTCTCTCTCTTGACAAATTTTAAGCATTTAATATTGTTTACATTTGTCTTTTCTGAAAAAACAAATGGTTGGAAAGTGATGAAATGGAACTAGCTTGCTTGCATAGGTAGTTTTGTCTCTGTACTGCTTCCATATTTTCCTGCATCTTTGTGACAGTTTTTTGATGCTTTGGCATCTTGGGTATCTTTTGGGCAGCTGTGCACCTTTTGGCAACTTTTTGACAATTTGCTTTGACATTGGAACTCATTTTGCCTTTGGATTTATACTTGCATATGCTGTTTGTTTTGAACTATGCTGGTTTTGAATTATGCAGCATGCTTAAGAATTTTGAATTTGTGCAAAACTCATAACTTTGTGCATTCATGTTTCCTTGCAAGCATTCCATCCTTCTTTGTGAACCAGGAGAAATCCTGCGATTTGCAAATAGGGTAAAACTGATTTCGGCCATTTGTTTTTAATGATGAACCTTTTTTATCTGTCTGCTTTAACTATTTTTCTCTGCTTTGACTTTTTTCTTCTTTTCTTATTCTTTGCAGATAAAAATCAAAAGAGCATCAAGGGAGCATTGGATAGAAGATGAAGATTTAGAATTTTTAGGACATTGTTTTATTTCAATTTAAATTACTGTAACATTATTATTGTAAACATTTTTGTAAACAATAACAATTATACAAATAATTTAAAGATAAATAAAAGTCCTTTTATTGACCAATCAAATCTTTTTATTCCCTTTCAATTATTGTAATCATCATTATAATACTTTGTAAAATATTGTATTCAAATAATAATTGTAACGAATAATTGAAGATAAATAAAAAATCCAACTTGATCAATTAATTCTTCTTTCAGTTCAATGTTCATTTAATTATCTGAATTTCTTAAAATTAAAATAACTGGAAGTATCCAATTATTCTGACTTTAGAAAAATAATTAACGAACAATGTGGCCTTATCATTGAGTAATAAACCTGGCACTTCAAGTATCCGATGCACAGTTAATCAAACCAATATCCAGATATTTATCCTTTTACTGATCAAATCAGTCACTGTAGATTCTCAATTTAAGCGCCTCAACTTTTATCTCATCTCAAATCAAGTGCTTTAGCCTTTACTGATTAAACAACAATCTGCAATTTTCTTGATTCAAACGCCTCAATCCAAATTTCAGAGTAAACTGAAAAGAAACTGTAAAGATAATCTTTTCTGAGAAATACGCGCACAAAAACCCTAGTTCTTGATTAAAAGCCAAAGAAACGTTCGCCTGATCAAAACTTGAGCTAAAATCAACCAAACCCTAAGCCAAATGTTTGAACTGTTCCAGAGCCATGAAAATCAATGAAAACCCTAATTTTGTCTGACTGACGAGAAAAGTCTGTTTGACCGATTCTTGAGCCAGTCTGAAAAATCAGGAAAAGCCTGAAGCTGTGATTTCTTGTGGAAAGATACGAGGGAAAATTTTGGGGTACAACACTTATTATATGCATCCTAACGAAAATCCCTCTCTTGTTCTTGTTCAACCAGTTCTTGATACCAAGAACTACCAGATTTGGTCTAGATCGATGAAAGTGGCTCTTATCTCCAAGAACAAGATCAAGTTCGTTGATGGCACTCTTTCTCCTCTGCCTATCTCCGACTCTCTATACGAACCTTGGCTGCGATGCAACAATCTCGTCCTCTCATGGCTTCAACGCTCGATTTCTGAGGAAATTGCAAAATCCCTTCTCTGGTATGATCGTGCTTCTCTTGTATGGAAAAGTTTGGAAAATCGTTTTTCTCAGGGAGACATTTTTCGCATTGCTGACATTCAAGAAACTGTTGCTCGTCTTCAACAAGGAACTCTCGATATATATTCGTTCTTCACGAAATTGATGACGCTTTGGGAAGAAATCGAGAACTTCCGGCCAATTCGTAATTGTACTTGCGCTATACCGTGCTCCTGTGGTGCTGCTTCAGACTTACGCAAATTCAAAGAACAAGATAAAGTTATCAAGTTCTTGAAGGGCCTTGGTGACCAATACGCTCATGTTCGCTCGCAGATTATGTTGATGACCCCACTACCAACTCTTGATAATGTGTTTAATCTGGTTCTTCAACAAGAATGTCAATTCAACCTTCTTTCACCTTCTGCTTCTTCAATTGAGTCTCAATCGTCTGTGAATCACCTTTCTCAAGCACCTCCTCGTTCTTCTCACAACCCTGGTCGTGGTCGTGGCCGTGGTGGCTGTGGAAACCGACTCTGTACTCATTGCAACCGCACCAATCACACCATTGAGACTTGTTTCATGAAACATGGCTATCCCCCTGGATTTCAACAACGCAAGCCTACTACATCTGTGGGGAATTTTGTTGATTCTACAGTGAACTCGATTCAAGATGCTACTTCTCCTCAACTTGAGGCATTGTCTTCCTCTGCTTCCACATTAAACACCAGTCCAAGTGCTTTGTCTACGATTCAAGAGCAATACACTCAAATTCTGCAGCTCCTCCAACAGTCTAATTTACAATCTCCTTCACCTCCCTCGATTAATTCAGTTTATACTGCTAATTCTGTGTCCCATACCTCTCCTCATACTTCCTCTGGTAAGAATTCCTCAAATCTTCCTTGTCATAACTGGTGGATCATTGACACAGGTGCCACTGATCACATCACCCATATCTTTGCCAGTTTCCTTTCCACATACCACATTGCACCTAAATTTATGACAATGCCTAATGGTGACTCTGTCACTACAACTATTGCTGGTTCAATTTTACTATGTGATTCACTTGTCCTTCATAATGTTTATTACTTTCCTTCATTTCATGTCAATATTATCTCTGTCACCACTCTTTTTGACTCCACTTTATATGATGTGAAATTTTCCCCTAATTGCTGTCAAATTATGCAGTTGTCCCAATCCAAGATGACTGGATTTACAGCTAGGAGGATTGGCAAATTGTATGTTCTTGATGCCACCCACCTAAGGCCATCTCTCCCACATCTGGCTCTGTCAACACCTCCTTTTCTCCCCAATTAGACCCTGCTAAACACGATCCTGCTACTATTTGGCATCTTAGGCTTGGACACTTAAGTCCTTACATACACAAATGTATTTCCTCTCAATTTCCTTTTGTCACCTACAATGACAATCATAAGCCCTGTAATACTTGCCATTTGGCTAAGCAAAAACATTTGCCATTTACTCACAGTAATACTAAGTTTGTTTCCATCTTCGATTTACTTCATGTAGATATTTGGGGCCCTCTTTCCACACCTTCCATATGTGGCCACAAGTATTTTTTAACCCTCGTAGACGATTACAGCAGGTTTACTTGGACAATTTTTATGGCCAACAAAAGTGAAACCAGAAACCATTTAATTCACTTCATATCTTTTATCGAAACTCAATTTAACAAGAAACTCAAGTGCATTCATAGTGATAATGGTCCTGAGTTTCTCATGACCACTTTCTACCTTTCTAAAGGAATCATTCATCAAAGGTCTTGTGTGGAAACGCCTCAACAGAACGGTATCGTGGAAAGAAAACATCAGCACATTTTGAATGTTGCTCGTGCCCTCTCTTTCCACTCTCACCTCCCTCACAACCTTTGGCACCTTTCCATACAACAGGCCATTCATATTATAAACCGTCTTCCCACTCCTCTTTTAAACAACCACTCTCCCTACCAAAAACTCCATTCTACTCCTCCCAGCCTTAACCATATGAGAGTCTTTGGTTGTCTTGCCTATTCTTCGACCTTGCTTAACCATCGCACTAAATTCGAACCAAGAGCGAGGAAATCTATTTTTCTTGGCTACAGGGAAGGCACAAAGGGCTACCTTCTCTATGATCCTATCACACATGAATTTTACATTTCAAGGAATGTATTCTTTTATGAAACTGTGTTCCCTTTTGCATCCATCCCACCTGCACCTAATCCTATAATTCCTACTCCTGACCCTCCTCCCCTTGATTCACCTGATATTTTCACCAACATTCCACCCATCTCACCTCCACCATCAAATGAACCTTCCTCTCCTACCTCTCTCCCCCAGCCAGATTCTCCCACTAACCTCTCTTCTTCCTCAAATGACACTAACAACTCCCCTTGCCCCTCCCCTCCTGTGCCAACCAGAAAATCCAATCGAAATATTAAACCTCCAGCTTATCTATCTGATTATCACTGCAATTTGCTATCCCCCATGCTGCCAGCATCTAACTCAGGTTCCTCTAACTACCCTCTCTCTTTTGTATTATCTTATAGCCAATGTAGTCCTGATCACAAATTATTTTGTATGTCCATAAGCTCTTTCACAGAACCCAAAACCTATAAACAAGCTTGCAAGTTTGATTGTTGGAACAATGCTATGAAATCTGAGTTAGATGCTCTTGAATCTACAAATACTTGGTCTGTTGTTGATTTGCTTGCAGACAAACAATCGATTGGTTGCAAATGGGTCTACAAAATCAAGCATCATGCTGATGGATCCATCGAACGATACAAGGCCCGTTTGGTAGCAAAAGGATATACTCAGCTGGAGGGTGTGGATTATTTCGACACTTTCTCACCTGTTGCGAAGCTTACTTCTATTCGAACCCTTCTCTCAGTGGCTGCCATTAAGAATTGGCACTTGGAACAACTCGACGTCAACAATGCCTTCCTTCATGGCGATCTACATGAGGAAGTGTATATGGATCTGCCTCCTGGATTCCTGCCCCCTGCTTCTTCGACCAACAAAGTTTGCACTTCTTCGACCAACGAAGTTTGCACTTCCTCGACCAACGAAGTTTGCACTTCTTCGACCAGCAAAGTTTGCACTTCTTCGACCAACGAAGTTTGCACTTCTTCGACCAACAAAGTTTGCAAACTGCATAAGTCATTATATGGCCTGAAGCAGGCTAGCAGACAGTGGTTTTCGAAATTGTCCATTGCCCTTATCTCTCTTGGCTACTCATATTCTTCTGCTGATCATTCTTTTTTCACAAAATCACATGACTCTTCTTTTACTGCCTTATTAGCCTATGTTGATGATATTGTCTTAGCCGGTAATGATTTGCAGGAAATCCAATATGTCAAATGCTTCCTTGATTTCACTTTCAAAATCAAGGACCTTGGTAGGCTAAAATATTTTCTTTGTCTAGAAGTTGCCAGATCAACTCACGACATTTTTCTCAATCAGAGAAAGTACGCTTTGGAATTACTCGAAGACAGTGGCTTATTGGCTACTAAACCTTGCTCTACTCCCTTCGATTCCTCCTTGAAGCTTCATGATGATAACTCACCACCTTTCGAAGACGTCACAGCTTATCGAAGGCTTGTTGGAAAACTTCTATATCTGACTACCACCAGACCTGACCTTGCATTCATCGTTCAACAGCTCAGCCAATTCATCTCACATCCTATGCAAGTTCATCATTCTGCAACAATTTGAGTCCTCAAGTATCTCAAAGGTGCTCCTGTCAAGGGTTTGTTCTATTCATCTTCCTCTCCACTCAAACTCTCTGGCTTCGCAGACTCAGATTGGGCAAGTTGCCCTGCTACCCGCAGATCCGTAACTGGATATTGTGTGTTCCTTGGCAATTCCCTCATATCCTGGAAATCCAAAAAGCAGTCTACAGTATCCAAATCAAGTTCAGAAGCGGAATACAGGGCCTTGGCAAGCTTGACTTGTGAATTGCAATGGCTGCAGTATTTGTTCAAGGATCTCCACATCTCCTTTGATCAACCTAGCTCAGTCTATTGTGACAACAAAAGTGCTATCTACCTTGCTCACAACCCTACCTTCCATGAACGGACAAAACATATCGAAATTGACTGCCACGTCATTCGTGAGAAAATCCAAACTGGTCTCATCCACCTTTTACCAGTTTCTTCTGCTGCTCAATTGGCAAATGTTCTCACCAAGCCTTTGGCAGCTCCCTCTTTCGATTCTCTTATTTTCAAGCTTGGTCTATTAGACATCCATAGTCAAGCTTGTGGGAGGCTATTACATGATGCAAATAATTCAGTTTAGTTAACTTTAGTGATTTGTTACTTAACAGTATATATAGTACTGTCTTGTACATTCCAAAAGAAAAATAATACAATGAGCTTATTCCAAAATTAACAATAGGATTACAGCGACTGCGGATACATTTGATCAATCTGCGCTTATATTAAGCATCCTGAGGAACAGGCCTGGAGATGAAACTCGGGAAACTTTGTGTACACCTCAATTTCCCAGTGCTCATGTAAATTGTACATCTAAATTTCCAAGTGCTCATGTAAAGGTAGGACAAGTTGAACGATTCTCTAATTTCTTAAAGTTAATATCAAATCTGGTCCCCTCATTTATAAGTTGTTATCGTGTTCAGGAAAAAATGGCCAAAAAAACCTTTATCTTGCCCATTTGTACTATAAGCGCACAATATGCTGATTGATCCTCATTACCACCAGAGTTTAATTGACAAAAGAATCATGGAATATCTGCTGCCCTATCTTTTCGAAGAGACTATTTGTGCCAGCAGAGAACCATATTTTTTCTCTGTTGTATAGCTTAATTTTACACTGTTCTCTACCCTTTTAATGTATGATTTATTTTGCTGTGGAATTTGGCAAGGTAATGTTAATTATTGTATCCACTATTTAGAAGTTTATATATATAACATGTACTTTGGATCGTTTCTCAGGTAGCATCTACACTCGACCATGTATTAAAGGACTTTTTGAAGAGGAATGCTCTTGATGGAATAAAATACGATCTTTGGCTATTATACATTGAAATACTTCTGTGTCTAAACCAGGATAGTTTTCCAATTTTTGTTGGGCTCTTAAGAGTAGATTGAAAATCATTACAACAAATATTGGAAGACAATTCTTTGGCTCTTAAGGACAGAAAGAAGAATGATGATATTGTACTTTAGTGACTATATCAATTCTTTCCCTTCTAAAGAAAGAAATAATTTTAATTACTATTATTTTCTCACACTAAGAAATTGTTCCAATTCTCATCAATTAAAATTCTTTTATTTCACATAAAATATTTTTTTTTCTCTAAGTTGCATGACTAACTTATTTCTTGAAAGAGAAAATTTATATTCTTCCAATAATTAGTATTAAAATAAATAATTATTTATTATTCTCTATTAATAGTCTTTTTCAAATATGGAATTTGATGATATTTTGAATGTGTGTTTTATGATTGTTTTTTTACTGAGTGTGTTTTGGACTTGGCCGACACTTGAGAAGCACTTGAGAGTGTCAGGTATTGATTTACTAACTAATATTCTCATACTTGCTAGCACTTACTTTAAACCTCATTTTGGTATCAGAATGTTTTGCATAAGGTACGATTAGATTGTTTTTATTTTGAATTGATTTTTTTTATTATGAATTTATGAATATGATGTGAACTTATGAATTTTAGTTATGATTTTTTACTTATTTCTTTTATATATAATTATTTTTGCGATCTATATAAAATTATGCATATATATAAATAAATATATTTTTAATCAATAGTAAAATCTTATAATGGTTCATTTGCTTAACAAAGGTCCTCTTTGATGATATCTTATGATTAATAGTGTCACGTGTATGTCAGGTTTTGGCTAAAAGTTAATTTTAAACATTTCTTTAATCATATCTTTTTAAATTAGGATAATTTAAAAAAATAATGATATTACGTTTAAATGAAAAAAATTCAATTTGTCAACGGTTATCAATGTATTAAATCATTATGATTGAATTAGAAACTAAATTTTATTATGATTTATAATTATATAATAAATTAAATTTCACACATTATACATTTTTTTTTATACAAATCAATCACCATAGACTTTATTACTAAAATAAATATTTTAGTTATTTACTAAAAAAAATTGTATTATAATCACTAAAATATTTTATTATTTAATTATTCATATAATCATTATTATTTTTTATTAAGTAACTCATTAAATTGAAATATTTAATTTATTATTTTCAATGTGATTTTATTAATGTGCTTTAAATAGATGATAATGAAATATTAAAAAGTTAATAACCATTTTGCAATATCGTTATTATCCATTAATACGATCATTCTCATTATTTCTATTCTAATTAAAATCAACTAAATTTTGTAATTATTTAAATTTTTAGAAAAAAAATTAATAAAAATATGAAACCAACTAAAATAAAAATTATTATTTATTTAAATAAATAAATAATAAATATCTCACAATTATTTTATTCTCTAACTATGTTTGATTTTTTTAATTAAAATTATATTTTTTTTAACTTATAAAATTACTAAAACAAAATAAAATCTTTTCAAATTATCTTTATAATGGTAATCATGATAAACCAAAATGATAAGTGATATTCATGAAAAAATATCTTAAATGGTATTTAAGAAAAAATAATGATAATGAGAAAAAATTTATTGATATAGAAATAATAATTAAAAAGAATAATAATTAAAAATAAATTTTATGAATTTATTTAAAAAGTAGCATGGATGGAAGAAAAAAAACATATCATATATAATATCATGATATGATATAAGAAAAAAGAAAATACTTAACTTTTTCTAATTTAATATGACTTTTTTTTAAATATAATAAATAAAAACAAATATTATTTAATATTAAACTTGATTTATCTTTAATGTTAAAAATTTTATTTATTTTAAATATGATTTTATTTTTAGTATTCAAAATTTACGTGGTTATTGTTATTAAATTTATTTAAAATTTTCTTTTTAAAATTTTAATAGTATATTAACTATGATTAAAACTACTATTAAAATATAATAAATTATATTAAAATTTCAATTTATCAAAAAAATGTTAGTGTTTTTTTATGATAAAACGTTACTATTTATACTAAAAAAATATTATAAATATTTGTGTATGATAAAAGAACACGAGACAATTATGGTAGAAAAATATATAAATTTGTTATGAAAAAGATAAATTTATCAAGATAAATTTATCATTTTTTTTATATTTTTACAATTATGTATTATCATTTTATTTAATTAATACACATAACATACAGTTTTATCACCGCATCAAAAATAAGTTTTGTATTTTTATAAAAATGTAGAAAATAATATACATTAAACGTAGAAATTTATAAGCATTTGACAGAAGCTGTCATACATTTTAGATTTGAAAAAATTGACTAATATCTAAAATATGTCTAATATCTAAAATATGTCTAATATCAATTCTAACAAAATTTACGTTTGACAACTAATTATTATATTTAATGACATTTCTCATTTCTCAAGGTATTTAAAATTTGCAACAATTCATTGCAATTTGGAGTATACCTAGGGTTGGATATTGAGTCTGTTTGGGTTGGGGTTGGGCTCGGGTCCAATATATCAAATCGAGCAAAATCATGAGTGAATTTGTTAGATCCAATTTCGATTGAGTTTTTAATCATTTGATTGAGTTCGGTTTAATCGATTAAAACGAATTGATTTATTCGGTTAAGTCCATCTTTCAATTTTTTTTGTTTAATATTAATTCACTATATAATTCATTTTTGACTAAATTGTAGAATATTTTTAACAAAATTTGAGTTCTTTTTATTTCTCATTTTATTTTATTCATCGTAATGAAGGTATTTGCAGACATAGATCTACGGGTAGATGTAAATGTTTCGCAGATATAGATCCACAGATAGATGTAAGCGTATCTATGAGATAACAATCATAGACTGTTCATTTTAATATTCATCTTTTAAATCCTCCTCTTGTACTTATTTTATATAATTGAAGTTAGAGAATCGATTGTACGATTTATTATAAGTACATATCAATGTCTAAGGGTTGGTGCATATTATTAGCCTATATTTGTAATTATGTAAATGTTAACCAATTGAAGTATAGATTCAAACTTTAGAAATGAATGGTTAATATATGTGTAATGTAAATTCAGACGAGTAGCCGTGCGATAGCACAAGTTTCTTATAACACAAGATATAATTTGATATGTGTTTTTATTCAGTTATGTTGATACAATTATTTTTATAAATGATAAAACTTTATTGTTCATACAATTATATTTTTAAAAGGGAGTAAATTACAAATATTTTTATAATGAATGAAACTCTACTGTTCGTACAATTGTATTTTTAAAAGGGAGTAAGTTACAAATATTTTTATAAACGTGAAAAGTATATTGTTGATACAATTTTTTTTATAATTGAGAATAACTTAAAAATATTTTTATAAACAAGACAAATCTATTATTGATACAATTATTTTTATAAACGGAAACAAGTCACAAATATTATATCTATTATCAATCTATTAAAAGTAAAGTACCTGGAAATTCCAAGTCTAACCTTTTGATTAGATGTTATAACTTTTCTTATTCCAAGGGTATATTTGTAACTTTCTGAAATACTTGCACCATATTGATTTGACAATAAATATGGCTGATGTGTCACACTATGGTTTTTTCTGCCACTTTTTTTTTTAATTATTTCTAACTAACAACAATTATGCTATTTTGTTTATATTTACACGTTATAATCACACCTAATTATGTGTTACATACCACTTCCCAAAACCCTCATCCAAACCAAAGGTCATTCAATTTGAAATTTAAATTAAAACACTCATATTATAGCTGCTACGTACACTGGGTTTTGAAATTCTAATTATTCCACTAAACCCTAATCACGTTTTTTGTTGCAAGATTTAAATTGGCAGCACAAGATGAACAACCATCATAAATAAATGTTGAGTTCTTGAAACGGTAAATCTATACAACTAAAGAAATAGTTTTTCCCAAGATGCAACAAATAACTCATTCACCCAACTCTATTAAAACACAAATCAGAAAACCTAATTTCATCTTCTTCCTGCGCCGCTCCATCTATTTTCATTCTTCTCTCTTTGTTGCTACCAATTTCGTTTCGTTGTAATCTCAACCATCTAATATTCTCATCCTAACCTGTTAATTTATTTGTTTCAGACGTTCAAGCGTAAGAATGGTGGTCGCAACCAAGACCTCTGAATCTCAACAACATCAATAATCAACAACACCAGTTATAGATCTATAAAAGAATTTCCTTCAAATGCAATTTTTAACGTTAATTTGATTCATACATATGTAAGTGACGAAGGTGGGTGATTGAAACATGTGATTGAAAGTTGAAACTGAAATGTAGTTTGGAATATCATATTTTATGTTGTATTCTTTTCGTTTTCAGGGTTGTCTTACTATTTCTCCTTTTCCAAAAAAAAAAAAGTTTAACTTGACACCTAAAATGGGATATCTTTATCTTTAGGTTTGAGAGTTGCAGAAGGGGATTTTTGAGCTTGCATGTGACGAACAACACAACCATGATATTGTTTATTTTTTGCTGTTAGGTATGTTTTTTTTATTCAGATTTTATTTCTCAATTTTTTTAATTTTTTTAATTAAAATATGAGGTTGAGTTTTGGCTTTTTTTATTTGTTTAGTCTTGGTGAATACAAAGCTCACACATTTATTTTGAATCGAAATTATAATTCTCATTTATCGTGAAATTTGAATAAATTTTTTATTTTATATTGGTATTTTTTTATTTTTAATTGCTATAATTTTAGAAATAAATATTACAATTTTTAATAAAATATTTACGATTTATTTTTTTAAAGTACGACTAATTAATATATTTTTATACAATATTAAAAACAAATATTACAATTTTTTAATCAAATATTGGAGTACCATTTAATTCGATAATTTACCAATATATCTTTTGAATGAAGACATTATTATCATTTATTTTTATTATACTTATATAGAAATTATTGGTGACATAAATATATTTAATTTTTATATAAGATTTGATTCCATAAAATATTATGATCAATAAAATTTGAATTCTCTTTTAATATTATAGGTTTGATACTGTTTCATATTGTAGGAATATTATATACATTAGAATATATAAAGATATGAAAAAAATTAAATCAAAACTTTACAAATATATCTTTTGAATGGA
This sequence comes from Vicia faba, assembly GCA_948472305.1. Taxonomy (NCBI): domain Eukaryota; kingdom Viridiplantae; phylum Streptophyta; class Magnoliopsida; order Fabales; family Fabaceae; genus Vicia; species Vicia faba. The sequence continues at coordinate 439,053,042 of OX451739.1, read as the reverse complement.
GGTATTAATATTATTTATTTTTATTATATATAGAAAATATTTTGAATGGTCACATTAATACATTTTATTTTTATGCATGATTTGATTTCAAAAATTTATGATCAATAAATTTTGAATGGAATTATAATTTAACCAATAAAATTTTCTACCGACTTCTAAATATATTTGTGTATATTTTTTGAAAGGTTACAATTATATTCTTGAAAAAAATAACGTAGTTTAAAGGATGTATTGTTAACTATAAATATATTGTTAATAAAATTAACAAAAAAAGTATATTATAAATATATAAAAGATAAAGTAAATAAGAACTCTAATGTTTATCTTAAATATTTAATTTATCATTCTATAAATGTAAGAATAAATATTATTTTGTAATTATTTAGATCCTTATTTGACCTAAAATAAATTATTTCAATTTCTATAAAAAGGTTAATAAAACAAAATCAATTGAGATTTGATAATTTTTTTAAGGTTATGAAATAACTAAAATATATCATAATCTTTTCAAATTAACTTTATAATTGTAATCATGATAAAAAATATTAAATGGTAATCATGAAAATTTAATGATTTTTTCTGACCATTGCTTTTCTTTTCAATTCAAGATTAATTGGCAGAATGGTTAGAATCTGGAAAGTTATATTTTCTTATTGGTACTTGATTGTCCATAATTATAACATTTTTAATTAAATTTTGAAATAACACTTAACACTATTTAACGCTATTATTATTATTAATTATTATTATTAATAATTAAAATGGTTCACAAAAATAATCACCTGGTATTCTGTTGACTTCAGTATTTTACTTCAAAATCTTGGAACCGTGAATGTTGTATTATCAATTATATTTATTATCATATAACCAAAAACTTTATTCATTTTATTTATTCATTTTATGTCTACAATCATTTTATGTGGTTAACAAAAAAAAATTGAATGACAACCATACAATCAAAGTGATTTTCTACCCATTCATTTTTGCAAGTTGCAGCAATGACAAGACGTAAAAGGAAGCAGATTCTTAAAGATAAAAGATTGAAAAAAAAAAGAAGAACTGATGAAAATACAATCAATCCCATTGAAAACTATCAAAGGTATTATGTTCCAACCATGGTTAATATCAGAATACCACTATCTGATTTAACTTCATCAATCTTTAATGAAAGAAATATGAGTTCACCTTCACCAGCATCTGCATCAAGCAACTCAAGTACAATGAAGAGTTTCAATATTGTTTCTACAAATCAACTGGCTGCTTCAGCACGACAGCGGAGGAAAAGTATTATGGAAGGTAAGATACCCCAATCTTACAAACTTCATAACAACCTTAGCAACACTATGCTGTTACCATATTCATTTGACATTTAATTTTGCTGACATGTCAATCTATCATAATTTTACACTATTTTTTATTTATTTAATTTATTAATTTATTTTATTTATATTTAAATTCCAATGTTTTTTTTTACAGAATTTGAATTCTAATGTTTGACTCACGGTTAATGAGGAATGAAATGGAATGGCCAAATTAGATCTATTATAATTAAATGGAATATTATTCATTGCATGATTTAAAAATACCCACTATTTATCATTACACTACAAGATTAAATGTATATTATTGGAATTAGAATGGATTATTTTGATATTCCAAGATATCACAACTTCCCATGTATTCTAAACCCTATATATAGCCATTCTAAACCCTTACTCTTTCACTCTTCAATCTTCTTCATTCTCCATTATTTTCAAAAGGTTACGTATTATTTTCCAATTCTTCTTCATTCCCATATTTTGATTCTCCGTGTCAATTTTAATACAGATTTTGTAACAGGTCTAAATAGTAACATCAATGACTACATTTTAATATATATATATATATATATATATATATATATATATATATATATATATATATATATATATATATATATATATATATATATATATATATATATAATTTAAATAACGTAAATTTATTCTATTATTATACACATTTCTTTAAAATAATTTATTCTCTATATCAAATATAATGAATTTGTATTTTTCATTATCTATCAAATATATAAATTGATACTTTCCTTTTATTTTAAAATGTGGTATTTAATGTCATTCACTATTTATACTTTCATGTTACATTATCTAAAACCATGAAAAAATATTTAAAAAATATTAACTTTTTTTCCATAAAAAATATTTACGTATTTCCATTATTTTACTTTTCTATTAATTGACAACATAAAAAGAGTTATATATAAACAATGCATTCAAAATATTAAAATAGATTAATAGTATAATTAAATAGTTATATAGATAATATTTTTTTAAAGATATTAGTAAAGTAATTCATGTAATGTGCAAATTTTACTTATAAGCAGGTGTTAAAAAGAAAAATAAATAGATGAAAATACATCTTAAGGTAAATTAGAGATAAACAATTAATGTTAACAATATTACTTCTCTAAGCTTAAAGTTGTAAGTGATTGATTTTATACTTTTTCAAAAGTAAAGAAAATTTTATGTGATTATTTTTTAGTAAAGAATGGATTATATTATTCATTATAATATAACATGTATGACTCCAAAGAGTCATATTTAATATGTATGAGTTTTTAGTGATTAGTATCTAACACACAAAATATATGAAAAATTAAAGAGAATTAATATAATTTTTTATGATATATTTCTAAACATATAGTTGTTGGTGTTTATGGGGATCAATTGACATGCATCACTCTAAAAGTCATATTTAATATATGAGAATTAAGGAAATTATATTTTTAATAGTTTATCTAATATTAAAGAATATAATTTTAAATACAAACTTGATAACAGATATGTAGTTCCTTACAATCCATATTTGTTGAAGAAATTCCAAGCACACATCAATATGGAGTGGTGTAATCAAAGTACAAACTTGATAATAGATATGTTAGTTTTTTTGGAAAATAACAGAATTTAACAGCATGGCACTTTAGTTGGTTTTGGTTACTAGTTGTACTATTCTCTCGTGTGTATATATACATTGTTGTAATCCCAATTCAATGTTAATGCCACTTTTGATTCACCAATATTACTCTCTACCCCAATTCTCTCTCTCTCTCTCTCATTTCATCTTTATCGAGTTTCTTTTCACCATTGTTACTACCTTCAAAGCTCTAGTTTTATGTTTTATGTTGTTTTAACATTTGGTATCAAGAGCTCCGGTTATTGATCCTAATCCGCTGCAACAATGGCTACCGTTTCCAATGATCGAATTCCCACCAATCTCCCAATTCTTGATTCGAAGAACTACGACAAATGGGCGAAACAAATGAAGGTTTTGTTTGGTTATCAAGAGGTGCTTGAGATCGTCATCAATGGAGTTACACCGTTAGGGGCAGATGCTACCGATGCTCGTAGGGCTACACACAAGGAAGAAAAGAAAAAGGATTACAAAGCCCTATTCTTGATTCACTCTTGTGTTGATAACAACAATTTCGAGAAGGTTGGTGATTGTGAATCCGCGAAGCAAGCATGGGAAATCTTGGAGAAAGCGTATGCCGGTGCCGTCAAAGCGAAGGTGGTAAGGTTACAAACTTACAAACGTCAATTCGAGTTAACGCAAATGGAGGACAAAGAAACGATCAACAATTACATAACGCGCATTACCCGGTTAGTCAACCAAATCAAGTCATGTGGCGAAACGATCCTTGAGCAGAATGTTGTATCGAAAGTGTTGCGTTCGTTAACATCACGTTTCGATAACATTGTTGTGGCTATTGAGGAGTCAAAGGATCTAACAACTTTGAGCAAAGATGAGTTGCAAAGTTCGTTAGAGGCGCATGAACAAAGGATGGATGAGAGAAGTGCCGACAAAGCCAAAGCGGAGATCGCTTTGCAAGCGCGTTTACATGAGAAGAACAATAGATTGAAAGGGAAGTGGACTTCTAAAAATAAGAAGAATTTTGGTGGAAAATATCCACAAAATTCAAAGGGTGAAGGAAGCTCCAAAGATGGTAATCAAAGCGCCCACAAACTGTTTGACAAAAGTTCTGTGAAGTGTTATAATTGTCAAAAGCTTGGACATTTTGCGAAAGAATGTCGCTTAAAACGTAAGGAAAAGGATGCGGATGAGGCTAAGGTTGCTAGGGAAGAGGTAGATGATGAAGATACCCTTCTTGTGATGATTATGGAAGAGAATTATGGCATTGTTGATGTTCCGGACAGCAGCTATTGTGGTGATAGTCTGCTGGACAGCAGCTGTACAGTTTCGGAAAGTGGTGGAAAAATGCATTCGGATCGAAATGCATTACTTACTATGCGTGATGAAGTTCAAAGTAAAGATGAGTGGTACTTGGATTCCGGTTGTTCAACACATATGACGGGTCGAAAGGATTGGTTTGTGCAAATCAATCAAGCGGCAAAGAGTAAAGTCAAGTTTGCCGACGACACCACTTTAAGAGTCGAAGGGGTAGGAGATGTTTTGATCGGAAGAAAGAATGGTAGACACTCTAGGATCAAAGATGTCTTGTACATACCGGGAATTAAGTGCAATCTTTTAAGCATTGGCCAATTACTTGAAAGAGGGTACTTAATTCGGTTGGAGAACAAGATGTTACGCGTTTTAGATTCAAACGGTGTGTTGATTCTAAAAGCGCCGATGGCTGCCAATAGAACTTTTAAGGTTGAGTTAAAGGTTATGGAACATCGTTGTTTAGCTACCGCGGCAAGTAGAGATGAGTGGTTATGGCATTACCGTCTTGGTCACCTAAACTTTAGGGATCTTAAAATGTTGCAACAAAGTGAAATCGTAACGGGGCTGCCACATATTAGTGTTCCGACAGAATTATGTGAGGAATGTGTGAAGAGTAAGCAACACAAGAATGTGTTTAGCAAGGATGCGGGTCGAAGAACCAAAGGCTTACTTGAGGTGGTGTATTCCGATGTTTGTGGAGCGATGCAAGTAGAGACTTATGGCGGCAATCAATATTTTGTTACGTTCATTGACGATTTTAGTAGGAAGCTTTGGACATATCTTATCAAGAGAAAGGATGAGGTGTTTGGAGTGTTCAAGAGTTTCAAATCCATGGTGGAGCGTCAAAGCGGTCGGAAGCTCAAAATTCTCAAAACGGATGGTGGAGGTGAATATACCTCTAGTGAGTTTGGGAAGTTTTGTGATCTTAAGGGTATTGTGCGTGAGGTGGTGCCTCCATATACGCCTCAACAAAACGGAGCAACCGAGAGGAAAAATCGTACAATAATGAACATGGTGCGTAGTATGCTTTGTGGGAAGAAGTTACCTAAAGAATTGTGGGGTGAGGCCGTGTCTACAGCCACCTACTTGTTGAATAGGTGTCCTACTAAGAAGCTGGAGAAAATTACACCAGAAGAGGTTTGGAGTGGTTTCAAACCGAGTGTGAATCATTTGCGCATTTTTGGATCGATTGCATATCGTCATGTACCGAATCAACTTAGAAAGAAATTGGATGATAAAGGTGAGAAATTGATATTTGTTGGATATCACTCTACGGGAGGTTACAAGCTATTTGATGAGAGGAATCGGAAAATCGTGATAACCCGGGATGTGCAGTTTGATGAAATAAAAACTGCTAAAACAGTAGGTGAACAGCAGCAACAGTTTGTTGCTAATCGATTACATCCTGCTGAACAGCAGCAGTTTGTTGATTTGTTTGATCCGGAGAATTCCGATGCCGCTGTACCTGCACCTATAGTAGCGGAAAATGATGTTGTGAATAATGGTAGACCAGTGAGGCAAAGAGCCTTGCCTCATAGACTCCGAGATTGCGAAAGGTTCCAAGATAACGAAGTGAATAATGATGGTGATTTTGTTCATTTCGCGCTTATGGCCGAATCTGAACCGGTAAATGAGGAGGAAGCCTTAAGTGATCCTAAATGGATATGTGCAATGAAAGAGGAGCTGGAATCTATTGAGAAAAATGGTACTTGGGAGTTGGTCGATTTACCACTTGGAAAGAAACCGATAGGTGTGCGATGGGTCTATAAAGTTAAAGCAAATCCTAAAGGTGAAGTAATCAAGCACAAAGCTCGATTAGTGGCGAAAGGGTTCTTGCAACGTGAAGGCATAGACTACGAGGAGGTATTCGCACCGGTGGCTAGATTGGAGACTATTCGTTTGGTTGTTGGAATTGCGCATAGTAACAATTGGGTGATTTACCAAATGGATGTGAAATCTGCGTTTTTGAATGGTCCTCTTGATGAGGAGGTTTATGTGGGGCAGCCACCCGGTTTCGTGATCAAAAATCAAGAGAGGAAGTACTACAAGCTACACAAGGCGTTGTATGGTTTGAAACAAGCTCCGAGAGCTTGGAACAAATGTATAGACGGCTTTCTTATTGACATTGGTTTCAAACGGTGTGTATCCGAACATGGTGTCTATGTGAGATCGAATACTATTGATGGTGTTATTATACTTTGCTTGTATGTTGATGATCTCTTGATTACGGGCAGCAATAACAAGAGTATTTCAAGGTTCAAAGTGGAGCTCATGAGTGAGTTTGAGATGACAGACCTTGGTGTCATGAGTTACTTTCTTGGCGTAGAGTTTCACAAGTCAAAAGTGGGGCTGCTTATGCATCAAAGGAGGTATGCTCTAGATATCTTGAAAAAGTGTGAGATGGAGCATTGTAATGCTTCTATTACACCCTGTGAGGCTAGAGTACAGCTGTCCAAAAGTGATAATGAGGATGATGTGGATCCAACACTTTACCGGAGTTTGATTGGGTCGTTACGGTACTTGTGTAATACTCGACCGGATTTGGCTTTTAGTGTCGGTATTGCGAGTAGATTCATGGAGAGACCTAAGGTGTCTCACTTGGCGGCGGTCAAGAGAATCCTTAGATATGTGAAAGGTACTCTTGGTTGTGGTATTTTGTTTCCCACATCGGATATGGGTCGCAAATGTACTTTATTTGGCTACACCGATTCTAATTGGTGCGGAGATAAAGATGATCGGAAATCTACGGCGGGTTACATCTTTATGTTCGGTAGTACACCAATCTCATGGTGTTCGAAGAAGGAACCGGTTGTAGCACTCTCTTCTTGTGAGGCCGAGTACATTGCGGCATCATTGAGTGCTTGCCAAGCTATGTGGTTAGTGAATCTTATGAAGGAATTGGGATGTGGTGATGATGATGCCACCACACTGTTTGTGGATAATGTTTCCGCGATAAATCTTGCGAAGAATCCGATTGCACACGGAAGAAGCAAGCATATTGAGATGTGGTTTCATTACTTGAGAGAATTGGTTGGTGATGGAAAGCTTAGATTGAGCTATTGCCGAAGTGAGGACCAAGTTGCGGATTTGTTGACCAAGGGTGTGACAAATGAAGTGTTCAAGAGACTGTTGAAGAGCTTGAGCATGTGTTGGCTCCTAAATTTGACACCCTTGTTTCATTAATGTCAGCCATTAAAGCTGAAGGGTGTTTTCGACCAGCTAGGTCCGTCGAAATGCCCATCGAAAGATGGCAAGGTACTTAGAAGATTTCTTCCAAGGAAGAAGTTGGTTGCCTTCGACGTCGAAGGTATTTCTCGTCGAAGATTCTTCTCGACGAAGGTGTTCAATGGTTCAGGGTGGAACAGTTTGAAATTCAAGTGTTTGGAGGGAAAACGGTTTCCAGCGGTTACCAAGTACAACGTGCAAAGATCTGGAGCGTCGAACGTTGAGAACGTGCCAAGTGGAATCATCTCGAAGCAGTGTAACTGCCCGACGGTTACTTGGGATGTTTTAGTATAAATAGTAGTAGTCATGTAGTTTCTCGCGTGTGTTCACAATTATATACAAAGTCACTCATATAGATTCGAGTACCCAGCGTGTGAGAAAGAATTGTTGAGAAATGTATGTGTGAAACACCAACTTTATTAATCAAAGTCATTTACTTTTCCAGAAATTTACCTGCTTTCTTCTCTACTTTCCTGTCGAACCCTTTCATTTAAAGCCTTATTTATTTTACCAAGTCCTTTCTTCATGCAATTTACTTAAAGCCTCTTTATTTTATTGTCACTTAACCAATATCCAATTTAATCAAAACTTCAAAATCAACCTATGTCCTAGGATCAATCTGATCGATCCTGCAAGTAACCAAATAAGTAACCATTTGGAGGATCAGCGGTTGTTTACCAATAACCAAGGTAAACAGCATGATGAACTTGGAGCAACTAAAGTGAGGTGGTGTGTTGTGAGCTGTTAAAAATCTGTTACAGCTGTTAGTTTTTTGGAAAATAACATAATTTAACAGCATGGCACTTTAGTTGGTTTTGGTTACTAGTTGTACTATTCTCTCGTGTGTATATATACATTGTTGTAATCCCAATTCAATGTTAATGCCACTTTTGATTCACCAATATTACTCTCTACCCCAATTCTCTCTCTCTCTCTCTCTCATTTCATCTTTATCGAGTTTCTTTTCACCATTGTTACTACCTTCAAAGCTCTAGTTTTATGTTTTATGTTGTTTTAACACTTCAGTTAAATACTTATTTAAGTATATTAACAAGGGGTATGATAGAATTACTGGTGCTGTTGTCCAAACTGACGGTGATGGATCTCCTTCGGTCAGAATGGTTGACGAAATCAAGCAATATCTTGATTGCAGATATATCTCACCAAGTGAGGCATGTTGGAGACTTTTTTCATTTCCTATTCATGGTAGATCACCTGCAGTTGAAAGGTTGTTCTTTCATCTTAAAGGAGACAACTCTGTTTATTATACCGATTATGAATTGATAGATGAGGTGCTTGACAAACCAACTGTGAAAGAATCTATGTTTACGGCATGGATGGAAGCAAACAAAGCATACCCAGAGGCAAAGAATTTGACGTACTCACAATTTCTTTCCAAATTTGTTTATGATAAAAGATACCGTCGATGGAGACCGCGTAAAAGAGGAAATACAATTGGCAGACTTATTTGGGTCCCTCCAAGTACGGGTGAGTTATATTTCTTGAGAATGATGCTAACAGTCGTCAAAGGTCCAACTTGCTATGAGGATATAAAATTTGTGGGTGGAAAAGTTCAGGATTCTTTTAGGGATGCATGCTTCGAAATGGGCTTTCTTAACGATGACAAGGAATACGTTGCAGCCATCGACGAAGCAAAGAATTGGGGTTCTGGGCTATTCTTGCTTCAACCATTGAAGTTGTGGACAAAATCAATCATTATGTATTAGACTTGATACCAGGTACATGTGTTTTATATTTACTGTATTATTACATTCATAATATATATATATATATATATATATATATATATATATATATATATATATATATATATATATATATATATATATATATATATATATATATATATATATATATATATATATATATATATATATATATATATTTAAGAACATAGTTTTACTAATTTATTTATGTTTTGCTTTTAAACTTTTTTTTAGGAGAAGAGAAAGAGTATTTGAGTTTTGATTCCATTGATAGAACAAATTCAAGTTATACTGAAGCATATGAAGTTCTAACTCCTGAATTTCTCAGTAAACTAAGAACGTCAGGGCTTCCCAATCATAGGATCAAATTGAAGGTTGGTACACCTATTATGCTAATGAGAAATTTGGACCAAGCCGATGGGTTGTGCAACGGAACAAGATTAATTGTTACAAGATTTGCAAATCATGTCATTGAGGCAAAAATCATGTCTGGAAAGAACATAGGTAACATTTTTTACATTCCACGAATGTCTATGTCACCTTCTGATTCACCTTGGCCATTCAAGTTGATTAGGAGACAATTTCCGATTATTGTCTCCTATGCAATGACAATTAATAAGTCACAAGGTCAATCTCTTGATAGTGTTGGATTGTATTTGCCTACTCCTGTGTTTAGTCATGGTCAATTATATGTTGCAATTTCAAGAGTTAAGAGCAAAAGTGGGCTAAAAATCCTAATTCATGACAAGGAGAATGTACCGTGTTCTACTACTACTAATGTTGTGTACAAGGAAGTCTTTCAAGCACTTTGATAGTTGGTAAACTTTATATCTTATACTTTACGATTCAAATTAAAAATCTATTTTGAATTAAAATATATAGTATGTACATTTTCCATGTATTTCAAGAAGTATATAATTTTTCCTATTTGTTCATGCAGACGTGATTTGTTGATAGGACCGACGCTTGCTACAAATATGGAGTTAAATGCCAACATGGTTTACATGAGACATATACTCAACTGAAAACATGGTAACATACTTAATAATTTAATAATCTATAAATGTAATGTGAATCCAGACGAGACCCGTGCGATAGCACGGGGTTGTTACTAGTTCAATTAAAAAAGTCTACTATTAATAATGTGTAATGTGTATGTCAAAGCGGATGGATATAAATGTATCTATGAGATGTTAATTGTAGATTATTTAATGACCATCTCTAAAACTTTTTTCACTGTAGTTTATATATCTCTCAAACTTTTTTCCACTGTTGTTTATATAATTGAAGTTAAAAAATCGATTGTACAATTTACTATAATTACGAATCAATTTTTAAAAGTTAATGCATGTTATTAATTTATATTTGTAATTATATAAATATAAATCAATTTAAAAATTAATTTATATTTTATAATTGATGATCTCATAAACATGTAATATAAATCTAGACAAAACTCGAACAATAACACAACTTTCTTAATAGTTCGTGATAAAGGTCGAAGATATTAAGAGCATTGAAAAGAAAAAGAGGGAGGACACATGTGATAAGTGGTACTGTCCTTCACCTAGAGGAAACACAATGCAATGTCATTTTATCATACACATCAACCTAGCCTAGTAGTAAACACAGTACAAGTTTGTTGTCTTGAAAGGACTAAATTTATTATTGTAATGCAAATTGATGATAGGACTAACAATGATTTTTGTCGTATAGTATAGCTTATAACAACAGTCCCATTAGAATACGCACTTATCATTATCACTTATCGTTTTTGATCCGAGCACACAGAAAACCAAACCAAAACCTCTGACTCTTCTCATACCTCAAAAGTCTTAAAACCTTATCCACTCCACTATCCTATTATACTCCAATTATTTCTCTTTTTTATATTATCATCATTAATAATACAGTACTATTGTAAGTATTATCCTATCTTATCACAAAGAAAAACACCTTTTCTTTGTTCTTAAAACTAGTAATATTTATTCATTCACTCTTTTCTAACACAACACAAACATAGAACAAACAACAACATAAACACAAACAACCTTGCCGTTGATGGAAAATTGTCTTCACCACCTTACAATCAAAGGATTCTTCTTCACAAAACCTATTTCTTTTTCATCTTCTTCTTCTTCTTTGAACTTTAGGTTCAGCAACAGCAACAAGTTGAAGGTGATTAAGGCGAGTGCTGGAGCTAGCCACTGCCAGTTCAGTAGTCTGAACTCTCCTTTGTTACCACAATCCACGGTTGGGATTTTTCTTAGCGGTGTTTTGCAGAATCATCGTAATCTCTTTCATGTTGCTGTTCAAGAGGAACTTAAACTATTGGCTGATGATCGAGATGCTGCAGTTTCTCGTATGATCCTTAGTTCTGATTCTGATCAAGCCTTGCTTCATAGGTAAAAATTAAGAGCTTTAATTAATCTTGATCATGTATCGTATGTACTAATCATCCATCTATGATTGTTACCTAATTAAGTCTATCTTTGATTTCACTTTTGGAGCAGTTAAAATTGATTCTGAAAAGTTTTGTTGCTTTTGACTTTAGAATTCATTCTAACTTTTGAAGATTTTTACCCTGATTTACATAAACTAATTTGTATTGTTAAATCAAACTATAAACTACAATTTACATTCAACTTCTTTTTAAATAAAATCAATTCGATTCATTTAATTCCTTACAAGTAGATATAAGTAGTAGGTGACTCGCAGATATCTGATAACAAGTGGTCCAACAGATTTTTGATAAGCTCTGATATTATCTTAGAAATGTGATTTATGCCTATGTCCCAATAGCAATAGCATATACTTGATACCAGGTGGTCCAAAAGATGTGACTTATGCCTATGGCCCGATAGTAGAGATAGATACCCGACACCGGGTGGTCCAACAAATTTTGGATAAGATCTGATACTATCTTAAAAAGAAATGTGATTTAAGCCTAACTTAGTCCTACAAAAATACTATCTATGTTGATGTTGTAATAGTACAATTGTAATTTGTAGATATTCGTTGAAAAACTATTGACTTAAAAACCTTTTCTGAAATGCCTGCAGGAGGATTGCACAAATAAAAGAGAATCAATGTGAAGTTGCTGTAGAAGATGTTATGTCCTTGTTGATATTTTACAAGTTTTCTGAAATTCGGGTCCCTTTGGTTCCAAAGCTTTCAAGTTGTCTTTACAATGGAAGGCTAGAGATATTGCCTTCTAAAGATTGGGAGCTAGAGTCTATTCACACCTTAGAAGTTTTGGATATAATAAGGGAACACATAACCACCGTAACCGGCTTGAAAGCAAAACCTAGTGTAACCGAAAGTTGGGCAACTACCAAAGTTAGACAATTCTTACTCGCACGCTTATACGTCGCTTCAATATTATACGGTTACTTTTTGAAATCAGTTTCCTTAAGATACCATCTAGAAAGAAACCTAAATTTGGCTAACAATGATGTTCATCTTGGTCATATGACTACTAACCTCACATTTAAAGATATGTATCCTTATGGATTCGAGGAAGACATCTTTGGTCATTTGAATAACATGCAATCGATCGGGCACGGGCAAGGGCTAATTCGATGCGAAGAGGAAATCGAAGATTTGAAGTGTTATGTTATGAAGTTTCACCCTGGATCATTGCAGAGGTGTGCTAAATTGAGGTCTAAGGAGGCTGTGAATTTGGTTAGGAGTTATAGTTGTGCACTTTTTAACAATGAAGGGTTTGATTCTGTTGAGAATGATGATGTTATTTTGACTTCATTCTCTAGTCTTAAAAGACTAGTCTTGGAAGCTGTTGCCTTTGGATCATTCTTGTGGGAAACAGAAGATTACATTGACAATGTATATAAGCTGAAGGATCATTAAGATAGAAGTAAACAATCATTTTGATCTTTGAATGCATTTGAGTACCATCGTTACATATCTTCCGTTAGTCAGGTTGGTCCATCAAATACTAATGGATAACAGAATCAATGTTGTTTTCGTATTTTGATACATTCAAAGACTATAGTGACACCGTCGACCAAAATGAAGGCGCGGGATAAGTTCCAATGTTCATTGAGCGAATTCCTGTTGTATATAGTGAGTTTTGTTTTTAGGTTCTGAGTGATAATTTGGTTATGTTTATTTGGTATATAGTACACATTTTTATTTACCTTGTACAATGTGTATATGTATCTATATATGTTTTGAATATTTTCCAGCATTTTTTTATGATGGTTATGATATGATATAATTAAAGAGAAGAAATCTGTTTTCATATTTGCACAGAAATGGAGTTGAGTTTAAAGATTCAAGTATGGCACCAAAACTATGGTTTAACTGCATAATTGAAGAACCTTGCAAGTCTAGATGATTTATATTTGAACCTTCTAATAGTACTCTGCCACAAAGTGGTTAGTTGGTGAAGTTTGAGAATTTCACAATCCTTGTATAGGTAAAAATAATATTTTAAAAGTTGATGTATGTGGACTGAAACAGCAATTATTTAAATACTCTTTTTATTAATTTTGTTTAGGAGGGTGTAACTATTTTCTATAAAGCAAATGGAAGTACATAACACACCCATTAGCACATATCTAACACACTATAACGGTTATATATTCAAAATAGTTTTAGCTAGTTGTAACTACGGACTTTTTAAAAAGTTAAAAATGAAAAAGGAATAATTATTTTTAATAAGAGATTTGTTTTGGGTCGGATCATCTAATATGGTCGGTCAAATTTAAAGGTTCAATTCATAGGTTCGATTGTTTAAAGATGACGAACATTTAAATCTTCATCAAAAGATCAGAACACAGCATCACACTCATGGGAGTTATTGGGTTTAATTCAACGGTCTTCTAGATTCCACGTTTTCGCTCGTCAGCGGCGGTTTAAACTAACACATATATGAGCAATGATGCACGCCACACAAAGGTACGATTCTTTCACTATTACAAATTACTTTTTTTTTTTTCTCTAGTTGACTTGAATGTTTAAGTGATAATATTGAAAGTACTCCTTCTTCCTCACTCACTAGTAACTTTTACAACATATTATTAATAGTTATTTTTAAAGAAAATTAAACTATATATTTTAAAGTTAAACATTAAATTCTTATTATTAAAATTATCAATCGTTAGTTAGTTCAGTGGTGATTGGCAATAAATTTGATAGGGAGGACCACAGTTTGATCCTCACAACTGCGATCGGAAGGAGACTGGAACCACTTAATGTCAGGGGATGTTTTTGAAGGACTTAATCTTACTAAGACTTTAGTTTTGTGTAAGGTTGAAATTAATGTGTATTTCATTGTTATGGTGAAGACATAGAGAATGAAAGGTCGAGTATGGTTGAAGGTTTGGCCTTAATTAAGCAGATTTAGAGGTTATTTGATGATCATGAGGTTGTGAAGGTGGTGCACTCTTTTAGAGTAAAAAATAAGTGGCGATGTATTAGCTAATATAATATATACTTTAGACTTTGAGTTTAGACTTTTTCCATGTTTAACTTCTGATTGATACATTTAAAAAATGAGAAACTTACCAATTATGAGATGTAGACGATTTTTGATTGAATGAAATGTAGTAGAGATTGAGAAATGTACTAGGATTGTGTGAAATGCAGTAAAAGATATGACAAAGTTTGAAAATGATTTAAAAAAATAGAGTTTGCTCACGAGCTTTATTTTGGGTTATGAGTAAGTTTCTAAAATAAAGAAGGAAGATGGAAAGTCTAATACGTTTATATAAATCAAACTGGTTCAGATATTAACCTCCGTAAAAAAATAATAACATTAACCTCTGTAAAAATTACGGAGATTATTAACCTTTAGATTTTTTCAACTTTGTTCCTAGGCACGAGTATGAGACTTAACTGTGGTTAAATTTTGAGTGCGCCCGAAGCTTTGTTGTGAAATAGTGTAATTCAAGTTGGTATAATCGGTCATGTCATAAGTGTAACCGATTACCACCAATTCAACAACATTCAGAATCAAATTGAAGCTTTTTGTTATCGGTTACAGGTTTAGTGTAACCAGTTAACACCCTTCAAACCTTTATATTTTTTAGACAATAGTTTTCTGTAATCGATTATAGGGTTGAAAAGTTAGTTTTCATTTTAGTTGGTTAGGTACATTGATATGGATTACTGTATATATACCCCATGTTGGGTTATTGATGAAATACCACCACTTTCACCCTAATTTCTCTCTACTTTTCTCATTCTCTCAATCTCTCTATTATTCATCATTTTATCTTGTGATTGGGGTTTCCTCCAACATTTGGCATCAAGAGCTTGGTTCTTTGATTGAACCCATAGTGTGCGAAAATACTTTCCATCTTCAAAGAATGTATTCTTGTAAATCTCTCAGTTTTCTATGCAAAGAATTACGACAAGTGGTGCAAATATATGGAGGTGATGTTTGGTTATCAAGATGTTCTTGAAGTGATCAAGAATGATATTAATCCACTTATAAAAGATGCAACGACTACACAAAGAGCTACACACAAGGAAGAAAATACAATGTCTAAGATCATATGTTCAACATCTTATATCAAATTTGACATATAATAGAAAATAAATCATATGATGATAAAGAACACAAAAGATTCTTAAACTAGTTCGGTGCAACGTCTCCTACGTCTAGGGGACTTCCAACCCAAGAAAGAAAATTCACTCTCAAAAGTATCAGTACAAAGTATCTTAGATGAAGAACCCTTGTTCAATGCCCATCTTCCTAATACTATCCGTGTATTTCTATTCAAGACTCTGTATAGAACAATTCCACTCTCAAAAGTCAGAAGGACAAATGAACTTACTTTGAACTTTCCCAGTTCAAAGCCACTTTCTTAATACTACACGTGAAGCTTTATTTAGGATCCCCTAAAATAAGAGGTTTCTCTCACTTTCACTCGAACACTCTCCCTGTGTTTGGACAATTACAATATGATTGAAAATATGGATGGCATAACAATCTTACAATACAATACTCTATTGTGCTAATTTAGATTCGAAGCACATGAATAGGATATACAAAATACAAAAAAAAAATCAAAGACTCAACTAAAACAAAATTATTTTAATGAGTCGATATTTTCTCTTGAGGTATGAGTCTTCACAAAGGAGATGAACTCCTTATATATCCATAAAAGTCCAGCTCCAAAAGCCTATCATGAATTCAATTGGACTTCTAAAGCGCACATGAGATCAATCTTCAATAGTGATGATTTCCAATATTGATTGATCTCCTTAAATAAATCTTAATCTTTTGATCATACTTGCAATATTTGACTCAGGTCACATTCTACAAAAACTCAAATAATCAATCAAATCTTTATTAGAAAGATTAAGATCCTTTTTCAAATTAAGCATTCCACATGCAATATTGTTAGAATAAGATATTTTACAAATTCAAACTCAAACTAGCACACTTATATATTTTATATAAAAGAAAAGGAAACAAAACTTAAAAGGACAAGATATACTTCAATTTATCTTTCTCACCAAGTAACTGTCTGAGACAGATGTCTCACAGATCGTTGGAACATATGGCCTGACATCTGTGCATGTAACAAGTTTATGAATCTTGAACAAATAAATCTAAATCTTTACTTGATATAAAATATATTTTCAACTTCTAAAGTAAAGTATTCAAAATAAATCTAAATCTTTACTTGATATAAAACATAATTTCAACTTCTCAACTAAAGAATTCAAAATAAGTCTCTTGCACAAATTGAATCACACTTTAAATCATTTTTAATTGAGATTGAAGATTTTCTCAATAAGTGGAAATTCAAATCTTGTAATTTAAAAAAATACAGTAAGATCTCTTCATGGAATATAAACCTTCAATCTATATCTTTGCGTATAAATTTCAAAGTAATCTTGGATATGTAAATCAAAACCAAATATTCCTTCAAAGCAAATCCAATCAAACTGAATCTTATTTAAATCAAATAAAAATATTTTTAATTAAACCATATCCAGTTAAATATTCTTTAACCTTTATGGAAAGTGATTTGATAAAATCTTTTTCCATTCAGATTTGGATTAACAAGATTCTTTCAAAAGCAATCTTCTTAGAAACAAACACAATCATACTCAGATTTAATCACTAAACCTAGCTGACAGATTGAGTCAAATATTACATCTCATGCTAAAACATCTTGTCTCACACAATGTATTTTCACAATTTACATATTGTATTGTCTATGTTGTTTTACCTAAAACAGCCAATCAAAGTAACAACAAAATCTTTGTATCCCATTCCTCAATGTGTTCATGCAGATAATTTTGATAAGGTTGATGATTGCATATCCTCAAAGAAAATTGGTAAATTTTGGGGAAAAGTTATGCATGATATGATAAATAAAAGGTAGATAGGTTACAAACTCATAAGAGGAACCTAGAGTTTGTTTAAATGGAGGAGAAGGATACCATTAGTGAACTTACTACAAGAATCACAAGATTGGTTAATCAAGTGAAAGTGTGTGAAGAGACAATCACCGAGTAGTATGTGGTTGGTAAAGGCTTGAGATTGTTAACATTAAGATTTTATAATGTAATGGTTGCTATTATAGAGTCCAAATATATTTCAACCATGAGAAAAGAAGATTTATAAAGTTCTCTTGAGGCTCATGAGTTGAGAATGAAGGAGAGGAATGTTGACAAGATAAAGGATGAGGTTGCTTTGCAAACTCATTTTGTTGGAAATGATAAGAATGTGAAGGGAAAGTGGTCCATGAGTACAGATAAAGGAAACTATCACAACAATGATGATAAAGACTCCCAAAATCCCAACAATTTAAGATTCCAAAAGGCTGAAAGAAACTGCAACAGAGGTAGTGGATCAAATAATTACAAAGGGGTAATAATAAATGAGGAGGAGAAGGGGGAACATGGAAAATGACAAGAGCAACGTCCAATGCTACAATTGTCAAAAGCTTGGAAATTTTGCTCGTTGCCAACAAAAATGATCCACAAGAAGCTGAAGCAAAGTTTACAAGGCAAGAATATGACGAGAGCATGTTGTTAATGGTGATTGTTAAAGCATAAAACATCACACGAAAATGTAGCCAAAATTGGGTATAAACACTTGAAAACGTGATGTTAACTATGTGAGAAGATGTAGAATGCAACAATCAATGAAACCTTGACTCCAAGTGTTCTACACACATGACATGAAGGAAGGATTAGTTTGCTAAAATCAATCAAGTGTTAAAAACAAGGTAAAATCCGTGGATAATAACACACTTGTCGTAAGATGTGTCTATGTGTTAGCTTTCCAACGCATATAATTGCGTCCAATTTTAGTTTATAAACTCAAGTTATAAATTTTTGAAAATTTTTCAGACGTGTAATCGGTTACACAAAGCATGTAACCGGTTACCTGACCACTATGTTTGGTGTTTTTACAAATTCAAAGGGATGTAACCAGTTACACATAACCAGCTACATGTGCATTCTATTTGATAATTTTAGATGTTTCTAGGGGTGGTAACCGGTTACAGATAAAGTGTAATATATTACACCCTGAGTATTTTGGAATTTTCACATTGTAACCACACATAAACTCAATTGAAACACAAGAATCAACATAGGCCTGAAATCAAGAAATATTATAGAATATGGCATCATCTAAACAAATTTAGCACCACCAATTTATCACAATACATCATTATTTAATCAACACATAACAACGACATCAAAACATATGATTCAAGGAAAAACCACATTAAAATTGTGCAATTTAACCAATAACAAAACAATTGGTGATAAGAGAAAGGTTCATAACCTAGGATTTATATTTCTTTGTATACCGCCACTAATTTTTACTTTTCCAACTTCTTTCTTCCAACAACATACTCTACTTAATTCTATTTTTTTAATAATTAATTCTCATAATTCTCATCCATGATAATAACAAAATAATAACGCTAATAGTAATAAAAGTGCAACACCCAGAAAAATTAGATTATTAATAAGAATATAATTTGAATAAAAATTTGGGATGTTATACAACCACCTGGTTTTATTATAAAAAATCAGGAATTCAAGTTATATAGATTAAAAAGGCGTTGTATCGGCTGAAGCAAGCACCGAGAGCTTGGAACAAAAGAATGGATGGATTTCTAAAGGAGATATGATTTGATAAATACGTACCCGAACATGGTGTGTATGTTAAGAAGGATACAAGAAAATGAGTGATTTTCATATGTATCTATGTTGATGATTGTAGCAGTGAAAATCAGAGATCAAGCTATTAATTAATTTGACTCGTCAAATAAGTAAGAGTCGCCACCGCGCTTTATCATTTCCAAGGGAAAATAGAAAAAAGTGAAATAAAACCCATAAATAAGCATGCAATGCAAAGAAGCAATGCAATAAAGTGATTAAAGGGTATGGGGTTGGTTATGCAAAGGAAATATGTTAGCACCTAAAGTATTTGTAGTACTCTACAGGAATCTTTTGAAATATCTGTGTTTTTTTGTTTTTTGTTTTGTTGAAGAATTATTGTTTGCTAAAAGAGTATGGTTTAAGGAAATTTTGAAAATACAATGACCTAATATCGAGGTTTATATGAAAAAAGGTGTAAGTTTGAAAGTTGTGGGTTAACTAAGGAGAATAAATAAAATAGATAAGTAAAAGATGTGACATACAAAAGACGCATAATGACATAAAGTCAACAAGATAATAATTTTCCTTGGATTCAAACACAAGGACAATAATCAGATGAAGACCGAACAAGAATCATGCGTCAGATAAAAATGGATAGTAACCATAGTCTAAAGATTAAAGAACTAATTTTAGGTTTTTCTTTATTAAGTAGCTTATAAAAAGCAAAAGAAAATAAGAAGTTCAAGTGAGCAAAGAGAAGATAAATGCCCAAGTGTGGAAAGAAAAATACACATAAAGTAAAGAAAATGAAATGTTATGGATGATAAATAACATAAAAATAAATAGCAGAAAATATAAAGTACGGAAATATAAATGACATTAAAGTAAAGTTAGTGTTAATGATTAATAATCCAATTTGGTACAAGTGTAATTTCATATAGAGCATAGAATGTATGTATCCATACATATTAGAGAAACAACATTTTTAAGTTCATTCTTTTATACATGTGATACGATTAACAAACATGGGGATCAAGACATAGTCAAGAAAGATATATTATAATAAACTTAACAATAATCTCAAGTACCTTGAATGATCAAAAGACCATTTAGAGGTAGATTGAAAATGATAAAAGTTTATCAAATATCCGACAAGCTTAGGTGAACTAAAAAGCTCAAATACTTTTCAAATTGATCCAAATAAAAATAAAAATAAAAATAAAGTAGATAAAAAAGAATAAGATGAAGTCTATAATATAAATAGTAAAAATGTCATAACTTTCTCAATTTTTTATGAAATTAAACAGATGAATAATGAAAATTTATCTACTCAATCTCACAAACAAGGATCCATGCTCAAAATAAGTAAATAAACAACAAAAAATTATTTTAAAAAATGAAAATTAAACAACAGTAAATCACTTTTGTTTTTGAAGGTTCAAGAACACTTTTCAACTCTTGATTTTGAATCAATGAAGTTTCCTTGCAAAATGGTGATGATTATGGTACTAAATAAATAAAGAAAGAGTAAAATACAATAGAATTAAATAAAGAACAAGTATAATAATCTACCTATTCAATAAAAGGAAGAAATAATTTGAAAGTGAATGAAAAGAAAAAAAGAACCAAGGTTTGACTTTGTTTAGTGAATAATTTGTGGTATTGTTAGTCTAAAATGAGAGAAAGATGTAATGCCCCAAATTTGTCCTACCCTTTTACTTTTGTCTGGTTTACGCATTCTCGCACTTTCCTCATGTACATAACCTTCATTAGGTCATCTAACACATGCATGCATCTCATTGTTTCTGTATTCATGGGATCAAGGTATTTGATCAACACAACAAAGCTATCGTAATTTTTCAACACATGTTTGAGTTGTGGAAGATTTGGTTGTTTTTGGTGAATTTAAAACAGTGCGAATTGGAAACAGTGTTTTTACTGATCAGAGTTTGAAAATTTGCATCTCCAGCTTGGAATGGTGTTTTGGGTTGATTCATGAGGATTTGAAACCGTCTCGATGTTCTATTCAATTTTTGTGTTTGGACCAAAAGTTAATTCTCAAAGGAAAGTCTCCAGATACACGATTCTTTTGGAAGTTATATGGTGAAAAATACAAAGAAAAAGGTGCTGAAAGTGCAGTTTTCGCACACTAAAAAATTCATAACTCGAAGACCGTTTATCGTTTTGAACCCGTTCCGGTGGCTAAAATCTCGTCTTGATGTCATCTACATTTCGTATCTCACGGCCGGAAGCCAGTTCTACCCAGAGAGTCTTCGAATATATGAATTTATCAAATATATTCGCACGAGAAAATAGTGACAAATATTCACCGGCTTCATCTTCAGAAAATCATAACTCGGTCGATTCTTATTGTATCGAGCCGGTTCGAGTGGCATTGGTTCACAAATTGAGTTGGTTAAATATTTCTTTCAGTTTTCCAATTCGAGCGGTATCCCGAAGGCCTTCGTTTTTGGTCTGAAGCGCGCGCAACGTGGTTGAAAATCCTGAACCGAGAAATATTTTCATCTGAGACGAAACTTCAAAAAATCATAACTAAATCACCGTTTATCCGATCGAGCTCATATTCGGACACGATGTTGTTCTCGATGTTGGCTACATTTTAGTTTCACATTTCAACTTCTAAAGTCGCACCGAGATTCCTACGAATTTGCCTGAAACGTATCGCACTCAAGTGAATTAAAATTCTGCATTAATATTTATGAATATTTGAGACTCATTAACCAAATTCACTCACATAAGCCCATACTATATATTCTTTTTACTCCAATTTCTCTCATAATTGAAAATCTCCATAAACAATCAAAATTTTTCTCTCAATTCTCTCAAAGATCAAATCAAGGTTCTACACTTTTTTCATCAAGAACACAACAACAACTTCATCAAGATCCAAAAGTCAAGATCAAGAGCAATTATCCTCCGATTGTCGATCCGTTCGTTGCGATCTCTATACCTAATCCTCCTCTTCACTTCTATCAGTGAGTTTTCTTGAATTAAGCGCTTTTTGAAATAAGTGATTTTTTGGAATAAGTGCTTTTTCTTAGTTTTGTGTTGATTGAGGTTTTAATTGTATAATTGAGGCTTAATTGTTGAGAAATAATTTGAATTGAGAATTTAATACCATTTTATTGAATTACTTATTGAAATAAGTGATTAATTGAACTTGATAAATTGATTTTGGTTGTAACTTGAAGTTGGCATAGTGTTGTTGTGTTGATTTTTAGCCCTAGGTATAGTTACACTAGTGTTTACGTTGAATTAGCTATAGAAAACTAGTTAGTACTAACATTAGTTTGAGATTTTGAACTTTTGATTAGATTAACACTAGTTTCTAATTCTTGATGTAGAATTTGTTAATAGTTTAGGTTAGGTAGATTCTAACACTAACTTTGATTTAGGTGTTGTAACATAAACTAACAATTAGTTTAGTTTAGTTTAGTTTAGACCTAATCTTTGATTTTCAATATTTACTACATGTTTTCAATTATTTTTGGTTGATGATCATTGATATTTTTGTGCATTTAAAATGCATTTTTTGCATATGATCGCAAGTTACTAATTCTTGACATAATCTAATCTTTTACCAATTTTTGGTTGATTACTTGTTGCTTTCCATTTCAATAAATTGAGATAATTTCTAATGGACTCAAATGTCATTGCTAAATATTTTTGAAATAAGTTTGATTGAGTTTGATAGAAAATATCTCAATACTTAGTAAATGGCAAAGTTTGACATAATTGGTGTTTTTGCTCTAACTTTTGATTCGTATTGAGTTTTTCCGACTTTCTTTAATGAAAACTGATTTTCTTGAGCCATCCGGAATCTCTCACGCGAGTATTTTTTTTTATTCGGAAAAATTTCGTTCTGTTTTTATGCTACTGTAGCAGTTTCGAAAATCATATTTCGGAACGGAATTTGGCCGAACCGAGTTAGTTTTTGGAACCGTTGGCATGTTTCTATGTCGCCTTAATTTTTGCGGTTGATTTCGGATGCTTTTTGATTAATTTTCTAATTTTTCGATTCAAGTTTTTTGCACATTATCTTGTATTTCATTGTTGAATTGTGATACTTTTTGTGTGTTAACTCTTACTTTGATGTTAAGTAATATCATTTAGTTTTAACTAATTGTTTGAGAACTTTGTGAATTTAGCGTATCGGAATACATTTTGATTCACAACTTTTGTGTTTGGCAAATTGTGAGTTGATTCCTATTCATCACACTTTTGGCATAAATACATAAACTCATGAATTGGAGTTAATTTACAATTTGTTGATTAAATTTCGATACATTAAATTCATGTGGTTTTAAGACTTTAATTCTTGATTTTTAGATCAATCTTGAGGTTACATGTTCATGTGCAAGTTCCGGATAACCCTCTCATGCTAATATTCAAAATTAATGTACTAAAACTTTGATTTCCAAACTGATTCATGATGAATTTCAAAATATGCGTAATGCTGTCCGTAACTTGTATTTCGCATGTGCATTGAGTTTTAATTTGTGAATATGTATTGTTATACTTATTTGAGCATTTCTTCGATATCGATAGCAAGTTTGGATGTTTCTAAACCGGTTTTTGCACCTATTTTCATGAGTACGAGGTTGCTGTCCGGAATGCTATTTTATGCTCCCTTTGACTTGTTTGCTTTGTGTTGTACATATTCATACTTCATTTTTGTGCATATTGTTAATTGCCATTATCACATTTGATTTTGTTGTTATCTACTAACAAATTCTGTGAGATGTGCATACTTTGAGAAGCAATTGGGATACCATTCTCTTTGGTGACGGATACGCTTTGCTTGCATATGTTGTTCACGCTTCTGACGCTATTTGTTGTTGATGCTAGTTTGTGGCGCCCTCCGAGCTTTCGCCATGCTTTGACTTGGTTTTTGCGGATTTTTATTATCCATTTAGTATGGTTTCAGGCCATTTGTTGTAATATTACATTTACCACTTTCTAGATATCATGTGAAGTAGGAAATAAAGAGCGTGCGCTCGAAGTCGCTGTTTAAAGACCTGTAGCAGGCATTCCGCACTTCATTTGCTATATGTGTTGTGCTTATGTTTGTTTACTTTCTTGTTGATCGATGAGTCACTCAATTTAGCAATTGAGATCACGACTTCGCTCTCAGTGCATGCTCCTTATAGGACTTTATCGCTTTCCTTTATTTTTTGTTGATCGATGAGTCACTCAATTTAGAAATTGAGATCACGACTTCGCTCTCATTGCATGCTCCCTATAGGATAGTTTTTAGACTTTTCTTCGACATGTTAACCTAGGCAGGATCTCTTTAGGTGCTCTCTTGAGCTTATAAGCTTGCTTGCTTTATCCTTGTACATACCATGTTCCCTTAGGATGCGCTTGCTCTGTTCGGACGCAAGTTAGACCTTAGGTTGTAAACCATGCATGCTAACAGTAGGTAGAAACTTCTCCTTTCATCCTTGACATAGGGCTACCTTTGTATGATAACATTAGGTTTAGAAATAGGCTAGTCTCCCTTAGACTCTTTTCTTCCCCTTTTTGCATCCTTGCATCCAAAACAAAAACTTCTTTTCTTAGCAAATAAAAAACATGCTAATCATACTTAAACCCTTTTTCAAGGTAACAAAACACAAAACAAATTCAAATCATTTTGTGCGCTCGAGCACCTTTTCTCTAAACCCTTTTCAGGTAAGGACATGATTAGTTTACTTCTGTGCCAACGCATAAGTCTCCAAAGGTCGAGCTGCGGCAGAAGGCGGGATTAACATTGTCCATAAAAAACACAAACAAACAAAAACACGTGAGCCGAACTACGGTAGCTCTGATTCCTCAAAAAGGATACGTAGGCATTGGGGTAGGGCCCAGGCGAGCACAATTTTATTTTCCCTACATTCTTTTCTCCTTTCTTTTTCATGCATTTTCCCTCCAGTAGTATAGTAGACAGTAAGCATAGATTAAACACACCCATAAGATAGATAACAAGAGTGGATACCGTAGAGTACTACGGGCGCGTGGGGTGCTAATATCTTCCCCTCGCGTAACAGACTCCCTTACCCGATCTCTCAGTCGCAAGACCGTGACTTCTCCCTTCTCAGGTTTTCTCGATGTTTACCTTTCCCTACATGTGGGATAAAAGACGTTCGATGGCGACTTCATTGTTTGATGATTTTCAGCCGGTTGTTTCAAAAGAGAAGTCTTATTTATAGTGTGAATATGATGGGAGTGGTGATGTGGCAATCCATGTGACTTATGAGAATTGTTCCTGAGCATTGATAAGTCTAAGTTGGTAATCTATGTAAAGTGTGAGAATGATTTTTGGCCATTGATAACTACAAGTTGACAATCCATGTGAAGTGTTTGTACTACATTATAGTGGTCTCAGATTTTTTTTATTGACACAAAAAAAACAAAAGGACAAATTAATAATAATAATAATAATAATAATAATAATAATAATAATAATAATATTAACAATAACTAAAAGTGTTAGTAATAATAATAAATACAAAATAGAAAATAGAAGAGTAAAATAGAAGATTCGCCTGATGTCGAAATTTGACATTTGTGCTCTTACGAGCAAAGGAATACTGGAGTTAGGCCCCCCACCAGGCAACTCTTCTCTATAGAACGCAATGGGGATGGAGCTCCCATGACTTTATCAAGCGTGGCACTCTTCTCGAAGCTAGAATCCATGAGTTGCTCGAATCTTCTCTTGACGATCCTAATGTATACTTGTTGAAGCCCCCGCCAGATATAACCATCACCCTTGGAAATGACTCCCAAGGGCTACGGGTCGTGAAAAATAGAGGGACTTCATCCAGGTCAAGGAAGTAGAAGTCCTTGGGACTGGCGAGGCTCAAGGCAACGAGCACGGGGCTCGCATCGGGTGAAGGCTTCTCTTCTTTCACTTTCTTAAACTCTTGGTCGTCTTCGCGGGCACCTTCCTTCTTTTTGTACTGTTTGAGATGCCCATCTCAGATGAGTATCTCGATGACATCCTTCAGGTGGATGCAGTCGTCTGTATTATGCTCGTGACTTTTGTGAAACCAACATTATTTGCTTTTGTCCGCCCCAGGTCTAGACGGTGTTTGATGGGGAAAGTTTACCCCAGCTTGCTTGAACTATGAATTGGCGCATTCTGTCAGAATCCACTCGCGCGAAGATTTTCCCCCTGGTAGTCTTTAGAATCACGAGATTTGTCTCCCCTATTCTTTTCTCCTCTCTGACAAGATGTCAATGGCTCATCATTCTTTGAGACTTTTGCATTCTCACAATGATGCGAGTCTCTCGCGTTGTTAGCAGCTTCTTTCTCCTCGTACTGAATGTACGTCTGTGCTTTGAGTATAAGGGAATCAAGCATTGCAGGAGTCTCAATGCCAACTGCCTTTGCAAAATCACTGTGAGGGCGTAAGCCTCGCTCGAGGAGGTACTTATTCATCCCGTCAGTCTTGGTGACCTGGACGACTTCCGGGTTGAACCTCTCAATGTATGCTCGGAGGGACTCATCCTTCCCCTGGATGATAGCCTCGAGTACAACTTCTAACTTGGGATGGCGGTGAGATGCCATGAAATTCCTAGAGAATTGTCTTCCCAAGCCCTTCCATGAAGTGATGGACTCATCAGGGAGGCTCTTATACCAAGCCATGGCTCTCTTTTTTAGCGTCGTTGGGAATAATCAACACTCGATTGCTTCTCGGCAATCCCTGTAGTCGAGAAGCGCATCAATGTTTTCCATGTAATCATCTAGATCTGTCGTGCCGTCGTACGTCCCTAAGCGTTAGGGTTTCTCAAGACTGATAGGAAGTGGGCTCTCTATGATCTCCCAGGATAACGGGTTGCGGGGCTCGTCGATATCGCTATGATCAGGAGAAGCCAGCGAAAAGTAGTTGTTTCTTCCTCGACGGGGGTTGTCGTCTTGTCGAGGAGAGGTGCTTCTTGGATGCTTCCTTGGCTTAGGAAACAAATAACGGTCACAATCAAGTCTTTGGTCGTTCTTCATTTTATTGGACATCATGGAGCGTCGAGCTCTTCGGGGAGGTGTGCGACCTTATTTCTTGAGGAAAGAAACCTCTTACCTCTCTCGTACGAGAAGGCAACCATGTCTTGGTGGTGATGGACTGCAGAAGTCATAATGTTGGTGTCTCTGAGGGGGAGACTTTGATTACTTCTTCTCCCAGGCCCCAATCCTCTTGCTATGTTGCAGGATTAAGGCGTTGGTTTGATTGAGGGCATCGAGTAGCGCTACCATGGCCAGATCAACATTTTATGGAATAGGAACTAGAAGCGGGATTTCTGGAAGCTCCTCGGTAGGGTTCTTAGACCTCTGATCGTCCAAGAACTGGAGATTATTGTGTTAAATATTGACCAAATCTTGGGACATTGTTCGATCATCTCTGACGTTGAGAGCATCCTCGAGATGAGGATGCTCTTGGCTTCTGTCTGTCTTATGGGCGGGGGAGAGTATAGTATTTCCAAAAAGGTGGTGGTCATCATGGTCGACCATGACTGAAGTTTTGAAGGTATCTTTGGTCTTCGGTTTTGAGGAAAAGGAAGACGGGGAAGATAGTTTCCCACAGACCGTGCCACTAATCTTACCGGTTGATCAGAACCTGAAAGTGGATCGAAGGATGACGTCTGATTGGCTAAAAAGTTGAGGAGAAGAGGGGGTGTACCTGCAAGATACTCCGGTGATCAAGTAAGCATGGATGCAAAGAGATACGAGAAAGATATTAGAGTTTTTTGTATGAATATTGGATACCCGACCCTCACAAGTGTGGGGGTTTATATAATTCCCTCGACGCTTGGTCATTGGTTCCTATTTTTGGGCCTAGATATTAGGTTCCTCAAAAATAGGTAACTGTTATGACTTGGTCAAAACGAGCAGTCGTGCACATAACTAGTCGTTGCATCGAACACAGAAGGGGTTACGAGCAGAAGCTTTTATGAGTGTTTCTTAGGTGTCTGCTCTACTTGTGTCGAGCAGAGAGATATCAGCCTACAGGGGCAGTAGTGTGCCTTAGACGTCGTTGGTCTTGCCGCTCAAGGGGCGTGGTCGACCAGGGATGCCCGACAGAAGATCCAGAGTTACTGGACCAACATTGTTGGACCATACAAAGGATAAAAGCGAATTGAGTCAATTCTAATCATTTGGTCGGTCCATAATATATATATATATATATATATATATATATATATATATATATATATATATATATATATATATATATATATATATATATATATATATATATATATATATATATATATATATATATATATATATATATATATATATAT
Organism: Vicia faba; assembly: GCA_948472305.1. Classification (NCBI taxonomy): domain Eukaryota; kingdom Viridiplantae; phylum Streptophyta; class Magnoliopsida; order Fabales; family Fabaceae; genus Vicia; species Vicia faba. The sequence continues at coordinate 439,024,441 of OX451739.1, read as the reverse complement.
CAATGAAATAACATTATCACTATTTTTTTTCTCTAATTCTCTCGTTCTTTCAATCTCAATTATTTATCACTTTATTTTTTGATTGAATTTTATTCAATAAATTTAAATTTTGAATTTAAAAAAATATTATTAGTAGAAACCCCTAAATATAATGGGAACGAGAAAAAAAAAATCAATTTATGTTAATGACCCATATCTTCTTAGAGGAAGATAGCTTTTTAACCCACATAATTCCGAAAAATTCCAACACGAGAGAAAATGACATGAGGCTGGTACACAAAAATAAAATAAAATAGAAAAATGATGTAAAGTAATAAAGTCTCCCACATAAGGCCATTACTACTTAAATCACTTATAATATTTCAGAAATATTTCAGAAAAGTTAGTACTTGAAACACTTTTAATGAATAGTAAAAGATAAAATAAAAAGAAATAACTATTTATGTTATCGTATTTTATAAATAATGAAAAAGACTAGAATTATTTATATATTATCTTAATTGAATTTGAGTCTATACAATTTGAAATATATTTAAATATTAAATCAAATAAAATATAATTTAATATAATATTTTAATAAATTTAATTTAATATTTCAGCACACATCCATAGTTCAAGTTGTCGAACATATTATAAAAATAGTCAATCTAAATTATTCCTAATTTCTTTCTGAATTTCATAAATTTGTTGATTTTCAATCCTTTGGTGAAAATATCGGTCAATTGTGTTTCCCTCGAGCAATGTCTTACTTCAACTTCACATTGATTTACCTTTTCTCTTAAGAAGTGAAACTTTGCTTCGATATGTTTACTTCTTCCATGCAGAACTGAACTCTTCATCAGATTTATGGTTGATTTGTTGTCGATTTACAACACAAGAGGTTTCTTCACTTTGACCTCCATTTCTTCAAGTACATATCTGATCCAAATTGTTTGACATGAAACATATGATCTTACTATATATTCAGCTTCACACGATGACAATGCCACCACAGGTTGCTTCTTCGAACACCATGAGATTGAGGCACCAAATACTTGAAAGAAATATCCAGTTGTGCTTCTTCGATCTTCCTTATCTCCACACCAATCAGCATCTGAAAAACAATTAGCTGTTGATTCTTTATTTTCAAAGTCTTGTCGAAATAGTATTCCACAGTTTATTGATTCTTTTAAGTATCATAGGATTCTTCTTCCAACCTTCATGTGTGACACCCTTGGTTCACTCGTGTATCTGCTCACTAATCTGACTGCGAAACCTATATCAGATCGACTGTTGCACACATACCTAAAAAATCTCATGATTTGCTTGAACAAAGTTATATCGACTTTGTCTTCCTCACCATTCTTATCCAACTTCACATTTGGTTCGACAAGTGAGGATGCAGGATTCGAATCATCCATTTTGAATCTCTTGAGTATTTCTTTGACATGCTTCCTTTGATGTAGCATCACACCTTGCTTCGACATTTGAAATTCCATATCTAGGAAATAAAACAATTTTCCCAGATCTGACATTTCAAATTCCTTCATTATCAGCTCTTTGAACTTCGACAAGTTCTCCAAGCTATTTCCAGTTACCAGCAAGTCATCGACATGCAAGTAGATGATTATTATATCTTGTACTACAACCTGAACATAGGCCCCATACTCAGACTTGCATTTTATAAATCCCAATTAGACTAAGTATGAGTCGATCTTCTTGTTCCATGTCTTAGGTGTCTGCTCGAGGCTATAAAGCGCTTTGTGAAACTTATATACTTTACTCGCTTCCTTTTGAATCACAAACCCTGGAGGTTGTGTGACATAGACCTCTTCGTCTAAAGGACCATTCAGAAATGCTGATTTCACATCTAAATGAAATGTCAACCAACCTTGGTTGCATGCCAATGCTACCACTAGTCGAACAATCTCCAATCTTGCTACTGGAGAAAATACTTCAGAGTTGTTGAGTCCTTCTATTTGAAGAAAACCTCGAGCTACTATCTTTATGTCTTGCTATCGACCCATCAATATTGTGTTTCAACTTGAACACCCACTTTACTTCGATAGCTTTTGTCTGTGCTGGAAATTCGACTAACTTCCAAGTGTTGTTTCTTTCGACTGCCTCTAACTCTTTGACCATAGCTAACTCCCACTATTTAGTCTCCAAAGCTTCGCTATAGTTAATTGGTTCAACACTTGCAGGTAAAGCAAAATGAACTAATTCTCCATTTGTTGCGACTTCATCATCATCTATCACTTCATAATCATGAAGTCTTATTGGAGGAACTCTATTTCATTGAGGTCTATGGCTTTGCTAACCACATCCTCCTAAACTTTGACTGTGTGGGGAATGTTAGCAATTGCTTATACTTCGACTTCGACTAGATTCTCAATAATTCCTTCGACCCCGATTTCATCAGTTTCTTCGTCGAAATCAGAGCTCCTCAATGGCTTGTTAATTGAATTGCTAAAATTCCAATACTATGTATAATTTTCATCAATCACAATATCTCGACTCAACATAATCTTCTCATTAAATAGATTGAATAGCCTGTATACACCAGTCTTATGATATCCTATCAGAATCATAGGTTCACTCTTGTCATCAGGCTTTTTTCTTCTTGCATCAGGAACATGCTTGTAACACATAGAGCGGAACACTTTCAAATGACTCACTGGTGGTCATTTTTCACTCCATACTTCTTCAAGAACCTCGTTCTTTAATATCTTGGTAGCGCACCTGTTCAAAATATAAAATGTAGTCGAAACAGCTTCACCCCATAAAGACTTTGGCAAATTCTTCTGCTTCAACATACATCTCGCCATATCCAAAATAATTTTGTTTCTTCTTTCAAAAATTCCATTATGTTTAGGAGTATAAAGAGAAATTACCTTGTGATCAACACCATGTTTTACACATAATTTTTCAAACATCTTCGAAGCGTATTTTCCACCTCCATCTGTTCGCAGAACTTTGATCCTTTTCTCACTCTGGTTTTCGACAAGTATCTTGAATCTCTTAAATTTTTTGAATACTTCATCCTTTCTATGGATTACATAAATCCATAACTTTCGAATAAACTCATTGATAAATGAAACAAAATATATGTTTCCATCAATGGCATATTCTTCGAATGGTCCACATACATCTGAACGTACCACTTCGAGAATGCTGGATGATCTCATTGGCATAGTCGAAACAAAAGAGTTTATGGATTGCTTTCCGACTAAAAAATCTTCACAAAGTTTGTCAGACATCTCAAGACTTGGAATACCAGTAATCATATCTCGAGTAATCAATTGATTAAGTGATCGAAAGTTCAAATGTCTAAATCTCAAATGCCATAACCAACTATCCTTGTGGTCGACAACAGTTTTCAAACATTAAACTTTTGTCGAACTGATCATAGTCTTAAATGTCATGTTCTTCGACGACAACTGAGATTTTAAGACCAAATTGTTCTTGGTGTCGAACAATTTCAAAGTTCCATCTTTCATAACAAGCGATAAACCTTTTTCGACCAGTTCTCCAACACTTAACAGGTTGAACTTTATTCCAGGTACATAAAGCACATATTTAATCGTAGCTTTCCCTCTATTACTCATTTGAAAGACTATGTTGCCAGTACCTTATGCTTGAAGGAACTATTATCATCCAGATTTACTTTGCTCTTCTTCGACTTATCAAAATCTGCCAACCACTCCTTTCGACCAGTCATGTGATTATAGCAGCCTGAGTTGAGGAACCAGATCTTGGATTTGACATGGTTATCTGCAATTGCAGTCATAACTACCATACTACCTTCAAAACCATCTGAATCTTGGCGTGCAAGGTTCGCTCCTTCGTCCTTTCCTTTTGATCCTTTGTCTTTTCTGTATCAACAATTCTTAGTTACGTGACCCCACTTTTCACAGTTATAGTATTGCACACATTTTTTATCTTCTTTGTCCTTTCGGTAGTTTCCTCCTCCTCTTTTCGAGGATTTAAAAGTTCTATCTTTGACCTGATGCTTGTGAGGGTTCAACCAAGACTTCTTTCCATGAGTCTTGTCGACTTTGCCTTTGAATCTATTGGAATCACCATTCTTTTTCCATGACTGAGCTTGCAGGGCCTGTATCGAGTCCTAAACTCATTTCCTTTCGACAATCTTCATCTCACGCGCCTCTAACAAACTAATCAAATCTTCTACTTTTGTGGTTTCAAAATTGTTGGATTCTTGAATAGCAACAATAATGTGATCAAAGTGAGAGGTCAACGTTCTCATTACCTTCTCCACCATCATCTTATCAGTTATGGTTTCACCATAACCCTTTATGAGATGAACGAGTTTTTGAACCTTCGACACATATTCTGCAACTTTTTCATCTTCTCCCATAGACAACAACTCATATTATCGACGCAACGTTTGTAACTTGACAACCTTGACTTTCTCACCTCCTTCGTAATACTTCACCACATGCCTCTTTCGCTGTTTCAGCATGAGAGATTCTGTCGAAATTAGCAGCATTGATCGATGTCTGAATGCAATAAGCAGCATTGCAATCTTTCTTATTGACTTTGTTGTGGACTTTTTTTGTTCATCGGTTGTATTTGCAGTCAACGCAGGAACATCGTCGGTAACTACTTCTAGAGTTTCATGAAAGCCAAACAAGGATTACATTTGTTTTTTCTATCGGATCCAATTCATGTCGTCAAACATTGGAAGAGAATTCATAATGCACTTATCACTAGTCATCTTCGCAGCGGTTGATTCACTTACCCTAGAAACACGATCTCTGACGTGAAATTCTTGAAAACTCAATCAAGAACAATAACAAGAAGCTCTGGATACCAATTTATTAGTACGCGAGACACTTTTAAGGAAGAGAGAAAGAGAGAATAATAAAAGAAAATAAAAAATTGTGTTATTAAATTATACAAATAATAATACAGACTAAAACTATTTATATACTATCCTAATTAAACTTGAGTTTACACAACTTAGATTATATTTAAATATTAAATTTAATCAAATCAAATCAAATCTAATATTTTAATTAATTTAATTTAATATTTCAACTCAATAAATTTATCAAACCACTATTTTATGAAAAAGGTCCAAGTTTATTCTATAGTTTCTGTTTGTTTGATATTATGAACATATTAATTTAAATTTAAAGTTCCTAAGCTTAAGGTTTTTACTATAAGAAAAATGATTTTGAAGAACTTATGAGATTAATTTTTATTTTAAGATTAAAAGTAATTTTCTAAAATTTTTAAACAAACACTATTAAAATGATAAACATGATTTTAAAAAAACATAACAAATATTTTTTTTTCTTTTTCAAATATATATTTTTTATTTCTGAAAAAAAGAGTGCTCAATCTAAAACTAAAAGACAACAAAGCAATCGATCTAGAACTAGAAGCAGAGAATTATACAAATTCCATTTAAAGGATTACATTTTGATTAGTATATTTTTAATTGTTTTACATTTTTCTACAATTTACATTAAATACCTTATATAATTATTTCTCTTAAAAAAATTAAACTTGTAAAACTATATAGATAATGAACAAAAAATCAACCATTATTTTTGGTCAAGCAAAAATCAACCAAATTATTTTAGGTCTTATGCGTAAGAAGGTAGAAATAAAAGAACGTTTACCATTCCAATTACTTTCTTTGATTGTTTTCCTAACAAAAATCAAGCATAAGAATAATCATAGAAAAAAGAAATCAAGCATAAGAATCTGAAACAGAATATGCTTTGTCTAAAGTGGGCCTCAAATGACCATAAAACCGGAATAATATTTTTAATGACTTTCTGATCCTTATCCTTATCCAGCCGACTGGGGTAAAGTCGTCTTTCCATTCATATTGAGGATGAAATCGTCTTTCAAGCTAGTTAAGTTAAGGGTAAAATTGCACACTCAATAATGTTTATGTTATATTAAAATTGTTGGATGGCATTACGGTAAAGACAAATACATTTTTAAATCAATGTAGGGACCACATCCCCACCCCACTAGCAACAGCCAAGCAATCCTTATTTTAATATTTTAAAAATAGTATTTGAAATAATAAGATAAAAGTTTAAATATTCATTTTAAATTATTTAATATTTAAAAAAAACTTAGGTATATTTTTTAGGTATAGTTTATATTTTTCTAATGAAAATAAGATAAATGTATAAATTTTTTTTATACATATATAATTTCTTCTTATTTAAATATATTTGACACATGAAATTGTATTTAAATATTCTCTATATTTTAATTGTTCTTTTGATATTATTAATTATACTTAACGGTAATTTTAGTCCTTTCATTAATTATTTTTTTTTAGTTTTTTTTTATTTTAAAAATTAATTTTTATAGTCCTTCTATTTATTGTTTTGATGATTTTATCCCTTTTATATTATTCTACCAACAAATAATCCACAACTATAATTCGTAGAAGAAATTGAAGTAATAAATTTTCTTAAACAAATCTTGAACTTAAAAAAACAAATATCTTATCTAAGTATCTTTAAACATTAAAATTTTTAAAAAAAAACTGTAATATAAAACAAAACTAACAAATATATAAATGATAATAACGGCTAAGAGAATAATACTTAAAAACATTATTATCATCATTATCATATCATTAAAAACATTATCAAATTTAAGAGGAGAATAAGATCTTAAAAAAACAAAATAAAAGAACTATAAAAACCAATTTTTAAAATGAAAAAAGTAAAATTGAAGAGAGAAAAAACAGAGTAATCAAAATTATAATTAAACCTTTTAATTATTATTTCCAAACAAAATTCAATAAAGGTTAAACTGATTGTAAACCTTTGGAGATTATTTCCTTAAAACTCATTGTAAACATTTTGTTGATTATTTCTGTTAAATTAACTTAATTGATTGAAAGATACAAACAAATCATATTATAAAAAGATAGATTCAAACTCACGTCATTCACTTATTCAATTTTAAAAATTGAAATTTTGAAATATAACTTAGTTAATTAATTTTGATCTATACAATAGATTTTTCATCAAAAATCGAATTTGAATAATATCAAAATAATCCGTCTTTAGTAAATATTTATTTTTTAATTAGAGTCAAAATAATTGGTTTATTAATATATTATTTATTACATACTAATTTATTTAAATATTTATTGTTATCATTATTTTATTTTATTTTATACTTTATATTAAATATATTTTTCAATTATATTTATTAATTATAAATCTTAATTTAACAAATAAATATCAATATTATTAGTCATTAAATAAATCAGTTTTTAACCTTACAACTCCGATTTATTTCTAACTTTACAAATTCTGATTATTAGCATTACTCTTTTTTATATCGTTCAATTTTATGAGTTTCTTTTTTTTGTTACTGTGATTATAATCAATGACATGACATCATCTATTCATCTCATTAAAATTAGATGAAATTTCATAATCAAATTTATTATTTCCACATTATTAATAACGATGCCACTTCATCAAAATAAATTTAAATATAAATTTAATAAAGTAAAATTATGAAATAAAATGACTAAAAATTCAATTTAAAAAATATAAACTACTAAAATTCAATTTAGATAAAATAAACAATTATAAATATATTTAAGTCTTATTTATTTAAAAAGTTTAATATAAATAAGTCTATTTATATATTATAAAAGTTGCTATTAACTAAAAGATTGAGTTCAAATATCATATATTGTATAAATATATTTACACAAATTAAAATTTCTTCCATGAGATAATTTGAATATTTATCTCAAAATATTTTTCTTATATTTTATATTTTATACTAGTAAAAAATTTGTGCTATCACACAAATATCGTTTGAATTCATATTATACGTCTCTCACTCTCTTTGGTCAAATTTACATTCATTTATTCAGCTGGTCAACATTTATATATTTACAAATATAGTAGTTATCTTGAACCCGTGTGTTATTTATTAAAAAAATTGTAACTTATTCTTGTTTATAAAAATAATTATATCAATTGTTTAAAAAAATTCTGTTTATAAATAGATTTGTAACTTATTCTGATTTATAAAAATTATTATAATTTATTTTCGTTTATAAAAATAATTATATCAACATGTAGACTTTTTCCATCTATAAAAATAAGTGTCTTGAACAGGGGATCCAGACAATATATATTGGTGTGGCAAAACATAAAAGAAATTACAAACTAAATCATATTAAAAATGAATAATAATATTTTTTAATGCAAAATATTACAATGAAAATAATCTATCATTCATTTCTTGAAAATGAGCTAAAATAACATCATTGTTGATTGTTCTAAGAACATATTTTTCTATAAAACTTATAAGACAGTCATTTAACCACTGATCACTCGTTTTATTACATAGCTGACTTTTCACAAACTTCATAGTTCAAAAAACACGTTCCACACTTGCAGTTGCTACCGGTAAGACTAAAGCCAAATTCAAAAGCTTATAAACCATATCAAATGTGTTGCACTTATTTGTTTCTACAAGCTTTATAGAAAGATCTGAAAGTCCTTTTAACTCTACAAATTTTGGGTCACATCGAATATTTCTAACATAATTTTGAAGTTGATGTTGAAACACCACTTCTAGCACATCTACAAAATCATTTGGATAAAATTCAACCATCCTTAATAATTTTTTCCCATCAAAAACTACAAATAACGATGAAGGACTCAAACATGAAACACATTCTAAAAATTCAGTATTCTCTTCATTAAACCTAGCATTGAGCTCGTGCAACTGCAAATCTAAAATACTAAACAAACAACCATGCTTATAATGATGCAAATTAGAAACATTAGAAGTTCTAGCATGTCGTCTAGGTTTCTTCCCTTGCACATACAATGCACCCATATCAGGCACATTAATATCATGCTTATTGCATTTTTTTTCATAACCTTATATATAAGCCCTTCCCATCCATCATTCCTCATTTCTTGTAATTCTTGTTTGGTAGTATTAAAAGTGACAGAGCATTCAAAAGGTCTTGATCACGCTTTTGTAACACAACACTCAAATCATTTGTAAATCCTAAAATCTCAACCATCATATATAACATGAAGATAAAATCAAAGGATTGAAGCACATCTAACAAAATGACGTATCAATCCCAACTTCTTCAAGTACTCCAATAATGACACCATACAAAATCATCAAACTAGTGAGCGTCCTAAAGTGGGAACTGATAAGTGCAAACTGTAGTTATTTTTGTATATACTTTTTGTTGCACTTATCGACTCTTTGTTGTTAATTTTGGTTGAATAAACTTTTTTGTGTAAATATGTATACTTAGTGTATAATTGTATTTATGATTCATTTATGTATTATTTTATATTTTTAATTTCTTTTTGTAGGTATTTTCACGTATTTGGAGCATCGAGGAATAAGGCGTCGAAGACACGGCTCCGGATAGGCATTTTTGGACAAATTCAAGAAATAAAGTTGCTTTAGGTCGCGCTTAGCGCACTCTCAGTGTGGGTTCTAGAGCACAGGAATAGGCAAGCATGCTTAGCGTGATATTTAGCGCTTAGCACGCTCTAAGGCGCTTTAGTGATTAAATGAAGACGCTCTTAGTGCAGACTGTGATTTTCAATTTTTGTATAAATAGCTTAGAACATATTTTTTAGGATTTTTATCATCTTTTTCCTTCTCGGAGGAGCTCTGATCTGATTTTCTCTAGTTTAGAGGTTTACCCAACATCACTGAGTAGTGCATCTTATCGATTGGTTATGAGTTGTCTTGGATCATGCTGACACCGCGAGAAGTTTCCTATTCATCTCCTTCTTCCCTATGTATCATTTTAATGGTGGCTTTTGTATGTATATCTTTACTATTTATGTATGTATATTTGTTGATTATGGGATTGTATGAAATCTCTTTTACAAATTAATACAAGCGTTTGTTCTTGATTTTTGCTTTATTGTGGAGTTTTGGTTTGTCGTAGACATATTCTTTCTTAATATCTTTCTTGAATGAATATCTATTAGGTCATATACTCTAGACATAGATTTATGATTAATATTCATGTGGATATCGATTATGAAATGCATACGAGTTGTTTGAGTTGCACGTGAAATCGCCTCTGAGAGAAATACAGGTGATGTCTCACTTTGTGTTAGAGATAACCTTAGTGTAAACAATATGTAATAGTATTGACGAGTGATTTAGGTTGAGTGCAATTGATTCGCAAGTTTAAGTATTTGATGGATAGAATGAAATGCGATTCCAAAATGAATTCTCTTAGGCTGCAGATAATTGTTTATCACTTTCTCTATTTATTTATTTACTTTTCTCGCACTTACCTTCCGCAAACCCTTTTTCAAACTTAGAAGGATTGAAACTATTGAACGATAATTTTTCCGTCTCACTAATCCCTGTGGAGACGATACGATATAGCCTATATATCACCCTTATAAAAATACTTACTTTTGCTTAGTGTTATACCGCTTCAGCAAAATGGCGTCGTTGCCGGGGATTAGTGTTGATATTAATTACATCGCAATGGTTTCACTTTTTAAGTTTCATAACTATGTCTATAATGTGTATTTATACATTTTCTTCATACTCGTCTATTTTGTAAATATACTTGATCTATACATTTGTATATAATATACTTATTTTGTTTCACGTTTGCCAAAAGTGTGGTTAGGTGATTAGTTTTGGTTAGAGCTTGAAGAAATAGGCGTGAGTGAAAGCATTTGGCTAATCTAAAGCAATGTGAAATGGTTGTAAATAACAGGCGTCGAGCTTACGACGTAAAACAAGCATGTTTTAGTATTTTTCTTTCTGTTAGTTTAGGTAGTGTGATGAGTGTTGTTTAAACAAGATGAACTCGAACTAGTTTTTAAAATTCAAATCTTTACTTTTCAACTTATTTATTCATTTTCATTTGTTTGTTTAGTTGTGTTTTTCCAAAAGCTTACTTTTATTAGCTTGAGAAAATTTGTATGTGTAACCTTTATGTAGTTGTGTAAATGAGATGTGTAGGTGATATTGGAGGCTAACTTTAGGACTGCATGTTATTGTCCTGTTTTTTCTGCTACTGGTGTAGCGCGCTTAGCGCGGGTTTTGGCGCTTAGCGCACTCTGCTGTGATCAGCCAGTAAATTCTTTTTGTTTCACCTGTCTCTCCTTTTTCTCACTTTCACCAAGGCCTTATAATAGTAATTAACATTAGTATTATTTTTCTAATAATTTTTGTTGTTGTTTGGATACCAATTTTGGTCCGGTAACTTGAAGAATTTCGAGGTGACTGTACGAATTTGAGTGTTTCAACTTGCGGATGTATGGTAATGATAGTTTTCAAAGTTTGTACACGTCAGGTACTCGTTTATCGCTTTCTATAGTATAACGTGTTTAGGAAATTTATCATTTGTATGATTACTATATCATTCATTCTTTTTGCATTACTTGTTTCGATTGGATCACTCTAGTTCCCTTTTTATCCATAAATGTGAGGAAGCTTTCCATTGTTCACATATGCTGGAGGCCATAATTCTTGTTTTAATTTGATTTTAATATGTTTAATCTTTTGTTTGTGTTGATTATATGAAAGCATGAAAAGGATCCAGGCATCTTTGTTTCATTTTGAGCACAATTACCTAGCCAAATAGTCAATTCACCTTGTGAGTGTGTGATTATTAGTAACCCCTTTTGAGCCTTTTTGTCGATATTCATGTTGTTTTTACTAAATGATTGTCTGTGAGTGTTTAGTTCATCTTTTTGTATGGATATTGATTCTTTGTTTTCTTGAACCCTCAACTATGATTTATAGTTTGAATTTTTACATTGCCTTAGAAAGTAAGGAGTATTCACATTATGATAGGATTGAATTCAAGTTGGGGAGGAGAATGTTTATGTGCTTATGTTGTGATTGCTATGAGGTTATGAAAAGAAAAAGAAATAAAAAAAAGAGAAAGAGAAAGAAAAGAAAAAGAAGAAAAATTGAAAAAGATTTGAAAAATAAAAACAAAAAGAGTATGGAATAATGTTGTGTTAATAAGTATGTGATTGGTTTGTGAAATTCGGGATTATGAAGAAGTTTGATCAGAATTTTATGTGTGAACTTTTGTGAGTTTATCACTCCCTTAGGTTTAGTCAAGTTTTTGTTTCGATTATCTTTAGGAATTATCCCTTGTTTGTTAACCAAGCCACATTACAACCTTGAAAAACCTTGTGATTCTTGCCTTTGTATTTTCAATATGAGTTTTTGGATGAATGCATAATTTAGTCTTTTGTTTGCAAGATTGTTGGATGAGTGTCAAAGTCCTCACCTTTGTGTGTTTTTTCATCTATTGATGAATTTTTTCTAGGTGTGATTCATGATTAAGCTTGTTTTGTTTTAGAATGTTTTGTATGATTTTTTGTACTTAGGACTCATTTCATTTTCATGTTGTTGTTGTAGAATGGTGGTAAGTATTTACTTTACTTGTACATTTTTATTTAAACCATACATTTGTTTTCTATTTAAAAAATTTGTTGATTCATGATTCTTTGGTTGGTTACTTTTGTTCTTCGAGTTATTTGTTTGAGGACAAACAAGTTCAAATTGGGGAGAGTTTGATAAGTAAAAATTGTAGTTATTTTTGTATATACTTTTTGTTGCACTTATTGACTTTTTATTGTTAATTTCGGTTGAATAAACCCGACTTTTGTATAAATATGTATACTTAGTGTATAATTGTATTTATGATTCATTTATGAATTGTTTGATAGTTTTAATATCTTTTTGTAGGTAATTTTGTGTATTTGGAGCATTGAGGAATAAGGTGTCAAAGACACTGCTTCAGATAGGCATTTTTGGATAAATTCAAGAAATAAAGTTGCTTCAGGTCGTGCTTAGCACGCTCTCAGCATGGGGTTCTGGAGCACAGGCAGAGGCAAGCACATTTAGTGTGACATTTGGCGCTTAGCGCGCTCTAAGGCGGTTTAGTGAATAAATGAAGGTGTACTTAGTGCAGTGTTTGACGCTTAGCACGGTCTGCGACTTTGAGTTTTTGTATATAGCTTAGATTTTTTTTTGGGTTTTTATCATCTCTTTCCTTCTTGGAGGAGCTCTGATTCGATTTTCTATAGTTTAGAGTTTTATCCAACATCATTGGGTGGTGCTTCTTGTCGATTGGTTATGGGTTGTCTCGGATCGTATTGACACCACAAGAAGTTTCCTACTCATCTCCTTTTTCCATATGTATCATTCCAATGGTGGATTTTGTATGTATATATTTACTCTTTATGTATGTACATTTGTTGATCATGGGATTGTATGAAATCTCTTTTACAAATTAATACCGGTGTTTGTTCTTGATTTTTGCTTTATTATGGAGTTTTGGTTTGTCGTAGACATGTGCTTTCTGAATCTCTTTCTTGAATGATTATCTATTAGGTCCTAGACTCTAGACATAGATTTAGTTTTAATATTGATGTGGGTATCGGTTATGAAATGCATATGAGTTATTTGAGTTGCACGTGAAATCGCCTCCGAGAGCAATACAGGTGATGTCTCACTTTGCGTAAGAGATGGCCTTAGTGTGAGTGATACGTGATGGTATTGAAGAGTGATTTAGGTTGAGTGCAATTGATCTGCAAGTTTAAGTATTTGATGGGTAGAATGAAATACGATTCCAAAATGAATTCTATTAGGCTGCAAATGATTGTTTATCGCTTTCTTTATTGCTTTATTTATTTTTCCCACACTTACCTTCCGCAAACCCTTTTCGAAACTTAGAAGGATTGAAATTGTCGAATGATAGTTTTTACGTCTCACTAATCCCTATGGAGACGATACGATATAACCTATATATCACCCTTATAAAATTACTTACTTTCACTTGCCGCTTTACTGCTTCAGCAAGAACCCCAACGAGTGTCATCCACTCTAGCAATAGATGATTCTTGATTTAACCCACTACCAGTCTCTATCTGGCCCTCTTCAATCAATTTAGAAAACTGAGTTACTTGTTTGTCCCGAAGCAATTCTTGTCTCTTGTTAGAAGATCGTATGAAATTAACAAGCATATTGACCTTACCAAAAAAACCACTATCTTTGTGAGTCTTAGCACATGCAACATGTGCTAATTGAAGTTAATGGGCAAAACAATGCACACAATAAGCCGATGGATTCTCATTTTGGATTAAAGATCTCAAACCACCAAACTTACCTCTCATATTGCTAGCTCCGTCATACTCTTTCCCCCTAATGCATATACTCAAGCTATTAATAGACAACAACTTCTCAATTGCCTCCTTAAGTGACTTAACATTTATTTCTTTAACACTTACTATACCAAGAAATATTTCTTTTACCAAACCTTCACTATTAACATAACGAATAACAATAACCATTTGTTCTTTACCAGCAACATCACCAGATTCATCAATCAAAACACAAAATGCATCGTCCATAATATCATATATAATTTGTTTAGTTGTTTTGTATGCACAAGCAACAACAAGATCCTTTTGAATCTTAGGGGACGTCATAAGGTTATTTCCCGGAGTACAATTTATTACACTAGATATCTCTGGGTTAGTTTCCTTTATAGTATCCACTAACTCAAGAAATGACCCCTTAAGTAAAGATTCAAATGACTTGTCACTCCCTTTAAATGGCACGCCACACCTCAAAAGAAACTTATTAGGTATAAGAGATGTGTTTACATGAACACGATATTCAACATTCATTTGCTTAGTTTGATTAACAAATGCAGCCTTACTGATTTGGTTTGAATTCATGAGAGCATAACCCGTATGCACACAATCAACATGACTATTGGAAGAAGTAGCATGATTATCCAATCTATTAGCATTCTTCCAATCACCCAAACCATCTCCCACAAAGTGATCTCCCCCATATTTAGAGACATTTTTAAACAAAAAAACATGGCAAACAAAATGTTAGATCCTTAGATTCACTATAATCAATCCAATCATACAAGTCAAACCAATTTTTACAAAATCGACGTTTTTGTTTACCTTAAAGAAACCAAGGATAAACGAAATTGTTAGGAGGTTAATGACGACCTATTTTTAAATAAGTTTTTCTTACCTCATTTTGGATGTCAGGATGATAACATGAGATTGGAGGTTTAATTCCTGGACCTGTTTCCAACAATTCATAATCAACAACTTTGATACTCTCACTTGGATGTTGAGTTTCCGATGCTTCTAGATTAGCCAAAGAAGTAGATTTGTCTCTAGAAAGTACCGGGAAAAAAAATTCTTCGTTCTATAAAGAAAACAATGAAACCAATTGATTAGAAAGAAAATAATTTATAAGAATGGAGAAATTAAGAAAATATATATTTTTAATAAATTGAGGTTTTAGGATTCAACTCAAAATGGAGAAAAAAATTAGGGAAATTTGAAATAATCACTTACCTTTGATGTTCAATCACCCATAAATAAATACAAATAAGCCAAATGAAAAAATTGGAGGAAAAATTGAGGGATTATTGAATTAGGAAATATGAAAATAAGAGACAAATATGAGAGAATAGAGATGGTGGGGTTTGAGAATAAGATAAAACAAGTTATTGTGTGAGAGAGAAATAGAAAGGTGTTATCGACTGGGCCGGGCTGGACCAAGAGCAAGGATGAAGGCCCAATCCAAACGGCTTTGCAGGGGGTCATGCCGACCAAGAAGCTACGGTCGTGTCCGCCATTGTCCGTGAGCGCGACATCCTCGACTTCATGCCATCCAGCTTAACCTCAGCTCGAGCACCCCTCGTAAGGCAGACTATGACCATTACACCATCATCTGGATTCCAAAAAGATCGCGTCCTCGTCCGTATGTACTTCTCGCAGAACACCCAGGAAGGAGACCACGTGCGGGTCCCCACTACACACGTAGAACCTGGCAGTTCCTTCATTGGGTCAAACCTGCCCGGCCCAATGAAGGGACCTTGGCCCAGCGCTGGGGGTTATAATAACCTTCTGTTCCCAGAGGGTCAGATTTTCATTCTCTGACCATACACACACTTTCTTGCCTGCTCGTACTGCCTCTTACTTTAGCATCAGAGTGCCTTGCAGGTACCCCCCCCCCCCCCATCTCGTTTAACTTCAGCTTGGAGCCAGTCGTGACGGTCCAGGTCTGATCCGGTGAGATAAGTGGCACCGTCTGTGGGAAACTAGCTTCCCCATCTTGCAACAACTCAAAGACCAAAGCTCAACTCAACTACCACTGTCATGGTTGACCAAGTTCGTGATGAGCAAAACATCCACGCCGTCGACACCAACCACGGCCTCGCGGATAAAAATAGACACCTGGATAACGCCGGTAACCCCGATCACAACACCACCCATGTGTCAACTTCCCCAGGGCCTTCAATCCACCGCGACGGAGCTACCGCGTCATCCTCCTCGGTCCCTCCGCCACTCGAAGAGGACGATGCAGCTCTCGCGAACTATCAGGCTGCCCAGTTTCATGAAATCCCCGTCCCCGTCGGGGCGGATGCCACAACCCGAGCGTTGTTCGCAACGATCAATCAGACAAACTACCTCATCTTCGCCCAAGGGGAAAGATTGAGGGCACTTGAAGACGATCGAAGACCCCCGAGGAGGCACCGGAGGCCCCAAACTCCACCTCCTCGAGTGACTGAAGTTCATCTCCCGTCTCCCCCGCAGAGACATTACAGAGATACCTCTCGAAGCCAGTCGCCCCGCCCATCGGGGAAACAACCCCCTTTGGAGAGGCAACCCATCATCGAAGTCGGAGGACGCGGCCGCGCCCCTGCGAGACAGGAGAGAAGACACTCCGGAGACGGGCGTGGAAGAATCAACCAACAAGCACCACGCTCGAGAGATGCCCAGCACGACCAGGACCGTCGTGCCCGACAACATTACAGGTCCCCATCTCTGTCCCCAGAGCGGAGCGACGAGGACGACCCCCGCGGTCCCCTGTCGCAAGCTATCATGGAGGCGCCCATCCCCCCGAGCATGGAGAAGCCTCCACACTTGAAGGAATACGATGGAGTCGCGGACCCGGTCGACCACATAGACGGGTTCGAGGCTATGCTGCACTATCACAATGTCGGGGGGGGGGGGGGGGGGGGCATCAAATGCTGGTTGTTCCCCAAGACCCTCAGGAAGGCGGCAATGGACTGGTACAAAGGACTCGCCCCGGGGTCAATCACCTCGTGGCGGAACCTGAAGAACCAGTTCATCAGTTCATTCACGGTATCTCAGCGACACCCGAAGACCGAGGCGACTCTCAAGGCCATCATCCAGAGACAGGATGAAACCTTGAGAGAGTTCATCAATCGCTTCAACCGCGAAGCCATACAGGTCCCCTGCGCGGACCACATGAAGAGATATCTGCTGGAGAGGGGGCTCCTCCCCAGCACGGAATTCAGAAAGGCCGTGGGGATCAAGCCACCTAGAACATTTGATGCCCTTCTCGAAAAGGCTCGGGCATACATGGATTATGAGGAGAGAGAAGCGGCCAACAGAGCCCGAGACCCCAGAACTCGCGGGTCGAACAACAACCCGCGCCAGGAAGCTGCTCCTCCTCGACGAACTGGGGAGAAAAGAAAAGAAGACAGACCCTGGGAAGTCCGAGAGCAAAGGGGACCCTCTGGGCGTTTTACCGAGTACACTCCGCTCACAGCTTCCCGCGAGCGCATTTTGGCGGAGTGTGCCAGCACGGACTTCAAGGACGACGGCGTCAAACATCCCCGACCCGCGCCCGCCAAACCCGGAGCGGACAAGAACAAGTATTTCCAGTACCATAGGAGCCATGGTCATCTGACTGAAGATTGTGTCCACCTCAAGGACGCCATCGAAACCCTCATCAAGGGAGGAAGGCTCGCACAATACCGGCGAAACGACGCTCCTTGCCGTGATGCCCGGGAGACAGGAGAGCCGGAGGAAGACGCCCGACCATCTGAAGAGTCGGTCCCCATCCAGACCGCCTTCTCCGTGACCAGACCCGAGGACTTCGACGTCCCCGAACACCTGCGGGAGCCGCTCACAACACACAGCAGGTGGGAATATTTCCCCTCCTCCATGGTCATCAACGGCGGAGGATTCAACGACTTGACCATTAATTCGGCAAAGAGGAAGCTGGATGAGCTGGTCGACGCGGCACCCCCGCAAACAGTGACATTTGAAAGGGTGAAGGGTAGGTCAGAACCCATCACCTTCTATCTAGAAGAGCTCCCCGAGGGAGCCTCCAACGCGGTCATCTCCTTGCTAATAAGGGCAAGAATGGCCAACTTCGACGTGCATCACATCCTCGTCGACGAAGGAAGTTCCGTCGACGTAATGTACAACCAATTGTTCCAAACTCTACAGCTGGACGACTCACATCTCTCGCCATATATAGGGTCGAACTTACATGGTTTCAACGGCTCGACCTCCAAACCTTGGGGATATGTCGAGCTTCTGGTTACATTCGGCGAGGGAACAACGAAAAGACAGGTCAAAGTACGCTTCCTCGTCATCGACTGCCCGTCCCTCTACAACTGCATCCTGGGAAGACCAACACTGGCAGAACTGACAGCGGTGCCCTCCACCGTCCACCTGAAGATGAAATTCTACACCAAAAGGGCACGGGTAGCTACTATCCAGGGAGACCTAGCCGCTGATCGGAGGTGTTTTAACGCTGCATCTAAGGGACGCGACACTGTCGACGTAGGGACAAGGCCCGCTAAAAGACCAGCAACGACGCGACAGGAGCCCGACAAGCAAGAGTTTGCCAAGGAAGAAGTCCAGAAAGCTCCACCAAAGGTCGACTCTATAGCTCTGGACGCTCGTTTCGATCAAGACGAACCTCCCAACGGCGAGCAAGTTCCACTCTGACCGATACCAGACGGGGATTTTGAGCTCGTCCCCCTCGGCAAAGACCCGGGCAAAGGAGTAAAGATTGGCAAGGATCTCCCCGACCTGGCAAGGAAGCAAATCAAGGCCTGCTTGCGCGAGAATGCTGACCTGTTCGACTGGAGCGCCGCGGAGATGCCCGGACTCGACCCGGAGGTCGCCTGTCACCACCTCGCCATAGATCCTGCCGCTAGGGCTGTAGTACAACATAGGCGTAGGCAGTCTCCAGAGAAAACGGAGGCTGCTAAAAAAGTTGTAAAAGACCTCCTAGAGGCAAATTTTATTTCTGAAGCCTGGTATTCCACCTGGCTGTCAAACGTTGTACTTGTTAAAAAGAATAATGGAAAATGGAGGATGTGTGTTAACTATACCGATCTCAACCGGGCTTGCCCGAAAGATGCTTTCCCTTTACCGAACATAAACATGTTGGTCGACAACTCGACCGACTACAAAACGTTGTCGTTCATGGATGCTTACTCGGGCTATAACCAAATCCCGATGGCCGTGGGCGACAAACACTGCACGGCTTTCATGACCAGCTCGGGCAACTATTACTACAACGTAATGCCCTTTGGACTAAAAAACGTCGGGGCAACTTACCAACGCATGATGAACAAGGTTTTCCACAAGAAGATTGGGGACATGCTCGAGGTTTACATGGACGGCATGATCGTCAAATCCCGAGCAGACACCGACCATGCAGCGCACCTCAAGGCAGTCTTTGCCCAAGCAAGACAAAGTAAAATGAGATTCAACCCCGAGAAATGCACGTTCGGAGTCAAGGCAGGAAAATTCCTCGGATTCTACCTAACAGAACAAGGAATCGAAGCCAACCCCGACAAGTGTCGAGCGTTCTCCGACCTCCCGACACCGATGTCGAAGAAGTCGATACAAGTCATGAACGACATGCTCACATCATTATCCCGCTTCGTCGTGAGGTCCACTCAGCACACCCTTCCCTTCTTCAAACTCCTTCGTAAAGAAGCAGCCTTCGAATGGAACGAGGAGTGTGAACAGGCACTGCGCCACCTAAAGCAAAGTCTATCTCGACCACCCGTATTATCTCGACCAGCCGACGGGGAGCCACTATTCCTATACTTGGCCGTCTCAAATGAAGCCATCAGCGCGGCCCTCATCCGTGAGACCACCGACAGACAGAAACCTGTCTACTTCACGAGCAAAGCCCTACAAGGACCCGAAAGCAGGTACCAACAGATAGAAAAGGTAGCTCTAGCCCTTGTCAACGCGGCGAGGAGACTCTGACACTATTTTCTGGCCCACACAATCATCGTGCGAACCGACCAACCAGTGAGGCAACTCCTGGGTCGGCCCGACATGGCGGGCAGAATGTTGAAATGGTCCTTGGAGCTCTCCGAATTCGACATTCAGTATGAGAGTAGGAAAGCCCTAAAAGCACAAGCCCTGGCCGACTTTGTCGCGGAAATGACCGCTCATGACCCACCCGCTGGGAAGGAACACAAATGGACTATCTTCGTCGACGGGGCCTCTAGCTCGTCTGGAAGTGGCGCGGGAATCCTCCTAGAGAACGAGGAAGGCGTAGTGGTCGAACACTCGTTAGCTCTCTCCTTCCCGACGTCGAACAACCAAGCAGAATACGAGGCCCTGCTCGCATGACTGAGGCTAGCCGAGGACCTGGGAGCCCGCGAAATACAAATCTACACAGACTCCCAACTCGTTGCCTCCCAAGTCCAGGGGAGTTACCAAGCCAAGAACGACAACCTCGCCGAATACTTAAACTTAGTCAAAAAATAAATGACAAAGTTTGAACGAGCAGAGATTTCACATGTCCCCCACGAGCAAAACACAAGGGCAGACATATTGTCCAAACTTGCAAGCACGAGAAAGAAGGGCGAAAACAAATCCGTCATACAAGAATCCCTATCACGCCCGAGCATCGAAAGATCCTCGACACCAGTCGAAGTCCATGCCATAGGAAACGCCTCGTCCTGGATGACCCCGGTGTACAATTTCCTGACGAAAGGCGAACTCCCCTCGAACCAGACGGAGGCGATCACCATAAAACGACGAGCATGCTCCTACGTGGTGCTCAAGCACAAAATGTACCGCAGGGGATTCTCCATCCCCCTCCTGAAGTGCATCGATGAATCCACAGTCCCCAAGGTACTGCGGGAGATACACGAAGGGATCAACGCCCAGCACATGGGCGGTAAACCCCTGGCGAGGAAAGCCCTTCGAGCGGGGTATTATTGGTCGACGATGCAGCAAGACGCCAAGGAACACGTCAAGAAGTGTGACAAGTGCCAGAGGCACGGTGACATGCACCTCGCCCCCCCTCACGAACTGAGAATACTGTCGTCTCCGTGGCCGTTCGTCTGGTGGGGTATGGATATCCTCGGTCCCTTCGTGCAAGGGACTTACCAAAATAAATTCCTCATTGTGGCCGTGGATTACTTCATGAAATGGATAGAAGTCGAGGCTCTCGCGAAGATCACCTTGCACAACATCCTCCGTTTCTACAAGAGAAACATCCTCGCCAGATTTGGAATCCCGAGGGCACTGGTGACCGATAAAGGCACCCAATTCACCGACCATGGTTCCAGGACTTCGTCACCAAACTAGGAACAAAACAACACTTCACCTCGGTCGAGCACCCTCAAACCAATGGGCAAGCCGAAGCCGCGAACAGAGTCATTCTCCGGAGACTCAAACGCCGACTCGGTGAAGCAAAAGGGGGTTGGGTCGAGGAGCTGCACATCATCTTGTGGGCATACCGCACCACGCCCAACTCAACGACGGGCGAGACCCCCTTCCGACTAACATACGGCACCGAGGTCGTCATCCCGGTGGAAATCAGGGAACCCTCCAGACGGACAGAGAATCCTCTCGACAAAGAAATGAACGACGAGGCACTCAGGGACGAACTCGACTTAGTCGAGGAAATCCGATCGGGGGCGGTCCTACACGAAGCCACCTTAAAACAACAAGTGGCTCTGTGCCACAACGACAAGGTCATTAAACGCGAGTTCGAAATCGGTAGTCTAGTATTACGAAGGAACCAGAAAGACTCCCGCGAAGGGAAAATTGCCGCAAACTGGGAAGGGCCTTATCGCGTCCACGGCACCACTGGTACTGGGGCATATTACCTCGAGCAACTAGACAGAGAACCACTACCACGACCCTGGAACGCTGCTAAACTAAAGCAGTACTATAGTTAAAAACCCTTAACACCGAGGACTCTCCTCGTCGACACCCCACGTCCGGTCAACAAGGAAAAACGTCTGACCCCGTAGAAAGGCCAAGGTACAGGCCCAACCTACGCCCAAACGGCATAGCGTCGTTCAGCAAACGAGCATGAACGATAGTGCCCAACATGGACACCTCAATCGAGCTCCACCGTCGAAGTACCTGTAGGGCAGAACACCCAGCTCGCGATGGGCAGTTCACGTCGCGGGTGAACAACCCCGATCCGGGTCATACGCTCGAACAATCGGCTTTGCTCCGCACGCCCGACGAATCTCGAAGAACGTCGGACCATCCAAAAGGGTCGAAAAAGAATCTCTCCTCGAGGTCGTTACTTAGGCGAATTTCGCCACCGAATAGAAAGTCGAGCATAAGCATGTCCCAAACAAAAGACTTAGGAAAATTTGCCAACAAAGTCACAACCACACACGGGCAAGACTCGGGGCCATAACTTAGGCCAGTTTTATCGCAAAATATCAAAACATAAACACGGGCAAATAATCAAAAGTCGAAACAAACATTCATTCGAAAAGCCCATGGGCAACAAAACAAATAGAGATAAACCGACCAAGAAGGCCGGCGATGTTCAGGAATTACAAAGAACGGGCACGCAGGCCCAAAAAGTAAAATATGCACGGGCACGCAGGCCCCAAAAACAACCATCAATAAAGGCGCGCAGGCCCTACTAGAATCTCACAGCTAGACTTCCCCGGGGCTATCACCGCCGACAACAGGAGACTCGGGCGGGGGCACGACCTGGCCGTCGATGATCTGAGACATGTAGCCCACTCCTTCAGTATTCAGATCGGGATTCAACAGAGCGAGCTGGCTAACCGCGACTTCAAAGCCATCCGCCAAGGCACCATCACAGTCCGCCTCGAGGAGTTGAATACGAACAACCAGTTCCGACCGACTCCACAAAGGAGTTATCTCCTCCGACTCATCCTCGGCAGGGAGCATGGCGGCCTTTAGTTCCTCGACCTCTTTGGCGAGGCGTTCGTTGTCATTTTCCAAGCGTTCCCGATCCTCACGGAAGTACTCCCTCTCCTCGGCAATCTTCCCCGAGTTCTCTTTCTCCGCGGCCAGCAGCTCGGCTTGCTCGCGGAACATAACCTCAGAGCGCTCCAGGGCAGGCTTCAACTTTCGTGAGCTCGCAGTAAGGGCAGCTTTCTCCTGTTCCAGCTCCTTGATGCGATCAGAATCTGCCCCCTCCTCGGCCAGCACAACGGCCATCTCGGCCATTTTGACCATCCCGACCATGTTGGCAGCCATATGCTTTCTCCGATTCTCCTTGCTCAGCCGCCTAATGGTATCAGCTTCATCAGCGCTTACAGACAAGGGAAATCCCTCGAAGAAACCCTCCTCTTTAAAACAGGGGGCAACCCGAAGGACCTCACCGCACCAGAGTCCTCGCCGACCTCCGGTTGGCTCTCCACCTAGTTCCTCTTCCTCGGTATCAGGTCGGTATGCTGCTCAACATCCTGAGCGTCTGGGGACCCTCCAAAAGCATCGCCCGGGCTAGTTGGCAGGCCCATCCTCGTCGCCTGAGGAGCTCGCACCACTCTCTTGTTGACTTTCTTATCCTGTGTCAGCTTCAGTAGCCTCTCCTTTCGTCCAGCCATGAGACCTGCATAAAATAACCTCGGGTTAGTGACGAGCAAAAAACAAGCGAAGAAATTCAAACAAGGCGAAAAAAGTAATGACCTAGCAGGTTCTTGGCCTTCCCGAAGGACTAGCACTCCACGAGCGCCTTCGTATCAATAGGCCGGGCCTCAAAGGTCGGATAACCATCTTCATCGAGAATATCCTTTCCCTCCCTCGTGGCCCACCGGGCAGGGAAGAAACTATCGACATATCTGCAAAGGGTACCATAGGCCTCCTCATCTTCGGTGCTCATCCCACCTGCGGGCGTATGGTAGTGCCCGGTGCCGTGCTCGTAGTGACACGAGGTCCAATGCAAAGGAAAATTGGCCACACGCCCCAACACCGGGCGTCCCTCTTCGTCTAGAAGAGCCTCCACGTGATCGTCGGTCACCACCGTTTCTTCCTCGTATACAGACTCTAGACCAGTTTTGGTAACCGGTCGCAGGATGTACCATTTGTCCTTTAACCCCCGGACAGAATCCATATACATCCTGAACAGTCTCTTCGACTGTTTCAGGGAAACTCAACTATGCCTACCCCCCGAGACTGGAGCTGTAAATGGAAGACTCTGAAGAAGAGAGGTATGGTCTCCCCAATCTTTAAGAAGCGACACGTCAGTTCGAACGCCCGGAGGAAAGCAATCGAGTTGGGGTGAAGCTGCGACGGGGCCAACTCCAGATGACTAAAAACCCCGACCTGAAAATCACTAAAGGGGAGCTTTAGTCCAAGGTCCTTGAAATCGATCTCATACATGGGAAACCCGTACTCGGGGAACTCCGAGCAGATCCGCGCGGTAAGAGTCGGTCTGGTGATGACAAAGTTTTTCTGAAAGTCGGGCTGACTACCGCCCTGCTCGACGATAGTATACGCACTCCGATTGCGCCGACTGTAAGCGGAAGCAATCCCTCTGGGCTCGGCGCCCACCCACTCCAGCAGAGGATCATCGATGGTATCGACCAGATTCACATTCTCCTCGGCGCTTTGATCTTCCACCTCATTGCGCCCCGAGGAACACGGTTCATCCGCCATTGTTACCTGCAAAGCACAGGAAGCCGGTCAATTGGGGAGCAAATCCACACACTCGCCATAACTGACGGGAAGAAGGGCACGACAAACCGAGTCACACTCCACACACGATTAAAAAGTTGGAGTTTCGAACAAAAGAGTGAAGGCACCTCCCCGACGCCAAGATACCGCGACAAGCCTTCCTACAGATTGCCTAAACGGGCCAACATCCTGGCCAGTCACGAATATGTCGACCTAGGCTATGGACATGGCGAGCGATATCATAAATCCTAAAACTAGAACTATGAATTTACCGGGCACTATCACGAATTAGGCGCCCTGAATCATGAAGATCCCGGGCAGCACTGCGAGTCAAATACCTAAACTATGCATTTACCGGGCACAAACATGCGTTTGCCGGGCATAAACATGGATTTGCCGAGCCAAAATACGAATCTACCGGGGCTAATCCCAGACGCACAATCTCTAACGTATAAAACAATGGAAAATATCACATACCACAGAGGAAAAACATGAGGGATAAGACGCTTACTTGAAATCAGGAAAGAGATACGGCGGCGGAGAAGAGAATCAGCGGCGGAGAGCACAACGGTCCTATGAAAAACAGCAGCAGTAGAGGCAGAGGAAGGAGGAGAAGCGCAAAGAGGAAAAACATATTTTGGGGCCCAAGGACCCTATTTATAGTGATGACGTGGAATACAAAACGTCACCCCGGGGAACCACGAACTTCCCTCCTCGACGCATAGCTCCCCTAGGCAATGATGACCCTATCTTCAATAGGGTGGCAGCACGGTTCCCAAGGGATGCCTCGCGTGCTCAACAAACACAACCCGCTGAGAGTCCCCCGAGCACTCCTCGAAAGGGATTATCTCACGAGTGCGACACGGGGGAAACTCCTCGAGTAACCACGAGGAACTAAATCTCTTGTTCGAGCACGGGACCTCGTGACAGAGGCGAACTAAGATCAAGTCATGACTCCTACTCCAGAAACCACGACTTGGGGGGATCCTGTTCTGGACTGGGCCGGGCTGGCCCAAGAGCAAGGATGAAGGCCCAATCCAAACAGCTTTGTAGGGGGTCACGCCGAACAAGAAGCTACGGCCGTGTCCGCCACTGTCCGCGAGCGCGACATCCTCGACTTCATGCAATCCAGCTCGACCTCAGCTCGAGCACCCCTTGTAGGGAAGACTATGACCATTACACCATCACCTGGATTCCGAAAAGACCGCGTCCTCGTCCATCCGTACTTCTCGCAGAACACCCAGGAAGGAGACCACGTGCGGGTCCCCACTACACACGTAGAACCTGGCAGTTCCTTCATTGGGCCAAACCTGCCCGACCCAATGAAGGGACCTTGGCCCAGCGCTGGGGGCTTCAATACCCTCTGTTCTCAGAGGGTCAGGTATTCATTCTCTGACCATACACACACTTTCTTGCCTGCTCGTACTGCCTCTTACTTTAACATCGGAGTGCCTTGCAGGTACCCCTCTCCCATCTCGTTCAACTTCAGCTCAGAGTCAGTCGTGACGGTCCAGGTCTGATCCGGTGAGATCAAAAGTATTCATATTTTAATTTTCATATAGCTATTTAAACAATTGATTTTGCAATACAAAAGGGAATAATTGGTTTTAAGTGTCATTGATCATATGGAGAATTTTTCTATAGGCATCCACAAACATGTTATATTATTATTTAATATTGTAATTTTTTATTATCAATAATAAATTTATATTAAAACAAAAATAAATATATTATTAGAACTATTATATTCCAATATTATTAATAATTTCTCAATAGATAGATGTATATACTCTCATTGTTGAAGATATATAAATTTATTCACAAATTAAAATAATAAGTGATTAAAAATTGAAAAGTGTTTTCTCAATTCAAACAATAATCAAACTATAAAATAAAGAGAGAAAAAATCAAATTGTCGTTTTTTCTATATAATATTTATTTGAATTAAGTAGAATATTTATTTTACTTGAAAATAAATTAAAATAATTCACTTATGATTATTATAATATTTTATTATAATGAAAAACAAAATTTTATTTCTATCTTTATAATATAATAAAAAGTATTTTTTTTATTCATAAAATTTTATAATATAATGAAAAATAAATTTTCAAATTTTGTCTTATTTTCTATATAATATTTATTTTAATTAGTTAAAATATTTATTTTACTAGACATCAAAAAAGAAATAGACATTAAAATAATAAATTCAATACTTATTATTAATATGCGATATTCATTTATAAACATAATTAAATATGAGTCACATATTTATCACTATTGATTAAATAAATTTAAGATGATATGAAAAATATTTAGCTTTATAATTATTTTTATAAACAGAAATAAGTTAAAAAATACTTTTATAGATGATAAAAATTTAACTATTGATACAATTATTTTTAACATGAATAAGTTTAAAATATTTTTATAAATGGTCACAAGGGTTCTAATAACTTATAAACGAGAAAAAATCTACATGTTGATATAATTATTTGTATATATGAAAATTAGCTACAATATTTTTTGTAAACGAAAATAAGTTACAAATATTTTTAAAAAGAAAAAAATTTAATTATTGATACAATTATTTTTAACAGAAATAAATTTAAAATAATTTTATAAATCACCAGAAGGGTTTAAGGCCAGAGACAGACCTAATGCGAGGCAGCTACACAAGTTTTCTAATTTTTTATATATATTATATATAATTTTTAAGTTTTATTATTATTAGTTAAATTAATAAAAGAAAAAAAAATATTACGAACACTAACTCATTTTTCTCTCTCTTTCAATATCTTTTTCTTTTACCTTTTGATCTCACCGGATCAGACCTGGACCGTCACGACTGGCTCCGAGCTGAAGTTGAACGAGATGGGGGAGGGGTACCTGCAAGGCACTCTGATACTAAAGTAAGAGGCAATACGAGCAATCAAGAAAGTGTGTGTACGGTCAGAGAATGAATACCTGACCCTTTGGGAACAGAGGGTATTTAAGCCCCCAGCGCTGGGCCAAGTTCCCTTCATTGGGCCGGGCAGGTTTGGCCTAATGAAGGAATTGCCAGGTTCTACATGTGTAGTGGGGACCCGCACGTGGTCTCCTTTCTGGGTGTTCTGCGAGAAGTACGGACGGACGAGGACGCGGTCTTTTCAGAATCCAGGTGATGGTGTAATGGTCATAGTCTGCTCTACGAGGGGTGCTCGAGCTGAGGTCGAGCTGGATGGCATGAAGTCGAGGATGTCGCGCTCGCGGACAGTGGCGGACGGCCGTAGCTTCTTGGTCGGTGTGACCCCCTGTAAAGCCGTTTGGATTGGGCCTTCATCCTTGCTCTTGGGCCAGCCCGGCCCAATCCAGAACAGGAGCCCCCCAAGTCGTGGTTCCTGGAGTAGGAGTCATGACTTGATCTTAGTTCGCCTCTGTCACGAGGTCCCATGCTCGAACAAGAGATTTATTTCCTCGTGGTTACTCGAGGAGTTTCCCCCGTGTCGCGCTCGTGAGATAATCCCTTTCGAGGAGTGCTCGGGGGACTCTTGGCGGGCTGTGTTTGTTGAGCACGCGAGGCATCCCTTGGTAACCGTGCCGTCACCCTATTGAAGATAGGGTCATCATTGCCTAGGGGAGCTATGCGTCGAGGAGGGAAGTTCGTGGTTCCCCGGGGTGATATTTTGTATTCCACGTCATCACTATAAATAGGGTCCTTGGGCCCCAAAATATGTTTTTTCTCTTCGCGCTTCTCCTCCTTCCTCTGCCTCTACTGCTGCTGTTTTTCATAGGACCGCCGTGCTCTCCGCCGCTGATTCTCTTCTCCGCCGCCGTATCTCTTTCCTGATTTCAAGTAAGCATCTTATCCCTCATGTTTTTCCTCTGTGGTATGTGATATTTTCCATTGTTTT
This sequence comes from Vicia faba, assembly GCA_948472305.1. NCBI lineage: Eukaryota > Viridiplantae > Streptophyta > Magnoliopsida > Fabales > Fabaceae > Vicia > Vicia faba. Next base: position 438,995,820 of record OX451739.1, on the reverse strand, counting down.
ATACGTTAGAGACTGTACGTCTGGGATTAGCCCCGGTAGATTCATATTAAGGTTCGGCAAATACATGTTTATGCCCGGAAAACGCATGTTTGTGCCCGGTAAATGCATAGTTTAGTTATTTGACTCGCAGTGCTGCCCGGGATCTTCATGATTCAGGGTGCCTAATTCGTGATAGTGCCCGGTAAATTCATAGTTCTAGTTTTAGGATTTATGATATCGCTCGCCATGTCCATAGCCTAGGTCGACATATTCGTGACTGGCCGGGATGTTGGCCCGTTTAGGCAATCTGTAGGAAGGCTTGTCGCGGTATCTTGGCATCGGGGAGGTGACTCCACTCTTTTGTTCGAAACTCCAACTTTTTAATCGTGTGTGGAGTGTGACTTGGTTTGTCGTGCCCTTCTTCCCGTCAGTTATGGCGAGCGTGTGGATTTGCTCCCCAATTGACCGGCTTCCTGTGCTTTGCAGTTAAGAATGGCGGATGAACCGTGTTCCTCGGGGCGCAATGAGGTGGAAGATCAAAGCACCGAGGAGAATGTGAATCTGGTCGATACCATCGACGATCCTCTGCTGGAGTGGGTGGGCGTCGAGCCTAGAGGGATTGATTCTGCTTACAGTCGGTGCAGTCGAAGTGCGTATACTATCGTCGAGCAGGGTGGTTGTCAGCCCGACTTTCAGAAAAACTTCGTTGTCACCAGACCGACTCTTACCCCATGTATGAGATCGCTTTCAAGGACCTTGGACTAAAGCTCCCCTTTAGTGATTTTCAGGTCAGGGTTTTTAGTCATCTGGAGTTGGCCCCGTCGCAGCTTCACCCCAACTCGATTGCTTTCCTCCGGGCGTTCGAACTGAGGTGTCGCTTCTTAAAGATTGGGGCGACCATACCTCTCTTCTTCAGAGTCTTCCATTTACAGCGCCAGTCTCGGGGGGGTAGGCACAGTTGGGTTTCCCTGAAACAGTCGAAGAGACTGTTCAGGATGTATATGGATTTTGTCTGGGGGTTCAAGGACAAATGGTACATCGTGCGACCGGTTACCAAAACTGGTCTAGAGTCTGTATACGAGGAAGAAACGGTGGTGACCGACGATCACAGGGAGGCTCTTCTAGACGATGAGGGACGCCCGATGTTGGGGCGTGTGGCCAAGTTTCCTTTGCATTGGACCTCGCGTCACTACGAGCACGGCACCGGGCACTACCATACGCCCGCGGGTGGGATGAGCACCGAAGATGAGGAGGCCTATGGTACCCTCTGCAGATATGTCGATAGTTTCTTCCCTGCCCGGTGGGCCACGAGGGAGGGAAAGGATATTCTCGACGAAGATGGTTATCCGACCTTTTAGGCCCAGCCTATTGATACGAAGGCGCTCGTGGAGTGCCAGTCCTTTGGGCAGGCCAAGAACCTGCTAGGTCATTACTTTTTTCGCCTTGTTTGAATTTCTTCGCTTGTTTTTTGCTCGTCACTAACCGGGGGTTATTTTATGCAGGTCTCATGGCTGGACGAAAGGAGAGGCTTCTGAAGCTGACACAGGATAAGAAAGTCAACAAGAGAGTGGTGCGAGCTCCTCAGGCGACGAGGATGGGCCCGCCAACTAGCCCGGGCGATGCTTCTGGAGGGTCCCCGGACGCTCAGGATGTTGAGCCGCATACCGACCTGATACCGAGGAAGAAGAACTAGGTGGAGAGCCAACTGGAGGTCGGCAAGGACTCTGGTGCGGTGAGGTCCTTCGGGTTGCCCCCCTGTTTTAAAGAGGAGGGTTTCTTCGAGGGATTTCCCTTGTCCGTAAGCGCTGACGAAGCTGATACCATTAGGCGGCTGAGCAAGGAGAATCGGAGAAAGCATATGGCCGCCAACATGGTCGGGATGGTCAAAATGGTTGAGATGGCCGTTGTGCTGGCCGAGGAGGGGCAGATTCTGATCGCATCAAGGAGCTAGAATAGGAGAAAGCTGCCCTTACTGCGAGCTCACTAAAGTTGAAGGCTGCCCTGGAGCGCTCCGAGGTTATGTTCCGTGAGCAAGCCGAGCTGCTGGCCGCGGAGAAAGAGAACTCGGGGAAGATTGCCGAGGAGAGGGAGTACTTCCGTGAGGATCGGGAACGCTTGGAAAATGACAACAGACGCCTCGCCAAAGAGGTCGAGGAACTAAAGGCCTCCATGCTCCCTGCCGAGGATGAGTCGGAGGAGACAGCTCCTTTGCGGAGTCGGTCGGAACTGGTTGCTCGTATTCAACTCCTCGAGGCGGACTGTGTCGGTGCCTTGGCAGATGGCTTTGAAGCCGCGGTTAGCCAGCTCGCTCTGTTGAATCCCGATCTGAATACTGAAGGAGTGGGCTACATGTCTCAGATCATCGACGGCCAGGTCGTGCCCCCGCCCGAGTCTCCTGTTGTCGGCGGTGATAGCCCCGGGGAAGTCTAGCTGTGAGATTCTAGTAGGGCCTGCACGCCTTTATTGATGGTTGTTTTTGGGGCCTGCGTGCCCGTGCATATTTTACTTTTTGGGCCTGCGTGCCCGTTCTTTGTAATTCCTGAACATCGCCGGCCTTCTTGGTCGGTTTATCTCTATTTTTTTTGTTGCCCACGGGCTTTTCGAATGAATGTTTGTTTCGACTTTTGATTATTTGCCCGTGTTTATGTTTTGATATTTTGCGATAAAACTGGCCTAAGTTATGGCCCCGAGTCTTGCCCGTGTGTGGTTGTGACTTTGTTGGCAAATTTGCCTAAGTCTTTTGTTCGGGACATGCTTGTGCTCGGCTTTCTATTTGGTGGCGAAATTCGCCTAAGTAACGACCTCGAGGAGAGATTTTTTTTCGACCCTTTTGGATGGTCCGACGTTCTTCGAGATTCTTCGGGCGTGCGGAGCGAAGTTGCTTGTTCGGGCGTATGACCCGGATCGGGGTTGTTCACCCACGGCGTGAACTACCCATCGCGAGCTGGGTGTTCTTCCCTACAGGTACTTCGATTGTGGAGCTCGATTGAGGTGTCCACATCGGGCACTATCGTTCATGCTCGTCTGCTGAATGACGCTATGCCGTTTGGGCGTAGGTTGGGCCTGTACCTTGGCCTTTCTACAGGGTCAGACGTTTTTCCTCGTTGACCAGACGTGGGGTGTCGACGGGGAGAGTCCTCGGTGTTAAGGGTTTTTAACTATAGTACTGCTTTAGTTTAGCAGCGTTCCAGGGTCGTGGTAGTGGTTCTCCGTCTAGTTGCTCGAGGTAATATGCCCCGGTACCAGTGGTGTCGTGGACGCGATAAGGCCCTTCCCTGTTCGCGGCCAATTTCCCTTCGCAGGAGTCTTTCTGGTTCCTTCGTAATACCAGACTTCCGATTTCGAACTCGCGTTTAATGACCTTGTCGTTGTGGCGCAGAGCCACTCGTTGTTTTAAGGTGGCTTCGTGTAGGGCCTCCCCCGATCGGATTTCCTCGACTAACTCGAGTTCGTCCCTGAGTGCCTCGTCGTTCATTTCTTTGTCGAGGGGATTCTCTGTCCGTCTGGAGGGTTCCCCGATTTCCACCGGGATGACGGCCTCGGTGCTGTATGTTAGTCGGAAGGGGGTCTCGCCCGTCATTGAGTGGGGCGTTGTGCAGTATGCCCACAAGACACTGTGCAGCTCCTCGACCCAACCCCTCTTTGCTTCGCCGAGTCGGCGTTTGAGTCCCCGGAGAATGACTTTGTTCGCGGCTTCGGCTTGCCCGTTGGTTTGAGGGTGCTCGACCGAGGTGAAGTGTTATTTTGTTCCTAGTTTGGTGACGAAGTCCTGGAACCCGTGGTCGGTGAATTGGGTGCCGTTGTCGGTCACCAGTGCCCTCGGGATTCCAAATCTGGCGAGGATGTTTCTCTTGTAGAAACGGAGGATGTTGTGCGAGGTGATCTTCGCGAGAGCCTCGGCTTCTATCCATTTCGTGAAGTAATCCACGACCACGATGAGGAATTTATTTTGGTAAGTCCCTTGCACGAAGGGACCGAGGATATCCATACCCCACCAGGCGAACGACCACGGAGACGACAGTATGCTCAGTTCGTGAGGGGGGGCGAGGTGCATGTCACCGTGCCTCTGGCACTTGTCACACTTCTTGACGTGTTCCTTGGCGTCTTTCTGCATCGTCAGCCAATAATACCTCGCTCGAAGGGCTTTCCTTGCCAGGTATTTACCGCCCATGTGCTAGGCGTTGATCCTTTCGTGTATCTCCCGCAGTACCTCGGGGACTGTGGATTCATCGATGCACTTCAGGAGGGGGATGGAGAATCCCCTGCGGTACAGTTTGTGCTCGAGCACCACGTAGGAGCATGCTCATCGTTTTGTGGTGATCGCCTCCGTCTGGTTCGAGGGGAGTTCGCCTTTCATCAGGAAATTGTACACCGGGGTCATCCAGGACGAGGCGTCTCCTATGGCGTGGACTTCGACTGGTGTTGAGGATCTTTCGATGCTCGGGCATGCTAGGGATTATTGTATGAAGGATTTGTTTCCGCCCTTCTTTCTCGTGCTCGCGAGTTTGGATAATATGCCCTCCCTTGTGTTTTGTTCGCGGGGGACATGTGAAATCTCTGCTCGTTCAAACTTTGTCATGTATTTTTTGACTAAGTTTAAGTATTCGGCGAGGTTGTCGTTCTTGGCTTGGTAACTCCCCTGGACTTGGGAGGCAACGAGTTGGGAGTCTGTGTAGATTTGTATTTCGCGGGCTCCCAGGTCCTCGGCTAGCCTCAGTCCTGCGAGCAGGCCCTCGTATTCTGCTTGGTTGTTCGACGTCGGGAAGGAGAGAGCTAACGAGTGTTCGACCACTACGCCTTCCTCGTTCTCTAGGAGGATTCCCGCGCCACTTCCGGACGAGCTGGAGGCCTCGTCGACGAAGATAGTCCATTTGTGTTCCTTCCCAGCGGGTGGGTCATGAGCGGTCATTTCCGCGACAAAGTAGGCCAAGGCTTGTGCTTTCAGGGCTTTCCTAATCTCGTACTGAATGTCGAATTCGGAGAGCTCCAAGGACCATTTTAACATTCTGCCCGCCATGTCGGGCCGACCCAGGAGTTACCTCACTGGTTGGTCGGTTCGCACGATGATTGTGTGGGCCAGAAAATAGTGTCAGAGTCTCCTTGCCGCTTTGACAAGGGCTAGAGCTACCTTTTCTATCTGTTGGTACCTGCTTTCGGGTCCTTGTAGGGCTTTGCTCGTGAAGTAGACAGGTTTATGTCCGTCGGTGGTCTCGCGGATGAGGGCCGCGCTGATGGCTTCGTTTGAGACGACCAAGTATAGGAACAGTGGCTCCCCGTCGGCTGGTCGAGATAATACAGGTGGTCGAGATAGACTTTGCTTTAGGTGGCGCAGTGCCCGTTCACACTCCTCATTCCATTCGAAGGCTGCTTCTTTACGAAGGAGTTTGAAGAAGGGGAGGGCGTGCTGAGCGGACCTCGCAACGAAGCGGGACAATGATGTGAGCATGTCGTTCATGACTTGTATCGACTTCTTCGACATCGGTGTCGGGAGGTCGGAGAACGCTCGACACTTGTCGGGGTTGGCTTCGATTCCTTGTTCTGTTAGGTAGAATCCGAGGAATTTTCCTGCCTTGACTCCGAACGTGCATTTCTCGGGGTTGAATCTCAATTTACTTTGTCTTGCTTGGGCAAAGACTGCCTTGAGGTGCGCTGCATGGTCAGTGTCTGCTCTGGATTTGACGATCATGTCATCCATGTAAACCTCGAGCATGTCCCCAATCTGCTTGTGGAAAACCTTGTTCATCATGCGTTGGTAAGTTGCCCCGACGTTTTTTAGTCCAAAGGGCATTACGTTGTAGTAATAGTTGCCCGAGCTGGTCATGAAAGCCGTGCAGTGTTTGTCGCCCACGGCCATCGGGATTTGGTTATAGCCCGAGTAAGCATCCATGAACGACAACGTTTTGTAGTCGGCCGAGTTGTCGACCAGCATGTCTATGTTCGGTAAAGGGAAAGCATCTTTCGGGCAAGCCCGATTGAGATCGGTATAGTCAACACACATCCTCCATTTTCCATTATTCTTTTTAACAAGTACAACGTTTGACAGCCAGGTGGAATACCGGGCTTCAGAAATAAAATTTGCCTCTAGAAGGTCTTTTACAGCTTTTTCAGCAGCCTCCGTTTTCTCTGGAGACTGCCTACGCCTACGTTGTACTACAGCCCTAGCGGCAGGATCTATGGCGAGGTGGTGACAGGCGACCTCCGGGTCGAGTCCGGGCATCTCCGCGGCGCTCCAGGCGAACATGTCAGCATTCTCGCGCAAGCAAGCCTTGATTTGCTTCCTTGCCAGGTCGGGGAGATCCTTGCCAATCTTTACTCCTTTGCCCGGGTCTGTGCCGAGGGGGACGAGCTCAAAATTCTCGTCCGGTATCGGTCGGAGTGGAATTTGCTCGCCGTTGGGAGGTTCGTCTTGATCTAAACGAGCGTCCAGAGCTATAGATTCGACCTTTGGTGGAGCTTTCTGGACTTCTTCCTTGGCAGACTCTTGCTTGTCGGGCTCCTGTCGCGTCATTGCTGGTCTTTTGGCGGGCCTTTTCCCTACGTCGACAGTGTCGCGTCCCTTAGATGCAGCGTTAAAACACCTCCGAGCAGCGGCTAGGTCTCCCTGGATAGTAGCTACCCGTGCCCTTTTGGTGTAGAATTTCATCTTCAGGTGGACGGTGGAGGGCACCGCTGTCAGTTCTGCCAGTGTTGGTCTTCCCAGGATGCAGTTGTAAAGGGACGAGCAGTCGATGATGAGGAAGCGTACTTTAACCTGTCGTATCGCTATTCCCTCGCCGAATGTAACCAGGAGCTCGACATATCCCCAAGGTTTGGAGGTCGAGCCGTTGAAACCCTGTAAGTCCAACCCTACATATGGAGAGAGATGTGAGTCGTCCAGCTGTAGAGTTCAGAACAATTGGTTGTACATTACGTCGACAGAACTTCCTTCGTCGACGAGGATGCGATGCACGTCGAAGTTGGCCATTCTTGCCCTTATTAGCAAGGGGATGACCGCGTTGGGGGCTCCCCCGTGGAGCTCTTCTAGATAGAAGGTGATGGGTTCTGACCTGCCCTTCACCCTTTCAAATGTCTCTTTGCGGGGGGTGCCGCGTCGACCAGCTCATCCAGCTTCCTCTTTACCGAATTAATGGTCAAGTCGTTGAATCCTCCGCCGTTGATGACCATGGCGGAGGGGAAATATTCCCACCTGCTGTGTGTTGTGAGCGGCTCCCGCAGGTGTTCGGGGACGTCGAAGTCCTTGGGTCTGGTCACGGAGAAGGCGGTCTGGATGGGGACCGACTCGTCAGATGGTCGGGCGTCTTCCTCCGGCTCTCCTGTCTCCCGGTCATCACGGTGAGGAGCATCATTTCACCGGTATTGTGCGAGCCTTCCTCCCTTGATGAGGGTTTCGATGGCGTCCTTGAGGTGGACGCAATCTTCAGTCAGATGACCATGGCTCCTATGGTACTGACAATACTTGTTCTTGTCCGCTCCGGTCTTGGCGGGCGCGGGTCGGGGACGTTTGACGCCGCCATTCTTGAAGTTCGTGCTGGCACACTCCGCCAAAATGCGCTCGCGGGAAGCTGTGAGCGGAGTGTACTCGGTAAAACACCCCGAGGGTCCTCTTTGCTCTCGGACTTCCCGGGGTCTGTCTTCTTTTCTTTTCTCCCCGGTTCGTCGAGGAGGAGCCGCTTCCTGGCGCGGGTTGCTGTTCGACCCGCGAGTCCTGGGGTCTTGGGCTCTGTTGGCCGCTTCTCTCTCCTCATAATCCATGTATACCCGGGCCTTTTCGAGGAGGGCATCAAATGTTCTAGGTGGCTCGATGCCCACGGCCTTTCTGAATTCCGTGTCGGGGAGGAGCCCCCTCTCCAGCAGATATCTCTTCATGTGGTCCGCGCAGGGGACCTGTATGGCTTCGCGGTTGAAGCGATTGATGAACTCTCTCAAGGTTTCATCCTGTCTCTGGATGATGGCCTCGAGAGCCGCCTCGGTCTTCGGGTGTCGCCGAGATGTCGTGAATGAACTGATGAACTGGTTCTTCAGGTTCCGCCACGAGGTGATTGACCCCGGGGCGAGTCCTTTGTACCAGTCCATTGCCGCCTTCCTGAGGGTCGTGGGGAACAGCCGGCATTTGATGGGCCCCCCGACATTGTGATAGTGCAGCATAGCCTCGAACCCGTCTATGTGGTCGACCGGGTCCGCGACTCCATCGTATTCCTTCAAGTGTGGAGGCTTCTCCATGCCCGGGGGGATGGGCGCCTCCATGATAGCTTGCGATAGGGGACCGCGGGGGTCGTCCTCGTCACTCCGCTCTGGGGACAGAGATGGGGACCTGTAATGATGTCGGGCACGACGGTCCTGGTCGTGATGGGCATCTCTCGAGCGTGGTGCTCGTTGGTTGATTCTTCCACGCCCGTCTCCGGAGTGTCTTCTCTCCTGTCTCGCGGGGGCACGGTCGCGTCCTACGGCTTCGATGATGGGTTGCCTCTCCAAAGTGGGTCGTTTCCCCGATGGGCGAGGCGACGGGCTTCGAGAGGTATCTCTGTAATGTCTCCGTGGAGGAGACGGGAAATGAACTTCAATCACTCGAGGAGGTGGAGTTTGGGGCCTCTGGTGCCTCCTTGGGGGTCTTCGATCGTCTTCAAGTTCCCTCAATCTTTCCCCTTGGGCGAAGATGAGGTAGTTTGTCTGATTGATCGCTGCGAACAGCGCTCGGGTTGTAGCATCCGCCTCGGCGGGGACGGGGACTTCCTGAAACTGGGCAGCCTGATAGTTCGCGAGAGCTGCATCGTCCTCTTCGAGTGGCGGAGGGACCGAGGAGGATGACGAGGTAGCTCCGTCGCGATGTATTGAAGGCCCTGGGGCAGTTGACACATGGGTGGTGTTGTGACCGGGGTTACCGGCGTTATCCAGGTGTCCATTTTTATCCGCGAGGCCGTGGTTGGTGTCGACGGCGCGGATGTTTTGCTCATCACGAACTTGGTCAGCCATGACGGTGGTAGTTGAGTTGAGCTTTGGTCTTTGAGTTGTTGCAAGACGGGGAAGCTAGTTTCCCACAGACGGCGCCACTGATCTCACTGGATCAGACCTGGACCGTCACGACTGGCTCCGAGCTGAAGTTGAACGAGATGGGGGGGGGGGTACCTGCAAGGCACTCCGATGCTAAAGTAAGAGGCAGTACGAGCAGGCAAGAAAGTGTGTGTATGGTCAGAGAATGAATACCTGATCCTCTGGGAACAGAGGGTTTTTATAGCCCCCAGCGTTGGACCAAGGTCCCTTCATTGGGCCGGGCAGGTTTGGCCCAATGAAGGAACTGCCAGGTTCTACGTGTGTAGTGGGGACCCGCACGTGGTCTCCTTCCTGGGTGTTCTGCGAGAAGTACGGACGGACGAGGACGCGGTCTTTTCGGAATCCAGGTGATGGTGTAATGGTCATAGTCTGCCCTACGAGGGGTGCTCGAGCTGAGGTCGAGCTGGATGGCATGAAGTCGAGGATATCGCGCTCGCGGACAGTGGCGGACACGGCCGTAGCTTCTTGATCGGCGTGACCCCTGCAAAACCGTTTAGATTGGGCCTTCATCCTTGCTCTTGGGTCAGCCCGGCCCAGTCCAAAACAACTTTAATTATAATATCAGTATAAAATATCACTATCAGTATAAAATATCACTTTCTGCTGCACCTAAAATCCAAGTGTCTTGCTAATATATTGTAAAAAAATTGACTTATATTATAAATTTATTTAAACAACCTTTGAATAAATACTCTTTGTACACAAATTTATAAATTATAGATTCTGTAGATTGGTATGTCAGTCTAGATGAAGTTGATGCTATTCAGTTGGAAAGTATAATTTCCATCGTACATCATATTTTATACTACTATTCATGTATGCATAATAACAAAATTGAATGTCATGCACCCATATGAACTAAAATACAGAGAGTACCTGTTAATTAAGGGTTTTAGTTAGAGCATCAACATTGCTTTATCATGGATTGTGACTCGACTAACGCCAATTAGGCCAGAGCATCAACATTGCTTTTCGACTTTTTGTCGCTTCTGATTTGCTTTGAACCCTTAGTACCACCTGTATATCAAAGTCCAACAAAACTGATTCTGAGATATACCAAGACAAAATATAAGAAATAATAAATCGCGAGAAACCTTGCATTTGACACTATCACCCTAAACCAAACACCAACGAAGAAAATATTTACGAAACACCATATTATAAAAATAAAAATATGAATGTTAATGATCCTTTTAATCACTTCATCGTCTTCAATAAGTTTGACAAAGGCTATGCTAATATGGATGAAGGATATGTGTCAACAAGTTCTTACCTAAACTTTATATGCTTTTCCAATATGTTTATTAACATCAAATTAGTGTGAACCATAACACATAAAAGAAAAAGAAAGAGGGATATTGTCAAAATTGTTAACGCAACCAAAAACAAAGATACATTGGGTAGCCTTTAATTAATAGGATTGAAGCAAAACCTGTTAGAAAAATGTAAGAAAAAAATAGAAGTCACGATTATGATAGAGTAAAATTACCAATTTGAATCCAATAAAAAAAAATACGAAGAGATAAAATAAAACTAAGAAGAACTCTCGTATGGATATTATTCGAGAATCTTTCAAGTTAATAAGAACTTTTATTGTTAGATTCAAAACTTCAATGGCTCGTCGGTGTTCTTCCGTCTTCCTAGGATTCAAAACTTTAATATCATGATTGGGTTCTTTCATCTGACTTTCTTCCATTTATAATGTGAATAGTAGTAGAGGAGATTGTTTAAAGTATTAGACTATGTCTTTGTTCCCAAATTGCATCGTGCCCGTCGTTGCCCGTGACATATGGTGTCCCCGATCACAAGAACTCCAGCTCGAGCCCAGCTCGAGCGCCTTCCTCGTGGGGCAGATTCTGACCGTTACCAAATCACCTAAACTCTGGAAAGACCGCGTCTTCGTCCCTCCTCATTTCTCGCAGAGCATCACCAGGAAGGAGACCACGTGTGAGTCCCCACTACACACGTAGAACCTGGCAGTTCCTTGATTGAGCCAGTTCTGGTCGGTCCAATGAGGGAACCTTGGCCCCGCGCTGGGGGCTATAAATACCATTTGTTCCTAGAGGGTCAAGTATTCATCTCTTACGCATACATACACTTTTTGCCTGCTCATCACTCATTTTAGCATCGGAGTGCCTTGCAGGTACCCCCCATCTCACTCAAACTTCTGCTCGAAGCCAGTCGTGACGGTCCAAGTCTGATCAGGTAAGATCAGTGGCGCCGTCTGTGGGAAACTAGCTTCCCCGTCTTGCAAAACCTCGAAGACCAAAGCTCAAAATCACCTCCTACCGTCATGGCTGACCAAGTTCGGGATGACCAAAACATTCGCGTCGTCGACACCAACAACGGCCTCGCAGATAAAAATGGAGTCCCCGACAACACCGATAACTTCGGTCATAACACACTCCCCGGGGGAACCATCCCCGGTCCCTCTATCCAGCGCAACAGAGCTACTGCCTCATCCTCCTCAGTCCCTCCGCCACTCGAAGATGACAACGCATCTCCCTAAAACCATCGAGCTGCCCAATTTCAGAAAGTCCCTGTCCCTACCGGGGCAGATGCCACAACCCGCGCACTACTCGCAGCGATTAATCAAACGAATTACCCAATCTTTGCCCAGGGGGAAAGATTGAGGGCACTAGAAGACGATAGAAGACCCGCGAGGAGACACAGGAGGCCCCAGACTCCACCTCCTCGAGTAACAGAGGTACATCTCCCGTGTCCCCCGCAGAGACAATACAGAGACGCCTGCCGAAGCCCGTCGCCCTGACCTTCGGGGAGACGACCCCCGTTGGAGAGGCAACCCATCATCGATGCCGGAGGGCGCAACCATGGCCCCATACGGCAAGAAAGAAGACACTCCGGAGAAAGGCACGGAATAATCGACCAACGAGCACCACGCTCGAGGGATGCCCAGCACAACCAGGATCGTCGGGCGCGACAATATTACAGGTCCCCATCCCTGTCCCCAAAGCGAAGCGACGAGGACGACTCCCGCGGTCCCCTGTCGCAAGCCATCATGGAGGCGCCCATTCCCCCGGGCATGGAGAAGCCTCCACATCTGAAGGAATACGACGGAGTCGCGGACCCGGTCGACCACATAGACGGGTTCGAGGCTATGTTGCACTACCACAATGTCGAGGGACCCATCAAATACCGGTTGTTCCCCAGGACCCTTAGAAAGGCAGCAATGGATTGGTATAAAGGCCTCGCTCCGGGATCAATCACCTCATGGAGAAACCTGAAGAACCAATTCATAAGTTCGTTCACTGTGTCTCGGCAACACCCAAAGACCGAGGCGGCTCTCGAGGCCATCATCCAGAGATAGGATGAAACCTTGAGAGAATTTATTAATCGCTTCAATCGCGAAGCCATACAGGTCCCCTGCGCGGACAACATGAAGAGGTACCTGCTGGAGAGGGGGCTTCTCCCCGGCACAGAATTCAGAAAGGCGGTGGGCATCGAACCGCCCCGAACATTCGATGCCCTCCTCGAAAAAGCCCGGGCATATATGGATTACGAGGAAAGGGAGGCGTCCAACAGAGCCCGGGACCCCAGAACGCGCGGATCCAGCAGTAACCCGCGCCAGGAAGCCGCTCCTCCTTGACGAGCCGGGGAGAAAAGAAAAGAGGACAGACCCCGAGAAGTTCTAGAGCAAAGAGGACCCTCGGGGCGTTTTACCGAATACACTCCGCTTACAGCTTCCCGCGAGCGCATTTTGGCGGAGTGTGTCAGCACGGATTTTAAAGACGGCGGTGTCAAACGCCCCCGACCTGCCCTCGCCAAGCCTGGAGCAGACAAGAGCAAGTATTGTCAGTACCATAGGAGCCATGGTCATCTGACTGAAGACTGCGTCCACCTCAAGGACGCCATCGAAACCCTCATCAAGGGAGGGAGGCTCGCCCAATACCGGCGAAACGACGCTCCCGGTCGTGACGCCCAGGAGACAAGAGAACCGGAGGAAGACGCCCGACCATCTGACGAGTCGGTCCCCATCCAGACCGCCTTCTCTGTCACCAGATCGGAGGACTTCTACGTCTCTGAACACCTGCAGGAGCCGCTCATGACACACAACATGTGGGAATACTTTCCCTCCGCCATGGTCATCAATGGTGGAGGATTCAACGACCTAACTATCAATTCGGCTAAAAGAAAGCTGGATGAACTGGTCGACGCGGCACCTCCGCAAACAGTGACCTTTGAAAGGGTAAAAGGTAGGTCGGAGCCCATCACCTTTTACCTCGAAGAGCTCCCCGGAGGAGCCCCCAACGCAGTCATTCCTCTACTAATAAGAGCGAGAATGGCTAACTTTGATGTGCATCGTATCCTCATCGACGAAGGAAGTTTCGTTGGCGTGATGTACAGTCAGTTATTCCGGACTCTGCAGCTAGACGACTCGCACCTCTCGCCATATGTAGGGTCGGACTTACAGGGCTTCAACAGCTCGACCTCTAAGCCTTGGGGGTATGTCGAGTTCATGGTTACCTTAAGCGAGGGCACGGCGACGAGGCAAGTTAAAGTACGCTTCCTCGTCATCGACTGCCCGTCCCTCTACAACTGCATCCTGGGGAGACCAACACTGGAAGAACTGACCGCGGTACCCTCCACCGTCCATTTGAAGATGAAGTTCTACACCAAGAGGGCACGGGTAGCTACCATCCAAGGGGACCTAGCCGCTGCTCGAAGGTGTTTCAACGCCGCATCTAAAGGATGCGACACTGTCGACACCGGGACAAGGCCCGCCAAGAGACCGGCGACAACGTGACAGGAATCCGACAAGCCAGAGCCCGCCAAAGAGGAAGACCAGAGAGCTCCCCTAAAGGCCGACTCCATAGCTCTGGATGCTCATTTCGATTAGGACGGACCTCCCAACGGCGAGCAAATCCCCCTCCGACCAATCCCGGACGGGGACTTTGAGCTAGTCCCCCTCGGCGCAGACCCAAGCAAAGGAGTGAAGATTGGCATCAACCTCCCTGACCTGGAAAGGAAGCAAATCAAAGCCTGCTTGCGCGAGAATGCTGACCTATTCGCCTGGAGCGCCGCGGAGATGCCCGGACTTGACCCTGAGGTCGCCTATCACCGTCTCGCCATAGATCCTACCGCTAAGGCCGTAGTACAACGTAGGCGTAGGCAGTCTCCGGAGAAAATGGAGGCTACTGAAAAAGCTGTAAAAGACCTCCTAGAGGCGAATTTTATTTCTGAAGCCCGGTATTCAACCTGGCTGTCAAACGTTGTACTAGTTAAAAAGAATAATGGAAATGGCGGATGTGTGTTGACTATACCGATCTCAACCGGGCATGCCCGAAGGATGCTTTCCCTTTACCAAACTTAGATATGCTGGTCGACAACTCGGACGGCTACAAAACATTGTCGTTCATGGATGCCTATTCAGGCTATAACCAAATCCCAATGGCCATGGGCGACAAACATTGCACTGCCTTCATGACCAGCTCGGGCTATTATTACTACAACGTAATGCCCTTTGGACTAAAGAACGCAGGGGCAACTTACCAACGTATGATGAATAGGGTGTTCCACAAGCAAATCGGAGACATGCTCGAGGTCTACATGGACGACATGATCGTCAAATCTCGAGCAGACACCAATCATGCAGCACACCTCAAGGCAGTCTTCCCCCAAGCAAGACAATGTAAGATGAGATTCAACCCCGAAAAATGCACGTTCAAAGTCAAGGCGAGGAAATTCCTCGGTTTCTACCTGACAGAACGAGGAATCGAAGCCAATCCTGACAAATGTCGAGCATTCTCCGACCTCCCGACACCGACATCGAAGAAATCAATACAAGTCATGAACGGCATGCTCACGTCATTGTCCCGCTTCGTCGCAAGATCCGCTCAGCACGCCCTCCCTTTCTTCAGACTCCTTCACAAAGAAGCAGCCTTCGAATGGACCGAGGAATGCGAACGGGCACTACGCCACCTAAAACAAAGTCTATCCACCCGTGCTATCTCGACCAGTCGACGGGGAGCCATTATTCCTATACGTGGCCGTCTCGAATGAAGCCATCAGCACGGCTCTCATCCGCGAGACCACCGACGGGCAGAAACCCGTTTATTTCACGAGCAAAGCCCTACAAGGACCCGAAAGCAAGTACCAACAGATAGAAAAAGTGGCTCTAGCCCTCGTCAATGCAGCAAGGAGACTCAGACACTATTTTCTGGCCCACACCGTCATCATGCGAACCGACCAACCAGTGAAACAACTCTTAGGTCGACCTGACATGGCAGGTCGAATGTTGAAATGGTCCTTAGAGATCTCCAAATTCGACATTCAATACGAGAGCAGGAAAGCTCTGAAAGCACAACCCCTGGCCGACTTCGTCGCGGAAATGACCGCTCACGACCCGCCCACAGGGAAAGAACACAAATGGACCATCTTCGTCGACGGAGCCTCCAACTCGTCAGGAAGCGGCGCGGGGATCCTCCTGGAAAATGAGGAAGGTGTAGTGATCGAACACTCGTTAACCCTCTCCTTCTCGACATCGAATAACCAAGCAGAGTACGAGGCCCTACTCGCAGGACTAAGGCTAGCCGAGGACCTGGGAGCCCACGAGATACAAATCTTCACAGACTCACAACTCGTTGCTTCCCAAGTCCAAGCGAGTTACCAAGCCAAAAACGATAGCCTCGTCGAATACTTAAACTTAGTCAAAAAACACATGACAAAGTTTGACCGAGCAGAAATATCGCACGTCCCGCGCGAGCAAAACACAAGGGCAGACATATTGTCCAAACTCGCAAGCACGAGAAAGAAGGGCGGAAACAAATTCGTCATACAAGAATCCATGTCACGCCCGAGCATCGAAAGGCCCTCGACACCAGTCGAGGTACACGCCATAGGAGATGCCTCGTCCTAGATAACCACAGTGTACAATTTTCTGACAAAGGGCGAACTCCCCTCTGACCAGACGGAAGCAACCATCATGAAACGACGAGCATGCTCTTACGTGGTGCTCGAAAACAAACTATACCGTAGGGGATTCTCCATTCCCCTCCTGAAATGCATCGAAGAATCCACAGTCCCCGAGGTATTACAGGAGATACACGAAGGGATCAATGCCCAGCACATGGGCGGTAAGTCCCTGGCGAGGAAAGCCCTTCGGGCGAGGTACTATTGGCTGACGATGCAGCAGGACGCCAAGGAACACGTTAAGAAGTGTGACAAGTGCCAAAGGCACGGCGACATGCACCTCGCTCCCCCCACGAGCTGAGCATACTGTCATCCCCCTGGCTATTTGCATGGTGGGGGATGGATATCCTCGGACCTTTCGTGCAAGGAACTTATCAAAACAAGTTCCTCATTGTGGTCGTGGATTACTTCACGAAATGGATAGAGGCCGAGGCTCTTGCGAAGATCACCTCGCACAACATCCTCTATTTCTACAAAAGAAACATCCTCGCCAGATTCGGGATCCCGAGAGCACTGGTCACCGACAATGGCACCCAGTTCACCGATCACAGATTCCAGAACTTCGTCACCAAACTAGGAACCAAACAACACTTCACCTCGGTCGAGCACCCTCAAACCAACGGGCAAGCCGAGGCCGCTAACAGAGTCATCCTTCGAGGACTCAAATGCTGGCTCGGCGAAGCTAAAAGAGGCTGGGTCGAGGAGCTGCACAGCGTCTTGTGGGCGTATCGCACCACGCCCCATTCTACGACGGGTGAGACCCCCTTTCGACTAACATACAGCACCGAAGTCGTCATCTCAGTAGAAATCAGGGAACCCTCTAGGCGGACAGAAACTCCCCTCGGCGAAGAAATGAACGACGAGGCACTCAGGGACGAACTCGACTTAGTCGAGGAAATTCGATCGGGGGCAGCCCTGCGCGAGGCCACCCTAAAACAACGAGTGGCCTTGCGTCACAACGACAAAGTCATTAAACGCGAGTTCGAGATCGGCAGCCTGGTATTACGAAGAAACCAGAAAGACTTCCGCGAAGGGAAATTGGCCGCGAACTAGGAAGGGCCTTACCGCGTCCACGGCACCACAGGTACTGGGGCATACTACCTCGAGCAACTAGACATAGAACCATTGCCACGACCCTGGAACACTGCTAAACTAAAGCAGTACTATAGTTAAAAAACCCTTAACACTAAGGACTCTCATCGTCGAACATCCACATCCAGTCGACGGAGAGAAATGTCTCGACCACGTAGATAGGCCAAGGTACGGGCCCAATCTACGCCCAAACAACATAACGTCGTTCATCCAAATGAGCACGAACGACAGTGCCCAATATGGACACCTCAATCGAGCTCCACTGTCGAAGTACCCACGTGGCAGAACACCCAGCTCGCAATGGGCAGTTCACGCCACGGGCAAGCGACCCCGATCTGGGTCATACGCCCGAGCAAGCGAATTTACTCCGCACGACCGACGCATTTTGAAGTACGTCGGACCACCAAATGGGTCGAAAGAATCTCCACTCGAGGACGTAACTTAGGCAAATTTCGCCACAAAGTAACAGCCGAGCACAAGCGTGACTCGAGGACATAACTGATAACGAGAAATCGTATCATATAATTACTATGCTGTTGTACCCCAAAATTTGCCCTCCCATATTCTTTAAGATTTGCCAAGAGCATGCTTCAAAATCTCTCAAGGGTTGCACAGTTCAATGGCCTCCTAACAGTCAAAATTAGGGTTTTGGTTCTGGCAAAGAGGTTGAAGTTTCCAAGGGTCCAAACAAGTCCCACATGCCTATAAACATTGTCAAGCATCCTCATGTCAAGTTTCAAGACTTACAGCATAAAATTGCACAGTCAAAAACCCTAATTGCCCAACAGTCAACTGCAGGGGCAAAATGGTCATTTGACTGTCAAAAGTCAAAATTTTTGGTCAACATCTTATTTTGAAGCCACAAACATCATTTGATCAATTCTTGATCATGATTCTCAAGGCATGGCTCAAAAAGTCTCAAGATGCAAAAGTTTCTATTTTTGGACAGTTGGAAAAGTCAACTATAAATTGACCAAGGCATAACTTCCACATGGTTTATCAGAAAAATTCCATCCAAAGCTAATTTTGAAGAGAGTGACATTTCCTACAACTCCTCTTCACACTTCAAGTCCAAGAAATGCTCTCACAAAAAGTTATCAATCTCAACATTATAGGTCATTTTCAAAAGTCAACAAAAAGGCACTTTAAGTCAAAGACCATAACTTGAGATTGGTAAATCAAAATGACATGGGACCAAAGGCATTGCTTATAGGACTTCAAGACCTTTCCAAAATGTCCAAGAATATGATCAAAGCTTAAAAATTGAGCAAGATATGCCTTGTGGAAGTTGGGAAATTTTTGGGAATTTTGAAAAGTCAACTTTGCTTCAAATGCCTCAAAATTGCTAATGGGCCACAATTTCTTCCAAGAATCATCACCCAAAAGCTATGCACGACCCATTGACCCAAAGGGGAGTTATTTTCTTATTTTTAATTTATTAATTGAATTTTTAAATCTATTAATTCATTTAATTAAAATTAAATATGAGAAAAATACAAAATGATGCTGTTAAATCTTTTTGATGCAGCAAATCCAACCAATGCAAGGTGGCAATTCGTTTCATGTCCAAAAAAGGCAAATCTTCCATGATTGGCATGTTCTTCATGACAAAAAGATTGAAAAAATCAAGGAAGATCACAAATATTGAAAGGCATTAAAACTTGGATGTTGGGCTTGTTTTGTTGACCTAAAACATTCACATACATATATACAATGCAACCCTAATCACATGAACAAGAAAGCTGCGCCAGAATCACAAGAACAAATTGGCATTTTTCATACAAAATTCTCAAAACTGAAAACATACATAGAGCTCCTTTCAAAGCCAACAATCGATTCAAAAGGCTTGCTGGGACTTTGTTGAACGTGTCTCAATACTTTTCAAGGCTCCATACATTCAGAATTGGTAGAATGGCTTTGCCCTGTTCATAAAACTTTTCACATTTGTATCTTAATTTACATGTGTTTTCCATGCATTTGAATGATTGTTTTACACTAACATAATCATGCTGAAGCTTTTGGTGTCTTTTAATTAAACTAACGTGGTCTGTATGCAAAGTTACCATGGGAGATGCTTAGGGTTTCAAAGCTCCAAAATTGGGGTTTTACGCATAAGGCAAAATTAGGCCATGAAACCTACACCATTGAAACCAGGAGGTCCAGACGATTCATTCTCATACCTCGCGCCCTTTTTATTTCCAACCATATGCTAATCGCTATTTTTGAATATCGCTGTTAGTGGGGGTTTAAAACCCTCGCTATCTATTCTATGTTTTCAGGCAAAAGCGAAGAAGGAAGAAGAAGACGCTGGCGTGTTGAATAATGATTGGCCAGTTTGAATAACTGGCGCCTTTTTTTTGTTATCCCACTAACCCTTGATTTCTCTCTCTTATTATTCTTTGTCCATTATATATCAAACAAATGCGTTTGGCTGGTTGGTGAGTGAGGTGTCCTTCAAGCATTGGGACCTGGGTTCGATTCCCAGGTCCCCCATATTCCTCTATATTTTTTATGTTTACATGTTCAGGTGATCACCACACTCAAGGGAGTACCATATGCCTCAACGTTTGTGCCTGCCACGCGCCAAGGAGATTCATCCAACGGCCAGATCACGCAGTCCACCATGTACCCTCAGTCAACCATGCACACGTGACCACTGAAAGGTCAAACAAGGCCTGAATTCTTGGGCCAAATTACTACAAATCAACCTCCTAATTGGGTCAGAAAACCCCCCATGTTTGCACTTTCTTCTCTTTTTTTTTCTTTTCTTTTATTTATTTTAATTATATTAATTGTTTATTTAATTCCACAAATTAATTTTTATAACCTAAAAATACAAAAAAAATAAATCAGAAAGTCAAAAATAAAATGTCTTTATTATTTAATTCACTAAATGTTTTATTTTTGTAAATTAATTTTGTTAATTAATTTAGTTTTAATTTAGGGTTTAAATTTTAATATTTTCTTAATAACTAAAAAATATAAAAATTAGGGTTCTAGCATTTTTACCTTTTTTCTCAATAATTAAATTTTTATTTTTTACCATTATTAATTATTAATTATTTTTGTAAATAAGTCTGTCATTAAATAATTAGGTTAAATTAGGTCTAACTTAAACATTTTTCTTTAATAAATTAAAAACAATTTAGAACTAGGTTTTTTATTTGACTTTTAATTCTAATTAATTCTCTTTAATGCCATAAATACAAAAACTCCAAAAAAAAATAAGTTCTTTCTTCTATTTAATTTAATTCAATTATAATTTCGATTTAATTTCTTTAAAAGGGTCCAACGCCCTCGCATTCGATCATAATTCCTTTTCGCGCATTTGTTTTTATTTCTTTTATGAATGTAATGTATTTGTCCCAAAGCCTTGTAATAGTTAATTAGGACATCTATTTTCTCGCATTTTATTTATTCAAATCGGGTCTTGGTTTAATTTGGCGATGTAGACCCGCGCCTTGTAATAGCGTAGGACCTTTTATTTTTCCGCACCTTAAATTCCCGCACCTTTAAACTGTTAAAACACATGAAAGGATGTATGCTCTAATAAAATTGAAGCGTAGATCACCAATGCATGACAAGACAAATAATAACTGAAAATGACACATAATTCACACACCACTCCTAGGGTACGCCTCACTGTTGCCTTGCCTTCGAAACGTGGTCGTCGAGTAGAGGACGTTTTAGTAAGTCCTCATGTCCATGAACATGGCATGGGGTAGCTTCTAAGGTATCCTCCTATTGCTTTGGTGACCACACTATCCCTAATCCCTGAATTGACCCGAACACCTCCAACGATGGTGCTACCTACCTCTCAATGGTGGGATGGCACTATCTTAAGGACATTTACACAGATAAATTCCTTAGGGTAGGTAGATGACTCGTAGATACTTGCTCTAATTCAAAACAAATCAAAAACTTCTTTTCACACCGACACTTTGCAAAAAGCTTTCAAAACAACTTTTCAAACACTCTTGAGGACTGATACAAGAGTCGAACTGAAATTTTAAACGAAACTTTTTCAAACCCACTCACAGTTGAAAAGCAAACAAACATTTTGAAAACACAAATGAGCAAGTATCTAAGAGCCCATGGATAACCATGGATAGAAAGGGTGCTAACACCTTCCCTTTCTATAAATCTACCTCCCGAACCGAGAGCTAATCTCAATAAGGAATTTTTCTGTGCTTTTGTCATTTCCATGTTGGAGAAAATAAAAGACAGTGGCGACTCTTGCTTCCGCGACATTTCGCGAACCAGCGTTAAACAGTCAGTTCCAGATCCACCGATCACATATGCTTTTTACTGATTTTATAATACATTAAGTCGTCTAACTCCCGATTATTCCGAGTTTATTTGTCTTTTTACAGGTATAACATTTGTCAACTCAAACCAATGGAAAAGGACTACATGAAGGATGCTAGACAATAAACAAAGAGAAAAAGAACTAAATCTGCAAAGTTTGGAGATTTTGGAGTAGTGACGGGCGTAACGACCCTCAACTTGAAGCAACGCTCGTCACACATCACTGACGAGCGTAATGCGCTATTTAAGCGCATTACGACTGTCACCCATCTGTGACGACCATCACGCGCGTAAAGATGAACGTTGTGAATTGGTGGAGACGTGGGCAACGTAAGGGCAGACTTGTTCTCCTATTTTCCCTCCACTCAATAACCATGCTCCCTATATTTCCTCCACTCGAGCCTTTTCTCAAGAGACTTTCAACTGCTATTTTCTCTCCTATATATATGTGTGGTAGTGCAAAGCTTCAAGGGTCGAAGGAATTTTCCCAGAACAAAATTATTACTTTAGCAATTATTTTTATTTCCTTGTTTTAGAGCATTTTCTACGTACTGTAATTCCTACTTCCAGTATTATTTCAAGCTTTAGTTTTTAGGTGTTAATTCTTCATTCAAGAATTAACACAATTTATTTACTTCAATCAAGCCGCAAGGGATATTGTAACATTTCAAGATTACCATAGCAACGTTAATTCCAGGTTTTTATTGCAATTAATATTTATTCATTTTTGTATTATGCCAATTATTTTTATGAATTATATTTTGAATTGCATTGTTGTTAAATCTATTATGTCCGGCTAAATTATTCGTACCGATATGTGACTCTTAAGAACCGAAAGAATTCAGTGATACCTTGGCCAAAAATATTTATTTATAAAACAATTTCTGGTTTCCAATTTCCATGCTTAATTTAACTACCCTTGTCACGAGAGTGAGAGGTTAATTAACACGATTTTACCACGAGAGTGGGAAATTAATTAAGGCAAGAACCTGCATGCGAGAGCTGGGGTTCAACCTAGATAGTGGTAACGAAACATTAATTTTTAAATACACGAGAGTGTTTTAATAAATTAATTAAACTCAAATTGTTTTCAAAAAGTGTTATTAAGTTTAAAGTGCATCCACTAGGTTTAGTAGCATAACTTATTTCATGAACACGATAATGTATGTCTCAGGTTTTTAAACAATTAGTTTTTACCGAAATACTTTATAGGCCAAGCGATTCACCGAATTCCCGAAGTTCGACTATCACATACCGGTATAACTATTACTATTATTTTTATTTAAACTGTTTCCCCCCCTAAAATCGAATATTCATCGCTTAGTTAAACAAACTGTAGCATTAGATCGTATGCGATTGATCCTCAGTCTCTGTGGGTTCGATAATCATTTAAAACTAGAACGACTGAACTGTATACTTGCAGTTAGTATCTCGACAGACTCATAAAGTCCCGATCAAGTTTTTGGCACCGTTGTCGGGGACTGGTTAGTCAATTAATTACGATTCTTCTGTTGTGCATTTAGACTAGGCAACAGAAAACCCTTTTTCGATTTATATGCCAAGGACTCGCTCACAAGGCGAACCACTTGACAAATCGACAGACGAACCTGAACGCATTCTTTCCGTAAGACGTGCAGTCAGGGATTACTGTTTAAATCACGCTATTCCTTTACCCAAACCCGAAATCAAGATTAATTCTGAAACAGATTCTAATTCTTCCTCTGAGACCGAAACTAATCCAGAATTAGACATGGCCGAAGAACAAAGGACCCGTCCACTGAAAGAGTACGCAGCCCCATCACAACAAGAACCCCACAACAGCATTGCTGCTCCAGCAATAAACCGAAACAATTTTGAATTGAAACCGTCATTGATATTAGCTATCCAACAACGCCAATTCTCTGGAGATCCTTCCGAGGATCCAAATGAACATCTTAGAAAATTCCTTCAATTTGCCGACACAGTTATAGCAAATGGTGTTAGTAAAGATGCAATAAGATTACGTCTTTTCCCTTTCTCTCTAAGAGATAGAGCTTGGGCTTGGTTGCAATCCTTGCCATCAAATTCCGTCACTACGTGGGAAGGACTGAAGATTGTATTTTTAGCACGATACTTTCCCCCGAGCAAGACTGCTGCACTAAGAGCCCAAATAAATAGATTTAGGCAAAAGGATACTGAATCGCTATTCGATGCATGGGAACGCTACAAAGATATGATGTGAATGTGCCCACATCACGGATTAGAAAAATGGCTGATCATCCACACGTTTTATAATGGACTCTTGTACAACACAAGACTCTCTATAGATGCCGCCGCAGGTGGTACACTGATGGACAAGCCTTATGACGAAGCCAACCAACTCATTGAAAACATGGCTCAAAACCACTATCAGTGGGGAGGAGAAAGAACATCTGTGGAGAAAACTCAAACCAAAGGTGGGATGTACGAGATTAATAGCCTAGATAAAGTTAATGCTAAGGTAGATGCTCTTACCCAAAAGATAGAAAGCTTGACCTTACCTCCTGCGGATACCGTGGCTGCAGTTACCCCAAGCTGCGAAGTTTGTGGAGTTCTTGGTCATGTTGGAACCGAATGTCAAATCTTAGCAGGAATATCAGTTGATCAGGTAAATTACGCTCAAGGTAATCCTTATGCTAATACCTATAATCTTGGTTGAAAGAACCATCCTAACTTCTCGTACAAGAGCAATAACGCTTTATATGCACCTGGCCAAGCACCTGTTGTACCTCCAGGTTATTAAAAACCCGCTGGTAATGTTCCTAACATTCCTAAGAAATCTAACCTTGAAATACTAATGGAAAATTTTATCGCTAATCAAGCCCAACAAAATAAAGAATTCCTCAATCAAAACGTTCACACCAGTGAACAGTTGAAGCTATTAGCAAATAAGGTAGATGCCCTAGCAACTCACAATAAAATGTTAGAAACCCAAATCTCCCAAGTAGCACAACACCAAGCTAGTTCTGCCGCACCTGCTGGTACATTTCCTGGACAACCACAGCCCAATCCTAAAGGACATGCAAATGCTATCACATTATGAAGTGGGACAGCCCTTGATGGACCGGTAGATCCTAGACTGCAAAACCCGACCATGTATCAAAAACCTGAAAAAGAAGTAGAGAAGTCGAAAGATCAATCTGAGAATGTAGAGGAAGACGCGAATGAGAACAAAGAGGCTTCAGAAAAACCTTACGTGCCTCCACCACCATATAAACCACCAATTCCATACCCCTAAAGACTTACAAAATCCAAGAACGAGGGACAATTCAAGAAATTTGTAGAACTTCTGAAACAATTAAACGTTACTATTCCGTTTATAGAAGCTATAACCCAAATGTCGTCATATGCTAAATTCCTAAAAGAAATATTGTATAATAAGAAAAAAATCGTTGAATATGAAACCGTTATGCTAACTGCCGAATGTAGCGCCATAATTCAAAATAACATGCCTCCAAAGTTAAAAGATCCTGGTAGTTTCTCCATACCATGTATGATTGGAAAATCTGTCATAGACAAAGCCCTATGTGATTTAGGAGCCAGTGTTAGTCTAATACCCTTATCTATTTGCGAGAAGCTCAAATTAGGCGACATGAGACCTACCAAGATGTCCCTACAACTAGCCGACAAATCAGTCAAATTCCCTGTTGGTATGCTAGAAAACATTCATGTCCGAATAGGACAATTTTACATACCGACTGACTTTATAATAATGGACATCAAGGAAGATTCAAACATTCCCATCATACTAGGAAGACCATTTTTAGCTACTGCAGGAGCCATCATTGATGTTAAGAAAGGAAAGCTTACCTTCGAGGTAGGAGAAGAAAAAGTAGAATTCATTCTTTCTAAATTCTTTAAAGCCCCTGCTATAGATGACTCATGTTGTCTCCTAGATATTATTGATGAATGTGTCAAAGAACTAGAAAGCCAAGAAGACACCTATTCTGAGATGCTGAAAATTCAGACACCAACTATCCTCAAGGACGATGACTGGAAACAAGAACATTTAGATGCCGACCTAAGCGAATGTTTATCCTTAACACCCGATCCTGCCCCGAATGATAAGAAAACTGGTATAGAACTTAAAACATTACCTGAAGATCTTAGGTATGAATTTTTAGATAAAGAACTCAAACGGCCAGTTATAGTTAATGCCAAATTAGGGAAGATCGAAACCGAAAAATTTCTTAGTGTGTTAAGGAAGTATCCAACCGCGTTAGGCTATAATATATCAGATCTAAAAGGAATAAGCCATTCTCTCTGTGTGCACCGCATTATGCTGGAGGAGGACTGCA
The DNA here is from genome assembly GCA_948472305.1 of Vicia faba. Lineage (NCBI taxonomy): Eukaryota > Viridiplantae > Streptophyta > Magnoliopsida > Fabales > Fabaceae > Vicia > Vicia faba. Next base: position 438,970,147 of record OX451739.1, on the reverse strand, counting down.
AGACTTCTAGAGAATATCAAAGACGAATAAATCATATCTTAAGTGAAGTCGTTAAGAAAGAAGTGCAGAAACTACTAGAGGCAGGCATCATATACCCAATATCAGATAGTAACTGGGTCAGTCCAGTTCACGTAGTGCCTAAGAAAGGAGGTGTTACGGTTATAACGAACCCAAAAGGCGAATCGGTAGCACAACGTACCCAAACAGGATGGAGAATGTGTATCGATTATAGAAAACTAAACAAAGCTACGCGCAAGGACCATTTCCCATTACCATTCATTGATAAAATCCTCGAGCGCTTAGCCAAACATTCCCATTTCTGCTATCTTGACGGATACTCAGGATTCTTCCAAATTCCCATTCATCCTGATGATCAAGAGAAAACCACGTTCACATGTCCCTATGGTACCTTTGCATACCGAAGAATTCCATTTGGACTATGTAACGCACCTGCAACTTTCCAACGATGCATGATGGAGATTTTCGCAGACTTTTTAAACGGAATTATGGAAGTATTCATGGACGATTTCTCTGTCTGTGGAGAAAGTTTTGACGGGTGTTTATCAAATCTTGAATTAATACTGAAACGCTGTGTCAATGTAAACCTAGTGCTCAACTGGGAAAAATGTCACTTCATGGTGAGACAAGGAATTATGTTGGGTCACATTGTATCAAACAGAGGGATTGAAGTCGACAAAGCAAAAATCGAAATTATCAAAAACCTTCAACCGCCCAAAACAGTTAGAGAAATAAGAAGTTTTCTAGGACATGCTGGTTTTTACCGCCGTTTTATAAAAGATTTCTCTAAAATCACCAAGCCAGTAACTGAGTTATTAATGAAAGAAGCTGAGTTTATTTCCGATGATAAATGCTTGAACGCATTTGAGACGCTTAAAGAAGCCTTAATCTCAACACCTATTGTGCAACCTCCTGATTGGAACCTACCATTTGAAATAATGTGCGATGCGAGCGATTATGCTGTAGGCGCAATCCTAGGACAATGCAAAGATAAAAAGCTTCACGCTATCTACTACGTAAGCAGAACACTCGATCCCGCATAAATGAATTACGCCACTACGAAGAAGGAACTCTTAGTTGTGGTATTCGCATTGGATAAATTTCGTTCCTACTTAGTAGGCGCCAAAATCATTATTTACACAGATCATGCTGCGATCCGATACTTACTAAGCAAGAAAGACGCCAAACCACAACTACTCATATGGATCTTACTCCTACAAGAATTTGACTTGGAAATAAAAGACAAAAGAGGAACTGAAAACGTGGTAGCTGACCATTTATCAAGATTAGATGGAATCCAAACCGAGAGTGTTCCCATAAACGAAGATTTCCCTTATGAACGCCTTATTGCTAAGCTAGAGATAGACCCTACCGACAGTTTGGATCAACACAATGAACCTTTAACAACTGCGGTAGTAAAAGCCATTTGTACCAACACCACATTACCATGGTACGCTGATTTCGTCAACTATTTAGCTACCAGTGTTTTACCACCTGATTTAACGTACCAACAACGGAAGAAATTTTTCCATGATCTTAAACACTACTTTTGGGATAAACCATTACTCTTTAAAAGAGGCGCCGATGGTATCTACCGTCGCTGCGTTCCTAACGATGAAATAGACGACGTCATTTCCCATTGCCATTTCGCCCCTTATGGTGGACACGCTAGTACGTCGAAAACCTGTGCAAAAATACTTCAAGCAGGCTTCTTTTGGCCTACCTTATGGAAAGACGTCCACGTAGCAATTATGAATTGCGATAGATGTCAACGCACAGGAAATATATCTAGACGCGACGAAATGCCACAAAAAGGAATCCTCGAAGTAGAAATTTTCGATGTACGGGGAATTGATTTCATGGGACCATTCCCCGCATCTTTTGGAAATAAGTATATTTTGGTAGCCGTTGACTACGTATCAAAATGGATTGAAGCCATCGCCGCACCCACAAACGATACACGCGTGGTACTAAAACTATTCAAGCATGTTATCTTCCCACGATTCGGTGTACCAAGACTAGTAATCAGTGATGGTGGTTCCCATTTTATCTCTAGAATCTTCGAAAAGTTACTTTCAAAATATGGCGTTAAACATCGCATAGCCACACCATACCATCCTCAAACGAACGGACAAGTGGAAGTGTAAAATAGGGAGATAAAACAAATCCTTGAGAAAACCGTAGCCACATCCAGGAAAGATTGGTCCTCCAAGCTAAATGATGCTCTTTGGGCATATCAGACAGCTTTTAAAACCCTTATCGGAACAACGCCGTTTAAGTTAGTTTATGGAAAATCTTATCATTTGCCAGTAGAATTAGAACATAAAGCTTATTGGGCCATCAAAACCCTTAACTTAAATTACAAGATTGCTGGCGAGAAACGAGTATTAGATATCCATGAATTAGAAGAATTGCGTTAAGACGCTTATGAAAATGCTAGAATCTATAAGGAAAGAACAAAAAAATGGCACGATAAGCGTATCTCGCGAAAAGAGTTTAAGGAAGGAGACATCGTACTCCTATTTAATTCTAGACTGAAGCTTTTCCCGGGAAAATTACGTTCCAGATGGTCCGGACCATTCGAAATTAACAAAGTTTTCCCAAGTGGTGCGATAGAAATTAAAGGAAATTCTATCGAACCATTCATAGTCAATGGCCAACGCTTAAAGCACTACTTTAACGTCGGAAATATCAACTATTCGGCTTATCTTAAGTTAAGTGAGCCACCTACCCCGATACCTAACTGAATAGGTATTATCTGTCGAGCCGTCGACATAAAATAAAGGCGCTTCGTGGGAGGCAACCCATGTTTTATTTTAATTATTTCTACTGTTTTAACATGTTTTTATTTTTCTTTTCTTTTTCTTAATCTTTAAAATTTTCATGATTGCATCTCTTACTCCTTTCTGTTTTCTTCTATTTTTATTTTCCCTTTAAACTTTCTTTTTCTTTTTGATTTAACTTCGACAAATTCTTAACCTGAAAATACTAACTTAGTTTTTTCAAACATTTATTAAATATTTTCAGGGGGGTAATTCTTTTGCTTTCACATTTAGCTCTATGGCACGTGTAAACTTCATGAATGTCACTTTGAGAAGCAGACACTAAAGAAGACGCTTTGAGGATCTGGCTGAGCGGGAAATGTGCCCTACAATCTACGCTGATGACCATGTTATGACCGCTCTTGGCATTCGTGAGAGTGTCATGTATTTGCTACATCATATTGGCTGGGACACTGCTCCTATCCGAAGACGGTATTGTACTTACAAGAAGATGACCCTTGAGTTCCTGAGCACCCTGAGCTTCATTCTAAATCACGAGATAGGATTCAACCGTGGGTTGATCACTTTCAGGATGTTTGACATGGACTACACTTATAACCTCAGGGAGTTTAGCCACCTGCTAGGGTTCCCTTTTGGACCTGATGTTATCACTATGACCCAGGAGGACCTCTTGCTTGATTCTGACCTTGATTTTTTCTGGGGAAGAATTGTTGGCAATAACCATCCAGAGCCGTCTGACCTTTATTCTGAGTGCATCCACAACCCGGCTATCAGGTACTTTCACAAGATCATCGCCCACACCCTCTTTGGTAAACAGCAGAATGTTACATCTGTGTCCCGCGATGAGCTTTTCATTATGTACTATGCCTCCCAGAGCCGTCCGGTAAACGGTGTCGCTTATATGCTAGCTAACATGGAGCGTATCATCCAGACTCCAAATGCACCAATCTTGTTGGGTGGTTTAGTCACTATGCTATCAAATGCAATTGGACTCCGCAGGCCTATGCTAGGATCAGCCCCGCATTATGGAATAAAGCCGATGAACATTGAATTCTTCTTCAACACTAGCTTTATCGGGAACCTTGGGCCAGATCAACTTGAGTTGTTAATTAATCATGAGATTGTCCACCAGTTTAAGTTCCCGAACCCTATCACTAGTGTGCATAACAGAGCAAACTGGCTTTTTGACCTCTACCATCTTGCTACACTGCCTTCGTCTCCTTCTACTGTTGACATTTACGAAGTATCCAACACTTCTAATGCTGATGAAGACCCTGCCACACCACCGGGATACCATGAGTTCCCCGATCCATGGAAACAACATGCAGCTTCTACTGAGACCGCCACCCAGGCTCCAGAGATTACACCACCGCCTCCACCTACTGTTACCCTGCACTCTTTGCATGAAGAAATTACTGACATGCGGGGCGAGCTTACATCTCTCCGGGTGGATTTCATCGCTTTCATGGATTTGGTGACCGATCAGCTAGATTTCATGCACCAGCATATGTTCCCGACTCCCCGTGGCTAGAGTTTTCGTTGTTATCTTGTTCTTTTCTCTCGCATTTGTACATACAGTGGGGATACTGTTTAGTTTTAGTGTGGGAGGGATTCTAGTTATTTTAGCATTTTATTCTAGTCATTTTAGCATTTTATCATTTTTATTTTTAGTTATTTCGAAACAATTTTTATGGATTAATTCAATTATTTATCAAGCACCAAGTTTATTTTATTTCTCATTCATTTTTTATTTTCAACATACTGTTTATTTCTTTTAATTTACTGTTTGTATTTTCCGCAAATATTATTATTTCATTATGTGCTGGTAAATAATATTACAGAACTTTAATATTCAAAACTTTAATTAATTAGAATATTTTAAACTTAAAATATTTCAAACTTTATTATTCAGAAAATAAATATATATATATATATATATATATATATATATATATATATATATATATATATATATATATATATATATATATATATATATATATATATATATATATATATATATATATATATATATATATATATATATATATATATATATATATATATATATATATATATATATATATATATATATATATATATATATATATATAAACATCTCCAACGGTCTTGTAACGGTCTTCTCATTAATGACATTGAACGTGTTACGACCGTCACACCCTCGTGACGAGCGTAACACGCATTTTTGCCTTGTGACGACCAAAAACTTGATTGGGACTTTATGAGTCTGTCGGGATACTAACTGCAAGTATACAGTTCAGTCGTTCTAGTTTTAAATGATTATCGAACCCACAAAGACTGAGGATCAATCGCATACGATCTAATGCTACAGTTTGTTTAACTAAGCGATGAATATTCGATTTTAGGGGGGGGGGGGAAACAGTTTAATTAAAAATAATAGTAATAGTTATACCAGTATGTGATAGTCGGACTTTGGGAATTCGGTGAATCGCTTGGCCTATAAAGTATTTCGGTAAAAACTAATTGTTTAAAAACCTGAGACATACACTCTCGTGTTCATGAAATAAGTTATGCTACTAAACCTAGTGGATGCACTTTAAATTTAATAACACTTTTTGAAAACAATTTGAGTTTAATTAATTTATTAAAACACTCTCGTGTATTTAAAAATTAATGTTTCGTTACCACTATCTGGGTTGAACCCCAGCTCTCGCATGCAGGTTCTTGCCTTAATTAATTTCCCACTCTCGTGGCAAAATCGTGTTAATTAACCTCTCACTCTCGTGACAAGGGTAGTTAAATTAAGCATGGAAATTGGAAACCAGAAATTGTTTTATAAATAAATATTTTTGGCCAAGGTATCACTGAATTCTTTCGGTTCTTAAGAGTCACATACCGATACGAATAATTTAGCCGGACATAATAGATTTAACAACAATGCAATTCAAAATATAATTCATAAAAATAATTGGCATAATACAAAAATGAATAAATATTAATTGCAATAAAAACCTGGAATTAACGTTGCTATGGTAATCTTGAAATGTTACAATATCCCTTGCGGCTTGATTGAAGTAAATAAATTGTGTTAATTCTTGAATGAAGAATTAACACCTAAAAACTAAAGCTTGAAATAATACTGGAAGTAGGAATTACAGTACGTAGAAAATGCTCTAAAACAAGGAAATAAAAATAATTGCTAAAGTAATAATTTTGTTCTGGGAAAATTCCTTCGACCCTTGCAGCTTTGCACTACCACACATATATATAGGAGAGAAAATAGCAGTTGAAAGTCTCTTGAGAAAAGGCTTGAGTGGAGGAAATATAGGGAGCATGGTTATTGAGTGGAGGGAAAATAGGAGAACAAGTCTGCCCTTACGTTGCCCACGTCTCCACCAATTCACAATGTTCATCTTTACGCGCGTGACGGTCGTCACATGTGGGTGACGGTCGTAATGCACTTAAATAGCGCATTACGCTCGTCAGTGATGTGTGACGAGTGTTGCTTCAAGTTGAGGGTCGTTACGGCCGTCACGAGGGTGTGTCGGTCGTCACTGCTCCAAAATCTCCAAACTTTGCAGATTTAGTTCTTTTTCTCTTTGTTTATTGTCTAGCCTCCTTCATGTAGTCCTTTTCCATTGGTTTGAGTTGACAAATGTTATACCTGTAAAAAGATAAATAAACTCGGAATAATCGGGAGTTAGACGACTTAATGTATTATAAAATCGGTAAAAAGTGTAGTAATTATATGATACGATTTCTCGTTATCAAATTCCCCCATACTTAAACCTTTGCTTGTCCTCAAGCAAATAGTCATTCGAAAGGTCGGACAAGTTTTGTCAAGCGCATACGCATGACATACCTTGGATTTTTAAAGTAATTTCGGGAAATCCTCGTCGGTTCGTCCAATACTTGAGTGAAACACTAAAGATACGCTAATGACACAAGCAATAAACTTAGTCGTAGGCTTCCATTTCAAACGAGCTATCCAACAGTTCCGTTATAATTCTGCCCAGAGTTCCTCGTATCTATTTCACCCGATTTTGTTCTGGCGCAATCACATTAAGCCCTTTGTCTTAGCACGCACGTAGTGGAGTAACCGGTTAGTGACTTTGATCCTTTTAGCACGGGGTCTGGTACATGAATGTGGCAACCCTACATATGTTTATCTAAGTTGGAGGTTGTGGGGGATCGAGCCATATCACGCCCTACCGAGTTCAAAACCAGATACCACTGAACCAACCTACACTGGGTTCCTTCGTTATTTTTTCCACTCTTGTATGTGACCGTATATTTCGGTGCACCAAATTTCTTTTCTTAGCAGCGAGATATGAATGATATTTTAAGACGATGATGACTGCTAGTATAAACTACTAGGGGTTACTGTAGGACTATAAACTCTAGATGTCGGTATAATGGTTATTAAAATGGATCGCATAAGTAGGAAGTCTACGGTGTCATAACCGTATCAATCTTGTTATGTCATTTTCGACTTCCCTAACTGGGGATTTCGTTAAAATAGGTATGTCGGGCTAATGCGAAGATAAAATTTTTTGGTATGGCTGAATAAAGTGAAGAATTTAAATCGAGATATATCATATAAATTACTAGTTTATAAAGGAAGGAAAGGTACCTCTCCCACACTAAATCCGACATTGTCCTCAATGTTGCGGTGTATAGGCGGGGAAGTACAATTACAAAAACAAACGGAAAGGAAATGAAACAGAAAAAATAATAAACTACATAAAAAATAAAGAAAAACTACTGGTGACCACGTCCTCTACTCCTGGTGCGAGAGCGTCTGGTAGGAGTGGCTTCTGTGTCAGTGTCTTAGAAACCAAGGGTGCTGACGTCCATCCTTAAGGCGTTAAGCTCTGACAGGGCCTCGTCTAACCTCTCATTCATGTTGCGCTGCCCAGTCAAGATCTGAGCGTTTTGAGCGCACAGAGACTCAAATTGCTCGTGTTGCCTTCTTTCAAGTGCTGCGCTCATTTGGTTTTGCATATGATGGCGCAGAGGATCTATTCAAGATTAATAGGAGGAGGTGCAGACGAGGATCCTGGAATGTCGTGGACGGGAGGAGCACTATCCAGCTCTTCTTGCATTTCGTTTGCGGGGGGTGCAGGTTGGTCTTCATGAGTAGGTGCACGCTCTGCGGGAGTTGCAGGATCGAACAACCAGTTTGCTCGGTGTTGTACCCCAAAATTTTCCCTCCCATATTCTTCAAAGTTTTGACAAGCATCATCTCAATTTGCTCAAGTCTACTCAAGGGTTGCACAGTCAAATCATCTCCTAAGCCAGTCAAATTAGGGTTTTGGTTCTTGCAAGGAAGTTGAGGCTTTCAAAGGCTCAATCAAGTCACATATGCCTATACACATTGTCAAGCATCCCCATGTCAAGTTACAAGACTCACAATATCAAGTTGCACAGTCAAAAGCCCTAATTGCTTCACAATCAACTGTAGGGGTAAAATGGTCATTTGGCAGTCAAAAGTCAAAAAATTTGGTCAACATATTATTTTGAAGCCACAATCATCATTTGATCAAATTTTGATCATGATTCTTCAAGCATGGCTCAAAAATCATCAAGATGCAAAAGTTTCCATTTTTGGACAGCTGAAAAGTCAACTGTAACTTGACCAAGGCATAACTTTTTCATGGTTCATCAGAAAAATCCCATCCAATGCTCATCTTGAAGGGGATGACATTTCCTACAACTCATCTTCACATTCCAAGTCCAAGAAATGCTCTCACAAAAAGTTATCAATTTCAACATTATAGGTCATTTTCAAAAGTCAACAAAAAGGCATTTTAAGTCAAAGACCAAAACTTGATATTGGTAAATTAAAATGACATGGGACCAAAGGCATTTGTTAGAGGACTTCAAGACCTTTCCAAAATGTCCAAGAACATGTTCATATGATTAAAATTGAGCAAGATATGCATTGGAGAAGTTGGGAAATTTTTGTGAAATGGCAAAAGTCAACTATCCTTGAAACTTCAATTTTTGACAAAAGGGCCCACTTTTTTCCACTTGATTCAGCCTTGTCATGCCACCCACGTGTCCCATGATCAATTTCAAGATTAAACATTAATTTTTCTATTTTTATTTAATTTTATTTGATTTAATTCATTTTAAATCCATAAAATTCAAATAAAATCAAAAAAATTAATTAAATAACATCTTTTGATTTGAATGACTTTTATGTGTCATGAACAACCTACCAATTTCGTGCTAGGGCCATTTTATGCATAAAAATTCAAAATTTGAACAAACTTGGAATGATCTTTAATGGTGGTTATGAAGAATCCAAAAACTTAATTGCAAGGGATCATTAGCTCATAATGTGACCTATTCTCATTCATGACTACATATGCAAGTGTGACAAGCCTCATTCAAAAGGGGCATCCCTGAAACGGCCAGAGCAAAAACTGAAAATTGTCCAAAAAAGTGAGAGACCAAAAACATAGTTGCAAGCGTTTTCAGATCAAAGCAAGCACGTAGCTTTCTTCCTTGCCACTCACTGAAGCCAAAGCAACCACAAACGCGTCCTAAGGTCCACTGAATAGCGCTGTAAGTACTCACGAAATCACCTTTGAACATGGAGCCGTGTTTCTCCATTCTTGCACTTTTTCTGGAAAATAATAGCATATTCATACTCCATGCCTGATTTCCAATGCAACGGTTATATTCAATTTCATTTTTAGGCTTCGTATGACAATACCCATGCCTAGGGTTTGTTTGCTTTGTTTTTAGGTATTTTTTCTACAGGTGAAATTGGGACGGACCATAAGCATCAACGTGATCAGGAGACATGGGTCATCACCCCCATGGGTTTGTTACTTTTTTTATTCTCTTTTCCTTATAATTTCTTTTTTTAATTATTATCATTATTATTATTATCATTAAATTAACATAACTAATTTTTCCATAAAATTCAGAAAACAAAAAAAAAACATTTTATTATTTATTAACTTATTTTGTAAATAAATTCTAACATTAATTAATTAGTTGTGTAATTAGGACAATTTTAACATTTTTTTAATAAGTAAAATTAATTTAGAATTAGGTCTTTCACTTTCAATTTTAATTTCCTTTTTTATTTTATTTCATTAAAAGCATAAAAATACAAAAAAAAAAACATTTTTTTCTTTTTTTAATAAATTAATTAATTAGTTATTAGTTTTAATTTCATTAATTACAAAAAAGGACAAAAATTTAATTCTTTCTTAAAAAAGGGTCAAAACCCTTAGGACGTTCCCGATTAAATTTCTATTTCGCGCGTATTTACTTATTTTGATTATATTTATGTATTTGTACAAAGGATATAATAGTAATTAGGATTTTATTGCTTTCTTTAATTTTCTGCATTAACTTTTCCAAAACGGGTTTTTGTTTTTTTGGCGATGTATAGACCTGCGCCTTGTAATAGCTAGATTTACATTTCTGTAATTTATTTCCCGCACTCCTAACTGCTAATATGCCTGCAAGAATGTATGTAAAATAAAACCAATCCGTAGCTCACAAATAAACATGTACAAGATAAACATGACATGAAAACAAACACACATGCACATGCCACCCCTAAGGTACGCCTCACTGGTTTCCTCGAATGTGGTCGTCAAGTATAGGGTGTTTTAGAGGTCGCCCTCCTGTCTAAAGATCCAGTTGCCTCGAAACGGTTGCCTCGGATAAAAAGGATCTAGGATATTAGGGTTACTTCTAAGGTGTCCTACCATTGCTTTGGTGACCACATTGTCCCTAATAATCAAATTGACCCGAATACCTCCAACGATGGTGCTACCTATCTCTCAATGGTGGGATAACACTATCTAAAGGACTCTTACACAGCTTAATTCCTTAGAGTAGGTAGACTCTCCTGGGTACTTGCTCTTTCAAACAAACAAAAACATCTTTTCGCACCCCACACTTTCAAAAAAAAAGTTTTCAAACAAAACACTTCATACACTCTTGAGGACTGATACAAGAGTTACTTAGAAGTTTTCCAAACAAAACTTTTTCAAAACCCACACACACTTGAAAAGCAAACAAATTTTGAAAACATAAGAGCAAGTACCTAAGAGCCCATGGATAACCATGGATAGAAAGGGTGCTAACACCTTCCCTTTCTATAAATCTACCTCCCGAACCGAGAAACATCTCGAATAAGGAATTTTGCTGTGCTTTTGTCCTTTCCATGTTGGAGAACATAAAAGACGGTGGCGACTCTTGCTTACCGCGACATTTCGCGAACCAGCTAAAAAACAGTCAGTTCTATTCCCACCGATCACACTCGGTTTCGTGGATCGATTCGGTCCCTGCAAGGCAAAATGATGTTCTGATAAACAGTGTTCTTGATCACAGGGTGGAATCTGCCATCCTCCCGCTCATAAATGAGATGTGCGGCTTTGCAGTGATCCAAAGTTAGCAAAGCCGGTGCTATAGAAGGCATAGTAGCGAGAGCAGCACCGTAGTTCAGACCTATAGCAAGTGAAGTGACCAGCCCTCCAAAATAAAAGGGTTTTCCGCCTCTAGCACAAATAGAGTGGATGTGAGCAAGTAAGAACGGGGCGGCGTTGATCTTTTGCCCTGTGAACGCGCAATGCAAAAAGAAGAGATCCTTGGAGTTGAGCTTGTGGTTGATGTCACAGGCGAAGATTGTGTTGCTAAGGATGCGGTGGAAATAGCGGATGGTCGGATTATGAATGTGGGTGGCATTTAGGTGGTCGTAGGATCCGGCATGGATATTCGTCAAACTGTGCCATAAGTTGAAGGCTTCCTCACCAAAATTATCCGACACCCGGAGATGAACACCTTCGTCCGAATAGAAGCCTAAAAGTCGCGCGATGTCGGATTGAGGTAACTCGTGCTCAATGGCAAACATGCGAAATTTGGCCAAGCCTGACAGTTGGTTCGTGGCACCTGGCGGAGTGATGTAAACAAAGGAACTCAAAAACTCAAGAGTCAGAGTTTCATAAATCGGTCTTGGTTCACGGCACAAGTTCTATAAATCCACACTCTGTAACAATTGGCGGACACTGTCAAGTAGTCCCAAACTCCTCAAGCAGTCAATATCAACGTACCGTGTAGGTTGGAGACCTCGGCGTTGAAACTTCTGAAATTTTACCCGTTGGTTTTCTCCTTGTTCGCCGGATCTGAAAGTGAGAGCGGGAGCTTGTTGGTTGTTGGCCATGGTGTAGGTAGAATTTGATTGCAAAAGGTTTGGAATATGAAATTGGGGTAGTGGGTGGATAGTATTTTAGTGTTGGAAGTTTGGAAGTTTAAAGAAAAATGGAGTGGAGTGGGTAGTTTTCGTGTCATTTTGTAACAATGGAAGAAGGGAGGTTAAGAAGAGAATGGTTGGAACGGTTCTGTAATAGCCGTTCTGATACATTGTATGCGTGACGGTCGTCACGAAGGGTGTGACGGTCGTCACGAAGGGTGTGACGGTCGTCACAATAAATTAGGAAAATTTCGCCACAAAATAACAAGTTGAGCACAAGCATGCCCCGAGGAAATAACTTAGGCAAATTTCGCCACGAAGTAACAGCCGAGCACATGCGAGACTCGAGGACATAACTTAGGAAAATTTCATCACAAATATAAAAACTTAGACATGAGCAAATATTAAAGGTCGAAATAAACATCCATTTAAAAGCTCGTAAGAAAAAAACAAATAAAAATAAACCGACCAAGAAGGCCGACGATGTTCAGAAATTACAGGCTATGGCACGATGCCCGAAAGAAATTTGTACGGGCACACAGGCCCCAAAAATATGCACGGGCACACAGGCCCCAAAACAACTACCAATAAACAAGCGCGCAGGCCCGACCAGAATTCCACGGCTAGACTTCCCCGGGGCTACCAGCATCCACGACATGAGACTCAGGAGGAGGCACGACCTGGCCGTCGATGATCTGGGACATGAAACCCACTCCCTCGGTATTCATGTCCGGATTCAATAAAGAGAGCTGGCTAACCACGGCCTCAAAACCATCTGCTAAAGCACCAACACAGTCCGTTTCGAGGAGATGGATACGCGCAACCAGATCCGAGCGACTCCGCAAGGGGGCTGTCTCCTCCGACTCATCTTCAGCGGGAAGCATGGCGGCCTTCAGATCCTCAAATTCTTTAGACAGACGCTCGTTGTCGGCCTCCAAGCGTTCCCGGTCTAGTCGAAAACAGTCCCTCTCCTCGGTAATCTTCCCCGAGTTTTCCTTCTCCACAGCCAGCAGCTCGGCTTGCTCGCGGAACATCTCCTCAGATTGCTCCAGAGCAGCCTTCAACTTACGAGAGCCGGCAGCGAGGGTAACTTTCTCCAGCTCTAGTTCCCTGACACAGTCAGAGGAGTCCGACCCCTCCTCAGCAAGGACAACGGCCATCTCGGCCATCTTAATCATCTCGACCATACTGGCGGCCAAATGTTTTCTCCGACTTTCTTTGTTTAGCCGCCTGATGGTCTCAGCCTCCTCGGCACTCACTGTCAAGGGAAACCCCTCGAAGAAACCTTCCTCTTTAAAGCAGGGGAGCAAGCCAAAGGCCCTCACTGCGACAGACTCGTCGCTGACTTCCGACTGGTTCTCTACCCGATTTCTCTTTCTCGTTATCAGCTCAGTAGGCTGCTCGATGTCCGGGGAGTCCGGGGACCCGCTAGAAGCATCACCTGAACTGGTCGACGGGCCCATCCTCGTTGCCTGTGGAGCTCGCACCAACCTTTTGTTAACTTTCTTATCCTGAGTCAATTTTAAAAGCCTCTCCTTTCGTCCGGCCATATTGCCTGCAAAGAAGAAAACTCGGGTTAGTTACGAGCAAGTAACAGACATAGAAACGAGAACAAAACTATAAGACAAAAGACAACCTAGTAGGTCCACGGCCTGCCCGTAGGACTGGCACTAGACAAGCGCCTTGGTATCTATAGGACGGGCCTCGAAGGTCGGGTAACCTTCCTCGTCAAGAATGTTTTTCCCCTCCCTCGTGACATACTTGCAAAGGGTACCATAGGCTTCCTCGTCCTCGGTACTCATTCCTCCCGCGGGCGTATGGTAGTGCTTCGTACCATGCTCGTAGTGGCGCGAGCACCAATGCAACGGGAACTTGGATACACGCCCCAACACCGGGCGACCCTCGCCGTCCATAAGAGGCTCCCCGTTCTCGTCGGCCACTTCGGTCTCCTCTTCATATATAGAATCCAAAGCAGTCTGGGTGACCAGCCGCACGACATGCCATTTGTCCTTGAAACCCCGGACCGAATCCATGTACAACCTGAACAGCCTCTTCGACTGTTTCAGGGAAACCCAACTATGCCTGCCTCCTCGAGACTGGCGTTGCAAGTGAAAAACTCTAAAGAAGAGAGGAATGGTCGCCCCGATCCTTAAGAAGCGACATGTCAGCTCGAACGCCCGAAGAAAGGCGATTAAGTTGGGGTGAAGTTGCGAGGGGGCCAAGTCCAGATGACAGAATACCCCGACCTGGAAATCACTAAAAGGGAGCTTAAGGCTGAGGTCCTAGAACGCGATTTCATACATGGGAAAACCATACTCAGAGAACTCCGAGCAGATCCGCGCGTCGAGAGACGGTCTCGTGACAACAAAGTTCTTCTGGAAGCCCAGCTGACTACCGCCGTGTTCGACGATGGTGTATGCGCTCCGACTACGCCGACTGTTGTACCCCAAAATTTGCCCTCCCATTTCCTCAACATTTTCTCATCACAAGACCCTTGAAGATCAAGACCCAGTTAGGGTTTCCTCTGCTCAAGACTTATCCTTGCACAGTTGACCCAAATTAGGGTTTGTGTTTGCACAAAGATATTTTGACCTAAAATGCCTAAGATGACTTTCATGCTTCATGTTGGACTCCCAAGTTTATCCATACCAAGTTTCAAGTCTTGATTCCAAATTTTGCCCAGTCAATTGGACAGTTGACCTAGAAATCAACTGTATTGGGGAAAAAGTCAATTGTGGCCAATTGACAGCCAAATCTCATGAAAATTGACCCACATCAACATTATGAACTCACATGGATCATTTGATCAAGTTTGGATCACCATTCCACAAGAAATTTGATCAGATCATCAAAAGGGCAAAATGGTCATTTTTAGGGTTTTGACTGCACAAAGGCAATTTTTGACTGTTTGACCTAGCCAATGGCAAACCAAGCTCACATATGGACTCAAGGACCCCATGGAATTATCTTGACATGCTCAACAAGTTCAAAAGATCCCAAATACACAAGATTGATAGTTGAATTTCCCAGTCAATTGATCAATTTTGACTGTATACTGAAAAGTCAAACTTTGACTTTTTGGTAAAAATCAAGGGTCAAGATTCATTTTTCATCAAAACATGCCAAATCATGAAACTTGTTCACCAAGAAATCAAAAATTGCAAATTAGGGTTTGAAATGAGAATTTTTCATAACTTAGAATTTTTCTAAGTTATGAAAAACCCTAATTTTTCCCCAACTTTGCCTCACTTTCTCACCAAGATTCATTTGGATTCAAGCAAAAGTCAAAACATGAAAGTTGTAGCTTGTTGCATAATCTACAACTTTGATTCACAAAGTTTTCCCAAAAGAGGCTTGTATCTCAAGTTACAATTTTTGGAATAAGGGTACTAAACCATTCTTAACTTAGTGAAAATTTGACCTATTTTGGCAAGGTTTTCTACCTAACTTCAAGACCATTTTCCATACACTTCCACTTGGAATTTCAATTTTCACTTCAAATATGGATTGTATTACACATTCCAAGCTTTCCAAAATATCCAAGAACTCATCAAACAACCTCATAACTTGAGAGAATAGAATTTTGCAATATGGCAAAAACTCACTTTTGAATTGGCCAATTTCCATGTTCATAACTAATGCATTTTTAAGTCAGCTTGGTTTATGCTACATTACAGGTCTCTAAACCATCCAACACTCAATAATTTAATGCAAAACCTTTGTGTCCTAGCATTATCTTGTTCATCCAACCATTACACAAGAGATTAACCTTAAAATGGAAAAAGCACTTTAGCCATTTTTGAAAAGATTGCTTTATGTCAAGTTCACATATCTTTGAAGTACAAAGAAATATCTAAGGCACAAGTTATGAGACACATTGCACTGATCAAGACAAGGCTTTGCAGCATGTTTAGGGGGCCTGCATAAGCTTGTAACAAAGACTTGGCATTGTGACTTAAGAAGTAAGAAACACATCATAACAAGTACCAACTTCCATATCAGTCAACCAAGCCTTAGAAAAAGTTATCAAACACATTACAAACATTGATCCTAAGCTGAAGCACGACCCTAAGACCTCCAATACCTCCACAAACTCAAAATCACCTTCAAACTGCCCAAACAGAATAACCTCTGCAGATTGAGTTCCAACTCTCATCCCTGTCATGCTTTCTTGCTAAAAGCTCATCAAACACTTTCCCTACCATCAATGCAAGCTAACCAAAACATAAAACACGACCTGTAACTCCTCTAACCAGTTCCACCATTTTCATTTTCTTGTTTTGCAGTTGAAGTTCTCTAGCACGATTCAAGAAGTTTCAGGACAGAGTAGAACTTGGAATAGCATCCTCACACTTCAAGGAAGTTGTACAAGTCATCATCTTGCTCT
Source organism: Vicia faba (assembly GCA_948472305.1). Classification (NCBI taxonomy): domain Eukaryota; kingdom Viridiplantae; phylum Streptophyta; class Magnoliopsida; order Fabales; family Fabaceae; genus Vicia; species Vicia faba. Next base: position 438,953,754 of record OX451739.1, on the reverse strand, counting down.
GAAAACTCCTCCATTGCAAGGCACGATTCCAACTGAACAGGTATGTTCATGAAGTTCTATCTCTCAGTATAGGCATTGTTAGCTTTAGGTTTGTGAAGGAAACATGTCACAATCATAGCCCTGAACATGCCCATATGATTAGATTTCATTTATATTATGTGTGCTGCAAGAATTTTGAGTCTGAACATTGATGAAAAACTAGGTCAGGAATTGGGGGAGAAGAAATTCTCCCTCATCTTAGAGAGTTAAGTCAAGTTTTTTATATCCCTGGATTCGTCTTCTCATGCTCTACACTTTTCATGTTGAAAGTTTTGCTTAAAAGTCCAGGAATTGGGAGATAGGAAACGCGTGATTGCTTGAACAAGTTTGTTCTGAGGTTGAAGATGACTGGTTCTGGGCTGGGCCTGGAATGTTTTTCTTATTTTCACCATACATTTACTTCTGAACCCCCTAAGCCCATTTTGTTCATTTTAATGATTTTTTGACTTTTCTTTTTTTGGTTTGACTTATTTATTTTTCCTTATAATATAAAAAATATAAAAATAATTTTTTGCACCATTTTCCTATTTATTAGGTATTTGTTTATTTAGATTAGTTTTATACATAAATAAACAAATAGATACTTTTTATTTAAAAATACCAAAAATAATGCAAACACATTTTTATTTTCTTTTTTTATTTTGTTTTATCTTTTGAAAATATTCCATATAAAAAAAATACTTTTTTTATAAATATTAAATATTATTATTTTGAATATATAATACATATTTAGAAAATAATACATATATATATATATATATATATATATATATATATATATATATATATATATATATATATATATATATATATATATATATATATATATATATATATATATATATATATATATATATATATATATATATATATATATATATATATATATATATATAGGTTAAATTACAAAATATACACACTTTTATTTTTTTTATTAATATTTAATATAAAAATATCTTTTGACAAATATACTTCATTTTATTTTATTTTTGTATACAATAAATAAATACTTGTACATAATAAATAAATAATGCATTTATTTTAAATAGAATTAGGGTTTAACCCTAAACATGAAAAACTCCCAAAAAAATAATACTTTTATTTTTGTTTATTTTGACATATAAAAATACTTTTTTCATACATACAAAAAACCATTTTTGCATCTTGCATATTTATTCTTATTTTATTTAAATTGTGCAATTAAATTATCTTGTAAATAATTCAATATTGATGTAATAGTTTAGGTTTAAATTCCTTGTCAAAATCCCCATTTGAACATTTGTACCCCCTTCCCATATATGGTTTTGTAATAGCTTAGTAAATTTATTTTCGCACTTTATTGCTTTCTAATTATACCATGTTAGAATTAGGGTTTGTATGCGAAAAAACAACGAAAATAGTTTAACCTAATTTCAAGATAAACAAGCATGAAAACGGACACACAAATCACACTTGCACCCCCTAGGGTATTCCACTTGTTGCCTTTCAAAATTGGGCCATATTGCATGTTAGGTCTCTTTGGGCAAAACAAACACAAATCAAATGATCATAGTCCCTCGATGACGCTTTCAAAATGTTGCTTAAACAAATGATCAAGTCCCTTAAAGAAAATTGCCCAAAGATACTTGACACCATTGCAATTATGGTCTAAACGATGACCCGCGCCCGTCCCTTTCACATCCTAACATGAGATTGTCCACCAAATACAATGGTGGAACAAACTTGTTAAAAGGGTTAAAACATAACAATAAACTTTGAGAAATTTAGGAGTAGATAACCTCTTAGTTACTTGAATCAAACTTGCAAAAACAAGACACTTGCCTATTTTCTAAAACCACATCTCACAACACTTTCAAAACAAACTTTCAAAAACAAATGAAAACCTTTTCAAAAGACATACATCTTTGTATACATCCCAACATGGATCATTACAAAGGTTGCCACCACATTGGCTTCTTTTCAAAACATTTTCAAACCCACACACACAAAGCACCATTTCAAACAATTGAAAAATAAGGCAAGTTGATCTAAGCAAGTAACTAAGAGCCCATGGATAACCATGGATAGAAAGGGTGCTAATACCTTCCCTTTCTATAATCTACTCCCCGAACCCAAGAAAACATCTCAAAAGGTTTTTGCTGTGCTTTTTAACCTTTCCTTAGGATAAAATAAAAAGTCGGTGGCGACTCTTGCTCAACTGAAACATTTGCGAAAACAAACGCAAAACCATAGTCAGTTCTCCCACCGTATCACACCGACTATATGCCGAGGCAATCCCTCTGGGCTCGGCGCCCACCCAATCCAGCGAAGGATCATCAATGGTATCAACTAGAGTTACATTCTCCTCAGCACTCTGGTCCTCGACCTCATTGCGCCCCGAAGACTCCGGTTCGTCAGCCATTTACCTGCAAAGCACAGGAAACTGGTGAAATTCGAGAGCAAATCCATATGCTCACCATGACTGACGGGAAGTAGTGCACGACAAGCCAAGACACACTTTGTGCGCGTTAAAACATTGAGGACTCGAACAAGATCCTGGGTTTCTCCTCCCCGACACTAAGGAGCCACGACGAGTCGTCCTACATACTTCCTAATGGGCCAACATACCGGCCAGCCATAGGTGCGCCGACCTAAACTGGGAATGTGACGAGCAATATCACGAATCCCGAACCAAGAACTATGGGTTTACCGGGCAGTATCATAGATTATGCGCCTAAAACCATGAAGGTCCCGGGCAGCATCGCGAGTCACATACCTAAAGCTATGCGTTTACCGGGCACAAACATGAATGTGTCGGGCACAAACATGAATGTACTGGGCACAAACATGAATGTATCAGGCGCTAATCCCAGATGTGGGTTTCTAACATCCAAATAACGGAAAAATTACCTACAACAAAGAAAAATAGGAGGGGTAAACGCTTACTTGGAAGTTAAGAAGGATGTACGGCAGCGGTGAAGAAAATCGACAGAGGAAGGTACGATAATCTTGCGAAGTTCTGGAAAAAGAGCGGCGGCAAAGGCAGAGGTAGAAGGAGAAGCGCGAAGAGGAAAAATAAATTATGGGACCCAAGGATCCTATTTATAGGGATGACGTGAATACGAAACATCGCCCCGGGGAACCACGAGCTTCCCCTCCTTGACGTCTACTCCCCTAGGCAATGATGGCTCTACTTTCGCTAGGGTGGCGTCACGGTTCCCAAGGGTTGCCTCGCGTACCCAACGAACACAGCCCACAAAGAATCCTCCGAGCACGTATCGAAAAGGATTACCCCACGAACGCAACTCATGAGAAACTTCTCGAGCAATCACGGGGAAGCAAATATCCTGGGCCGGGCATCAGACCCCGTGGCAAAGGCGAGCTGAGGTCAAGTCATAACTCCTGCTCCAGGAGCTACGACTTGGGGGGATCCTATTCTGGACTGGGCCCGCCCTGGCCCAAAAGCAGGAACAAAGGCCCAATCCAAGTAACTCCTTGAGGGGCGCGCGGCCGTGGATTCCTTCCAGCGCGCCCGACCATAAACTACATCGTGCCCGCCGTTGCCCGCGACACATGGTGTCCCCGATCACAGGAACTCCATCTCGAGCCCATCTCGTGCGCCCTCCTCATGGGGCAGATTCTGACCGTTACCAAATCACCTGAACTCCGGAAAGACCGCGTCTTCGTCCCTCCTTATTTCTCGCAGAGCATCACCAGGAAGGAGACCACGTGCGGGTCCTTATTACACACGTAGAACCTGGCAGTTCCTTGATTGGGCCAGTTCTGGTCGGCCCAATGAGGGAACCTTGGCCCCGCGCTGGGGGATATAAATACCCTATGTTCCTAGAGGGTCAGGTATTCACCTCTTACGCATACATACACTTTTTGCCTGCTTGTACCATCACTCATTTTAGCATTGGAGTGCCTTGCAGGTACCCCCCCCCCCCCATCTCACTCAAACTTCTGCTCGGAGCCAGTCGTGACGGTCTAAGTCTGATCAGGTAAGATCAATAGTGAAATATTTTATAAAATTTTACAACATAGATACAAAATTCGTATGACTATGATGATTATAATAATAACAAAATCAACACAAATTACGAAAATCAATAGGAATCAAACAAATTATATACATAAAATACGACTATAATTAATAATAAAATGGTAGAAATTGAGGAATCTGTGAAAGTAGTGTAGCCGGTAAATGACTGTAGTAATAGTGTTTGGCAACGACGACGGTAGGAACAATTCCTATCAGAGTGTTTAGTTGTGTGTACCATAGTTCTAACATACATTGGGGAAGAAGATGGAAGCATGAATATTTGGACGCAAGTAGAGTGGTTACTTTTTCATCAGATCTCGCAGTAGTGTTTGGTTTGAATTGTGTAGAAAGAAAGGTGATTGATTCGAAGCATTTGGTTGCAGAGCGTTAATGGCAGAATGGGTTCCTCCCACTCTTCTGTTTAGGGTACAAAGCAAGGACAAAATGGAGTTTAAACACAATTGTGGAGGATGGTTTCTCGATGGGTTCAAATGATTCTCCATCTTTTAAAATAACTTCTGAGATAATTTAGAGTGTATGTAGTCATTATTGTGAAATGAAAAGTTGTGCCAATAAATACTGGTTGCAAAGCGTTAAATATTGATTAACACAACTAAAATGAATAAAAAAGAATGAGAAAATATGAGAGAGTTACATATAAGAAGTTGTTCTGGACTGGGCCCGACAGGCCCAAAAGCATTGCTAAGGCCCAATCCAAATGGACTTGCTGAGGACCACGCCGACCAAAGGGTCACAGTCGTGCCCGACGTGCTCCCTGAGGTCACGTGCTCGACCTCTACACCTCCAGCTCGACATCCTGCTGTCCAGCTCGACATCACCTCGAGCACCCCAACTAGGGCAGACTCAGTCCACTGCACTCCCAACGAGGCCCCGAAAAGACCGCGTCTCCGTCCGCCCGCATTTCACGCAGAACATCCAGGAAGGGGACCACGTGCGGGTCCCCACTACGCACGTAGAACCTAGCAGTTCCTCCATTGGGCCAAACCTGCCCGGCCCAATGAAGGAACCTTGGTCCAGCGCTGGGGGCTATAAATACCCTCTGTTTCCAGAGGGTCAGGTATTCATCATTCTACCCATACACTTAATTATTGCCTGCTCGTGCTTCTACTTACTTCAGCATCAGAGTGCCTTGCAGGTACACCCCCCCCCCACCTCGTTCAAAAAGCTTTCAACTCGGAGCCAGCCGTGACGGTCCATTTCTGATCAGGTTAGATCAGTGGCGCTGTCTGTGGGAAACTAGCTTCCCCGTCTTACAAACAACTCAAAAGACCAAAGCTCAGTTCAACTACCTGTCATGGCTGATCCAGCTCGCGATGAGCAGAACGTCCGTGTCGCCGACACCAATAACGGCACGGCGGACAAAAACGGACACCTCGATAACCCCGGCGACCCCGACCATAGTACCATTCCTGTGACGACCGCCCCTGGAACTTCCTCCTACAGGGACGGGGCTACTGCATCATCCTTCCCGCTCCCACCACCACTTGAAGACGACCCGGCGGCCCTCGCTCATTACAGAGCTGCCCGGTTCCATGAAGTCCCAGTTCCCGCCGGGGCAGATGCCACGACTCAGGCACTGTTCGCGGCCATTAATCAGATAAACTATCTCATCTTCTCCCAAGGAGAAAGACTAAGGGCGCTTGAAGATGACCGAAGACCCCCGAGGAGGCATCGGAGGCCACATTCTCCACCTCCTCGGGTCACAGAAGTTCGACACCCTTCTCCCTCGCGGAGACACTACAGGGAGAACTCCAGAAGCCCCTCTCCCCGGCCAAAGCAGAGGTGCCCCTATTTGGAGAGACAGCCTGTCATCCCTGCCGGAGAACCCAGTCGCGACCCGGCAAGGCACGACAAGAGACACGCCGGGGACGGGCGTGTAACATTCGACCACTGAGCATCACGCTCGAGGGAGACTCAGCACGACCACCGTGCCAGACAATACTACAGGTCCCCATCTCTGTCTCCGGAGAGGAGCGACGAGGACGACCCCCGCGGTCCCCTGTCGCAGGCCATCATGGATGCACCCATCCCCCCGGGCATGGAGAAGCCCCCACATCTGAAGGAGTATGACGGAGTTGCGGACCCGGTCGACCATATTGACAGGTTCGAGGCCATGCTCCATTATCATAATGTCGGGGGACCCATCAAGTGTCGTCTTTTCCCCACGACTCTCAGGAAGGCGGCCATGGACTGGTACAAAGGCCTCGCCCCGGGCTCAATCACCTCGTGGCGGAACCTGAAGAACCAGTTCATCAGTTCCTTCACCGCTTCTCGACGCCATCCAAAGACCGAGGCGGCGCTCGAGGCCATCATCCAAAGACAGGATGAGACCTTGAGGGAGTTCATCAACCGCTTCAACCGAGAAGCGATACAGGTCCCCTGCACAGACCACATGAAGAGATATCTGCTGGAGAGGGGGCTCCTCCCCGGTACAGAATTCAGAAAAAGCCGAGGGAATCGAGCCGCCCAGGTCTTTCGACGCCCTCCTCGATAAAGCTCGAGCATATATGGATTACGATGAGAGAGAAGCTGCCAACAGGGCCCGAGACTCCAGGACTCGGGGTCCCAACAACAGCAGCAGCTCACGCCAAGAGGCTCCTCCCCGACGTACCGGGGAGAAAAGGAAAGAAGACCGACCCCAGGAAGTCCGGGAACAAAGGGGCCCCTCGGGCCGTTTCACCGAGTACACTCCGCTCACAGCTTCCCGCGAGCGTATTCTGGCGGAGTGTGCCAGTACAGACTTCAAGGACGGCGGCATCAAGCGTCCCCGACCTGCTCCCGCCAAGCCAGGGGCGGACAAAAATAAATACTGTCAATACCATAGGAGTTATGGTCATTTGACAGAGGACTGCGTCCACCTCAAGGACGCCATTGAAACCCTCATCAAGGGAGGGAGGCTCGCGCAATATAGGCGAAACGACGCTCCCCGTCGTGACGCCCATGAAGCCAAGGAGCCAGAAGAAGACGTCTGACCATCAGACGAGTCAGTGCCTATCCAGACCGCCTTCTCGGTAACCAGGCCCGAGGATTTCGACATTTCCGAGCACCTGCAGGAGCCGCTGACAACGCACAGCAGGTGGGAATACTTTCCCTCCGCCATGGTCATCAACGGGGGCAGGTTCAACGACCTCACCATCAATTCAGCTAAGAGGAAGTTGGACGAGCTGGTCGACGCGGCTCCCCCGCAAACAGTAACGTTCGAAAGGGTGAAGGGCAGGTCAGAGCCCATCACCTTTTACCTAGAAGAGCTCCCCGGTGGAGCCCCTAACGCGGTCATCCCCTTACTGATAAGGGCAAGAATGGCTAATTTCGACGTGCATCGCATCCTGGTCGATGAGGGGAGTTCCATCGACGTGATGTACAACCAACTGTTTCGAACCTTACAGCTGGACGACTCACATCTCTCTCCGTATGTGGGGTCGGATCTACAAGGCTTCAACGGCTCGACTTCCAAACCTTGGGGTTATATCGAGCTCCTGGTTACGTACGGTGAAGGAACGGCTACGAGATAAGTTAAAGTCCGTTTCCTCGTCATTGACTGCCCGTCTCTATACAATTGCATCTTGGGGAGACCGACACTGGCAGAGCTGATAGCGGTGCCCTCGACCGTCCATCTAAAGATGAAGTTCTACATCAGGAGGGCACGGGTAGCCACCATCCAAGGAGACCTAGCCGCTGCCCGCAGGTGCTTCAACGCTGCTTCTAAGGGACGGGATACCGTCGACATAGGGACCGGACCCGCTAAAAGGACAAAACAGGAGCCTGACAGGAAAGCATCCCCCGAGGAAGAACTCCAGAAAGCTCCACCAAAGGTCGACTCCATAGCCCTCGACACCCGCTTCTATCAGGACGAGCCATCCAGCAGCGAGCAAATCCCACTCCGACCAATACCGGACGGGGATTTTGAACTCGTTCCCCTCGGTACAGACCCGGCCAAGGGAGTGAAGATTGGCAAAGACCTCCCCGACTTGGCCAGGAAGAAAATCAAGGCCTGTCTGCGCGAGAATGCTGATCTCTTCGCCTGGAGCGCTGCGGAGATGCCCGAACTCGACCCTGAGGTCGCCTGTCACCACCTCGCCATTGATCCAGCCGCCAAGGCCGTAGTACAACGTATGCGTAGGCAGTCTCTAGAAAAAGCGGAGGCTGCTGAAAAAGCTGTAAAAGACCTCCTAGAGGCAAATTTTATTTCTGAAGCCCGGTACTCCACCTGGCTGTCAAATGTTGTACTTGTGAAAAAGAATAATGGAAAATGGAGAATGTGCATTGATTATACTGATCTCAACCGGGCTTGCCCGAAAGATGCTTTTCCCTTGCCTAACATAGATATGCTGGTCGACAATTTGGCCGGCTACAAAACTTTGTCGTTCATGGACGCCTATTCGGGATATAACCAAATCCCAATGGCCCTGGGCGACAAACACTGCACGGCATTCATGACCAGCTCGGGCAACTATTACTACAACGTAATGCCCTTCGAACTGAAAAATGCCGGAGCAACTTACCAACACATGATGAACAGAGTTTTCAACAAACAGATCGGTGACATGCTCGAGGTATACATGGACGACATGATCGTCAAATCCCGAGCAGACACCGACCACGCAGCTCATCTCAAGACAGTCTTTTCCCAAGCAAGGCAATGTAAAATGAGGTTCAACCCCGAGAAATGTACGTTCGGGGTTAAGGCGGGAAAATTCCTTGGATTTTATCTAACAGAACGGGGAATCGAAGCCAACCCCGACAAATGCCGGGAATTCTCCGACCTCCCAACACCGACGTCGAAGAAGTCGATACAAATCATGAACGGCATGCTCACGTCGTTGTCCCACTTCATCGCGAAGTCCGCTCAGCACGCCCTTCCCTTCTTCAAACTCCTTCGAAAGGAAGCAGCCTTCGAATGGGATGAGGAATGCGAGCAGGCACTACGCCACCTAAAGCAAAGCTTGTCTCAGCCGCCCGTTCTATCTCGACCAGACGACGGGGAACCGCTGTACTTGTACTTGGCCGTTTCAAACGAAGCCATCAGCGCAGCTCTTATCCGCGAGACCCCCGACGGGCAGAAACCCATCTACTTCACGAGCAAGGCCCTACAGGGGCCCGAAAGCAGATACCAGCAGATAGAAAAGGTTGCTCTGGCCCTCGTCAACGCTGCGAGGAGGCTCAGACACTACTTTCTAGCCCACACCATCATCGTGCGAACCGACCAACCGGTGAGGCAACTCCTGGGTCGGCCAGATATGGAGGGCAGGATGCTGAAGTGGTCCTTGGAACTCTCCGAATTCGACATTCAGTACGAAAGCAGGAAAGCCCTGAAAGCACAGGCCTTGGCCGACTTTGTCGCGGAAATGACCACTCACGACCCTCCCCCGGGGAAAGAACACAAGTGGACCATCTTCGTCGACGGAGCATCCAGCTCGTCCGGAAGCAGCACAGGAATCCTCCTGGAAAACGAGGAAGGCGTAGTAATCGAGCACTCCTTAGCTCTCTCCTTCCCGACGTCAAACAACCAGGCAGAATACGAAGCCCTGCTCGCAGGGCTGAGACTGGCAGAGGACCTGGGAGCCCGCGAGGTACAGATCTACACCGACTCCCAGCTCGTCGCCTCTCAGGTACAGGGGAGCTACCAGGCCAAAAACGACAACCTCATCGAGTATTTGAACTTAGTCAAAAAACACATGACAAAGTTCGTACGAGCAGAAATTTCACATGTTCCCCGCGAGCAAAACACGAGGGCGGATATATTGTCCAAACTCGCGAGCACACGAAAGAAGGGTGGGAACAAATCCGTCATCCAGGAATCTCTAGCGCGTCCAAGTATCGAACGACCCTCGACTACAGTCGAGATCCATGCCATCGGGGATGCTACGTCCTGGATGACCCCGGTTTATAATTTCCTGACAAAAGGAGAACTCCCGTCGAACCAGGCAGAAGCTACCGTCACCAAGCGACGTGCATGTTCGTACGTGGTTCTCGAGCAGAAACTGTACCGAAGAGGATTCTCCATCCCCCTCCTGAAATGCATCGACGAGTCCACCGTCCCCGAAGTACTGCGGGAGATACACGAAGGGATCAACGCCCAGCACATGGGCGGTAAATCCTTAGCAAGGAAAGCCCTTCGAGCAGGATACTATTGGCCGACGATGCAGCAGGATGCCAAGGAACACGTCAAAAAATGTGATAAGTGCCATAAACACGGGGACATGCACCTCGCCCCTCCGCACGAGCTGAGCATACTGTCGTCCCCATAGCCGTTCGCCTGGTGGGGGATGGACATCCTCGGGCCCTTCGTGCAAGGAACCTATCAGAACAAATTCCTCATTGTCGTCGTGGATTACTTCACGAAGTGGATCGAGGCCGAGGCCCTCGCAAAAATCACCTCGCACAATATCCTCCGTTTCTACAAAAGAAACATTCTCGCCAGATTCGGAATTTCGCGGGCCCTGGTGACCGACAATGGTACCCAGTTCACCGACCACGGGTTCCAAGACTTCGTCACCAAACTAGGTACAAAGCAACATTTCACGTCGGTCGAACACCCTCAGACCAACGGGCAAGCCGAAGCCGCGAACAGAGTCATCCTCCGAGGACTCAAACATCGACTCGGGGAGGCCAAGAGGGGATGGGTCGAGGAGCTCCACAGCGTCTTGTGGGCATACCAAACCACGCCCCACTCAACGACGGGAGAGACCCCATTTCGGTTGACGTATGGCACCGAGGCCGTTATCCCAGTTGAAATCATGGAACCTTCCAGACGAACAGAGAACCCCCTCGACGAAGAAATGAACGACGAGGCGCTAAGGGACGAACTCGACCTAGTCGAGGAAATCCGATCGGGTGCAGCCCTGCGCGAAGCCACCCTAAAACAACGAGTGGCTCTACGCCACAACGACAAGGTCATCAAGCGCGAGTTCGAAATCGGCATCCTGGTATTACGTAGGAACTAGAAGGATTCCCGCGAAGGGAAGCTGGCCGCGAACTGGGAAGGACCTTATCGTGTCCACGGCACCACTGGTACCGAGGCATACTATCTCGAGCAATTAGATGGAGAGCCATTACCACGACCCTGGAACGCTGCTAAGCTAAAGCAGTACTATAGTTAAAAACTACCAACACCTAGGATCCTCGACAATCGGCACCCGCGCCCAATCGACGAGGAAAAACGTTCGACTCCGTATAGAGGCTGAGGTACAAGCCCGACATATGGCTAAACCGCACAACATAGCTCGACAAACGAGACCGATCTACAGTGCCCGACGTGGACAGCTACACCGAGCACCACCGTCGTAGTACCCATAAGGCAGAACACCCAGCTCGTGATGGGCAGTTCACGCCAAGGGCAAATAGTCCCTACCGGGCTTCGCGCCCGACTGAGCAACTTCGCTCTATATGCCCGACAAGTCGTCAAGAATGACGGGCCATCTAAAAGGGTCAAAGGGAAGTCTCTCCCCTCGAGCGCAACACTTAGGTGACTCCGGCCAACGAAAGAAGGCCGGGCACATATACAAATGGAAGACGGGCAGATTCGCCCCCTAAATCACAGCCACTTACGGGCACTCCTCGGGCCCGTGACTTAGGCTAAATTCTAGGCAAATATACAAGATTTCAAACACGGGCAAAACATTCAAATGTAAAACAACATTCATTCAAATAAAAATGCCCGAAGGCGACAAAGCAAATAATTATAAACCGACCAAGAAGGCCGGTGATGTTCATAACGTACAACCGACGGGCACGCAGGCCCAAAAAATAAAAATATCAAAGGCACGCAAGTCCGCTATCCTACGATCAGGCGTCCCCGGAACCATCAGCATCGACGACTGGAGAGTCAAGCGGGGGCACGATCGCGCCATCCACTATCTGATGTGTGTAGCCCGTCCCCTCAGTGACCAGACCAGGGTTTAACAAGGAAAGTTGACCGATTGTGGAGTCGAACCCCTCCTCTAGAGCACCGACGCAATCTGCCTCGAGTAGTCGGATATGGGCGACCAGCTCCGATCGACTCTTCAAAGCCGCTATGTCTTCCGGCTCGTCCTCGGCAGGCAGCATGGCAACTTTCATGTCCTTGATCTGTTGGGCCAAGCGCCCGACATCGGTCTCCAGACGATCCCTGTCCGCGCGGAGAAGCTCTCCCTCCTCGGCCAGCTTCCCCGACCTTTCTTTCTCCAGGACCAACATCTCCCTTTCAGCATCCAACAGCGATGTCTGCTCGCGGAACATCTCCTCGGAGCGTTCCAGGGCAGTCTTCAACTTCCGCGAGCTCGAGGTGAGAGCCGCTTTCTCCTGCTCAAGTTCTTCAATACAGACAGGATCCCCCCTTCCTCGGACAACACCAGGGCCATTTCGGCCATTTTCACCAGCCCGTCCATGCTGGCGGCCAGATGCCTCTTCCGATCCTCCTTACTCATCCTTTTGATAGTCTCAGCCTCGTCGGCAACCACTGACAGAGGGAATCTCTCGAAGAAACCCTCCTCTTTGAAACAAGGGGGAAACCCGAAAGACCTGACGGCGCTGGTGTCCTCGCTGACAGCCGGACCGCTTTCCACCCGGGTCCTCTTTCTTTGTATCAGGTCGGCATTAGGATCGACCTCTTGAACCTCTGGGATCCCGTCAGACGCGGCCCCCGAGCTGGGCGACGAATCCACCCTCACCACCTGAGGAGCGCCCGGACTATGTGGCGGGCCCATCCTCGTCGCCTGGGGAGCCTTCGCGACCCTCCTGCCTCGCTTCTGGTCGCAAGACAGCTTCAAAAGTCTTTCCCTTCGACCGGCCATCGAGCCTGCACAAAATAAAAGACGGGTTAGTGTCAAGCAAGTTCATAAATAAATGACGAGCAAAGAAATTCAAGCAATAAACGACCTAGCAGACGAGCAGCCTGCCTGAACGTCTGACACTCCACGAGTGCCTTAGTATCAATCGGTCGGGACTAAAATGTCAGATAACCCTCTGCATCCAAGACATCTTCCCCTTCCCTCGTGGCCCACCGGGCGGGGTGGAAGTTGTCGACGAACCGACAAAGAGTGGCGTACGCCTCCTCGTCCTCCGAACACATGTCCCCGGCAGCAGTATGGTAGTATCCAGTCCCGTGCTCGTAGTACCTGAACATCCAATGCACAGGGAACTTGGCTGTACGGGCCATCACGGGATACCCATCGTTGCCTAAGACCGCCTCCCCGTCATCATCGCTTATGGGCGCCTCCTCCTCGTACAGGGATCCTAAAGCAGATGTGGTAACTGGCCGCACGACATACCACTTATCTTTAAAACCCCTCACGGAGTCCATGTACATTTTGAATAGTCTCCTCGACTGTTTTAAGGAGACCCAGCTGTGTTTCCCTCCCCGGGACTGGCGCTGCAGATGAAAAATTCTAAAGAAGAGCGGTATGGTCGCCCCGATCCTCAGAAAGCGACATGTCAGCTCAAACGTCCGGATAAAGGCGAGTGAGTTCGGGTGTAGCTGCGACGGGGCCAACTCCAGATGGGTGAAGACCCCGGTCTGAAAGTCACTGAAGGGCAGCTGCAGCCCAAGATCTTTGAACGCGATCTCGTACATCGGGAAGCTATACTCTGGGTACACCGAGCAGATCCGGGCACGGGAGGCCGGACGCATGACAACGAAATTCTTTTGGAAGTCAGGCTGGCCCTGGCCCGCTTCGAGGACAGCATATGGATTTCGGTCACGCCGGCTATATATCGACGCGATTCCTCGGGGCTCGGCGCCCACCCAATCCAGCAAAGGGTCGTCGACAGTATCAATCAAGCTGACCGCCTCATCGGCACTTTGTTCCTCATGTTCGTGGCGTCCAGAGGAGCACGGCTCGTCCGCCATGGTTACCTGCAGAGCACGGGAAACCAGTCAATTGGGCACGAAACCATACGCTCGACAAACCACGTCGTCCCATGCACGACCACAAAAGTCAGTTTACACAAGTAGTCACCTCCCCGACATCCAGAAAACTCGATGTGTTCTTCTCCAAACCGACTACGCGGCCACTCTCCAACATGTCGACCCAAGGTATGAACATGGCGAGCAACATCATGAGACCTACGGCCAGGAGCATGAACATACCGGGCGCGATCATGAATCAGGCGCCCTGGATCATGAAGACCCCGGGCAGCGCTGCTGATTATTACCTAAAACTATGAATCTACCGGCCACGAGCATGTGTTTGCCGGTCCTAAGCATGAATATGTCGAGCTAAGCATGAGTTTACCGGGCTAGTCCCACGCGCACAGTCCCTAAAACGTCTACAAACGCTGGAAATCATGCATTACAACAGGAAAATGAAGAAGATAAGTCACTTACTTGAATCAAAAAGTGGATTCGGCTACGGAGGAAAAGAATCTGTAACAGAAGATCGCAGCTATGAAAAATCTGGAAGAACAGCAGCAGTAGGAGCGCAAAGAGTAGAAACGTGTTATGGGGCCCAAGGTTCCTATTTATAGTGATGACGTGGAATACCAAACGTCACCTCGGGCAACCACGAAGTTTCTCTCCTCGACGCACTGCTCCCAACGCAATGATGACCCTATCATCATAGGGTGACGGCACAGTTCCCGAAAGATACCTCGTGTGCTCGACAAACACACGCTGGTGAGGATCCTCCGAGCATCCACCGCAGAAGATGTCTCCGAGCACGGCACGGAGAGGCCCTCGAGGGCCTGCATCTCTGTCCCGGGCGCGAGACCCCGAAGCGGAAACGACCTGAGTTCAAGCCATGGCTCCTAACAAAGGAACCACGACTTGGGGGGCTCCTGTTCTGGACTGGGCCCGACAGGCCCAAAAGCATTGCTAAGGCCCAATCCAAATGGACTTGCTGAGGACCACGCCAACCAAAGGGTCACTGTCGTGCCCGACGTGCTCCCTGAGGTCACGTGCTCGACCTCTACACCTCCAGCTCGACATCCTGCTGTCCAGCTCGACATCACCTCGAGCACCCCAACTAGGGCAGACTCAGTCCACTGCACTCCCAACGAGGCCCCGAAAAGACCGCATCTTCGTCCGTCCGCACTTCACGCAGAACATCCAGGAAGGGGACCACGTGCAGGTCCTTACTACGCACGTAGAACCTGGCAGTTCCTCTATTGGGCCAAACCTGTCTGGCCCAATGAAGGAACCTTGGCCCAGCGCTGGGGGCTATAAATACTCTCTGTTTCTAGAGGGTCAAGTATTCATCATTCTACCCATACACTTAATTATTGCCTGCTCGTGCTTCTACTTACTTCAGCATCGGAGTGCCTTGCAGGTACCCCCCACCTCGTTCAAAAAGCTTTCAGCTCGGAGCCAGCCGTGACGGTCCATTTCTGATCAGGTTAGATCAGCAGTGATAAATGTTAAATCAACTATAATGAAGTAAAGTTGCAATAAATCAATTTTAACCATAGAATCAGAATAATTTAGACATTTTTTCAGAAGGGTACACTTGATTTTTCCATATACTTTACATTTTATATTTTTATAATAAATGATTGTTATCTTTTGCCTCTTCAAATGTTTTGAGATAAATATTCAAATTATCTCATGAAAGAAATTTTAATTTGTGTAAATATATTTATACAATAAATGATATTACATTTTGTATTAATTAAATTGTATTTTATATTTATACAAAAATAGTATATTTACTTCAAAAATATTATTTTAAATTTTAAATGAATATATTTATTTGAAATACTATTAAAATATTAATACACTACCATTTCAAATAAATATGATGTATATGCAAAATAAATGTAATAATTAAAAATAAATAATGTAATATGTGTTAAATATATAATATAACTGTAAATATTAATTGAAAAAAATTACAATATTATTTTTAGTTTAATATTACAATATTATTTAATATATATTACTTCCAGTTTAATATATATTACTTTCAGTGTAATATATTTAATATTTATTTACTTTTAGTATAGTATATTTAATATTTTTTATTTAATTTTAATTTATTATTAAAAATAAGTATCAAATATATTTTAATATTGAATATTAAATATAACATTGAAAATATATTTAAATAAATTTATTTAATATATTACCGAAGGTATATTAAATATTAAATATATTAAATTAAAAGTAAAAACTAAAATTATAAATTAAAAACTAAAAATTGAATATATTAAACTGAAAGTATTATAAAAACTAGAAAATGAAAGTGCATTTAAATAAAGTGTTTACGTATATAATTATGGTAAATATTAATCAAAAAACACAATTAGTTTAGTAGAAGTCAACTTGATTGGCATGGTGATGGTGATGAGTTCAATTCACTCTTGTGTAGGATAAGGATGGAATTTGTATTTTTTTTATAGGATTGTTTTTCAAAATCTCACAATATGGCATGAGTTAAAATAGAGAGAATAGAACAAGAGTCGTGGAGCACTAGTCATATGCATGTAGACAGGTAAAAAAAAGGCCATCTTTGTCCAAATGTATGCCCAAACGCGTGCTAACTTATGTAGGCATCTAGAAATGTGCCTCCCTGCTCATACCTGTTCCCACATGCATGCCAACAGCTCAAATGCATCCCCATATGCGTTCCAACAGTCCATGTGCATCCCCAGACACGTGGTCACGTGCGTCCCCAAGCGCGTGTCAAGTTGAAAAAATACACATGAAAACACCCTTCTGCCCAAGGGCGTCCCCAGACACGTGCTAGATTTCCAGACACATCCCCAAACGCGTGCCAGATTCCCAGACGCGTGCCAGACTGCCAAATGCATTCTAAAATGCGTGTGGACGTGAATTTTGTGGATTTTTGGTCTGAAAGCCCATAAACACGAATAAAAGGGAGAAATGATATTTTAGAACAGTGGTAGAATTTTGGAGACGAATTTTAACGGCAAAGAACAAGGTTGAAGGCTGAAGAACTCAGATATATGCTTGGAAAGATTTTCATGAGCTTTTGCAAATGAAGACTTATTTTCCATCCATTATCTATAATGTGTACACTGAATACTATGTTTTTCTTTATTTCTATGAGTAATTAAAACCCCCAGTGCTAGGGGGTGTCCTTAATTTGATTTTGTAATGAATACGACTAATGTGTGAATAAAAATTTGGTTTAACTTATATTTGATTTGATGTCTTACTGTTCTTATTGCTTTCTCTGTTGGGCAGATGGAGTTTGATGTGTTGATACAATTAAGCTGGACAACTATTGTTCATGATCTATTTGAGAACATATTTTAGTAGATATCACCTAGGATTAGGGATACCCTTCAATAATCAGAATATTCTTGATAATATAATGCTTGATTTCAACTGTAATTTCCTGTGGACATAGTAATTAGGTTGAAGGATCAAAGAGTTTCTTTCTGAGGACTTAGAAGTAATTAACCTTAAGAACTGATAATCTATTATATAAACTAGTTGTTGCATTATACTGTCGAAGTCATTACACAATTGAATTATATATCGTCCCTAGCATTCTATTCATATCTATTTCAATCATTCACAAACTTTATTTATTTTATTCGCAAATTAGTTATAATTATAACATCCCAAAACCATAATTTTTGTTTAATTGAAGTAAAAACAAACTATGTATTTATTCACATCCCTTGAGATCGATTTTTGGGAAATTCCCTATTATTACTATATTGGCAAAATAATACACTTGCTATTTTTCTGATCAGCCACCGCCGTGATGATCAATAGAGGAATTCAAGTGACTTGTGTACAAATTCTCTATCCATTTAAATGCTGTGTGTCATCGTTGTATCCGAGTAATTTTCAATTGTGTTTTCTTAGGACTCATTTCAAACTCTTGAACCAATATGTCAAGTGCCTCTGATCTATGTATTGTAGAATGATCAAATAATAAACCGATCTATAAATTGTAAAATGATCCAATAGTCAACCTCCGATAGATAGATAGAGTAGACATCTCACATTATTCAGGGTAAGAATCATATTATTAGTAAGGAGATGAAAGAGAACTATCTTGAAGTGTTGTCTCTCATCAAAGACTAACACTAGTCAATAGTCTATATATGCATATTCCGTATGTGTCACATCTTTTAGCTCAAATATTGTTGATACATCCTCAAATCACATTTTATTAATGGATATCAAATTGAATATATTTTAATTGGGAGTGACATACTTTAGTGTCTCACGATATTTAAAAAAAGTTATATATATATATATATATATATATATATACACACACACACACAATTGTATTATAGTTAAAACTCAAAACTCGTTTATTGGATTTCGGGAATTTCTTTTTCCACCTCTATAGATTTTCTCTAACCCCTGACGAAAAGTAAAAAATGTCTAAGTTTTAAGAGATGTATCTTTAAATGTACCATTTTTTCACAAAATATGCACAAATGGGTGAGCGTCCCTCATTTTGTCAAAATTTAATTCAGAGATGCATCTTCGTATGTGTTTTAGGGTGTGTCTGCATATACATCTTCAAATTAACCCTTATTTTTAAATTCAAGGTGTATTTCGGAGATGTATCTCCGAACGTGCGCAAACAGACCCTCTTCTCCTTCTTCATTTTTCAAAACTTTTACAAACCTTAATTGGAGTTTGTGAGTAATTTTTTTTCCAAACCATTTTTCAAGGATTAACACTACCTCTATTTCAAGCTTTCCAATCCTATCTCACTCCACTAACCATATTCAGCATTTTTCATCCACAACTATTTTTTTAGCAAGACTGGTTTGCATTTCAGCCATTGTAATATTATGGGATTTTTTTTAAGTAATGCATTACTTTATTATATAATGTGGGTGTTTATCAATGTTTGAATCAAATTATGACAGTGTTAGTCAAATTAAAACGACTTTGGCTTAAAAAAAATACAAACTTAGGATAATATTTCTACCTAAGATGCATGCATAGAAGTTTTCAGAGATGCATATCTAAAATAATGTTGTTTAAATAGTTTAAAATCCATTCAGTGCGGTTTTTAGATATGCATCTTTGAAGACACCCCATAATTTCTGAAATACAACATTTAAATAACTAAAAATGCACACAAAATGTTTTTGGAGATTCTTCTTCGAATATACTCCATAAAATTTCCGCAGATGCATCTCCAAACTAAATTTTTGCAAAAAAAAAAGATGACTGCTTGATTTACGAAAAATAAAGTTGAAATTATGGTATGACAGAACTCAGATGTCCTATGACATGTTGGGACATCTGATCCGACATAAACAAACATACAAGTTATCAATAATAAACAACAGTATTGAAAAGCATAAACAACACACATAATTGTTAACCCAGTTTGGAGCAACTCTCCTACTCTAGGGGCATACCAAGCCAGGGACAAATCCATTATGATAGTATCAATTCGAAGCTAAACTCCCCCGTTTATAACTTCTCACTTAATCACTACCCTTCCTATATTTCTATCTAAGATTCACCTAGATAGGCCCTCCTCAATCCCTCTTTAATCACAGACAGTGATTGGATCAACACAATTCTGAACAAATAGGAAGACACACTTCCATGAAAATTACTAGTCAAGACTCTTGACTAAGACCACAACTTGGAGTTGCTTCAAAGCTTCCTCCAAGAACAATACTCAACTCATTACTTCACAACTTCTAAGTGAGAACAACAATGACCATCTCACAACCCGAGTCATTCACTTACACCAACTCTTCTATAGAGCGGAAAAAAGGTAAAGCCTTAGACTTCTACATCTTAAACCCATGCCTTTCCTAGGTTATAAAAATTTCAATTTATAACCTATATCCAACTTAATTTGAGCCTTAAAAGTACAACATCTCAGCTGTAACAAATAACAGTAACTTCTTCTACAAATAAGGTCTTCAATCAAATCTTTCTAAATTATCTCCAAATTAAAAAAATGTATATTCTTCAATATTATAATTGATTCTTCTTGACCTTTAAATCAATGCCCTATAATGTTGCATAATATTTCCCAAAATATTTTTGCATCAGTTAAACCATAACAGAATCTAATTTTCCACTTCAGCTCAGGCGCGATGACGTATGCTCCTTCATAGGACATCTTATCTGACACGTTGTTCTAGATGTTGAAACTCTTCAACTCAACATGTCCTAACATAAGATATGACTTCTTGCTTAACTTGTTCCTGTTAGCAAGTTAATAGATCCTATATGATATATTGTTGCATTATTTGTTTTACACAAATTAATGCCAATCTTTAAAACTAGAGAACTTACAATCTCTCCCTTTGACAAATTTTAGCTAAAACAAATAAATTAAAATACAACCAAATTACAATAATAAACAAAACATCCACCAACAGTAGTCCTCAGAAACTACTGATCACAACAACATAACAACATGGAGTCAGTCTTCAGTAAAGATGTTGGGACATCTTTGTTTGACATCTTCTTTTCTGAATTTTGAATAAGCTTCATTGCAGTACCAAACCCAGCATCAAGGAACAACAACCTCAGGATAAAAGGAAGGAAAGTCTTAAAGATATTTGATGCAACCAATTAAGAGATGGAAGATGATATGCATATACTCCCCCTAAACCCAACAGCCTATTCTTGTTCCAGACGAATAGATCTTCCTTTCAACTGGTGGAAAAAAGAGGACCATGAAGCATCCACTCACCACCCTGGGTAACTCAGAGCGCTGGTCACAATTGTGTTCATAATTCAGATCACAAGTCACAAACTCAAACAGACATAAGGTAGAACACCCCATTCGACATGTTTGTATGAATTCTGAAAAAGAAAATCTGGAAAAAATATCTGAGCAACCTTAAACTTTCTCTCCCCCTTTTTCGCCAAAAAATGACAAAGAAGCCCTTCACAAAACCAGATCCAAGCACAACTCACCCAAACTCGAACAAAAGTCATAAGAATTATGGACATGACTACTCACCGGGTAAAAGAGGAAAGGAGAATCCTCTATAAATAACTTGGACATTTACTTAGGAAATAACGATCCTTGAGTGTAGTAATAATCTTGGTCAAAAGGAAACGTTATTTGAGGAGAAACTTCCACTAAAATTAATGTGCAACATCCAAAAACAACATTGAACGTCTTAATAGCTCTGGATTGTTTCTTATGAGAAAAACAAGTCCCAATAAATGCACATTCTCAGTCAAACACGCTTACTGACTCGTGTTTTATCAAACTAACCACCACAACACCTTTGCTGATCATGCATGAAACATGTTCTGAATAATGTTTTGACATTCAGTCAGACATTGTCTTCTTCTGCTTGCACATTGACCAACAAATCTTAATCTATATTGTCTTCCATTGGATTCTAAGTGTTATCCTTTCACTTAGACTTAGTGATACTTACTAAGATATCAGAATATCACATTTGTGACATCTCTCAATAATAAAGACCTGAATAGTCTTTTTAACCTTTGAAGAGAAAAATAAATTTTTTCCAGACTTAACTATTAACCACTTAAGAGATAAGTGAACTTCTGATAGTTCATCCAGCTTCACATGGCTAAGACCAACCATGCCTTATTAAGATCACCAAAACTTCATAATTTCATAACATGTTATCTGACATTACTTCCTCGTAAGAGGCATAAGATCTTCACAAGTTTGAACATCATACCAATATTTGTACCATTGCAGCAAAAATCTATAGATAAATACATGACCCCCTGCCATGAATAACCAATTCTCCAGCTGAAGATGAAAGCTTGAGTACTAGATGAAAGACTTCAGCACATCCCGCATATGATGAACCTCAAATCCCTCAGTAGAGTGATAACGAGAAAACATATCATATAATTACCATGCTTTTTACCGATTTTATATTTCATTAAGTCGTCTAACCCTCGATTATTCCGAGATTATTTGTCTTTTTACAGGTATAACATTTGTCGACTCAAACCGATGGAAAATGACAACATGAAGAAGGCTAGACAATAAACAAAGAGAAAAAGAATAAAAAAAATACAAAGTTTGGATTTTTGGAACAGTGACGGTCGTCACACCCTTGTGACGGGCGTAACGCCCCCCATCTTGGAGAAACGCTCGTCACATATCACTGACGAGCGTAATGCGCTACTTAAGCGCGTGACGACCGTCACCCACCTGTGACGACCGTCACACGCGTGAAGGTGGACGTTATACATGGATAGAGACGTGGGCATTGAAGGGCAGACTCGTTCTCCTATCTTCCTACCGAGTCTCCTATTTTCCTGCCACCCACTATTAGTGCTCCCTATATTTTCTCCATTGAAGACTTCCTCAAGATTTCTTAACTGCTGTTTTTCCTATGCTATATATATGTGTGCCAGTGCAAAGTACCAGGGGTCGAAGAATTTTCTACAGACCAAATTCTATTTTTCTGCACTATTTCTATTTCCTTGTTTTTGAGCTTTTTCTATATTACTGTAATTTTCATTCCAAGTTTTAGTTTTTAGTTTTAAGTGTTAATTCTTCCTTCAAGAATTAACACGAATTATTTACTACAATCAAGCTCAAGTATTATTGTAATACTTCAAGATTACCATAGCAACTTTGATTCCAGGTTTTTATTGCAATTAATATTTATTCAGTTTTTATATTATGCCAATTGTTGTTATGAATTATATTTTGAATTGTATTGCTTTCAAGTTAATTATGTCCGGCTAAATTATTAATACCGATATGTGACCCGTAAGAACTAAAAGAATTCAGTGATACCTTGGCCAAAAATATTTATAAAACAATTTCTGGTTTTCAATTTCCAAGATTAATTAACTAACCTTGTCACGAGAGTGAGAGGTTAATTAACACGATTTTGCCACGAGAGTGAGAAATTAATTAAGGCAAGAACCTGCATGCGAGAGCTGGGATTCAACCCAGATAGTGGTAACGAAACATTAATTTTTAAATACACGAGAGTGTTTTAATAAATTAATTAAATTCAAATTGTTTTCAAAAAGTGTTATTAAATTTAAAGTGCATCCACTAGGTTTAGTAGCATAACTTATTTCATGAACACGAGAGTGTATGTCTCAGGTTTTTAAACAATTAGCTTTTACCGAAATACTTTATAGGCCAAGCGATACACCGAATTCCCGAAGTCCGATTATCACATACCGGTATAACTAGTACTATTATTTTTAATTAAATTGTTTCCCCCAAAAATCGAATATTCATCGCTTAGTTAGACAAACTGTAGCATTAGATCGTATGTGATTGATCATCAGTCTCTGTGGGTTCGATAATCTTTTAAAACTAGAATGACTGAACTGTATACTTGCAGTTAGTATCCCGACAGACTCATAAAGTACCGATCATAGAGTCAACCAAAGTCATATATTCTCACTCCTTGAGAATAGTTCCAGGAACTATGACTTCTTCAAGGACACATATGGATATTATCATTTCATAACCATACTTTGTATCATGACCTTTTGAATAGGCAAGATGTCATGCATACTGAGCACGAAGTCACTCAAAAACTCAAAAAACTCTTAGCTTGCTTAAAAGATTTACTAAGATCCAGATCACCAAACCTTTTATAGAGTGACCTGAAACAGGAAGAAAAAAAACACCTCCTCAAATATTCTGCATAGACCTCAGTATCTGTTAGCATTCTTCTGCCCTTACATCCACTAGCAGTTACTGATACTAGTGAAGTCTTTAACAAAGTTGTCATGCCTTCACCAAGCATACTAATGTATATAGGATTAGACTCTCCACATGCTAATACCCATAGCCAGAAAATGCCACTTCTGACAATAATGCTTGAGCATCCAGCTTCATATGCATAATCCCAAGTATTTAAACAAAACAACCATTAACACTCATGATGTTAAGACATCATGTGGGACATCAGCTTCATAATATAAAACCCAATCAACCTGGTTCTTGATCATTCAAAGGACTCATTGTGCATATAAATCCTTTTAAGAAGCTCCCAATAAAATACACAGCCGGTGCAACTTACTCGGGTTTTTCCAAACACCTAAATCAATGGAGAGAAATAAACTCTCACATATTCTCTAAACCATAATGTTCAGAATGCATGATTGTATAAATTTTTAGACAAATACTTCGTCTCCTGTCAAAGTATTTATCATCAGTCTCATGCACAACCTCCTTAGAGGATAAGCAAATACTCAGGTCCCGTCAAAGTATTTATTATATGTCAGATAAGATAACTTCTCACACCAAGTACGTTATTTGGTCTGACATCCTTCTTCTGCATAATCCTGACACCAACTGATGACATTCATTCATGTCATAAAATACTCCAGATTAGGTCAGTGGCTAGACCTTAGCTCCACTTTAGACAATAACAACTTCCTTGGCTGAAGGAATCACAAACTTTGAGATGATGTTCCAACATAGGATCCGACATCAGTATTAAATACCTAGATTTCACCATTAATTGTGGTATGTAGACACCATAGTAATCCATAATTCTTGCAAGGGATACACGATGATAAACCATCAGTAGCTGATCAACCTTCCAGGAGTTTTTCATCAGATATATATGCAGTGAAATACAGACCAGAAAAACTCCTTAACCACCTTCAGGAAAAAATAATAACCTTTGCACAACACCATCCTTTAGGTGCAACAGGTTATCATGGATTTAAAAATAAATCAAACCCCAACGCAGTAGCTTGCCATCAAAGCTACACACCTGAAACTAATCACAAACGTGTCCAATATACACCCCTGTCACGAACATTCCATCATCCACTTCTAGGGACCGTTCAAACAACAATATGAACTCTCTAAGTTCATACAACTTTTCAGTAGAACCAATCTACCTTGCACATAACCATAAAGTATCCTCCTTGGATCTCATCTAGAGACAT
This sequence comes from Vicia faba, assembly GCA_948472305.1. Taxonomy (NCBI): domain Eukaryota; kingdom Viridiplantae; phylum Streptophyta; class Magnoliopsida; order Fabales; family Fabaceae; genus Vicia; species Vicia faba. The sequence goes on along the minus strand of OX451739.1, from coordinate 438,928,906 downwards.
ACAAAATTCATGCTTTGATACCAATTGAAATTTTAGTATGACATACTCAGATGTCCTATGACATGTTGGGATATCTGATCCAACATAAACAAACATGCAATGTATCAATAATAAACAAAAATACTAAAAAGCATAAACAACACATATAATTGTTAACCCAGTTCGGAGCAACTCTCCTACTCTGGAGGCATACCAAGTATGAGACAAATCCACTATGATAATATCAATTTGAAGCTAAACACCCATGTTTATAACTTCTCACTTAATCACCACTCTTCCTATATTTCTATCTAATACCCACCTAGATATGAGGCCCTCCTCAATCCCTATTTAATCATAGACATCGATTGGATCAACACAATTCTGAACAAATAGGAAGACACACTTCTATAACAACACTAGTTAAGACTATTGACTAAGACCACAACTTGGAGTTGCTTCAAATATTCCTCCAAGAACAATACTTGACTCATTACTTCACAGCTTCTGAGTGAGAACAATAGTGACCATCTCACAACCTGAGTGATTTCTTACACCAACTCTCCTAGAGAGCGGCAAAAAGATAAAGCCCTAGAATTCTACATCTTGAACCCGTGTCTTTCCTAGGTTACAAACACTTCTATTTATAACCTATGCCCAACTAGATTTGGGTCTTCAAAGTACAACATATTAGCTATAACAAACAATAGTAACTTCTGCTACAGGTCTTCAATCAAATCTTCCTAAATTATCTCCAAATTTAGAAACTATATATTCTTCAATATTCTGATTGATTCTTCTTGACCTTTAAACCAGAGCCCTATAATGTTGCATAATATTTCCCAAAATATTCAGAATCAGTTAAATCAAAACAGAATCTAACTGTCCACTTCAGCCTAGGCGTGATGTCATATGCTCCTTCATATGACATATTATCCGACTTGTTGTTCTAGATGTTGAAACTCTTCAACTCAAAATGTCCTAACATAAGATATGATTTCTTGCTCAACCTGTTCTTGTTAGCAAGTTAATACATCATATCTAACATATTGTTGTATTATTTCTTTTACACAAATTAATGTCTATCCTTAAAACTATAGAACTTACAAAAGTGATTTAAGATGCATCTACAAAAACTTTTGAAATTAATTTAGAGTTTTTCAGAGGTTTGAACCACCCCTAAGAGTGAGAAAAAAATTGGGAATTTCTTTTCCTACCCTTACACCTTTTTAGCCACCTTTGGAAAAATTGCGTTTTTACCCTCAGAATTCGGAGATGTAACTTCGAACGCACCATATTTTATTTTTTCTGGGTATTTTCGAAGATGTACTACCTAAACATTTTTTTTCAAAATTAGCGGTGTTTCGGAGATACATCTCTTAATTAGGGCATTACATTAACAAATATGAACAACCACCCCTTATTCTCATTTCTTCCAAAATCTAACTATCAAACACCCCAAAAACCTCCAAAATATCTACTTTCAAAACTCATTTAAGTTGGTCTACTCATTTACACTTGTTACAACTCACTCTAACTCTCAATTTTAACATATTTCAACAACTCTAAAAGCTTCAAATTTGAGTAAGTTCACCAATCCCCATTTTAATCTTTGAATTTCTATTTTAAGTTATTTAGATTATGTACAACCCGTAAAAAGCTTGTTTTTATGTGTAAAAATTGGATCTGGGTGTAAAAATGGTGCTGTTAGGTTCAAGTTTTGGTTATGGAATCACATGTTTTTTCGGAGATACATTTTTGAAAACCCCTATGAGGAGTTTCAGAGTTGCATCTCCGAAAAAATGCATGGGTTAATTTTTTTAAAAAATTTTCAAACTATGAGACTTGGCAGGCCTAGCCAAACTGCATCCGCTCGATGAGAGAGAGCTGAGAAGACTACGAGTCGTCGAGGATGCGGTCGAGTACCACAGGAGAAAGTGGAGGGAACACCGACTTCTGCTCTGAGGAGTCGACTTTCACGCGCGTCCTCGTCTAGAGATTACAAGGAGGAGGAACCCGAGCGGGTTGAGGTTTCGGAACCCGAAATGGTTGATGTTCCAGAACCCGAGGAGGAGGCTAACCCGAGTTTTGTAGGAGGGTTGTCTGACACCTCCCTCTTGATTTATTACATCGATCATGTCGCTCGATATATTTCAGAGGAACATGTATATTAATTTTTGTTGCACTTTTCATTTTAATGATTTACACACTTATATGTTAAAATTGATATTAACTATTTATCTTTACAGGAACAACGTTCATAAAATGCGTGAACCACACACAGAAGATATCTGAGATGTATTACCCTGATGTAGATTGGTTTAGAGAGGCCATTTTTCCTCTGGACTTTTCGGCCTTTGTTGTTCTGGTTACAACACGATCAACCACGACATGCAGGAGGCATTTTGGAGAGGTGGCACAAGGAGACATCATATTTCCACTTGCCTGTTGGGGAGATGATGATCAAACTTGATGACATCGCCTGTCTGCTACACTTTCTTATCAGAGGAAGGTTACTTAATCACTCTCCGATTGATCGCAGTGATGCGATTGAATGTATGACCGACTATCTGAGATCTGAACCAGAAGAGGCATTTAAGCAGTGTTCCTCCAACAATGGGGCTCATGCCAAGTTCTCATTCCGTAAGGACCTATATCACCAGCACTTATCTGCGATAGTTGATTCCGAGTCATAGAGAGACGAATTATTTGTTCTTTATCACCGTCCATGTACTCTGAGGTGTTACTTCACGTTCTTGGTTGACACGTCCATTTTTATGGAAAAAAGCGCCAACTACGTGGATGTAGCACACCTTTAGTACTTCATGGATTTGGATACAATGAGGGTGTAGAATTAGGGGGCCGACTATTTGGTATACATGTACCAAAATCTGAATGAAGTCTCTAACTAGAGAACACGACAACTGACAGGCTCTACTACATTTCTGACGGTAATTATCATTCCACCTATTAAATTTAATTTACTATTAATAATTATAATTTGTTCTTACACGAATCTTATTCGTTTTTCAGGGTTGTATCATTTCTCACTTCCACCGCATCCATGGTTCCGATTATACTGGATTATATTGAGGATATGGCGAGGGCTGCATGGTATGCCCCCCACAGAGGGAACCGGGCTGTGCTGCTGTTTCGGGTATATTTGGATATGATTGTCCATGATGACATCCTATAGACGTCGTTCGAGGATCACTGGGAGATTATCCAGTTCGACTTCATCTCATTGTACTCTGGATGGCTGGCATGTGAGACTAACACTATGGTCAGACATCTTCCGAAGCGATGCATGTGACAATTTGGCTATGTACAGACATACCCATATCTCCCTTTCAGGCTGCTCCTAACACCATTCTCCGCCGGGAGCTCGATGACATCTTCTAGGATTTGAGAGAATCATACGGTGTTAGATAAGTGTCAGATGATGCATGGAACCAGAAGTTGGCACTGTGTTGAGGGATACATGACATGTTTCTACACAATGTCACATCCTAACATGACACCTGATGCTTCTGAACGTCCACCTAGGTCAGCTCACGAGGAGATCTTAGAGAAGCAACATGTTGAGGATGACAATGCCATTGATCTCTTGCCGATATATCAACAAATACATATGATTGAGCGGAAGGTTTTAGACATATGTATCATTGACGAGGGCGGTCCCGAGGCAGATGGTTGGAGAGGCAGAGAGTACGACGGGATACAGTAGACAGATGATGGGTCAGGGAGTGAAAACCAGACATACGCAGTAGGCTATGCCTTTTTTTTATTTTAAATTTTAGAATAATTTATGAACAATAATTGTATTTTTTATTTTATTTTAAACAATTTATTGTAATATCGTTTTTCATTTGTGTTTTTATTGTATTATCGTATTATTGTATTATCGTTTTCTATGTCTTATCATTTTTCATTTGTGTTTTTATTATTGTTTCCATCTAGTTATTTATCAACACATTGATGATTTAAAAAAAAATCATTGTCTAGGATTTTGGAGATGCATCTCTGAAAAAATCAAATCAGGGTATTTCGGAGACGCATCTCCGAAAATATCATTACATGTTTAAATATAATGTCCAAGATCAAATAAATATTTTCAGAAATGCATCTCTGAAACATTTTGATTTAATGTGCGTTAAGAGATAATCTGCGAAGACAAATTTCGGATTTTCTCAAAAAAAATTCCTTGAATTTTCCAATTTTTTAATGGATCCAACCCGTTTTTGCAAATGATAGCTTGGCTCAATTTATTATATTTTCCGTAAAAAAGATATATTATTTCGTTGGTTTCTTCTCCTTCGTTTTTCTTCTATTCTATGGAATCCTCCCTCTCTTTTATTCATTTTTCACATATCCGAATTCTCTCTCTCTAACCTTCTCTCTCTCTCTCTAACCTTCTCTCTCTCTCTCTATCTCTCTTCCACCGATAACCGTTTTCCACCGATTCTTCTCCTCGACTCGCCATTCGCATTACCGATCCGCGTTCTCGATTCTGCTCCGATTCTCATCCTACGCGGTGAGTTTTGTTTTTCTTTCTCTTTCGTTTTCTCTTTCACTGTTCGGTTTCGTGAATTTCCAATTCTTCGTTTTTCTTTCTCGCCTCTAGTTCGTAGATTGTAAGCAAACTCCAATGCAGATTGAGTCATGTTATTCTTTTTCTTATTATGATCGGTTGTTTCTTTCGTTAGAGAATTAAAAATGAAAAATCAAGAAGAGTTTTTATCACTTGTTTGAGTTTGAGCAATAGTTTATTGATCTATTGCAATGAACATAATTCAATTTTGTATTTTTGAATTATTTCTGATCAGATTGTAATGAATGTGAACGTGACGTTTTGGTGACATATGATTATTGTGAAGAAACTTTTTTATATATGGATGAACTTTTTTTTTTCTGGATTGTAGATTGTGATGATAACCTTCATTTTTTCTCTTTAATTTGAGTTTTCTGTTTTTGTTTACAGTCATGGCTTGAATTAGATGATGTCGTTTCAGCTTTTTGAGAGATGTTTTGAATAAAAAGTGATTATTTATCAGCTAATCCAAACGAATTAAGTTTATAATTTTCTCTCTCTTTTAATTTCTATGTTCTTTAGATTGATTTTTGGATCTGTTGGTCAATAGATTTTAATTTTCATGGGTAGGTTAAATGGAGGAGTCTAAGTTGAATTCATGGTAAATGATGTTTTATAAGAGTAAGGGGTTTTGTCTCCAAATTTTTTATGCAACAGCTCATAGTTATATGATAATGTTCTTAGGTTCCGAGCCTTCTAAGCGTAATTTGAACAAACCACTATTTTCTGCAATCCACATTTGATAACACTGGTTAGGGTCTGTCATGAGTGAATTGAAAGGCAAACCTTCAAATTGGTTGAACGTGAAGTGATTTTTTATTGTTGAGTTGCACAATAAAATGTTTTACTATTACTGTATTTTCCGAATATTGTACTTTCCAAGTGCACTTGTTGTTGGTTTGATGTGTAAGGTGGTAATTGATTTTTAAAGGAAGTAAAATTTATATATTATTTGTTACTGCTGAGATTATTTATTGTTGAGTTTGCACAATAAAATGTTCTAGTATTACTGTAGTTTCCTAATATTGTACTTTCCAAGTGCACTTGTTGGTTTGATGTGTAAGGTGGTAATTGCTTTTTAAAGGAACTAAAATTTGTATATTATTTTTTACTGCAGCTTATTGCCTGTTTTCCAATACATCGACACAATCTGAAGTTGACAACATAATCATAATGGATCAACTTTGTAGTATACAATCAATACCACCAAGTCAACAGGATTTCTAAAGGTTGTGACACGTTGATTTACTGCTTGCTGTTCGTGGATCACTTCTACCATGAAAAGTGGGTTATTGGTGATATTAAATGCTTCATGCTACATTTCAAATCTAAATTACATTTCAAATCTAAATTACATCTTCAAACCAAGTTCCAACACAGTGTTGACAGTTAGATGTCTCTTCATGGAAACCGTTCCAGTTTCTTTGAAGTGTTATTGGCTATAGTGTTATAAATTTTAAAAATGGAAAGGTTAGTTTCTTCTCATCTATTGGTTTGTGTACAATTGTCAGGCTCTCAATAATGGCCCCAGATTAATTTATTTCATGTTTGTCTTTTTCTCTAGGTATAAAATTTTGAAAGAGCTTGGACATGGTTCTTGCGGTCATGTATATAAAGCCCGTGATATGAGAACTTTTGAGATTGTAAGCAACTTTAGCTAACTAGTAAAATTTTCAACTTACGCATATTCATGTACTTTTGTTCTTCTAGCAATCTGGTATAAGTTATCCTTCATTGTCTCATATTCATCCCAAAATAACTGTTTTTAACATCTGTATCTCTGTATCCTCAAATCTTGTATTTCAATTTTCATCTTTCTCTTACAAAACACGCTGGTCTTACTTGCTGGCCGGGCAGGCAGGCTGATAAGAGCCAAAAAAAATTGGAAAGAAATGAAAAGATGAATACTGAAATTTATGTAGATAATATTGGATTATTACAACACAGGTTTTCGAGAGCCTGTCTCTCCACAATTCAAATTCTTCCTAATTTTCTGAATGTCTTCCTAATTCTGATTTGCTTCTATTTATACTACATTTACATATGTTCCTAATTGGCACAATTAATTTGAAGGGTTATAATTGTTAGATTTTATGCTGTTTGGTTCCAAGGGTCGCATCCTTTCGGGTGGGTGTGTCTGTTCACCAAGGGTCACGCCCCCTGATTCACATCTCCTGATCCTGCACTCCTTGGGAGTCGCTGCCTGCGGGTGTAAAACTTGGTGATGGGTGGCCTAGGCTTATCAATACCCCCTCTTCTTAATTTTCTGAATGTCTTCCTAATTCTGATTTGCTTCTATTTATACTACATTTACATCTGTTCCTAATTGGCACAATTAATTTGAAGGGTTATAATTGTTAGATTTGATGCTGTTTGGTTCCAAGGGTCGCATCCTTTCGGGTGGGTGTGTCTGTTCACCAAGGGTCACGCCCCCTGATTCGCATCTCCTGATCCTGCACTCCTTGGGAGTCGCTGCCTGCGGGTGTAAAACTTGGTGATGGGTGGCCTAGGCTTATCAACACCCCCTCTTCCTAATTTTCTGAATGTCTTCCTAATTCTGATTTGCTTCTATTTATACTACATTTACATCTGTTCCTAATTGGCACAATTAATTTGAAGGGTTATAATTGTTAGATTTGATGCTGTTTGGTTCCAAGGGTCGCATCCTTTCGGGTGGGTGTGTCTGTTCACCAAGGGTCACGCCCCCTGATTCGCATCTCCTGATCCTGCACTCCTTGGGAGTCGCTGCCTGCGGGTGTAAAACTTGGTGATGGGTGGCCTAGGCTTATCAATACCCCCGCCTAAAAGATTCACCTTGTCCTCAAGGTGATAATCTGGAAAGACCTCTTGTAATTTACCCACAGATTTCCAACTATTTTCACTTGTAGGCAGATTCTGCCACTTAACTAAGACTTCCACGTTGCCAGGTTGTAATTCACGAATATCTAAAACAGAGTCCGGATAAACCTGTAATTCCTGATCCTCAGATAGCATAGGTGGTAAAGGTTGAGATTGGAAAGAATCACCAATGGCCTTCTTGAGGAGAGAGACATGAAATACTGGATGAATTTTACTATGAGATGGAAGATCCAATTTGTAAGCAACAACACCCACTTTTTTTAACACTCGGAAAGGACCATAAAATCGAGGCGAGAATTTTTCATTAATCCTTTTAGCCAAGGATTTTCTCCTGTAAGGTTGCATCTTTAAGAACACCCAATCACCGATTTCATATGCTATATTTCGGCGGCGTTTGTTCGCATTTGTGCGCATGACATCTTGGGACTTCAACAAATTCTCTCTCAGAGCCGCCAATAATTCATCTCGAGCAATTGTAAGTTTGTTGACTTCTTCAAGGCGGGAAGGAATGGTGGATCCCTTAAGAATGTGAGGTGGATCATGTCCATACAATGCTTTGAAAGGGGACATTTTGCTTGAAGCATTATAATTGGTATTAAACCAGAATTCTGCCCAGGGAAGACAAGAGACCCATTTCTTAGGCTTAGTACCTGTTAAGCATCGTAAATAAACCTCCAAGCATCGATTGACAACTTCAGTTTGTCCATCCGTTTGAGGATGGTATGCCGAACTGAATTTTAGTTGTGTACCTGCTGCTTTAAAAAGGGCTTTCCAAAAATTACTTAAAAACAAAGGATCGCGGTCTGAAACAATGGAAGACGGAAATCCATGCAATCTTACAACTTCCTGTAGAAAAACTGCAGCAACATCGATAGCGGTGTAAGGATGCCCTAATGGTATGAAGTGTGCATATTTGGTGAGCCGGTCAACCACCACCAGAATTGTATCCTTCTCCATGGATTTGGGTAGTCCTCCAATAAAATCCATCGAAATGTCTGTCCATACTTGAGTAGGAATTGGTAATGGCTGTAGTAGTCCTGCTGGTGACAAGTTGTCGCTTTTGTTTCTTTGACAGACTTCGCAAGCTGCAATGAAATTTTTGAAGTCGGTTTTCATCCCTTCCCAATAAACTAGATCTGCTATTCTTTTATAAGTCCTGGAGATTCCTGAGTGTCCTCCTACCAAAGATGAATGGAATTCTTTTAAAATGATGGGAATCCTGGAGGATGATTTTGACAACACCAATTTCTCCTTGTAAAATAGTTTCTGATCCCTTAACGTGTAGCCAGCATGAGACATGGGATTGATAATTAGGTCTTGCATGGTTTTTTGTAACTTGACATCTTGTTTGATCTCTTCAACCCATTCCTCGAAATCGTGAATTTTTAAGACTGTCATGGCACAATAAGAACTTCTCCTGGATAGGGCATTGGCGGCAGAGTTTTCCTTCCCTGGCTTGTACTGTATTTCAAAATCATATCCTGCTAATTTGGAAATCCATTTGTGTTGTTCCTCACCAATCATCCTCTGCTCTGTCAAGAATTTCAAACTTTTTTGGTCAGTTTTAATAATAAAATGGTTTCCCAACAAGTAGTGTCGCTATTTCTGGACTGCTTTTACGACTGCCATTAATTCGCGATCATACACTGATTTCCTCTGATTCCTTTCTGATAGGGTAGTGCTCTAAAAGGCCAAGGGTCTTCCTTCCTGCATTAGAACAACCCATAGTCCGGTTCCGCAAGAATCCGTTTCCACCACAAAAGGCTTTGAAAAGTTGGGTACTGCTAATGTAGGCAATTTGGTCATGGCTTGCTTTAGTTGTTCGAACGCAAGTTCTGCCTATGGACTCCATTCAAAGGCATTTTTCTTCAACAGGTTGGTCAATGGCCTTGCTATTCTTCCATAATCATGAATGAACCTCCTATAATAGCCAGTATGGCCTAAGAATCCCCTTAAGCTAGTGACATCCTTGGGTGAAGGCCATAATGTCATTGCTTCCAACTTCTTAGGATCTGCGGATACTCCTCCAGCAGAAATAATATGTCCTAGATACTCCAAGTTATCTTGGCCAAATGAGCATTTCTTGCCGTTGATCTTCAATTCATTTTGTTGGAGTAACGTTAATACATTTTGCAGATGTTGCTTGTGTTCTTCCATAGAAGGGTTGTATATTAGGATATCATCGAAGAATACCAAAACGTATTTTCGGAGTACTGGCCTTAATACTTGATTCATTAATGATTGAAAAGACGAAGGTGCGTTAGTAAGTCCAAATGGAAGTACCATAAATTCATAATGACCTTCATGTGTTCGGAAAGCAGTTTTTACAATATCCTCTTCCTTCATTCTGATTTGGTGGTATCCGGATCTTAAATCCAGTTTTGAAAAGATGTTGGCCCCTCCTATTTCGTCTAACAACTCTTCAATCACTGGGATGGGAAATTTGTCGGGAACAGTGATTTTGTTCAAGGCCCTGTAATCTACACAAAACCGCCAACTACCATCTTTCTTTTTGACTAGGATGACAGGACTAGAATAAGGACTCGTAGATGGTCGGATGATTCCTGCGTCTAACATTTCTGCAACCAATTTTTCAATTTCTGTTTTTTGATAGTGAGGATATCTGTATGGTCTGATATTCGGTATTTGGGCTCCTTCTTTGAGGTGAATGGCATGGTCTTGACGCCGATGAGGAGGAAGTCCATCTGGGGGTTCAAAGATGGTAGGGAAATCATGTAGCACATCTTTTAATTCTGACGGGATTGAATCCTTCCAATCTATCTCTGCTTGAATATGACGATAATCGATAAAGAACCCTTCTCCTTGCTGCAAAGCTTTCAACATAGAATTAAGTGAGGCGTCTTTCTTTGAAAGTTCTGGCTCTCCCTTTAAAATTACCTTTCTTCCATTGATCTTGAAGCCCAACGTCAGTTGTTCAAAGTTGACACTAATCTCTCCCAGGCTTGCTAACCATTCCATGCCTAAAACCACATCCACGCCTCCAAGGCCAAACAAGAAGAACTGTTGTTGTACTTGTACTTCTTGCACTTTCAAGGGAACCTTTCTGCATACTCTCTTACATTTGATTTTGTGACCATCTCCGACTTCTACAACGTATGATGGAGTGTCTTCCACTTCTAATTGTAATTTTTCCACCAGTTCCTTTGAAATGAAATTGTGGGTGGCACCGCAGTCTATCAATACTATGACTTTGTTATCATCAATACTTCCCCAAACCTTCAAGGATCGGCGAGAAGTAAATCCCACAATACTATTCATGGATAATTAGGGAGTTTCTCCAAATTCGGGTTCGGGCTCCTCTTCAGAGTTTTCAACATCATCTTCATCTGTTACTAACATTATCCGAAGTTGTTTATTTCTACATACATGAGAAGTGCTCCATTTTTCTTCACAACGAAAACATTCTCCTTTCTTCCTCTTCTCTTGAAGTTCTGCTTCGGTTAACCGTTGAAATCCTCTGGGTCGGTTGTTGTTCTCTGGTTTGTTCACCGATACACTTCCCGCAAAAGAATTAGAAGGGCCATTACTTTTTCCTCCACCTTTCCGACCAACACCATAAGTAATAGTCTTTGAATAGGATGGGCTTCGATACAAGTTGTTAACTTTTGAATTTGAGTTAGAAGGAGCATTCGGTCCCACCTTCCAAATTGCTATATTTTTTTGTTCGATCATTAATGCCTTCTTGACCATGTTTGAAAAAGTGGGTGGTTCGTAGAGTTTAATTTCTGCCCCAATGTCTTCCTTTAATCCGTTCGCAAAAATGTCCTTTAAATGTTCTTCATCGATAGTTTTCAGCATACCTGCAAACTTTTCGAATTGTTCAACGTACTCTTCCACCATTTCTTCTTGTTTAAGTGCAAGGAGGGAAGCAAAAGGGTTGAGAGTGACTGAAGTTTGGAACCTTTCAAGAATGGCAAGTTTGAAATCTTCCCATCCAATATCAGAATTGCAATTTTCCCACCATTGGAACCAAGATAGTGCCTTTCCCTCTAGAGCCACCATAACTGCCTGAATTTTCTCTTCTTCTAGGATGTCTCTCATTTGAAAGAAGCGTTCCAATTTATTTATCCAGCCATAAGCATCGGATTCTCCATCATATATGGGGATTGCCAATTTTCTCCATCGTTCTGTTTTTCTTTCTCCGGTGTGGCTCTTGGTTGAATGTTCTCCATTGATGGAACCTTTGGGTGTGCCATCTTCTGAATGCTTGGACAAATTTTCCACCCTGGCTTCTAGACGTGCAAAGCGTGTTTCGAATTGTTGTCGTTCTACCTCTCGGTTTTGTCGGTCCGCCATCAACATTTCTAAAATTCTCTCCATTGTGTCTGGGTTTTCGGGATTAGATCGAGTTGTCACCATTGTTGGAAGCAAAGCACCTGGACGGTGCTCTGATACCAATTGATAAGAGCAAAAAAAAATTGGAACAGAAATGAAAAGATGAATACTGAAATTTATGTAGATAATATTGGATTATTACAACACAGGTTTTCGAGAGCCTGTCTCTCCACAATTCAAATTCTTTCTAATTTTCTGAATGTCTTCCTAATTCTGTTTTGCTTCTATTTATACTACATTTACATCTGTTCCTAATTGGCACAATTAATTTGAAGGGTTATAATTGTTAGATTTGATGCTGTTTGGTTCCAAGGGTCGCATCCTTTCGGGTGGGTGTGTCTGTTCACCAAGGGTCACGCCCCCTGATTCGCATCTCCTGATCCTGCACTCCTTGGGAGTCGCTGCATGCGGGTGTAAAACTTGGTGATGGGTGGCCTAGGCTTATCACAGGCTACCTGCAAATGGTACTCCGATGTTAAGTCAACCACAATATAGGAGTAGTCGAAATAACAAGATCCTTATATTTTGGGCAACCCATGTATTATCGCCAACCCAAGGCCGATCTCCATTAGTACTTCTGCTATTAAACTGGCACTTTCCTAATTCAATTATAATAGTTTAGTGGTTAATACATCATGTTCCTTCTTCCAACATTAGTGTTCCGACGGGCAGAAAAACATACTCATGAATCAAACATGTCGTATAATCAAATATTTGTTCAATGGTGGAGGAGGCAGCATGATGTATTAATATCAAATTAATATCAAGTCTATTAAAATTGAATTTGGACTGTGTCTATTGAACAATTGAGTTTACTGATGAAAGGCAGCCCCGAATTGGAGCAGAGTTGTCCATGCGGAGAACCAAAACCCCGCCATTACCGGGCGCTTTGCAGCGCGTTATAGCGGATTATGGTGGAAAAACTCGCAATATCGGCTGGTATTTACCATTGTGGCGAGCTCAAAAACCGCCATGTATATCCGTCATAGTGCCGCAATTGCGGATATTTGACAACACTTAATTGGAGTGCCTTTTGCAAGGCCTCTCCTGTTGGAATGTAGGACCACCGTCAAGACACGTGAATCGTGATAACTCCCTGCGTTCTGCATGATAACTATTAAATTTTATGTAATAATAGCTCTGATAGTTTTAGGTCTAGAGCAAATGTATAATATGTATAAAGTGAGATCTGCGAATGGGTATTTTGTGGGGGGAATGCAATAAAGAAAAGTGTTATACATTCATACATACATATTGTATTGAAGGTTGAAATGGATATCTTTTTGATGTTTATGCTCCTATTCTCATCTTATCTATCAGGTTGCTGTCAAAAGGTTGAAAAGAAAATTTTGTTTTTGGGAAGAATACACAAATTTAAGAGAAGTCAAGGTATGCACTATAGTAGATTTTTTCTACTCAAGGTGATTTTCACACATTTTTGAATCTACAATAAAGATTTTAGACTTTATTTGCTTTGAGAGCTTTCTTTTTTTCCTTCCTTTTTCTATTTTCACTTTTAATTACAAAATTGTCACCTTACTTTTGCTTATGCATCTTGCTTTCACAGATTTGAATAGGAAACATTGACATCAATCAAAAAATTATATCCAAACCAAATTGACTCTTATTTGAATGTTGATTTGTCTCCACTGATGTGCGTTGCATTTCTTCTGCAGGCCCTCCGTAAAATGAATCACCCAAATATCATAAAGTTGAGAGAAGTTGTTAAAGAAAATAATGAACTCTTTTTAATTTTTGAATACATGGTAAATAAATATTTTATTCTTAATTTTTTTATTTATTCCTTCATTTAGTGTATATATAAGAGATGTAAAAAAATGTTAGTAAAAAAAATAAGATATCTAAAAATCACTTCACACGCTGAGATGAAACTTATATAGTGATCAAAATGAAGAGGGCTATATTATCTATTTATCATGTAAATGTTGAGGAAAAAATTGCTCAGAGAGGAGGAATTGTAATTAGGATGAAATGATATTATCCAAGAATTCTAGACAACAAAAATGGTTGAAGAACTATCTAAACGACCTACTGATATATAATGGTGTGCTTCCATTGACAAAAACCAATTTTAGAGCCTAGAAGAACAGGGACATGATAATATCCTTAAATCTTAGTTTGGCAGAAAATAACATATTGTTACACGGTTCTCTGTATTACATGCATGTTTACTGGAAATATTATTAACTCCTATGTATTTTATCCATAATCCTCCAATATTAATGCTGAAGGTTGGGTGTGATTGACTGTTGCTTTCTCAGCAAGTGCTTAACACACTGTTTCGTCTTTCAGGATTGTAATCTCTATCAATTAATAAAAGAGAAAGAAAAACCCTTTTCAGAGGAAGAGATACGATGTTTGATGAAGCAAGTGCTCCAAGGACTCAGTCACGTGCACAAAAAAGGATTCTTTCATCGGGATTTAAAACCTGGTAAGGCATATAACTTCATTTAGCTAATTTCTAATGGCACATTGTTTATGTTTCCGGTTCAATCTATCAAAAGAGTAAAAAAGATCATGTTCTGATAGGAAAGTTTGTTCTATTCAGAAAATCTGCTGGTGTCAAATGATGTTCTTAAAATTGCTGATTTTGGACTGGCTAGAGAAGTATCATCAATGCCTCCATATACTCAATATGTTTCCACACGGTGGTGAGTTATGTTCTCTCATGTCATCTTTATTAGTTTATCTTTTTCAAATTTGGATGCAACATTAGATATTTTATAGTCTGTGTGTGCGCACGCATGTTATTTTAAGATATTTCTTCATCACATCATCAACTTCATCACATTTTATATTTTTGGGAATTCAGGTACAGAGCTCCTGAAGTTTTGTTGCAGTCCACATGCTATACTCCTGCTGTTGGTAAGCATTATATATGTGTAAATTATAGATATGAGAAAGGCATATATTTCACTCGAAACAAAATAATGAGAAAAAAGTAAGTACCACGAATATAGTATCTCAGAATTTGGGTTGGGTCTAACTCATCCCTACAAAACTGGCTTGTAAGGTGAGAATTGCTCCCACTTATAAACACATTGTTCATGCCATATACTGTCCGATGTGGGACTCTTAACACAGTACGTGTACTCTGTGCGGGTACTTCACTATTTTATAAGTACCCTTGCTTCAAAGAGTAGAACCATCACTTTCTTTTGCTTTGAATTTACATTTTTTTTTTGGTACACTTTCTATATTGTCGAACTTGTTTGCCATTTATGCTGTCATTTTACGATGTTTTTTCTTCTTGTGGCGATGAATAACAAACACAACTTTTTTGTAGACATGTGGGCTATTGGTGCTATATTAGCTGAGCTTTTTACTCTGACCCCCATATTTCCCGGTGAAAGGTATTTAAGAGTCCCATGTTTTCTTTATGGTTGTAGGCTGTAGTGATGATGGCAAGACAAACTCATTTGCATTACCTACTTTTTTTTTTTTTTTTTGTACTTTTACACATTTAATAAACTATTAATAGCTAATTTAGTAATGGACAATATTGTTTTCAATAGCTAATTTACGTTCTCTTTGATTCAGGTTTTCATTATTCAATGTATGTATATACCGGACTATATACTGTCCAGAGACATTGGTTATTCAATGTATCTAAAAAAGCGAATCTTTTCTTATAAATAGTACCAGAGGGAGTAATGTACAATATTGTTTTCAATAGCTCATTTACTTTCTCTATGGTTCAGATTTTCAATAGCTAATTTAGTAATGGACAGTATTGTTTTTACGACTTCATTATATTTATATATCTCAAGGTATTATCAAATTCGTATAAAAATTGTATGTTCTATGGATTTTGTGGACTTCTTCAAAATAAATATCTATTTGGTTTTCAGGCATAGTATCTTGTAGATTCCTAAAAATGAACTATACTGGTTTTTTTAATCATATCTTATAAAACTACATTTGTCCAATGACAGTGAAATAGATCAACTGTACAAAATATACTGCATTCTTGGTATGCCAGATTCAACTTGTTTCACCATAGGTGCAAACAACTCTAGGCTATTGGACTTTGTAGGCCATGAAGTTGTAAGTGTTTATATAGCAGTAATATGGCCATGTAATATTGTTATCGTATTCATTTCATTAATGCATCCTGTATTTTTTATTGCCGCGATTGTTCTACAGGTTCCACCTATGAAGCTTTCTGATATCATTCCAAATGCTAGCATGGAAGCTATTGATTTGATCACAGTATGTTTTGGTCCGATAGCATCTGCCTGTCTTCATATCAAATACACAAATATTTACTGTTTTAATTTATGTTGAATAGTGATATTTTTTAGTATCTACTCCATTGTAAATTCTGCAGCAATTGTTATCGTGGGACCCATCTAGAAGACCAGATGCGGATCGGTCACTGCAACATCCTTTTTTCCATGTAACATTTTTTTTTTGAAGCCTGTTCTATTATACTTAAGGTCTACAATTCACTAACATATACTGAACAGGTGCATACAAGGGTTCCTTGTTCACTCGGTGATCCACTTGAGCTGAAGCTGAGTAACAAGAGTGAGTAAATTTCTTTTTCCGTTCCATGTCATATCCTAAATTTGAGCCTTTCAGTTTGTTAGATGACTACTATGTTAAAGGCAAATTGCACTGATAAGGTTTTCTTACTCCAATGCTTATTGCTTTCTTTTTGCACTGCTTTCAGGGGCAAAGCCAAACCTTGAGTTGAAATTGTATGATTTTGGCCCTGATCCCGATGATTGTTTTCTTGGCTTGACTTTGGCTGTAAAGCCCAGCGTTTCAAACTTAGGTATAATATCTTAACTATTTGTTTTACTATAGAAAATGTAATTAATGTGTTTGGCCCAAGTGACCGCTCTCTTGCACCCAATTTTAGTAGAATAGTATGGTTGGATTGTTGCTTGTTTGTAATATAATGGAAATAACAATTCTTTTGTTAAAACTTTCTTGTTTGCATAACAAATAAATTTGTATTTTAAAATTTAAGATTTATGGTGATTTCTTGATCACTTCCCGACTGTGCTATCTCGAAAGTTGGGTCCAAAAGTGCTATCTCGAAAGTTGGTTGAGGTGCCTCATTTGTATTGCCAATTGCACACAGATGGAAAGCCAAAGTTATATCCTACACTAGAAGTTGGCTACCATGTCGTTAACTGTGGTTAACCTGTCCATGACACCCTCTCTTTTTATGATATATATCTTTGTCATCTGGAATGATGTTGAAAACAGAACTACCTAGACTAATGATCTCATTCCCTTTGAAACTTGCAGTGGTATGTTATCAAAATAAAAAGTTAAGGCTTTCTTTCTTTTAGAAGATTGATTGAATTGGCTAGAGTCTAATGAATAAATAGTGGTCTTTGGGTTGAGTATTTATTTATTTAAATTTGTTATTTGAGGGTATACTAAATGGAGCGGTATTCTTGACTAGTTGACATACTAAAGAGCATGTCAGTTGTTATTGTTTGAATTGTGTTATTTCCCCCTTATTTCAAGGGAGTTGTTGAATTTGATTTTCTTAATACTCACACGGTGTCCTGGCTTCTACTGAAACCCTGCCACTGACCTGTATTTGTTTCAAGGTTACAATTTGTTGATAACGATTTTCATTTTCTTGTATCAAATCCTGGTTCTATTTTTTAAAAATGGCCATACTTCACAGTTCTTTGAGATATTTAAGCTTTTTCCAATATTAAATATTCTTCACCGAGTACACTTTGCAACCCCGACCCCACTTAATGGAAAGACTTGGTTGTTGTTGTTGTGGTTGTTGTAGTACATTTTGCAATCCTGACCGTTGTTCACATTATAAACTTTGTCTCACTTTCTCCTGCAGTTCATTCAATAGTAAACACTGCTGACCATTTGATCATTGTTATTTCCTGCAGATGTGGTTCAAAATGCATCGCGTGGGATGGGAGAGGTTGGTGTACAGTGCTTCATATTCAGCAGCATACCATATTCCATTTTTTTTTGTTTTGTTTAGAACTCCTATTGTTATTTCTGTTTACATCTCGTTTGACTTAATGCACTCTGAAAATGCAGAATATGCTATTTTGCTCGAATTTTAATGATCATCAAGATCAATCAGGTGATTCTTAGTTTCTTACCTTCTAATTAAGTTACCTATATTTGCAGAGAAGAATTAGCTTTCAATTTTTGATTTTTTTTATTAATCTTGATTTATTTTTCTGGAAATCTTCATTCTGTTTTCTAATAAATGAACTATGTTACTTAAAAAGAAAGTATTATCATACACACAGCGGAGAAATCCTTCTGTATACATAAAGGGTAAAACTATGTAGGAGTAGAACATTAAGATCTTACATGGAACAATTGACCCCTCTTGCCAGAAAATAGAGAAGAAAACAGTTGAACCCTATATTTGTTGAACGACTGTCACAAAGGTTTGCATAAATCAAATAGCCGAGAATCATAATGACACCAGGACAATGCTATATCTTAGATTTATTGTGATCTAATATGGTAAATGTTTGTTTGAAGATATATGGGAAAACTTATGTGCTGTGATGTCATCAGATACTGCGAAAATTTCTTTTGCCTAATGTAGAAGACACGCCAGTTAGTTTCTAAAACGCAGAAAACTACCTGTTTATTTTCTATTCCAATGTGCACATAGAGCTTCGTTTGAACACTGACAACAGCACTATTGTGCTTTAGGGAGCCAAAAGTCCAGTTTTTGACAGGGATAAGCAATTGGTTAGATCCTATTAAATGCTTAAGTCGCCCCTACAAAAGGAACAGTCATAATTTCTTGAATAGGTTTTTTGTGTGTAAATGACTTGCTTGCAATTGGTCATTTGTGTCAAGGGACAAAATGCTACTCCCTCGTCTCAAATCAGGCACCTTTTGAGTTTTGCGCACTTTCTAAGATAATGATTAATTATGTTGATCATGGTAGTCAATATCGCAATCCCAATTGCAGGATTGTACGGTTTTGCGATCTTGATGGGGTTTGACGATCCTGCGAAGGAAAAAACTAGGATTTGAGGGATAGCCGTGCAAACACGTTGGGGCGGTGGGATCGGGCGTTTCTTCCATTTCTGTTCATTTTCCTCAAAACTCTGGTTTCACGGGTCGGGTTTGCGACCCGGTTTCTTAGTAACAATGGAAAATACCCTTATTAGTTTAGTTAATGAAGTGGTTAATTTAGTTGAAGGACAATAAATTAGGGTATAGTAGTGGAGAAAATTAATAAATGCTACATTGATATTTTAATTCTAAAAGGGACAAATAATTTGCTACAAAGATATTGCAAAGGGGCACACTTCGTATGAGACTGAGGGAGTAACATTGTCGAACTACTCGCGGATTCCAACTAATAAGCTTGAATGTTATTTTTGGAATGAGATGTGACATTTTTTCATGGTTGTCAAGATCCAGATCTAGATCTTAAAATCTTAAGATTTTACGATCTCACTCACCCCCAACGATCCGGATCTTAAGTAGAATCGCGCGTTGTAGCCAAATTGTGGGAAAAAACCCCCGTAAAATCATTGATTTTGTGCAATCTTTGCCAGCTTCGACCATGATTGGTTGTTTTTTGACCACCACCATTAAAAGGTGAGAAGGATGACAAGATGCAGAGGCACACCAATTACGGTTCGGTGGGGATGAATTTGTGCCTTTTGAAATGAAGTATTAGACTTAAGGTTTAGAAAATAAACTTCTCACTTGTAGGGTTTGTTTTAACTACTTGACTTATGATAATCCTATTAATTGACCATATATGTCTAAACATTAACAAATGTTCAATAAGACCTCAATCATAAACGTTTAAAGAATATGAAAAAAAGTCATTTTCTCACGAATACACTTGTCTGCTTATATATATCATGTAAAAATACTTTAAATATCTACTATTATTTTTCATTTTAGTAGGATCTTATAATTTTTGTTGCGATCTTATGTTTTACGATCTTGTTACTCCCTCTCGATCTTATACAAATAATTGAGTAGGATCTTCCGATCTTAACTATGATTTTATATTTTACGATCTTGCTATTCTATCCTGATCTTAGGTAAGATCTCGATCTTGACAACCTTGATTTTTCTAGTTCTCTTTTGAAATTTTTCTGTTAACTTTCATTTTTTTTTTTACTTGATATGATACTAAATAGTCCTTTTGTTGTGTGATCTAGTTTTTTGGTCATTATTATCTCCTGATCAGAATGGAGTTCACAACTCAGCAGAGACTTCATTATCATTGTCATTTGGGTAAGTTCTTGCACAAACCCTGCATTTTATCATCATACATGCAGAGTATCTTGATGTCATTACAGTTTTAGACTTCATGTTTTTAATATTTTAATATTAGTGATATTTGAGGAATAAATATCTCAATGATATTGATCATAAGGTAAAGTAGAAGTATAACCAAGACTATGTTTTTGAGTTTTTAAATGATGAAAAATTAATTGTGATCTACTTTCATATCAGGAACTAAATGCTTCATGACTCTATAAAAATGTTACATGTTGAAATGAAATTCAACTCAGTACTGCCAGAGATATAAATCCATACGATGAATATGAAATACGAGCGATTCAGATAAAAAAATTAAAAATCATGATAAGTGATTTAGTGATTCTTAGTGCTTGTGATAAACATCTTGGAAACCACCAGAATGAGGCTCGGCCGCCTAGAAAACACTAATAGTTCAACAGTATTATTTTTTAATTAAGCAAAATGATGCCTTTTTATATAAGTTGATATGATAGGTGTACAAGTAGATCAGTGTTAACATGCATAATATAATATGAAGTGCTGCAATTATACTACTAGATTAATTAGATATTATATGCAGCAATGCATAATTTATCATTCCACTTCTTTTTCATTGGCTTGTCATCTTGACAGATCTGTTCAACACCAGCCAATGGGAGTTCCACAAACAGCGGGGTTTTCTTTTCAGCCTTTGCAGCCTAACATCTTAACTACACCATTTTTGACACCTTCTTCTCCGTTCCAGCGCCGCCGGCATTGCCTTTGAATCATTGTCTGAACTTTGTTCAATGCTGCAAGATCTTGAATCTTGATAATGCATCAAACAGTTTTTTTACCGAGGTTAATTGTTTGTACAGTGTTGTTTAGCATTAAAAATAGTTTCAAATTATCATGAAATATGTGTATAAAATGATTTGATCTCATTGGAGTTTGTAATATGAACAGCTACCCTTTTTTAGGGCGTCAAAATAATTCCAAAGGGAATGTAACCCTAAATATAAAGGTGCTACTTTCCCCTCCCTAGCCAACTGAAAGCTCTCTCTCTTTTTTTCTTTCTTTCTAAAGTGTATTTTGCGTTTTTTATGAATGGGTACATTATCCATTTGGAGGTGGGGCACTAGTCACTGTGGGTTAGGTTTTGCAAGGTCAAAGTATGATCTATAAAGCTTAGGTCTAATTAATAGTAGTTCGTCAAAGATTCTTTTTAAAAATTTGAGTCGGACTTTCATCTTAAAAGTCTAGTATGATTTATTTTAAGGAATTCCCTAACGTAAATGAAAAATTAAAACTACTTTTTAGATTTCACAAATACATTTTCAAACGGTTTCAAACACATTCCTCTCTGAATTAGATTTTAGATTCCACAAATGCATTTTCAAACGGACCCCCTTTCTGAATTAGATTCTAAGGCTATGTCGGGAAAATTTACAAAAATGCATCTGTGTAAATTATAGATATTCATCTTTAGACTGTTTTAATAAAAAATAAAAAACGTGTTTCCACTTCTCAAAATATTCTCTTAAAACAAAATTCTTAGAAGTTTCAAAATCTACTCAAGTTTTCAACTCTCTTCAGAACTTCTGCCATCAATATTCAATTGATCAAAAAGTTAACTTAACATCAAACTAAACTCACTTTAGGCAAGTTTTTGGTTTTTCTATTTTTTTAATAAATTTTTATGTACATTTGTAGAAATTGAACATTATCTTATGTAATAAATAATTTAGATATGTTATTTAAATGAAAAATGTGTTTGATAGGTAATTTAAATTATCAATTCTTATGTAAAAAATAGTTTATATATATTATTTAAATGAGAAACGTGTTTCATAAGTAGTTTAAATGACCAATACATTATTTTGGATGTTGTAATGGATTGTGTTTTGGACCGGGTCTGCCTTGGCCCAAAACACAAGTAAAGGTCCAGATCCAGGCAGTTCCTCGAGGCGTGCTCGGAATCACACCACCCCGAGCATACCCAGTCACAGACTACAGCGGTTATGCCCGCCGCTACCCGCAACGAGCAACGCCCCCGACCAAGGGCACTCCAACTCGAGTCTTGCTCGAACATCCTCCCCGTAGGGTAGACTCTGTCTCCTCCGAACACTAAGGGATCCTTAAAGCTCCGGAAAGACCGCATCTTCGTTCTTCCTCATTCTTCGTAGAGCACCATCCAAGAAGGGGACCACGTGCGGGTCCGCACTACACACATAGAGTCCGGCAGTCCCTTGGTTAGGCCAGTTCTGATCGATCCAATAAAGGGACCATGGCCCAGCGCTGGGGGCTATAAATACCCTCTACTTCAAGAGGGTCAGGTATTCATTCGTTACGCACCTACATACTTTTTTCCTGCCCATTTCGTCTCTCATTTTATCATCGGAGTGTCTTGCAGGTACCCCCATATCTCATTCAAATCCAGTTCGAGCCAACTGTGACGATCCAATTCTGATCCGGTAAGATCAGTGGTGTCGTCTGTGGGAATCAAAGCTTCCCCGTCTTACAAACCTTCAAAGACCAAAAGCTAAACCATATTCCACCGTCATGGTTGACCAGATCTAAGACAATCAGAACGCCCGTGTCGTTGAGGCCTGCAATAACCTCATCGATAACAACGTCGGCGTCATAGCGAATGTTACTGCTCCCGCTGGCAACATCCTCGGAATCTCCAACTACTGGGATGAAGCCACTGCTTCGTCTTCATCAGTCCCCCTTTGACTCCAAGAAGATAATCTGGTTCCCCCGAACCATCAAGCCGCTCAATTCCATGAAGTTCATGTCCCCGCCGGTGCAGACACCACGACCAGGGCACTGTTCGCGGCAATCAACCAAACCAACTACCTCATCTTTGCCCAAGGGGAAAGACTGAGAGCACTGGAGGAGGCCAGAAGGCCCCCGAGGAGACACAGGAGGCCTTAATCCCCACCTCCTCGAAGAACAGAGGAACATCTCCGATCTCCCCCGCGGAGACAAGACAAAGGCATCTCCCGAAGCCCGTCACCCCGACCACTAGGGAGGCGACCCGCCTTGAAGAGAGAGCCAATCATTGAAGCCGGAGGACGTGGCCACGCCCTTTCACGACAAGAACGAAGGTATCCCAGAGACGGGCACGGAGGGACGTGTCAACGAGCGCACCGCTCGAGGAACGCCCAACACGATCAGGGCTGTCGTGCCCGACAATACCTCAGGTCCCCGTCCCTCTCCCCAGAGCGAAGTGATGAGGACAACCCACGCGGTCCCCTATCACAAGCCATCATGGAGGCACCTATTCCCCCAGGCATGGAGAAGCCTCCTCATCTGAAAGAATATGATGGAGTCGTCGACCCGGTCGATCATATAGACGGGTTCGAAGCTATGCTGCACTACCATAACATTGTGGGACCCATCAAATTCCGGTTGTTCCCCACAACCCTCAGGAAAGCAGCAATGGATTGGTACAAGGGTCTTGCCCCGGGGTCAATCACCTCGTGGCGAAACTTGAAAAACCAATTCATAAGCTCGTTCACCGCGTCACAGCGACATCCAAAGACCGAAGCGGCGCTCGAGGCCATCATCCAGAGGCAGGATGAAACCTTGAGAGAATTCATCAACCGCTTCAATCGTGAAGCCATCCAGGTCCCCTGCGCGGACCACATGAAAAGTTACCTGCTGGAGAGGGGGCTCCTCCCCGGCACAGATTTCAGGAAAGCAGTGGACATCGAACCACCCCAAACGTTCGATGCTCTCCTCGAGAAGGCCAGAGCCTACATGGACTACGAGGAAAAGGAAGCGGCCAATAGAGCCCGTGACCCCAGGACTCGCGGATCCAGTAGTAACCTGCGCCAAGAACCCATTCCCCCTCGACAAACCGGGGAGAAAAGGAAAGACGACAAACCCTGGGACATCCGAGAACAGAGAGGACCCTCCGGGCATTTCACAGAATACACTCTGCTCATGGCTTCCCGCGAGCGCATCTTGGCGGAGTGTGCTAATACAGATTTCAAAGATGGCGGCGTCAAGCGCCCCTGACCAGCTCCTGCCAAGCCCGGGGTGGACAGGAGCAAATATTGTCAGTACCATATGAGCCATGGCCATCTGACTGAACACTGCATCCACCTCAAGGACGCCATTGAGACCCTCATAAAAGGGGGGAGACTCGCCCAGTACTGGCGAAACGACGCTCCTCGTTGCGACGCCCGTGAGACAAGAGAAGCAGAGGAGGATGCCCGACCATTTGATGAGTCGGTCCCCATCCAGACCGCCTTCTCCGTCACCAGACCCGAGGACTTTTACGTCCCCGAACACTTGCAAGAGCCGTTGTCAACGCACAACAGATGGGAGCACTTTCCCTCCGCCATGGTCATAAATAATGGAGGGTTCAACGACCTGGCCATAAATTCAGCCAAGAGGAAGCTGGATGAATTGGTCGACTCTGCACCTCCTCAGACGGTGACCTTTGAAAGGGTGAAGGGTAGATCGAAGCATATCACCTTTTACCTCGAAGAGTTCCTCGGAGGGGCCCCCAACGCGGTCATTCCTCTGCTAATAAGAGCGAGAATGGCTAACTTTGACGTACATCGCGTCCTCGTCGATGAAGGAAGTTCCATCGATGTAATGTACAGCCAACTATTTTGAACCCTGCAGCTCGACGACTCGCACCTCTCACCTTATGTGGGGTTAGACCTGCAGGGCTTTAACGGCTCGACTTCCAAACCTTGGGGATACATCGAGCTCATGGTTACCTTTGGCGAGGATACAACAACGAGGCAGGTCAAGGTGCGCTTCCTCGTCATCGACTGCCCGTCCCTCTACAACTGCATTCTGGGAAGGTCGACATTGGCAGAACTGACCGCGGTACCCTATACCATCCACTTGAAGATGAAGTTTTACACCAAGAGGGCACGGGTCGCCACCATCCAAGGGGACCTAGCAGCTTCCCGAAGATGTTTCAACACGACATCCAAGGGATGCGATACAGTCGACACCAGTACAAGGCCCGCCAAGAGAGCTGCAACGACACGACCAGAGCCTCGGGAGACATAGCTCGTTAAGTTAGAAGAGCAGAGAGCTCCCCCAAAGGTCGACTCGATAGCCCTGGACACCCGCTTCGACTAGGATGAGCCTCCCAGTGGCGAGCAAGTCCCCCTTCGACCAATTCTGGACGGGGACTTCGAACTCGTCCCTCTTAGCGAGTGTGATCGGTGGGAACGAGAACTGACTATTTTTTAATGCTGGTTCGTGTTTGCGTTTGTTTTTGCAAAGTGTCGCGGTAAGCAAGAGTCGCCACCGTCTTTTATTTTATCCAACAAGGGAAAGGACAAAAGCACAGAAAAAATTCCTTTTCGAGATGTTTCTCGGGTTCGGGAGGTAGATTATAGAAAGGGAAGGTGTTAGCACCCTTTCTATTCGTGGTTATCCACGGGCTCTTAGGTACTTGCTCACTGTGTTTTCAAAAGGTTTGCTTTTCTTTGTGATTGTGGGTTTTGAAAAAGTTTTATTTTTAAAGAAAGTGTAAGTGTGAAAAGTTTTCGTTTTTGTTTTAGAAGAGAGCAAGTACTTAAGAACCTCTACCTACTCAAAAAGGAATTTAATTGTGCAAATGTCTTTTAGACAGTTCTATCCCACTATTGAGAAGTAGGTAGCACCTTCGTTGGAGTTTTCGGGTCAATTCGATTTTAGGGACGTGTGGTCACTAAAGCAACGTTAGGACGCTTTAGTGGTAATCCTAATGTCTTAGATCATTTTTATCGAGGCGACCATTTCGAGGCAACCATTTCGAGGCAACTTATGATCTTGGGATAAAGGACGACCTCTAAAACATCCTATACTTAATGACCACGTTTGAGGCAACCAAGTGAGGTGTACCCTAAGAGTGGCATGTGCAAGTGTGTCGATTTTCAGTTATTTTACTCTTGCATTTTTAGGTGTTCTACCATTTGTTTTTAGATCTTTTCATACAATCCTAATTAGCATACATCTAAGCAGTTAATATATATACAGGAATTTAAAGTGCAGAAACCGTAAATACTACACTATTACAAGGCTTCGGGGGAGGGGATTATTTATATGTCCAAAAATTGGGGGAATAATAAGCAGTTACAATAAACGTGCGTGAATCTAGAAAATCCTAAGAATAAGAACTATTTTTTGTTGTTTTATTTTATTTTATTTTTTTGAGAAAATGCTAAATATTCAGTTAAGTCGAATTTGATTAATTAAAAAAAATACTGATTAAAATTTACTCTTAAAATAAAACTAATATTTTTTTGTATTTTTGTTTATGAAAAAGATTGAATTTGAATAAATCCTAAGTCTACTGATTTTAAAATTGAAGAAAATAAATTAAAATAATTAACTAAATTAAATCCTAATTCTAAGTTATTTATTTTTTATGATTTTTTATGTTAATTAAAACTAAAACTAAAAGGAATAAACAGAAACAAAATAAACAGAGTACAAATGGGTCAGGCAGCAAAATAAGAAAAAATGTAATTCTGGAGGCCTGGGTCGAAAGAGATGCAGGCTGTCTTTCGACCCAGTGAAGAGTCTGGATCGAAGGGGCATGAGGGGCTGCACTCTGAGGGTGTTCGAACGGGATACGTCATCCTTCGATCTGGAAGCCCTGGGTCTAGTTCGAAGCTAGACTGCTGAGCTTCGAAGCTCTAAACAAGAAGCTGAGCGTATGGTTCCTGCAAAACGAAACACATATTAAAAATTCAGGGGGGATTTTACCCCCCTGGTTCGAATCTCCCCCTTATTCGCACCTGTTGAATCTGGGTCTGGGTTCGTTTTATCCTGGGATTCGAAGGATAAACTCAGATTGTTGCCCAAGCAATGGCACAATCTCAACTCTGCATTGTAGCTCACATGAAGCACATTTAAATCATTCACAAACAGAAATAAAAATATGAATATGCAATCGAAATAAATTTGAGAATGAGCTTGAGATTAGATTTTTCTTTTACCAAACAAAGGTGCTTCAACCTGTAGTTCTGAGGGGGGAGGCGTTCGCTGGGTGGCAACTTTGGCTTGGAAAATTTTGGGCAGCGTCTCTCCAAGTTCTCTATTTTTTTGTATATTTTTCGTCTCTCTTTTGCAGCATTTGTGATTTCTTTATATAGAGAGGGTGGAGGGGACAGGAAGACAAAGGTTTAAATGACCTTGATTATGTGTTTTGACAGCCATGAAGGAGGATTCGTAACGTTAATCATGTGTTTGAAAGCCATGAATGAGAGTTTGTAACGTTGGCTAAACACATGGGATTCTGTCCTTTTTTTTTTAATTTTGAATGACAAGCAGCTGGCCTTCGAATTCTCCCTTTGGAATGGGCTGACGGTCTCCTTCCGATGCTCCCTTTCGAATGGGATGATGGCCTCCTTCGAACGCTCTTCGAAAGCTTCTTCGAATGGAGCCTTTGAAGGCTTCTTCGAATGTACCTTTTTGGAATTCCAATCGAAGGACACTGTTATAATGCCCATCGAAGTACTTGTCCATAATGCCAATCGAAAGGATCCTTCAGAATTCCAATCGAAATGCTCCTTCAGAATGCCCATCGAAGGGTCTTTCAGAATGTCAATCGAAGTGCTCCTACAGACTGCCAATCGAAATTCTCCTTCAGAATACCAATCGAAGGGTCTTTCAGAATGTCAATCGAAGTGCTCCTTCAGAATGCCAATCGAAATGTACTTAAAGCATCACTCGAAAATTTTCCTTTTCCTTAGGCCAGAGTTTGTGACCATCCACGCAAGGGGAAGACTTTGGAAAACATGAGAGGGCAAATTTTGGGGTACAACAGTTGCCCCTGTTCAATCTTCTTAAACCTGAGGATGTAGATTGGCTTGCGGGCCTTTCGTGATCCGAAGGTGGAAGAGGATTGAACACTAGAGTGCCCAGAAATTTGCACTCGCATGGTGAAGTATCAGCATTGTGATGTCAGGAATGGGTTTACAGATGCCATTTGGAGATTGTTGGTAGGTGGTTCTGTCCTTGTTGACGAGTTTGGCCACAGAAAAATCTTTAGGAATCGATTTAACTGACTTTGTCTCCATTGACTGGCTTCGCCTCAGAAAAATCTTTAGGAATCAATTTAACTGATCTTGTCTCCATTGACTGGCTTCGCCTCAGAAAAATCTTTAGGAATCGATTTAGCTGACCTTGACAATGTCTTGGAATATCTTCAACTGGATCGGCATCAGAAAAATCTTTAGGAATCGATTTAACTGAACCAGAGGAGGTCTGAAATAACTTCAACTGGATCGGCATCAGAAAAATCTTTAGGAATCGATTTAACTGAACCAGAGGAGGTCTTGGAATAACTTCAACTGGATCGGCATCAGAAAAATCTTTAGGAATCAATTTAACTGAACCAGAGGAGGTCTTGAAATAACTTCAACTGGATCGGCATCAGAAAAATCTTTAGGAATCAATTTAACTGAACCAGAGGAGGTCTTGGAATAACTTCAACTGGATCGGCATCAGAAAAATCTTTAGGAATCGATTTAACTGAACCAGAGAAGGTCTTGAAATAATTTCAACTGGATCGGCATCAGAAAAATCTTTGGGAATCGATTTATCTGAACCAGAGGAGGTCTTGAAATAACTTCAACTGGATCGGCATCAGAAAAATCTTTAGGAATTGATTTAACTGAACCAGAGAAGGTCTTGAAATAATTTCAACTGGATCGGCATCAGAAAAATATTTGGGAATCGATTTATCTGAACCAGAGGAGGTCTTGGAATAACTTCAACTGGATCGGCATCAGAAAAATCTTTAGGAATTGATTTAACTGAACCAGAGGAGGTCTTGAAATAACTTCAACTGGATCGGCATCAGAAAAATCTTTAGGAATTGATTTAACTGAACCAGAGAAGGTCTTGAAATAATTTCAACTGGATCGACATCAGAAAAATCTTTAGGAATCAATTTAATTGAACCAGAGGAGGTCTAGAATAACTTCAACCGGATCAGCATCAGGAAAATCTTTAGGAATTGATTTAACTGAACCAGAGGAGGTCTTGGAATAACTTCAACTGGATCGGCATCAGAAAAATCTTTAGGAATCAATTTAACTGAACCAGAGGAGGTCTTGGAATAGCTGAGAACTTAACTGGATCTTTCCTGAAAGGTAAAAGGTCAGTCATATGCAATGCATGATATGGATCAAGCAGTGATATTCTCAACATGAATGAGATTGTATGGTATGATGCGTATATGCATGTATCATGATGTATGGAAATGTGATGTTTCGGCTGGGGAAAACAAATCCTGGAGCTGCTAGAGAATAGAGTTGAGTTCTAAGTTTCCGCTGGGGATGGTGAACTAAGATGATTGACCTGTAGGAGAGAAGAACTCTGTTGGGGAATAAACATGATGAAGAGATTACTCCGAGGGGAAATACTCTGTGGGGGCAGAGATACTTTGCTGAGATTTTAATGATAAACTCCGCTGGGGATTCCGTTGATAAGCTCTGTTGGGGATTCTGATGATGAACTCCGCTGGGGATTGATTACCATTACTGGTGATATTGAGTCTGTTGAGGATAGAAGTCCTGCTTGGGGAATGAAAGAACTTCGTTGGGGATGATCTTTCAGTTGCAACTTGCTGAGGATAACCCAGTTAGACTCTTGTGAGGGTAACCTTCTGAAATTGGCTGGGGAGATTTATTTGTGCTCTGCAGGGGATAAGCTTCCAAAATCTGCTGGGGAAGACGATTCAACTCTGTCGGGGAAGCTTTTTTAGACTGCACTGGGGAAATAGCTCCACTGGGGGGGTCTTGCATTCTGCTGGGGAACATTCTTATACTCTGTTGAGGAATATTAAGACCGCTGGGGATGCTCTTACACTTGCTGGAGAATGTCTTTATACCCCGTTGGGGGAAATCTTTATACTCCGCTGGGGAAAATTAAAATCTTCTGGGGATACTCGACCTTTTTAGTGCTGATGGTGGATGAGCTCTGCTTGGGAGAGCATTGCTGATTTGTTCATAGTTGCAAGTCTTGGCTGGGAGAGTTACCATTGTTGTATTACACTGGGGGAGTGAAAGTATCTTAGCCATATTCTTCAGCTGAATATATACCTTGGTACCTGGTGGACGGAGCAAACAGACCGCTCAGATAATTCTTATTGCCCCTACTTCTGATATCACCCGTAATTAGTCTTTTGTTTCGCATGTAAATATTTATGAGCGACAATTAATGTCAAATGCATATATCAAAAATGAACATTGGACGTTCTTTGTAAAATAAAACAGATAAAGGAAAAGCAATTCGAATTTTGTTTGAAAATGAATTTGTATTGACTTTGAAGTTTGGCCTGTAAATAGGCGTTTTGTACAAGAGGCTGACGTCCTAGTAAGAGAAAGCCATCGGACCAATAGGGTTTATACAATTTTTGAAAACAAAACAGCTATGTGAATGATCCCACTGGGTTCCAACCCTGCTACTGCCTTTATATCTTCAAGCATCTCATCACTTTGCTACTTAGTTGAAGATGAATCTGATTGGCTGGTGTCGTCCGAGCCTGATAGTTGATACCGAAGTCTGGATGCGAGATGATCCAATGAGACATAGTGTTACGCTTTAATCCCTAACTTTTTCCTGGACCGCCCTTTCGGGTTTTCAGTCCACCAGGATACCCATTTTTGCCCAAGCCGCCTTTTCAGGTTTTCGACTTGCCGGGTGTACAAATTTTTTTATTTTCATCCCTTATTTTTGCCCGAACCCTTTTGGTTCGCCGGGAAGCCCTTACTTTTCCTAGGCCAGTCAACCTAGCGGGTCTTTGATCATGCGTAGTATCTTTTTACTATGTCTGCATTGACGGGGTGAGGAAGGTCGTCACCATCCATGGTGGTTAGAATCATCGCTCCTCCTAAGAAGATGTTCTTAACCACAAATGGCCCTTCGTAAGTAGGAGTCCATTTGCCCCTGGGATCACCTTGAGGTAGAATAATGCGCTTGATTACCAGGTCTCCAACTTGATACTCTTGTCGTCTGACTTTCTTGTTAAATGCCTTGATCATTCGTTTTTGGTACGTCTGACCATGACAAATAGCAGTAAGTCTCTTTTTGTCGATTAGATTCAATTGATCAAGCCGGGTCTGGATCCAGTCATCTTCGCTCAAACCTGCATCCTTCATGATCCGAAGAGAGGGTATCTGAACTTCAATGGGCAAGACTGCCTCCATGCCATAAACCAAGGAATAGGGTGTTGTAGCGATAAAAAATGTAGCGGGGTAAATCGGAGATTGAATTATTGATTAATTCGTATCACAAAAAGCAAGAGTCACCACCGCGCTTTATTATTTCCAAGGGAAAAGGGAAAAGAGCGAAATAAAACCCTAAATATGCAATGTAAAATAATACTTTTAAAAAGTAAAAATACAAGACGTTTTTGAAAAGAGATCTATGGTTCGGGGGTTGGTTATACAATGGGAAGGTGTTAGCACCCAATGTATCTATAGTACTCTATAGGAACCTTTTGAAATATCTGTTTATTAAAATTGTTCGTTTGATTGAAAAATAAATTGTTTTGGCCGAAAAAAGGGGTACGGACGAGTTTTTGAAGATACGACGACCTAATGTCGAAGTTTTTGCTTAAAAGGTATAAGTTTTAAAAAGATTGAATATTTGAGGAAAAAATTATCCTAAGTTTTAATGAAATGCGAATGTTCGCGCGATTAGACTTGAGGACATGAAGTCAACAAATTTAATCATTTTTTCCCTTGGATTTAAACGTAAACAGAATAATCCAGTAAACAGAAAAATTATGATAAATAAATGATATACAACAATTTAAATAAAAGACTAAGTGGTATAAATATGCACCTTTTATATTTTTTGTTTAATAACGCAAGAGAATTAATAAAAATGTTTTCTTTTTAAAGTTTTTTATTATGTGTATTTTTAATATGGATAAAGCAAGAGAATTATCTAAAAAATAAAAATGTTTTTTTTTTTAGTTCTTAAAATTTCTATTTTTTTTATATTTTTGTATTAGTATTAATATAAAGTATTTATTTAGTAAATAGATCTAAACTATATTAAACTTTAAAAGTTATTTAACTAAACCTAAAAAGATACTAAAATTACTAGATTAAACTTAATGTTAAACTAATAAAATTAATCAAATATTAAAATGTTTTCATTAAATTATCTATTATTTAATTAAGTTTTACTAATTAACTAAAAAAAACCAAAGAAAACAAATAAAAGTCAAGAAATAAAAGGGGGGTAAAAATAAAGACAAAGCAAATGGGCTAAAGGCTTAAGGGAGGCCCAAGACAAAGAGACAGGGAAGAGGGGTGTATAAGCAGTTTCGTTGGGCTTAGGGGAGGTAAACAGGGTTAAGGCCCATACATTTCATAATTCTGTTTTAGGGTTAAACGCGTTTTGGTAATTTGGAAAAAGGGATTAGGGTTCTGGACAGAGCGGCGCTCATCGTTTCGTGTTCTTCTTCGTCTCATCTTCTTCGCTGTGAGCTTCTGAATCCTTTGCTCGAACCACCAACATGTCTAAGCTTCTGACCTCCCTTTGCCCGAGCCACCAACGTGCCTTCTTCCCCGTGCGTTACTCAGCGACACAGTGAAGGTGATGCTTCGTTCTTACAGTGCGCTATGTTTTATGATTTTTGTTGCATGTTTCTGATTTCGTTCATTTTCGATTCTGACTTCGTTTTATGTGTGATTATTGTTGAGGTGATGAAAAGGAAAAAGGAAGCGACGAAACTACCTTTATGAATGAGGAGGGAAGGGCGTTATGGAGGCTCGTTGGCGGAGGGGAAAACGCAGTGAGGTTATGAGCTTGGAGACCCTGGTATTCTGTACTCTTTATCTCCTTTTTGTTGCCTTGATGTATGCTTTTTCTTCTTCTTCTTGCTTGTTGCCTTTTCGGATTTTTTGGCCTATGATGATGTATCTGAGGTCTTGACGGTATTAGACATGTTATCGTTGAAATGTTTTGACATGGGTTTGGTAAAAAGCTTGCATTGCTCTGGGTTTTGCTTTGGTCGGATAGACAAGGGGTTATGGTTTTAGGCTATTACAGGTTGCACTGGTTTTGGTCGCGATACAGTAGGTTTTGAGGCTTGATGGTTTAGGCCATTACAGATTGTGCTGGTTTTGATTTAGGCCATAGTTATGTGACAGGTTATTGAAACAGGTTTATTGGTTTTGATGTGGTTTGAGGTTAAGGTTTGTGAGATAGCAGGTTAATGGTTTTTTTAGGCCATATCTGTTTGAAAATGGTTATATGGTTTTACTGGTTTTATGCAGTAGGTTCTATGGTATATGCAGGTTAATGGTTGTATGCCATATTTGTTTGAAAATGGCTATATGGTTTTTGGTTTGACAGCAGATGGAAGGTTTTGGTAATGGTTATGTTGATGGTGTTTGAAAATGGCTGTGGTTTTAATGCAGGTTGTGTATGGTTTAGGCCATAGTTGAGGTTTTGAAAAAGGGTTATGGTAGCAGGTTTGTAGTTTAGGCCATAAGGTTTTGGTTTATGAGATAACCAGTTCTGGCTTTTGAGAGCTTGGTTACTGGTTTTGTATTGTGTTTTGACAATTTTTTATGTTTTAGCCTTGAAGGTGGATGTAATATCCTTTTTTGAATGGATTGATAATAATATATCAGTTGGTTCGGCCTCTTTTGTTTATGCTACAGGTTGTATATCTTGGTATCTTTCTTGATACTCTGCACCATACTGCTCCAACAGTTTGTTTGTATTCCTTTTTTATGCTTTCTTATTTTTTTATGAGATGCTGCTGTAGTTGTTTTGTAACTCTTTCTGCCTAAACCAAAACCTGCAAAACCTGCAAAACCATACTTCTATCTCTCTTCTCTCTCCTCAATGCAAATTTGACATAAAAATGATATGTTATGCATTTGTTCTGAAAAAGCACTACTGCTGGAAAATGATGTAAAGGGAAATGTTTTCATGCTTGCATATTTGATTTAAAAAATGCATGCCTCTCTTTGACTTGCAATGTAACAGTAGGAGCCTATGCATTTTGGCTTCTTCTTACCTCTTGACATAGTTTATGTTGGCTTTTGTTTGGAATTGAAAATGCATGTGCTGTTGTATTATGCATATGATGTTAATTCTTTGTATGCTATTTTGACAAACAATTGAATTGATGCATATGCTGTTTGAAATATGCAGTGGACTTTTTGAAAATGCAATTGATTTTAATTATGCAGTTTTGAAAACAAAATGAATTTGTGCATGTTTTTAAATTGTGCATTCATTTTGAAAATAAAATCCATCCTTTTTTGTGAATCGGGAGAAATCCCGCGATTTGCAAAAAGGGTAAAACTGATTCCAGCCGTTTGCTTTTAATGATGAACACTAAAAATGATTTTCTGCTTTTAATTATTTATTTATTTCTAACTTTTTCTTTTAATTGTTTTTGCAGGTAAAATTAAATGAGCAGACAAGGAAGCATTGGATAGAAGACTTAGAATTTAGGGAAAAAATTAGAATAGTTTTTTATTTCATTTCAAACTTTGTAAAAATTATTATTGTAAATACGTTGTAAATAAATACAGTATTTACACAACAATTGTACATTTAGAATAAAATGAATAAAATTCCAATATTTTGCCAATTAATTCTTTCCTTCTCTCTAATTATTTATTTTATCGTTTATAATTCTTTAAATTATATAATAATTGAAAATAAATTTCAATTACTTAAATTCAGAATAATAAACAATTAAATAACCATCATTTGATCAATAAATTTTCTTCAATCTATTTCATTATTTATAATTCTCTAAATTATAATAACCGAAAAAATAAATTTCAACTATTAAACTTAGGATAATAAATAATTAAATAACATTGTTGATCAATTAATGAACTTCATTTCCAATATTTATTATACTATTTATAAATCTTTCAATTATATAATAACCGAAAATAAATTCCAATTATTTAAATTTAAGATAATAAATAATTAATAAACATCATTTAAGTCTCGATCAGTTCATAAACTTAGCGTTCAAAAATAAACAGCTCTCGACTTGAAAAAGTTGTGAATTTTAATCTGCTTTTAAAAAATTGATAAAAATAGGTCAAAAACCTTTGCAATGCAATGATGCAGATTGGAGATGGTATCTTAGGTCAAAATTTGGGGTACAACAGCTGCCCCTATTTAAGTTTCTTCTATCCGGAGATATGAAGATTAAAATCTTCGTTTCGACGGGATTGAAGGTACTTAAATACATAATACGCAAATTTTGCTCTAAGATACCGCCATTATGTTTGATATGAATGCAGTGATTGAATTCACAGAGAAAGATATTGTATGAAACAAGACAATGCTGGAGAAATCAAACACCAGCAAAACACAGAGACATGGATTATACACTACTGGGGAAACGAGCTATCGACTTCAAACGACAGACTCTTGACGGCGAATAAAATTGAGGGAATACGACCTCTGACCCTAACAAAGAAGGCATCTTGCATAGGCCATACAAACAGATTATCGACCCAAAAATAACAGTGAGTTCGCAACTCAAGGTCAAAGATAGGCAAAAGATGTATCAATTTTGTTGATAATGGATTACCGACTTCTGAAGGTAATGATTCATGACAAACTTCTCTGCGAGATTTCCGGAGATATACTCATTAATACTGATAGAATAAGATTGTAGATACGCAAGCTGCTCAAATAAAGAAGCTGCCACTTGTCGTCTTCCCAAAATATTGTGACATACAAGCTACTCAAATAAAGAGGCTGCCACTTGCTGTCGTCCAAAGAAAATACCAATAACATACAAGCTGCTCAAATAAAGAGGCTGCCACTTGCTGTCGTCCAAAGAAAATACCAATAACATACAAGCTGCTCAAATAAAGAGACTGCCACTTGCTGTCGTCCAAAGAAAATACCAATAACATACAAGCTGCTCAAATAAAGAAGCTTCCGCTTGCTGTTTTCCAAAATAATAACGCACAAGTTGCTCGTGAAGAGCTGCCGCTTGTCGTTTTCCAAAAATAATAATAACGTACAAGTTGCTCGTGAAGAGCTGCCGCTTGTCGTTTTCCAAAAATAATAATGACGCACAAGTTGCTCGTGAAGAGCTGCCGCTTGTCGTTTTCCAAAAATAATAATGACGCACAAGTTGCTCGTGAAGAGCTGCCGCTTGTCGTTTTCCGATGTCTATAACGTACAAGTTGCTCGTGAAGAGCTGCCGCTTGTCGTTTTCCAAAAATAAATCAGAAGGGAATTGCAATGACACTGGCAGAGAATAGAGTCTTCGTCAAAGAAAATCATGAGTCAATCCTTCCCGAGGAGATCACATACTTAAACGTGCAAAATAAATGCACCATTCGTCTAGGTCGCGATTTCACTGGGGAAAATCAATGAGATAGCCTATGCAAGAGACAACAACTTCATCCAGGAATAACTAGAGAGAAAACAGTCAAACAAGACTCTACCCAATGAGAAAGCAACTCGATTGGGGAATTCATCTTATCCAGAAATGGACAAGGTGAGCTAAATCAAAAATCATCCATGAGGATTAGCTCAGTTGGCGAATTTAGAAAGGAAGCACATTTTCTGCCTAAGCTAACCTTCTACTTGGAAAGAAACATGTACGTTATTTGAATAAACAAAGTACAACCCAAAATCGATGGCAAATGTGAATATGTATGCGTGATATAAGTGTGAATGAATAAATGAATGTTATGCTGACAAAACGAACAGAAGGAATATCCTGAAGACGATAAGATGTCACAAAAAGATAGATACTCGGCTAATCTTAAAAGAAGACGAAAAATAAACTGGAACTGGAACCACAGAGCAACGTCAGAGCATAACACACCACAAGGTTCAAGTCTTCTGAGGAGAACAACATTCAAATCCAATCTTACAATACCAATAGACCACTGGCATGATACAAAACGTACCACACTTCAGAAATCTGCTCAAATAAAGATAACTGAAACAAATCTTAACTGGAACACTTGGGGAGTCAACAAACTTAGTACCACCAGAAACGCAAGCTTACACAACTAACACCTCATGACGATTTGAAATAAAACATGTTCATCATGTAAGGATAAATTACTGAATTGTTTTGCATTTCATGGCTTGACCATCCTTGGAACAACTGTTAATATTCCTTTCGTTATTCACGACACATTTTTAAAATAAGAATACTTTAAAATAAATTTGTTTCAAGTATTTCCATAAGAATTAAGATTTTGCCCACAAAAGGTAAATGCTCAAATTTCATTAATAATATGGTAGTTCGCTAACAATGCGACTCCAACGGTTTACAAAAGTTTGGGAAATAGTACATGAAATAAAAAGGTTACACAAAAACCATGATCACTATTCTCCCTAACAACTTCGAATTCCGGAATGTGCTCAAATGCCAAGACTGGCCTGACCAAAAGCTTGCCTAAGCCGCCCCTTCGGGTTTTCAACTTATCAAACTGTCAACTCAAACCTAAGCGAAATATTTCTTGACTGCATCGGCGTTCATGGGACGCGGGAGCTCTTCACCGTCCATATTGGTGAGAATCAAAGCACCTCCAGAGAAAACTCTCTTAACGACTGTGAT
Organism: Vicia faba; assembly: GCA_948472305.1. Taxonomy (NCBI): domain Eukaryota; kingdom Viridiplantae; phylum Streptophyta; class Magnoliopsida; order Fabales; family Fabaceae; genus Vicia; species Vicia faba. The sequence goes on along the minus strand of OX451739.1, from coordinate 438,891,317 downwards.
CGGTGGATCTGGAACTGACTGTTTAAAGATGGTTCGCGAAATGTCGCGGAAGCAAGAGTCGCCACCGTCTTTTATTTTCTCCAAATGGAAAGGACAAAAGCACAGAAAAATTCCTTAAAGAGATTGCTCTCGGTTCGGGAGGTAGATTATAGAAAGGGAAGGTGTTAGCACCCTTTCTATCCATGGTTATCCATGGGCTCTTAGATACTTGCTCATTTGTGTTTTCAAAATGGTTTGTTTGCTTTTCAATTGTGGGTTAAAAAAGTTTCTTTGAAAATTCCAGTTCGACTCTTGTATCGGTCCTCAAGAGTGTTTGAAAAATTGCTTTCGAAAGCTTTTTGAAAAGGTGTCAGTGTGAAAAGTATTTTTGATTTGTTTTGAAATTTAGAGCAAGTATCTAGAGTCGTCTACCTACCCTAAGGAATTCGTCTGTGTAAATGTCCTTTAAAGTAGTGCCATCCCACCATTGAGAGGTAGGTAGCACCACCGTTGGAGGTGTTCGGGTCAATTCAAGGTTCGGGACATGGTGATCACCAGAGCAATGGGAAGACACCTTAGAAGCTACCCTCATGCCAGGTTCCCGGATCATGAGGACTTACTAAGACATCCTCTACTCGACGATCACCTTTTGAGGCAAGGCAACAGTGAGGCGTACCCTAGGGGTGGTGTGTGATTTGTGTGTCGTTTTCAGATATTTTTGTCTTTTGTCATGTTATTGGTGATCTAACGTTTGTTTTTATTTATGTCCATACAGTCTTTCATGCTATTATTTAACAGTTAAGATATTTGCGGGAAAGTAAAGATCTAAAGCTATTACAAATGGCGCGGGTCCACATCGCCAAAAGTTTCTCGAACCCGATTTGACGGAAAAATAAAGAAAGTAAAAAAAAAAAAGAATTAAAAAGTACGAGCAATTATTTACAAGGCTTCGGGGGAGATACATGAATATTATACGAAATAAAATAGTATGCGAATTAATAATTAAATCGAGACGAGGGCGTTGGACCCTTTTGCAAAAATTAAATTAATAGTGAATTAAAAAAGAAAGCAAGAATTTGTTTTTGTGTTTTTTAACATTTTAGGATTTAATAGAAAAGGAATTAATTAAAACTAATACTAACCCTAATTCTATTTTATTTTAATTTATTAAGAAAACATTAAAATTTAACCTAAATGAAACCTAATTTTTATATACAAATTTAATTATAAAAATAAATAAGATAAATAATATTGTTATAAAAAAGAAAAATTAAAAAGGAATAAAACATTAATTAAACCTAATTCTATGTTTTTTTATATTTTTTATTAAAAGCACTAAAGTTAAAACTTAATTTACACTAAGTTTAATTATATACATTTATTTATAAAAATACTAGAAACAAAAATATTTATCTTTTTTTTTCCTGATTTTTAGGTATTTTGTGGTTTTATGAAAATAAATAATCAAATAAATGAAATTAATTTAAAATAAAGAAAAGAAAAATTATAAGAAAAGAATAGAGAAAGCAAACCCTAGGGGGTTCAGTCCCACATTGGGAGGTTCTTTCTTGATAACTCAGGCCCATGAATCTGGGTCCATTTGACTTTTCCAGGCAGCGTATAGCAATGTTGACCAGGGTACAACATGTTCTTTAGATCTATGCCTTTGATTTGATCTCCAGGGGCACGTGGATGTTGGATCCTGGAAGGCGTATGGTGGACCACAACGCTTATGCTGAACATGAAGGTTAATTGAAAAAAATCAAATGGAAAGAGTGAACACCTGGGATCGAACCCAGGTCATTGACATTATCAATAGCTACGCTCGCCACTGAGCCATTCCACGCGTTGTTAACATATAATGAATAACAAATATAATAAATAAAATAAGCGTTAGTGGTGATTCTTCGCGCGAAATTCAAATGGCCCTGTCATATCTCGCCACGATGTCGTCTTCTTCTTCATCCCTGAAATATAAAAACATTAGGCAACGGTTTTTACACCGTTGCAGAAAGTATCTTTACAGAAAATAACGATTAGCACTAGGGCACTCATAAATTAGGCGCGATAGTTCCATTATCTTCGTCCACATGCGCTGAGTTGATGGTGGTGGTCTTGAGGGCTAATTTTTCCCCATTCAAAAACCCCTAATTTCCAATCCTGTAAACCCTAGAACACGAACATGGTATCTTGGCATAGAATGCGTGAAACTTCAATTAAATCATATGATTAGCTTGCAAACTTCATCATAAACATAAACATAACAACAAAATATGATAAAGATGCATGGATAATGGAAAACAGTTTTGGAATTTCCTTTACCAACTTCAATGGTAACCTTGCGTTTCCTTGAGTATGGGGCTTTGGGAATGATTCAGTTATGTCCTATAATCCTCCAAGAAGCCAATGGAATAGGTTTTGAGACTTGAATTCTTTGTAAGGGTGTTTTCAGATTTGAGTTTTTTAGACAAAATTCCAAATTTGATTTTCTGGTTTTTGGGCAGCTGCGTGTGTGTTTGCATTAGGGTTGTGTTCCTGGCTTATGTATGAATCAATTAGGTTAAGAAAAACAAATCAAATCCCTTGCAATGATGGTTTTGAAGATTTGATTTTCAAGCTTTGTTTTTTCAATCTTTTCCATGCATTTTTGTGTCAATTATGATCTAATCAATCCAAATATTTCCTTATTTGGCTAGGCACGAATTATTGAGTATAAAATATGCACAAAAAGATTTGTTAGGTTAAGTTAAGTATTTTTCATATATTTAATTGATTTAAATGAATTATTATTAATAAAAATTCAAATAAATAAAATAAAAAATGAATAAAACTTCCCTTTGGGCCAAGTGGTCGTGCACATGTCATGGATGATGAATTATGGAAGAAAAATGGGCCCATTAGCAATTTTAGGTCATTTGAACCAATGTTGACTTTTCAAAATATCCAAAAATTTCCCAACTTCCACAAGGCATAACTTGCTCAATTTTTAAGCTTTTCTCATGTTCTTGGACATTTTGGAAAGGTCTTTGAGTCCTATAACCAATTCCTTTGGTCCCATGTCATTTTGATTTACCAATCTCAAGTTATGGCCTTTGACTTAAAGTCCCTTTTTGTTGACTTTTGAAAATGACCTATAATGTTGAAATTGATAACTTTTTGTGAGAGCATTTCTTGGACTTGAAGTATGAAGATGAGTTTTAGGAAATGTCTTTCTCTTCAAAATGAGCTTTGGATGGAACTTTTCTGATAATCCATGTGAAAGTTATGCCCTGGTCAATTTACAGTTGACTTTTTCAGCTGTCCAAATAAGGAAACTTTTGCATTTTGATGATTCTTGAGCCAAATTTTGAGAATCATGATCAAGCATTAATCAAATGATGTTTGTGGCTTAAGAATGATATGTTGACCAAAAATTTGAACTTTTGACTGTCAAATGACCATTTTACCCCTACAGTTGACTGTAGTGTAATTAGGGTTTTGACTGTGCAATTTTGAGGTGAATGTCTTGAAACTTGATATGAGGATACTTGACCATATTTGTAGGCATGTGAGACTTGATTGGACCTTTGGAAACTTCATCTTCTTGATCAGAACAAAAACCCTAATTTTGACTGTATAGGAGACCTTTGCATTGTGCAACCCTTGGAGATTTTTGTAGCTTGACTTGGCAATTTCTTGGAGAATATGGGAGGGCAAATTTTGGGGTACAACAGTTGCCCCTGTTCAATCTTCTTAGACCTGAGGATGCAGATTGGCTGATGCGCCTTTCGTAATCCGAGGGTAGAAGATGATTGAACACTAGAGTGCCCAGAAATTTGCGCTCACATAGTAGCAGTGATGATGGAATGGGCTTATAGATGCCATTTAGAGATTGGTGAATAGGATGATGGGCTTATAGATGCCATCTGGATGTTGATCGCGTAAGAGATTCCTTAGCGAGAACCTGCATATCTGAAGAAAAAAAAACGATTACCTGACACGTTGCAGGAGCTGATTTTCAGATGGTTGGTATAGATGTGTCCTGACTGGTTACAGGAGCTGAGTCTGGATCTTCAAAAGGTGATGAATGAACCAGGGATGGTTACTACCTTAGCATGAACGCTGAGAGAACCTTGGGTGACTTTAACTTCAACAACGCTCGTTGAGCAAATCTTGGTGGGAATTACCATCTTCGCAGGATCGGGAAGAGAACCAAAGGAAATTATAATCTGAAAGGGAATTACCTCTCACGCGCCATCGGGGAGAGAACCATAGGGAATTATAATCTGAAAGGAATTATCACCTCACTCACCGTCGGAGAGGGAACCATAAGGAAAGGAATTACCACCTCACGCACCATCGGAGAGGGAACTAAGGACATTATAATCTCAAAGAAAAACCTAAAATGGAAATCTCATGCACCGTCGGAGAGAGAACCAATAGGAAAATATAATCTTAAAGAAAAACCTAAAATGGAAATATCATGCACCGTCGGAGAGAGAACCAATAGGAAATTATTATCTCAAAGAAAAACCTAAAATGGAACTCTCATGCACCGTTGGAGAGAGAACCAATAGGAAAATATAATCTTAAAGAAAAACCTAAAATGGAAATCTCATGCACCGTCGAAGAGAGAACCAATAGGACATTATAATCTCAAAGAAAAACCTAAAATGGAAATCTCATGCACCGTCGGAGAGAGAACCAATAGGAAGATATAATCTTAAAGAAAAACCTAAAATGGAAATCTCATGCACCGTCGGAGAGAGAACCAATAGGAAATTATTATCTCAAAGAAAAACCTAAAATGGAACTCTCATGCACCGTCGGAGAGAGAACCAATAGGAAAATATAATCTTAAAGAAAAACCTAAAATGGAAATCTCATGCACCGTCGGAGAGAGAACCAATAGGAAATTATTATCTCAAAGAAAAACCTAAAATGGAACTCTCATGCACCGTCAGAGAGAGAACCAATAGGAAAATATAATCTTAAAGAAAAACCTAAAACGGAAATCTCATGCACCGTCGGAGAGAGAACCAATAGGACATTATAATCTCAAAGAAAAACCTAAAATGGAAATCTCATGCACCGTCGGAGAGAGAACCAATAGGAAGATATAATCTTAAAGAAAAACCTAAAATGGAAATCTCATGCACCGTCGGAGAGAGAACCAATAGGAAATTATAATCTCAAAGAAAAACCTAAAATGGAACTCTCATGCACCGTCGGAGAGAGAACCAATAGGAAAATATAATCTCAAAGAAAAACCTAAAATGGAAATCTCATGCACCGTCGGAGAGAGAACCAATAGGACATTATAATCTCAAAGAAAAACCCAAAATGGAAATCTCATGCACCGTCGGAGAGAGAACCAATAGGGAATTATAATCTCAAAGAAAAACCTAAAATGGAAATCTCATGCACCGTCGGAGAGAGAACCAATAGGGAATTATAATCTCAAAGAAAACCTAAAAACTTCTACTGAGTCTTTATTAGAAAAATCTGTTGGGAGTCGATTTAGCTGGACTAGAGAGGGCCTTGGACTGGATAAGAAATCTTTGAAATCGATTAACTGAACCGGTCTAGGTCTTGAAATATGATTGAGAATTTAGCTGAATTTTTCCTGAAAGGTAAAGGTCAGTCATACGCAATGCATGATATGGATCAAGCAATGATGTTCTCAACATAAATGAGATTTGTAAGATATGATGCGTATATGCATGCTATAATGATGTATGTGATGTTTTATGAATGTGTTTTGCGTCTAGGAAAGTAAATCCTTGACGGGTGCCGGGAAGTCACTCCTGGGCTGATGTTGGAGAATAGATTTCGCTTCCGCTGGGGATTGATAACTGCAAAAATACCGGTAGGAAAAGATGACTCCGTTGAGGAATAAACTTGGCAAATGGAAGATTCTGCGGGGAGAAAAATACTCTAGAGACCATGCTGGGGAGTGATATTCTGTGGGGAGAGAGATGCTTTTACTGAATTGTTGATAATAGCTTGCTGGGGATACCCTTGTTGTTGGAAGTGTTGATGGACTTCGCTGGGGTAAGAAGACTTCGTCGAGGACACTCTTTCTGTGGCTTTTGACTGAGGATAACCCAGTTATACCCTGTTAAGGAAATAACTCTTTGGATAAAGCCGGGAGACGCGTTCGTGCTCTGCTAGGATAAGCTTCCAGAACCTACTGGGGATAAGCTTACTGACGGGGAGATGATTCCAGCTTTCCTGGGGAACTAATTTGGACTCTCCTGGGGAAGTTTGAACTGTAACAGGGAAGTGGCTCCATTGAATGCCTGGTATACCGCCGGGGAACAATCTTCAGACCAAGACTGTCGGGGATGCTTGTTAAGAATGTCTGTATGATGTGCTGGGGAATGTTGAGATCTGCTGGAGGATACCCAACTTCCTTAAGGCTTGATAGTAGCTTTGCTTGAGGAGAGTGTACTGGCTTGCTGGCTCACTCTCTGGGGAGTTAAGATATCTGGTTATGCTCTTTAGCTAAACCTACCTTTACACTTTGATGGACAGAGCCATTAGATCGTTTGGGCGACTCTTTATTTCCCCTGTTTCTGAGGTGGGAGAGGAAGACCCGTGAGGTGCTGATAGTTGTTGATGGACAAACCTTCTTCTGGTAGGCAGATGATAAGATGACAGGACATAGTCGTACGCTTTGATCCCTAGCTTTTGCCTGGACCGCCCTTTCGGGTTTTCAGTCCACCGGGATACCCATTTTTGCCCAAGCCGCCTTTTCAGGTTTTCGACTTGCCGGGTGTACAGATTTTTTATTATCTCATCCCTTCATTTTGCCCGAACCCTTCTGGTTCGCCGGGAAGCCCTTATTTTTGCCTAGGCATGTCAACCTAGCGGGTCTTTGATGATGCGTAGTGTTATACCCCAAAATTTGCCCTCCCATATTCTTCAAGAAACTGCCAAGTCAAGCTACAAAATTCCCCAAGAGTTGCACAGTGCAAAGGCCTCCATACAGTCAAAACTAGGGTTTGTGTGCTGATCAAGAAAATGGAGTGTTCAAAAGCCCAATCAGGTCTCACATGCCTACAAAGATGGTCAAGCATCCTCATACCAAGTTTCAAGGCATTCAGCTTAAAATTGCACAGTCAAAACCCTAAATTGCACTACAGTCAACTGTAGGGGCAAAATGGTCATTTGACAGTCAAAAGTTCAAATTTTTGGTCAACATATCATTTTGAAGCCACAAACATCATTTGATCAATGCTTGATCATGATTCTCAAAATTTGGCTCAGAAATCATCAAAGATGCAAAAGTTGTTAAATTTGGACAGCTGAAAAAGTCAACTGAAATTGACCAGGGCATAACTTTCACATGGATTATCAGAAAAATTCCATCCAAAGCTCATTTTGAAGAGAAAGACATTTCCTACAATTCATCTTCATACTTCAAGTCCAAGAAATGCTCTCACAAAAAGTTATCAATTTCAACATTATAGGTCATTTTCAAAAGTCAACAAAAAGGGACTTTAAGTCAAAGGCCATAACTTGAGATTGGTAAATCAAAATGACATGGGACCAAAGGCATTGGTTAAAGGACTCAAAGACCTTTCCAAAATGTCCAAGAACATGAGAAAAGCTTAAAAATTGAGCAAGTTATGCCTTGTAGAAGTTGGGAAATTTTTGTGAAATGGCAAAAGTCAACTATCCTTGAAACTTCAATTTTTGACAAAAGGGCCCACTTTCTTCCACTTGATTCAGCCTTGTCATGCCACACACGTGTCCCATGATTAATTTCAAGACTAAATATTGATTTTTCTATTTTATTTAATTTTTGATAATTTAATTCATTTTAAATCTTTAAAAATTCAAATAAAATTCAAAAGTCAATGAAATAGTGTCATTTGAAGTGGGATAGCTTCCATATATCATGTGCCAACTCACCAACTCATGCTAGGGTTAGATTATACACTAAGTCTTGGTCTTGGCTTAAAAGAAGGAAAAGTTTGTTAATGAAAAAGACCTAAGACCAATTCTCTCATGGGCATGGATAAAGGCCAACTAATGACCTAATTCTCTTCCCTCATGAGTGCTAAGTCAAACCCTAACCACAAGACATCAAAGGCTGCGCTAAAAAGCTGATGGCAACATTGAAATTTTTGGAAAAAAACACAAAACTGATTTAAAAAGTTAGAGAAAGTTTTAAGCCTTAATTCTTTTTCTAATAGCTTCCTGGACCATTTCTGAACACATCCCAACTCCAAACATCCTTCAAAACTCCAGGAATTGGTAGGGAGAACTCAAACTGTGTCACATAACTTTCGAAATCGCATATCACAATTCATACGTCCTTTTGCATTTTTATTGATGAATTCTTGTTCCTTACAAAGTTTCTAAGCTAACCATTGTGTTTAATTGCATTTTTGCTGACCATACGCGATTTCACCATGTTCACATTTTAGGGTTTTCAGGTTATGATTTTAGGGCTTTCTCAATACTGTAAAATTAGCCTTCCGAACCATGATAGTCATATTCAGCAAGCCTAGACGAAGGAAAAGCACCACTCGCGCCCAATTTATTGGTCCTATAGCGCTAGTCGCTATTTTTCTAAAAGCTACTTTAAGCCACGCGTGAAAACCGTTTCCATAGACTTTTGTTTCAGAAAAAAAGAATGAACAACGAAGGAGATGATGTGCTGTCTAGCGGTGATTGGCCAGTTTGAAATTTTCGCGCTTAGCCACTAACGCTTTTATTCTTTTCTTTTGTTATTTGTTTATTATAATATGTTAACTAACGCGTGGTAGCTCAGCTGGCAGGTGGACGTACTTGTAGCATCAAAGACCTGGGTTCAAGTCCCAGGTCTGGCAAATTTCAATATTATTTTGCAATGGCAATTCCTATGCAGGCACAACACTATGGTGCACCATGTACCATCATCATCCAGATGCCCACACTAAAGGCTTAGATTAAAAGAGTATGCTGCGCTTGAGTCAAACGTGTCACGCAGGATTCAAAAAGTCCAACAAGGCCAATGCTTAATGGGCCAGAATGCTAGGCCTTACCTCCAATTTTGGGGTCACCCCCCCTGGTTTGCTTTGCTTTTCATAATTTATTTTTTTATTTATTTTCATTGTTTTAATTAATTAATTGTTTTCTTTACAAAATACAAAAATTTAATTAAAAACCAGAAAAGACCAAAAAAAAAAGAGTAAATATTTTTATTATAATTATTTTCTTGTAAATAAATTAATGTATAATGAATTTAGTTTTAATTAGGATGTTTGCAACTTAATTCTTTTAATAAATAAAAATCCAAGAATATAGCATTAGGTTAATGGCTTTTTTATTCCTTTTAACTTTCCTTGTTTTTTGCCATAATATTAGTAATTTTCATAATTAAACTAGGGTTGCATTTTAGGTTAGATTTTAATACTTTCTTAATAACTAAAAATCCAAAAATATAGCATTAGGTTAATGACTTTTTATACCTTTTAAATTTTCCTTTCTTTTATCACAATATTATTTATTTATTTATTTTATTTTTATAATTAAATGTACATAAGTAAAAATTAGGGTTTAACTTAGATTAATATAACATTTTTACAATAAACTTAAAAAACAATAGAATTAGGGTTAGTCAATTATAATTAATTCCTTCTTTTTCTTTTAAATCTTAAAAAATACAAAAATACAAAAAAAACATTCCTTTTTATTTAATTTTAATTCTTCATTAGTTCTAATTAATTAATTCTCATTAACTTTAATTTCTTATGAAAGGGTCCAACGCCCATTGTCTTAATTATTTTATTTCGCACATTTACTTTATCGCTTATTATTCATTATGTACATGTCCCAAAGCCTTGTAACAATTTTTACTTTTAGCTTATTTTCTTTATTTATTTTTTTTTGTAAAATCGGGTCCGGTTTAATTTTGGCGATGTGGACCCGCGCCATTTGTAATAGTTTAGATTTATTTTCCCGCAAATATATAACTGTTAAAAAGCATGCAAGAATGAATGTCTTAATTAAAATCAAGCGTAGATCACAAATAAACATGACAAGACAAATAATTGAAACATGACACACAATCCGCACACACCACCCCTAGGGTACGCCTCACTGTTGCCTTTCGAAAGGTGATCGTCGAGTAGAGGACGTCTTAGTAAGTCCTCATGATCCGGGAACCCGGCATGAGGGTAGCTTCTAAGGTGTCTTCCCATTGCTCCGGTGATCACCATGTCCCTAAAACTCGAATTGACCCGAACCCCTCCAATAGTGGTGCTACCTACCTCTCAATGGTGGGATGGCACTACTTTAAAGGACATTTACACAGACGAATTCCTTAGGGTAGGTAAACGACTCATGGATACTTGCTCTCTTCAAAACAAACTGAAATCTTTTCACACCAACATTTTCAAAAGCTTTCGAAGCAAATTTTTCAAACACTCTGACGTACGAGTCGAACTGAAATTTTTCAAAGAAACTTTTAGAACCCCCATTGAAAAGCAAGCAAACATTTTTGAAAACACATTGAGCAAGTATCTAAGAGCCCATGGATAACCATGGATAGAAAGGGTGCTAACACCTTCCCTTTCTATAATCTACCTCCCGAACCGAGAGCAATCTCTTTAAGGAATTTTTCTGTGCTTTTGTCCTTTCCATTTGGAGAAAATAAAAGACGGTGGCGACTCTTGCTTACCGCGACATTTCGCGAACCAGCGTTAAACAGTCAGTTCCAGATCCACCGATCACAGAACTGGCGACTCTGCTGGGGAATAACTTAAAGTGAGGTGTACCTTAGGGCTAGCTCATAACTATGTTTTCAATTGTCTTCTTTGCTTGCTTTATTATTGTGGGTTGCTTGGGAGTTCTATAGATCCTAACCCGGATCTGGGGGATACCTTTCTTAGAAAGTAGCAACAAGGCTGTGAGGGAACTGTGCGGGGTATACCGACATGGTTGAAAAAGTCTGCTACGTTGATGTGGCACTTTGGTGTGTACCGGTAACCCTTGAGTTCAGTCAAGGAGAGTACGGGGCCTCCGCGTGGTGTCGTGAAGCATCAACAGACCTTAGGAACCTTAATTGAACTATCTTGGCCTCTTTAGGGTAGTGAGATAACTGACTTTGGTGCAGTCCGAGGTTGGTTGATACTCGATACTACACTCAATTGAGGGTTGCTTTCCTGGAATATTTCGGTCGCCAGTTCAGTGGCTAAATCGAAACGATGAACAATGAAAGCAGTCCCGTGATATTGGGAACCTTAGAACCCGGTTACTTTGATTAGGACAGGTTGAGCCCACCAACTTCAAGAGGGTACTACCCAGACCCCATGCTGGCCTAAACCCTAAGGGTTTCTCTTGTGTGACTTGTGTGCCTTTGTACTTGCCTACTTGCATGCTTGTTAGCTGACACATGAACTACTTACAGGTTTTGTTTATAGTCCTTAACTAGGACTCATGACAAGGTTTACCAAATTTCTTGCAGGTTTTGTTTATAGTCCTTAATTGGGACTCATAACAAAGTATACTGAATTTCTTGCAGGGTCTGTTTATAGTCCTTAATTGGGACTCATAACAGGGTTACTCACATTACCCCATGCATATCATGACATCATACCATTGCATACCTCCTAACCCATTTCAAGGATCTCAAGGGCTTGTGATACAAGTCATATAAATCAAACATCTAGCAAGGGGCAAAGAGGATTTATTTTCCTCTAGCCAATGTTGTCAGAGGCTATGACCCACTTGATATGGTGAGCTCTGACTCCTGAAGAAGGTTCCCTAACCAAGGTTGTTTGGAAATCAAAACCAGACATGATGACTAAAGTCAGGGGCTATGACCCACTGGATATGGTGAGCCTTTGACCCGTGACGAAGGACTCTCAACAACATGAAGTACTTTCAATCAAGTTGCCAGTTTCCAACTCTAACAAGTTTCTCTGTTTACCCCACGAGGTCCTTGAAATCATTGCATGCATATCATACATATCATTACATAACAGGTACCCTTCCTCTGCAGGTTGCTTACCTTCTTCGCTGTTTATTTCAGCAGTCTCGTCATGAATCCTGAATCATCAACCGAGGCATCTATCAAGGCTCTTCAGGCGCAGAACGCCCAATTTCAGGCGCAGAACGCCCAATTTCAGGAGCTGATCAAAGGCTTGGCTCAGGGTCAACAAGATCTGAAGGCTTTGTTTTTGAAGAAGGACAAGAAGAAGAAGAGGATTGTTCTGTTCAGCCCTAGACGCAGATCTGGGAATACACCGCAGGAGGAAACTGAGGGGACAACCCCATCTGTGAGGGAAAGCAGTCACCATGAGAGAGAGGTGCCTAGTCCAGTGGTCTCCGACAGCGAGACAGATTTCAACGACGAACAGTACCCTCCGGCTGAGGACAAGTACAAACAGTTGGAGGATAGGCTGAATGCTATGGAGATCCAACAGGTACCTGGGCTGGATTTTGGAGATCTGGGTTTGTCAACTGGTGTGATTATTCCTCGGAAGTTCAAGGCACCATCCTTTACCAAGTATGACGGGGCGTCTTGTCCCAAGTTGCATCTCAGGTCTTATGTTCGGAAAATCCAACCATACTCAGCAGACAAGAACTTGTGGATCCACTTCTTCCAGGAAAGTCTTTCAGGGACTCACCTCGAATGGTTCTATCAACTGGATGGGACCAAAGTTCGTAACTGGGAGGAGTTGGCGACTGCTTTCTATAAGCAGTACCAGTACAATGCCGACCTTGCTCCCACACGTACCCAACTCCAGGGTATGTCGTTGGGGTCAAGTGAAGGTTTCAAGGAGTACGCACAAAGATGGAGAGACCTTGCTGGAAGGGTGCAACCTCCGTTAACTGACCGGGAACTCGTTGATATGTTCTTGGGGACCCTATCCGGGCCATTCTTCAATCACCTCATTGGTAACTCATCTGCTGGATTTACCGACCTCATCCTGACTGGCGAAAGAATTGAAGCTGGTATCAAGTCGGGGAAGATTCAAGAGGCCACACCTTCTGATATTCATAAAAAACCTTACACGGGAAAGAAGGAATCCAATGCTGTATACAGTCAAAAGAGTCGCCGTGATCAACATGCAGGGGCAGTCATGATCTCTGGTTCTGCACCACACCGTCAACCACAAAGGGGAAACCAGCAAAGGCCGGAAGGGCCTAAAAGGCAATTCACCAACATTAACATGCCTTGGTCACAAGCATTGCAGCATATGGTGAAGATGAACCTGATTGCAGTAATCAACCCTCCTGCCAATCCTAAGACCTCCTCTCCTAGCTACAATCCAGAAGCAAGGTGTGCCTATCATTCTGATAGCCCGGGGCACGATACTGAGGACTGTTGGGCACTGAAGTACAAAATTCAGAACATGATCGATGCCAAAGAGATCGAGTTCGAGCCTGCGGAGACTCCCAACGTGATCACCGCTCCATTGCCAAAGCATGGCTAAATTTTTGTTCATTTGATTTCAAGTTGTATTTTTCCTTTTCTTGTTCAGATAAACAATTATTGTGTTAAACTCTTTTATTTCATGAATGCATTACACATGTCTGTCTTGAATTAATTATGTTTACTATGCTTAAAACTGCTTTCATATTTTTTGCGATGGTCAATTCTTAATTGAAAATTCTAAACCTCTTGAGGGAGGATGACGAAAACAATACCACAATTTACAGTATGCTTTTGAACAGACCCCGCTGATGAGGTACAGGCATTGTTTCAATTCCTAAACACTGGAGTTATAAGGATGATAATCCCTCGTCAACCCATCAGAGCCAAAGAAGTAGGAGTTTGTATTTTCGAAAATCAAAACCCTTAATCATAACCTGGGGCAGGGTAGTTCTCTCAGTCGATCCAAGTGCACAATGAATGTCACTAAATGAGTTTTTCAAAAACAAAAGATAGTGATGGTTCCGAACAATCATAAGGACAGGCAGTCATTATCAAAAAAAAATTCATGAATGAAAAGCCCAAAAAGTCAAAACCAATAAAGAAGACTTACTAAACTGGGGCATCCCGCTGACTGTAATCCCAAAAAGGAAACAGTTCAGGCAAAAAAAAAAAAAGGGATAACTAAATCAAAAAAAAAAAAGAGGTCTCACAAACCCTCAGCAAAAAAGGGGATGATTGCCTATTCAAATAAACGTTCAATATCCGAATCATCACCGGAAAATCAGAGCAAAGACTCAAACAAGGTCTAACGCACGATCAACTGAGTTTAGGTTTGGAGAACATCACGAAGAGCGGGTGGGTACAAATAATTTGAGCCTTTATCCTTTGTTTCTTAAACCGTGAACCAGGCCACGATATAACTCTTAAAAGTCCTAGCTGAAGCATGGGTTAGTTCGAAAGCATACTGTTACGAAGGTATCCTGACTCCTGAAGGTTTGCTGTAAAATATTGAGTTGACATCGCACTGTATTACAAAAAATGCATTTTCAAAATTCAAGACAGACATAGACTTTTGCATTCTTAAAATAACCTTGTTTGCATATGACTACTTGTTTGAACAAGCAGGGAAATTCGCACGATGAACACCTTGTGAACAGAAGAACCTCCAATCAAGGGGCACATTGCTCATTATCTGGGGCATGGCAAAATACTTCCAACAGGGGCAACTCCCTACATTCTGAGAACGTGGACATAGTCGAAAAAAATACTGCGCATAATCAAAGACCCGCTAGGTTGACATACCTAGGCAAAAATAAGGGCTTCCCGGCGAACTAAAAGGGTTCGGGCAAAATGAAGGGATGAAACGAAAAACATGTACACCCGGCAAGTAGAAAACTTGAAAAGGCGGCTTGGGCAAAAATGGGTATCCCGGTGGACTGAAAACCCGAAAGGGCGGTCCAGGCAAAAGTTAGGGATCGAAGCGTACGACTATGTTCCGGTATCTCGTCACTTGCCTACCCGAAGATTTGTCGATCACCCGCACAGGTATCCTCTTCCCTCACCTCCGAAGCAGGGGCAATAATGAGCTATCCAGGCGATCCAATTGCTCTGTCAACCAAATTACAAAGGACAGATCAACATAAAAATGATTACCATCTACCTTTACAAATTCCAGATCGTGGGCTAACGTCCGAGACCAAACAGGACAATTATCCACTTAATCAAAATCATGCAACCCAACACCGGTTTCTGCTCAACCTTCAGACAAAGTCATACACAGACTCCTCCTCCATAAGATGACCTAACCCCGGTTCATCAAGAAGTTTTACACAAACTTATCCCGAAGCAACCTTACCCCGGTTCCTCCAGAAGTTTTTACACAAACTTATCCAAGTAACCTTACCCCGGTTCCTCCAGAGATTTTTACACAAACTCAACCAAATAACCTTACCCCGGTTCCTCCAGAAGTTTTTACACGAACTTATCCCGAAGTGACCTAACCCCGGTTCCTCCAGAAATCTTACATGGATTTATCACAAGTAACCTTACCCCGGTTCGTCAAGAAGTTTTTACACAAACTTATCCAAGTAACCTTACCCCGGTTCCTCCAGAAATCTTACATGGATTTATCACAAGTAACCTTACCCCGGTTCGTCAAGAAGTTTTACACGAACTTATCCCGAAGTGACCTAACCCCGGTTCCTCCAGAAGTCTTACATGGACCTATCTCAAGATGACCTAACCCCGGTTCATCAAGAAGTTTTACACAAACTTATCCTGCCGTAACCTAACCCCGGTTCCTCCAAGAGTCTCACATGGACCTATCTCAAGATGACCTAACCCCGGTTCATCAAGAAGTTTTACACAAACTTATCCTGCCGTAACCTAACCCCGGTTCCTCCAAGAGTCTCACATGGACCTATCTCAAGATGACCTTACCTCGGTTCGTCAAGAAGTTTTACACGAACTTATCCTGCGGCAACCTAACCCTGGTTCCCCCCAGAAGTCTTACATGGATTTAGCTCAAGATAACCTCACCCCGGTTCATCAAGAAGTTTTACATGAACTTACCTCACCAAGCAACCCTACATCGGTTCCCTCTCTTCAAGATGCAGTTTTACATGGACTCGTCACCCAGAAACCCTACACAGGTTCTCCCTTTCCAAAAAAACGAAGTTTTACACGAACTCATCATCAAAGTAACCCTACCCAGGTTCCTTCTCCATTTCAGATATAGTTTTACACAAACTCATCAGCATGCAACCCTACATAGGTTCCCCCTTTCAACTTATAAAATTACATTCCAAAACTCCCCAGAAGAGTCCAATCCAGTTTCCCCAGGAAAATTGGAATTCATCTCTCCAAGCAGTAAGCTTATCCCCAGTAGATTCTGGAAGCTTATCCCCTCGCAGAGCACGAACGCGTCGTCCGGCTTTATTCAAAGAGTTATTTCCTTAACAGGATATAACTGGGTTATCCTCAGCCGAAAGCCACGGAAAGGTCGTCGTCAACATAGTTCTTTCCTATCCCCAACGAAGTCCGTTAACATTTCCAACAACAAAGACATCCTCAGCAAATTACTGCTATCAACACTCAGCAAAGCATCTCTATCCCCACAGAGTATTGCTTCCCAGCATGATCGCTAGAGTATCTTTTCTCCCCGCAGAATCTTCCATTCGCCAAGTTTATTCCGCAACGGAGTCATCTTCTCCTACCGGTATCCTTGCAGTTATCATCCCCAGCGGAAGCAAAATCTATTCTTCGACATCAGCCCAGGATACGACTTCCCGGCACCCGTCAAGGATTTACTTTCCTAGACGAAAACATACATAAAACATCACATACATCATTATAGCATGCATAACGCACTGCATCATACAAATCTCATTTATGTTGAGAACATCATTGCTTGATCCATATCATGCATTGCATATGACTGACTTTTACCTTTCAGGAAAGATCCAGTTAAGTTCTCAAGCTACATTTCAAGACCTAGACCGGTTCAGTTAAATCGTCCCAAGATTTTCCTGATGCTTATCCAGTCAAAGGCCTTCTCTGGTTCAGTCAGATCGACCCTAAGATCTCCCTGATGCTTATCCAGTTGAAGACATTTCAAGACCTAGACCGGTTCAGTTAAATCGTCCCAAGATTTTCCTGATTCTTATCCAGTCAAAGGCCTTCTCTGGTTCAGTCAGATCGACCCTAAGATCTCCCTGATGCTTATCCAGTTGAAGACATTTCAAGACCTAGACCGGTTCAGTTAAATCGTCCCAAGATTTTCCTGATGCTTATCCAGTCAAAGGCCTTCTCTGGTTCAGTTAAATCGTCCCAAGATTTTCCTGATGCTTATCCAGTTGAAGACATTTCAAGACCTAGACCGGTTCAGTTAAATCGACCCTAAGATTTTCCTGATTCTTACCCAGTCAAAGGCCTCTCTGGTTCAGTCAGATCGACCCTAAGATCTCCCTGATTCTTATCCCAGTAGAAGACACCCCAGATTTTTCTCAACGAGCGTTGTTGAAGTTAAAGTCGCCCAAGGCTCTCTTACCATTCATGCTAAGGAAGTAATCATCCCTGGTTCTTTCATCGCCGTTTGAAGCTCCAGACTCAGCTCCTGTAACCAGTCAGGACACATCTATACCAGGCATCTAAACATCAGCTCCTGCAACGTGTCAGGTACTCATTTTCTGTTTTGCAGGTATGCAGGTTCTCGCCAAGGAATCTCTTATGCAATCAAAACATCCAGATGGCATCTATAAGCCCATTCCCCCATCATTGCTAACATGTGAGCGCAAATTTCTGGGCACTCTAGTGTCCAATCATCTTCTACCCTCGGATTACGAAAGGCACGTCAGCCAATCTGCATCCTCAGGTCTAAGAAGATTGAACAGGGGCAACTGTTATACCCCAAAATTTGCCCTCCCATATTCTTCAAGAAACTGCCAAGTCAAGCTACAAAATTCCCCAAGAGTTGCACAGTGCAAAGGCCTCCATACAGTCAAAACTAGGGTTTGTGTGCTGATCAAGAAAATGGAGTGTTCAAAAGCCCAATCAGGTCTCACATGCCTACAAAGATGGTCAAGCATCCTCATACCAAGTTTCAAGGCATTCAGCTTAAAATTGCACAGTCAAAACCCTAAATTGCACTACAGTCAACTGTAGGGGCAAAATGGTCATTTGACAGTCAAAAGTTCAAATTTTTGGTCAACATATCATTTTGAAGCCACAAACATCATTTGATCAATGCTTGATCATGATTCTCAAAATTTGGCTCAGAAATCATCAAAGATGCAAAAGTTGTTATATTTGGACAGCTGAAAAAGTCAACTGAAATTGACCAGGGCATAACTTTCACATGGATTATCAGAAAAATTCCATCCAAAGCTCATTTTGAAGAGAAAGACATTTCCTACAATTCATCTTCATACTTCAAGTCCAAGAAATGCTCTCACAAAAAGTTATCAATTTCAACATTATAGGTCATTTTCAAAAGTCAACAAAAAGGGACTTTAAGTCAAAGGCCATAACTTGAGATTGGTAAATCAAAATGACATGGGACCAAAGGCATTGGTTAAAGGACTCAAAGACCTTTCCAAAATGTCCAAGAACATGAGAAAAGCTTAAAAATTGAGCAAGTTATGCCTTGTAGAAATTGGGAAATTTTTGTGAAATGGCAAAAGTCAACTATCCTTGAAACTTCAATTTTTGACAAAAGGGCCCACTTTCTTCCACTTGATTCAGCCTTGTCATGCCACACACGTGTCCCATGATTAATTTCAAGACCAAATATTGATTTTTCTATTTTATTTAATTTTTGATAATTTAATTCATTTTAAATCTTTAAAAATTCAAATAAAATTCAAAAGTCAATGAAATAGTGTCATTTGAAGTGGGATAGCTTCCATATATCATGTGCCAACTCACCAACTCATGCTAGGGTTAGATTATACACTAAGTCTTGGTCTTGGCTTAAAAGAAGGAAAAGTTTGTTAATGAAAAAGACCTAAGACCAATTCTCTCATGGGCATGGATAAAGGCCAACTAATGACCTAATTCTCTTCCCTCATGAGTGCTAAGTCAAACCCTAACCACAAGACATCAAAGGCTGCGCTAAAAAGCTGATGGCAACATTGAAATTTTTGGAAAAAAACACAAAACTGATTTAAAAAGTTAGAGAAAGTTTTAAGCCTTAATTCTTTTTCTAATAGCTTCCTGGACCATTTCTGAACACATCCCAACTCCAAACATCCTTCAAAACTCCAGGAATTGGTAGGGAGAACTCAAACTGTGTCACATAACTTTCGAAATCGCATATCACAATTCATACGTCCTTTTGCATTTTTATTGATGAATTCTTGTTCCTTACAAAGTTTCTAAGCTAACCATTGTGTTTAATTGCATTTTTGCTGACCATACGCGATTTCACCATGTTCACATTTTAGGGTTTTCAGGTTATGATTTTAGGGCTTTCTCAATACTGTAAAATTAGCCTTCCGAACCATGATAGTCATATTCAGCAAGCCTAGACGAAGGAAAAGCACCACTCGCGCCCAATTTATTGGTCCTATAGCGCTAGTCGCTATTTTTCTAAAAGCTACTTTAAGCCACGCGTGAAAACCGTTTCCATAGACTTTTGTTTCAGAAAAAAAGAATGAACAACGAAGGAGATGATGTGCTGTCTAGCGGTGATTGGCCAGTTTGAAATTTTCGCGCTTAGCCACTAACGCTTTTATTCTTTTCTTTTGTTATTTGTTTATTATAATATGTTAACTAACGCGTGGTAGCTCAGCTGGCAGGTGGACGTACTTGTAGCATCAAAGACCTGGGTTCAAGTCCCAGGTCTGGCAAATTTCAATATTATTTTGCAATGGCTAAAAGAGTATGCTGCGCTTGAGTCAAACGTGTCACGCAGGATTCAAAAAGTCCAACAAGGCCAATGCTTAATGGGCCAGAATGCTAGGCCTTACCTCCAATTTTGGGGTCACCCCCCCCCCCCCCCCCTGGTTTGCTTTGCTTTTCATAATTTATTTTTTTATTTATTTTCATTGTTTTAATTAATTAATTGTTTTCTTTACAAAATACAAAAATTTAATTAAAAACCAGAAAAGACCAAAAAAAAAAGAGTAAATATTTTTATTATAATTATTTTCTTGTAAATAAATTAATGTATAATGAATTTAGTTTTAATTAGGATGTTTGCAACTTAATTCTTTTAATAAATAAAAATCCAAGAATATAGCATTAGGTTAATGGCTTTTTTATTCCTTTTAACTTTCCTTGTTTTTTGCCATAATATTAGTAATTTTCATAATTAAACTAGGGTTGCATTTTAGGTTAGATTTTAATACTTTCTTAATAACTAAAAATCCAAAAATATAGCATTAGGTTAATGACTTTTTATACCTTTTAAATTTTCCTTTCTTTTATCACAATATTATTTATTTATTTATTTTATTTTTATAATTAAATGTACATAAGTAAAAATTAGGGTTTAACTTAGATTAATATAACATTTTTACAATAAACTTAAAAAACAATAGAATTAGGGTTAGTCAATTATAATTAATTCCTTCTTTTTCTTTTAAATCTTAAAAAATACAAAAATACAAAAAAAACATTCCTTTTTATTTAATTTTAATTCTTCATTAGTTCTAATTAATTAATTCTCATTAACTTTAATTTCTTATGAAAGGGTCCAACGCCCATTGTCTTAATTATTTTATTTCGCACATTTACTTTATCGCTTATTATTCATTATGTACATGTCCCAAAGCCTTGTAACAATTTTTACTTTTCGCTTATTTTCTTTATTTATTTTTTTTGTAAAATCGGGTCCGGTTTAATTTTGGCGATGTGGACCCGCGCCATTTGTAATAGTTTAGATTTATTTTCCCGCAAATATATAACTGTTAAAAAGCATGCAAGAATGAATGTCTTAATTAAAATCAAGCGTAGATCACAAATAAACATGACAAGACAAATAATTGAAACATGACACACAATCCGCACACACCACCCCTAGGGTACGCCTCACTGTTGCCTTTCGAAAGGTGATCGTCGAGTAGAGGACGTCTTAGTAAGTCCTCATGATCCGGGAACCCGGCATGAGGGTAGCTTCTAAGGTGTCTTCCCATTGCTCCGGTGATCACCATGTCCCTAAAACTCGAATTGACCCGAACCCCTCCAATGGTGGTGCTACCTACCTCTCAATGGTGGGATGGCACTACTTTAAAGGACATTTACACAGACGAATTCCTTAGGGTAGGTAAACGACTCATGGATACTTGCTCTCTTCAAAACAAACTGAAATCTTTTCACACCAACATTTTCAAAAGCTTTCGAAGCAAATTTTTCAAACACTCTGACGTACGAGTCGAACTGAAATTTTTCAAAGAAACTTTTAAAACCCCCATTGAAAAGCAAGCAAACATTTTTGAAAACACATTGAGCAAGTATCTAAGAGCCCATGGATAACCATGGATAGAAAGGGTGCTAACACCTTCCCTTTCTATAATCTACCTCCCGAACCGAGAGCAATCTCTTTAAGGAATTTTTCTGTGCTTTTGTCCTTTCCATTTGGAGAAAATAAAAGACGGTGGCGACTCTTGCTTACCGCGACATTTCGCGAACCAGCGTTAAACAGTCAGTTCCAGATCCACCGATCACACGTAGTATTTTTCCGACTATGTCCGCGCTCTCAGGATGTAGGGAGTTGCCCCTGTTAGAAGTGTTTCGTCATGCTACCAGAAGATGTTTGATCAGGCAAGATTCATTGCTGCAGTGCCCCAAGTAATTCAAGCAGAGATTTGCCCCCAGGCTATTTGGCATCTTGAGAGATTCCTTGAATCTTGATTGGACTGCCCCAGATAATGGACCATGGTCATGTCATCCAATAGTAACCAGCTCTCAACATCTTTCTAGCCATTGCATGTCCATTGGCATGAGTGCCAAAGGATCCTTCATGTACTTCTTGCATCAGCATGTCTGCTTCACGTCTGTCTACACATCTGAGCAAGACCATGTCATAATTCCTCTTATATAAAACTTCTTCATTGAGAAAGAAACTGCTTTCTAATCTTCTCAATGTCTTCCTATCTTTATTGGATGCCCCAGGCGGGTACTCTTGAGTTTGAAGAACACGTTTAATGTCATAGAACCACGGTTTGTCGTCGGTGACCTCTTCTACTGAGAACACATGAGCAGGTCTGTCAAGGCGCATAACTCGGATCGTAGGCACATCGTTCCAACTATTCACTTGAAACATTGAAGACAAAGTAGCCAAAGCATCAGCCATTTGGTTTTCATCTCTAGGGATATGATGTAATTCCACCTTATTGAAGAAAGTTAACAATCTTCTAGCATAGTCTCTGTAAGGGATCAAACCAAGATGACGAGTCTCCCATTCTCCTTTGATTTGATTAATCACCAATGCCGAATCTCCGTAAATATCAAGAATCTTAATCCTTAGATCCACTGCTTCTTTAAGACCCATAATACATGCCTCATATTCAGCCATGTTGTTCGTGCAGTCAAACTTCAATCTCGCCGTGAACGGGATATGAGTACCTCGGGGAGTGACGATGATTGCCTCAATTCCATTTCCGTAAGAGTTCACAGCTCCGTCAAATATCAAACCCCAATGCGATTCAGGATCAGGTCCTTCTTCAGGTAACGACTCTTCACAATCTTTAGCTTTCAAGTACATAACATCTTCATCTGGGAAATCAAACTTGATGGATTGATAATCGTCAATTGGTTGGTGAGCCAAATGATCGGCTAAAATACTCCCTTTGATTGCTTTCTGAGTGTGATACTCAATGTCATATTCGGACAACAACATCTGCCAACGGGCTATTCTTCCAGATAAGGCGGGCTTCTCAAAGATATACTTGATCGGATCCATTTTGGAGATCAACCAAGTGGTGTGGTTAATCATATACTGGCGCAGACGGCGAGCAGCCCAAGCTAAAGCACAACAGTTTTTCTCAAGCAATGAGTACCGAGACTCACAGTCTGTGAATTTCTTACTCAGATAGTATACGACATGCTCCTTTCTTCCAGTCTCATCTTGTTGACCAAGCACACATCCCATGGAATCTTCCAATATAGTCAGGTACATAATCAAAGGTCTTCCTTCCACCGGAGGAATCAAAATGGGAGGTTCAAGCAAATATTCTTTGATGCTATCAAAAGCTCTCTGACAATCTTCTGTCCACACACATCCTTGGTTCTTTCGGAGAAGCTTGAAAATCGGCCCACAGGTAGCAGTCATATGAGATATAAACCTAGAAATATAGTTCAGTCTCCCAAGGAATCCTCTTACTTGTTTTTCCGTATTGGGTGCGGGCATTTCCCGAATAGATTTGACTTTATCAGGATCTACCTCAATACCTTTCTGACTGACAATGAACCCCAGAAGTCTTCCAGATCGAACACCAAAAGTGCACTTGTTGGGATTCAGACGGAGTTTATACTTCCTCAAACGTTGGAACAACTTCAACAAGTGTTCCAAATGATCTTCCTCGGTCTGTGATTTGGCAATCATGTCATCCACATACACTTCTATCTCCTTATGCATCATGTCACAGAACAAAGCAGTCATGGCCCTTTGGTATGTTGCGCCAGCATTCCTCAAACCAAACGGCATAACCCGATAGCAAAAAGTTCCCCAAGGTGTAATGAAAGCGGTCTTCTCCATATCTTCTAGTGCCATCTTGATTTGATTGTAACCAGAGAAACCGTCCATGAAAGAAAAGACTTTGAACTTGGCGGTACTGTCGACCAATACGTCAATATGCGGTAATGGGAAGTCGTCCTTCGGACTAGCTCTATTCAGATCTCGATAGTCTACACACATTCGAACTTTGCCGTCCTTCTTAGCAACAGGCACTATGTTGGCTAACCATTGAGGGTAGACCGATGTAACAAGGAAACCTGCATTAATCTGCTTTTGAACCTCTTCCTTGATCTTGTCAGCCATATCGGGACGAGTCCTTCTCAGCTTCTGCTTGATCGGCGGACATTCAGGTCTCAACGGTAAACGATGCTCCACAATATTGTTGTCCAAACCCGGAATATCTTGGTAGGACCAAGAAAACACATCAACATACTCTTTGAGAAGCTCCAACATCTTCTCTTTAACCTCTGGGATCAGCAATGCTCCGACTTTGACTTCCTTTCTATCTTCTTCATCACCCAAATTGACCAACTCTAAAGGTTCTTCAAACGGTTGAATGATCTTCTCATCATGCTCAAGCAAACGGGAAATTTCAATAGGAGTCTCTTCATTATCCTCTTCTTCGGCTCTGAACACAGGGAATTCAAAGTTGGGAGAGGGCATAGGATCATTGTTTTCGATGGTTAAGTCATGGATTAATCTGCACATATGATTATGCTTTATTTTAGAAATCGATTTGTGCAAATAAAACAAAAAGTTATTATATTTTCCTATTACTACCAATTAATTTTCATTACTATTTCCCAAAAAGCGAAAAAATAAAACAGTAGTGGACAAAATAACATTTTATTCATTGACGGGAAATACTTGAAACAAAGGGCCCAGACATTTCTCTTTTTCCTTGGGCAGAGCAAAAGGAATTATTTTTCATAGCCCGACACAAAATACTTTTCGCCTTGGGCAGAGCGAATTTTTTCAAAGAAAAACAAAACAAAACATTACTCAGAAATGTGCATAACAATAGGAACATCAACAGCTATCCAGTTTTGGCAAGCCAATCTGTTGTACCCCAAAATTTGCCCTCCCATATTCATCAAGAATTGCCAAGTCAAGGTCACAAAATTCCCCCAGGGTTGTGCAGCTCAACTGTCTCCTAGACAGTCAAAACTAGGGTTTGAGTTCTGGTCAAGCAAATGAACTTTTCAAAGGCCCAATCAAGTCTCATGTGCCTACAAAGATGGTCAAGTATCCTCATATCAAGTTTCAAGGCATTCAGCTCAAGATTGCACAGTCAAAACCCTAGATTGCACTACAGTCAACTGTAGGGGCAAAATGGTCATTTGGCAGTCAAAAGTTCAAATTTTTGGTCAACATATCATTTTGAAGCCACAAACATCATTTGATCAATGCTTGATCATGATTCTCAAAATTTGGCTCAGAAATCATCAAAGATACAAAAGTTGCTATATTTGGACAGCTGAAAAAGCCAACAGAAATTGACCAGGGCATAACTTTCACATGGATTATCAGAAAAATTCCATCCAAAGCTCATTTTGAAGAGAAAGACATTTCCTACAATTCATCTTCATGTTCCAAGTCCAAGAAATGCTCTCACAAAACGTTATCAATTTCAACATTATAGGTCATTTTCAAAAGTCAACAAAAAGAGACTTTAAGTCAAAGGCCATAACTTGA
The DNA here is from genome assembly GCA_948472305.1 of Vicia faba. Classification (NCBI taxonomy): domain Eukaryota; kingdom Viridiplantae; phylum Streptophyta; class Magnoliopsida; order Fabales; family Fabaceae; genus Vicia; species Vicia faba. Next base: position 438,866,109 of record OX451739.1, on the reverse strand, counting down.
GATTGGTAAATCAAAATGACATGGGACCAAAGGCATTGGTTAAAGGACTCAAAGACCTTTCCAAAATGTCCAAAAACATGTGAAAAGCTTAAAAATTGACCAAGTTATGCCTTGTGGAAGTTGGGAAATTTTTGGAAATTTTTGAAAGTCAACATTGATGCAAAAGGCCTAAAAATGCAAATGGGCCCAATTATCTTCCAAATTTCTTCATGCCAAGCCTATGCACGACCACTAGGCCCAAAGGGAAGTATTCTCATATTTTTTAATTATTTATTTGAATTAATATTAATTTATATTCATTTAAATGATTTTAATTCATGAAAAATATAATCTTAAGCAAAACAAATCTTTTTATACATGTTTGGACCCAATATTTCGTGCATATCCCATTTAGGAAAGATTTGGATTGATTTGGACCTAATTGACACAAAGAACATGAAAAAAGATATGAAGAAGATTTGCCAAAATCAAATATCCAAAATTCATCAAAGCATGAGATTTTGTACAGCTTTTTTAACCTAAATCATTCCCTATATGATCAACATCACAACCCTAATGCAAAAGACTGAAAAAGCTGCGCATAACACACTCTTGCAATTTGCAAAAATTCTCAAAAAGTCAAACACTGAAATTTAGCCTTTAGGACGATTCAAGCTTGGATCTTTGTTGCAATAGCTTCCTTGGACCATTCAGAACCTTTTCCAATCACAAACAATAGCAAAAACCTCAAGAATTGGTATACACAAGTCAAACTGAACCAAGAAATTTCTGAATTCGCATAGCATGATTCAAGCACGATTTTGCATTTTTTTTTCATGTATTTATACTCATAATCATGTTTCTAAACTAATCATCATGTTTAATTGTGTTTTCACTGACCATACACGATAATGCCATGGATGAAAGTTAGGGTTGCAGGGTTCATGAATTAGGGCTTTTGGCATGGAGTAAAATTAAGCCTCGAGACTGGGATAACCATACTCAGCGTGCTCCAACGAGCAAGAAACTATAATCGCGCCCAATTTATATTTGCCATATCTCTAATCGCTATTTTCCCGTTGCTTGCCTAAAACCACGCTCCATAAACCGTTGCCATATGCTTTTAGTTTCAGGAAAGTGAAGAAGATGACCCCGTGTCACCATGTGATAGGTCCTTTTGAAATTGCGCGCGTTTTCATTACCACGCGTTGTTTTTGCTTCTTAGTATTTTGTTTATCATAATATAACAATTGATTCCTATAGCTCAGCTGGCAACGCACTACGCTCGTGACCTCACAGACCTGGGTTCAAGTCCCAGGTCTTGCATCTTTGCAATATTATTTTTCAATATGTCATTCTATGCAGCGTTAACATGAAAGACCACCATATTCCATCAGAATCCCATGAGCCACGCGTCCAGCTGCTTGCAAATCAAACGCATGGATTCAAGGAACACCATAGGTGCTGGTCAACGTGCCATACGAGATCCAAAGAAGTCAATGAACTCAGAATTCAATTGGGCCAGGCCTATTAAATTTGAACCTCCTTACTTGGGGCAACCCCCACCCTGGTTTGATTTTCTCTTCTTTTTTTTTATTGTTTTAATTATGGTATTATATTATTTTTATTGCTTTAATTAATTTATTTTTTACAAAATATAAAAACATCAAAAAATACAGAAAAACATCATAAAAAATAAAATGTCCAAATAAAAATAGAATTTTTAATTTTAATTATTTTCATAATAAATACTTATAATTGTTTAATTTAATTAGGTTTTCAATGTTAATTTCTTTTTTTATGAAAATCCAAAAACATGTAGAATTAGATTAATTGATAGTTTTAAGGTCTTTTTAATTTTTATTTCTCACACTATTATTTATTTATTATTTTCATAATTAAAATTGTACAAATTAATTTAGAGTTTAATTTAGGTTTAATTTAAATCTTTCATAATAAGTAAAAAATATTAGAATTAGGGTTTGCCGTTTAATTTAATTTTAATTAACTTCCTTTTTCTTTTAAATCTTAAAAAATACAAAATATCAAAAACATTTAATTCCTTTTATCATTTTATTTTTAATGCTCATTAACCTTTAATTATTTGCAAAAAGGGTCCAACGCCCGTCGTTTCAATTATTAATATTGCGCATTTATCTTTTATCGTTTAAATAATTATGTAATTGCCCCAAAGCATTGTAATTTACTTTTCGCACTTTATTTCTTCGTATTACTTATTTTTCGCTAAATCGGGTCCGGTTTAATTTTGGCGATGTGGACCCGCGCCTTTGTAATAGTCTTAGATTTATTTCCTCGCAAATTTTATATCTCTTAATATGCATGCAAGAATGAATGGACTTAAAATAAAATCAAGCGTAGAACACGACAAACATGACAAGACAAATAACTGAAACATGACGCACAATTCGCACACACCACCCCTAGGGTACGCCTCACTGTTGCTTTGCCTCGAAAGGTGATCGTCGAGTAGAGGATGTCTTAGTAAGTCCTCATGATCCGGGAACCTGGCATGAGGGTAGCTTCTAAGGTGTCTTCCCATTGCTCTGGTGATCACCACGTCCCTAAAACTCGAATTGACCCGAACACCTCCAACGGTGGTGCTACCTACCTCTCAATGGTGGGATGGCACTACTTTTAAGGACATTTACACAGACGAATTCCTTAGGGTAGGTAGGTTCTCAAGGATACTTGCTCTAATCTCAAAACAAACTCAAAAGACTTTTCACACCAACACATTTTCAAAAGCTTTCAAGGCAAACTTTTCAAACACTCTGACGTATGAGTCGATCTGAAATTTTTCAAAGAAACTTTTAAACCCACATTGAAAAGCAAGCAAACAATTTTGAAAACACATTGAGCAAGTACCTAAGAGCCCATGGATAACCATGGATAGAAAGGGTGCTAACACCTTCCCTTTCTATAACCTACCTCCCGAACCGAGAGCAATCTCTTTAAAGGAATTTTTCTGTGCTTTTGTCCTTTCCTATTGGAGAAAATAAAAGACGGTGGCGACTCTTGCTTACCGCGACATTTCGCGAACCAGCGTTAAACAGTCAGTTCCAGATCCACCGATCACAGAACTGGCGACTCTGCTGGGGACAAACTTAAAGTGGGGTGTACCTTAGGGCTAGCTCATGACTATGTTTTCAATTGTCTTCTTTGCTTGCTTTATTATTGTGGGTTGCTTGGGAGTTCTATAGATCCTAACCCGGATCTGGGGGATACCTTTCTTAGAAAGTAGCAACAAGGCTGTGAGGGAACTGTGCGGGGTATACCGACACGGTTGAAACAGTCTGCTACGTTGATGTGGCACTTTGGTGTGTACCGGTAACCCTTGAGTTCAGTCAAGGAGAGTACGGGGCCTCCGCGTGGTGTCGTGAAGCATCAACAGACCTTAGGAACCTTAATTGAACTATCTTGGCCTCTTTAGGGTAGTGAGATCACTGACTTTGGTGCAGTCCGAGGTTGGTGGATACTCGATACTACGCTCAATTGAGGGTTGCTTTCCTGGAATATTTCGGTCGCCAGTTCAGTGGCTAAATCGAAACGATGAACAATGAAAGCAACCCCGTGATATTGGGAACCCTAGAACCCGGTTACTTTGATTAGGACAGGTATGAACCCACCAACTCAAGAGGGTACTACCCAGACCCCATGCTGGCCTTAAACCTTAAGGGCTTGTCTTGTGTGCCTTGTTTGCCCTACATGTTTGTCTTTGTAAATATCTGTGGTGTGTTTAATCATAGCATCATGACATCATCCAACATCATATGCATTGACTAACCATTTCAGGGGTTCGAATTTTCATCTTTGTTCTTGTTTTGTAGGACATGGAAACTGCTCGTAGAAAGACAATTCAGGTCAATCTTGTAAGGATCCCTCCTCAGCTTAAGGAGCTTATATCCAGGATTCCCGAGAACTCTTCATTCAGTGACAGGCATGGAAGCCTCATCAGCTTGGTCAACACCAACATTGAGGAAGATATGATAAAGGTCTTGTTCCAGTTCTTTGACCCTCTGCATCACTGCTTTACCTTCTTGGACTATCAGTTGGTACCTACATTGGAGGAGTTCTCCCGGCTCCTGAAGATCCCTATCCTTGATCAGCTACCTTTCAACGGTACAGAAAAGGAACCTAAGCTTGAAGAGATTGCTAAAGCCTTGCACCTACAGTCATCTGACCTCAAGGGACATTGGGAAGTTAGAAGTGGCGTCAAAGGGTTCTTAGCCAAGTTTCTGTTTGAAAAAGCCCTTGAATGTTGGAACTCCCTTGACTTGCAAGCTTTTGAAGAGGTTGTGGCCCTCCTTGTTTATGGTTTGGTTCTGTTCCCTAATCCAGATCAGCTTATTGATATCAGTGCCGTTCAGATCTTCATGTCCAGGAATCCTATACCTACATTGCTGGGGGACATCCTTCACTCATGTTACACTCGAACCATGAGAAAAAGAGGTGTCCTTATGTGTTGCACTCCTCTCCTGGGAAGATGGTTTATTTCGCATCTTCCACAATCAGTCCTGAAGAATGAGCGGGGTTTGAGATGGTCACAACGGTTGATGACTCTTACACATGCAGATATACATTGGTGCCCTAGATCCAGAGGAGATGTCACTATCATTGATCGTTGTGGGGAGTACCCTAATGTTCCTTTACTTGGAATCAGAGGAGGTATCACTTATAGCCCATGCCTGGCTTGGAGACAGTTTGGTTATGCTCGGAGGGATGGTCCTCATGACATGTTAATTCCCGACATAGTTTTTGACTTCGACAGTGATACTCAAGGACTTCGTCAGAGATTTATCAGAGCCTGGAGGATGCCTAGTAAGATAGACAGCAAGACACTGGGGCACAGGAACTCCATCCCTTTGGAGCCTTATCTCAAATGGGTACGCGCCCGCTCTCAGAAGTTAGTGATGCCTTATCCTCACATGCTCCCAGTAATCAAAGAACCTGTCTTGGAAGGGGAAGTGTCTCATGTTATTCAGCACCCTGATATGCCCACATCCTGGGAAGAGATGCAGAAGAGCTGGATCCAGCTTAAAGAAGAGCGGAATTCTCTTGAGACTAGTCTGCATGTCAGTGAAAAGAAAGTCTTGGAGCTCACCCGTCTGTTGCATGAGGAGAGGAATCTCAACACCTACATAGCTCCGAAGAGGATGCGCAGTGTATTTTGGGATTGACTTGACTTTTGTATTTCTTTTTGCCCATAAGGCCTTGATGTATTAAACAGTGATTTCATTAATAATAACGTGTGTTCTTTTCTTGTCTACAACAAATTTGAACTTTCGAACCCTTGAATGCATTGCATACGCATTTCATACATCATGTGCATAGCAGGTTTTTCCCTTTTCAGGTTGCTTACAGTTCTTCGCTGTTTATTGCAGCATCATGAATTCCGGATCTGAATCAACTGAGGCTTCAATCAAGGCTCTCCAGGCGCAGAATGCGCAATTTCAAGAAATGATCATGGGTCTAGCTAAAGGCCAAGAAGAACTGAAGACTATGCTCCTAAAAAAGAAGAAGAAGAGAAGAACTGTTCTGTTCAACTCGGGCCGAAGGTTGGGTAATACTCTGCATCAGGAAGAGGCTGGTTCTTCTGTTGGCAAGAGTCCTTCTCAGGCAGAAGCAAGGGTTCCTACTCCAGTGGTCTCCGACAACGAGACGGATTATGATGAAGAGCAATATCCTCCTGAAGACAACAAGTACAAACAACTGGAGGACAGGTTGAAGGCTATGGAGGTGCAACAGACACCTGGGCTGGATTTCGGAGATCTGGGTTTGTCGACTGGTGTGATCATTCCACATAAATTCAAAGCTCCCACCTTCTCCAAGTATGACGGGGCATCCTGTCCCAAGCTGCATTTGAGGTCCTATGTGCGAAAGATTCAGCCGTACTCTGCGGACAAGAATCTATGGATCCACTTCTTCCAGGAGAGTCTTTCAGGGACTCATCTCGAATGGTTCTATCAGCTGGATGGGACCAAAGTTCGTAACTGGGAGGAGCTGGCTACTGCTTTCTACAAGCAGTATCAGTATAATGCCGACCTTGCCCCCACGCGTACCCAACTCCAGGGTATGTCGTTGGGCGTAAGCGAAGGTTTTAAAGAGTACGCGCAGAAGTGGAGAGACTTGGCTGGCAGGGTGCAGCCACCTTTGACTGATCGAGAATTAGTGGATATGTTCTTGGGGACCCTATCTGGGCCGTTCTTTAACCATCTCATTGGGAATTCCTCTGCTGGTTTCACTGACTTAATCTTAACTGGAGAGAGAATTGAAGCTGGGTTGAAGTCTGGAAAGATTGCAAAGGCTGCATCATCATCTGGGTCGGACAAGAAACCGTTTAAAAAGGAGTCTAGTGCTGTGTATGGCTCCAGAAAATCAGAAAGACCTGACCACCGCCAATCTGTCAGCGCGGTAATGATCGCTAAGCCTGCTGCCGCTCCCCGGCCAAATAATCCTCAAAGGGTTGATAGACCCCGGAGAGAGTTTACCCGGTTAAGTATGACTCTATCGCAGATTCTGCCACAGCTGCTATCCGCCAATTTGGTGACTGTCAAGGAGGCACCAAAGTTCCCTAACACTACCTCTCCTAAGTACAACCCGAATGCCCGTTGTGCTTACCATTCAGATAGCCCGGGGCATGCCACTGATGACTGTTGGGCACTAAGGAACAAGCTGCAGGACCTCATTGATGCTAAGGAGGTACAATTTGAAGCATCTGACAAGCCTAATGTGGTGACAGATCCCCTGCCTGCTCATGGAGTTAATGCTATTGGTGATGAAGAGGAAGTTGATGAAGCTGAGTTCGATAGCTGGATATACCCGGTTGCTGATGGTGGACTTAACAATTGGAGCGCCAAGGACAATCTCTCTGTTTCTTTTGACACTAAGTAATAAGTTTCTTTGTTTCGTTTTGTAATAAACTATGATAAACTCTATGGCCCGGTGTCTTACCCGAGGCACCGTGGTTCTATTTGTGAGGGCATATGAACTGTCATTTTATACATCATGAATGAAAATCTTGGACTATTTTCGCATTGCAAATATTGTGTTCCTTTTCTATCTTTCCTTTCCTTTACATAATTATCAAAACAGCTGTATTTACACACACACTCACTCATACAGGTTCCAATCCACTCTGAATCTCACTGATAACAGCTCTGCTAATGCCAATTATGACTTCGAAAATCCGATCAACTTAGCCGAAGACGAAGGTGAAGATGATTGCGAAGTGCCTGGCGAGCTTGCAAGACTGTTGCTTCAGGAAGAAAGGGCAATTCAACCCCATGAAGAGCCAGTGGAAACTATAAACCTGGGTACTGAGGCAGACAGAAAAGAGGTAAAGATTGGTGCTAACCTAGAGCTCAGCGTGAAGCAACGGTTAACCAAGATGTTACATGACTATATGGAGATCTTTGCCTGGTCCTACGAAGACATGCCAGGGTTGGATACCGATATCGTTGTCCATCATTTGCCAACTAGGGAAGACTGCCCTCCAGTTAAACAAAAGGTCCGTCGGATGCGTCCAGAGATGTCAGAGAAGATTAAAGCCGAGGTAATGAAACAGTTTGATGCCGGGTTCCTTGCAGTGACTTCTTATCCTCAGTGGGTTGCTAATGTGGTGCCAGTACCTAAAAAGGACGGCAAGGTCAGAATGTGTGTCGATTACAGGGATCTGAACAGGGCCAGCCCCAAGGATGACTTCCCCTTACCTCACATTGATGTCCTTGTGGATAATACAGCTCAGCACAAGGTATTCTCTTTCATGGATGGCTTTTCAGGCTACAATCAGATAAAGATGGCACCTGAAGACATGGAAAAGACTACATTTGTTACTCAGTGGGGCACCTTCTGTTACAAGGTCATGCCGTTCGGGTTAAAGAATGCTGGGGCAACCTACCAGCGTGCCATGGTTGCCTTATTTCATGATATGATCCATCATGAGATCGAAGTGTATGTGGACGACATGATCGCTAGGTCCCAGACTGAGGAAGAGCATCTAGATCATCTGCAGAAGTTGTTTGACCGGTTGAAATTGTATAAACTGAGATTGAACCCGAACAAGTGCACCTTCGGGGTAAGATCTGGGAAGTTGCTAGGCTTCGTGGTCAGTGATAAAGGTATTCAAGTGGACCCCGCTAAGGTCAAAGCTATCCAAGAGATGCCAGTCCCTAAGACAGAGAAGGAAGTCAGAGGCTTTTTAGGACGCCTGAATTACATTGCTCGATTCATATCTCATTTGACTGCTACCTGTGAGCCAATCTTCAAGCTGCTGAAGAAAGATCAGGTAGTACGTTGGAACGATGAATGTCAGGCTGCTTTCGACAAAATCAAAGAGTATCTCCAAGAACCACCTATCCTTATGCCACCGGTTGAAGGGAGACCTCTGATCCTATATCTGACAGTGCTAGACAACTCAATGGGGTGTGTGCTGGGGCAGCATGACGAGTCTGGCCGAAAAGAGCATGCCATTTATTACCTTAGCAAAAAGTTTACCAACTGTGAGACCCGATACTCACTGCTTGAGAAAACTTGCTGCGCTTTGGTATGGGCTGCTCGCCGGCTGAGACAGTATATGCTGACTCACACTACCTTGTTGATCTCAAAGATGGATCCGATAAAGTATATATTTGAAAAGCCTGCTCTGTCTGGAAGAATTGCAAGATGGCAAATGATCTTGACGGAATACGACATTCAGTACACAACCCAGAAAGCCATCAAGGGGAGTGTATTGGCAGACCACTTAGCTCATCAAGCTGTAGATGACTACCAATCAATGAACTTCGAGTTTCCAGACGAAAGCATTATGATAGTAACTGACTGTGAAGTACCTGGGCCGGATGAAGGACCTGAACCAGGATCCCGATGGTCTATGCACTTTGACGGGGCTTCCAATGCTTTGGGAAATGGTATCGGCGCCATTATCATATCTCCACAAGGTACTCATACTCCACTCACTGCCCGGCTGTGTTTCAACTGTACCAACAACATGGCGGAGTATGAGGCGTGTATCATGGGTCTTCAAGCTGCGATCGACTTACGGATCAAGTTCCTCAGTGTCTTCGGAGATTCCGCTCTAGTGATCAATCAGATCAACGGAGAGTGGGATACGAAACATCCAAACTTGATTCCTTACAGAGAATGTGTGTTGACCATGATTCCCCACTTTACAGAGATAACCTTCGAGCACTTTCCAAGAGAAGAGAATCAGTTAGCGGACGCGTTAGCTACAATGTCTTCAATGTTCAAGGTTAAATGGGATAATGAAGCTCCCCAGATCACCATCTGGAAGTTGGACGAACCGGCATACTGTTGTGACATCGAAACTGAATTGGTAACTGAGAAGCCTTGGTACCATGAAGTGAAGAGATATCTGGAAGCTCAGGAATACCCTGAAGGTGCCTCTATCAACGATAAGAAATTCCTGAGGAGGTTCGCAGCCAAGTTCTTCCTAAGCAACGGCATCTTGTACAAGAGGAACCATGATTCAACCTTACTGCGCTGTGTGGACAAAATGGAAGCCGAAAGAATCATGGAAGAACTACATGAAGGGACCTTCGGCACGCATTCCAGTGGACATACTATGGCTAAAAAGATCCTACGGGCAGGATATTACTGGTCCACCATGGAAGCTGATTGCTACCAACACTCTAGGACATGCCACAAGTGCCAGATCTACGCAGATAAAGTGCATGTTCCCCCGGTTCCCCTGAATGTTCTGACTGCGCCATGGCCATTTGCAATGTGGGGCATAGACATGATCGGCGAGATCAGACCTACGGCATCCAACGGACATCGCTTCATCCTAGTGGCGATCGACTATTTTACAAAGTGGGTTGAGGCAGCATCCTATGCTACAGTAACCAAGACTGTGGTGGCACGGTTCATTCGGCACAACCTGATCTGTCGATACGGCGTCCCTGAGCGGATCATTACAGACAACGGTACCAATCTGAACAATAAGATGATTGCTGAGCTTTGCGAACAATTCAAGATACAGCACCACAATTCTTCTCCTTACAGACCGAAGATGAATGGGGCTGTAGAAGCAGCTAATAAAAACATCAAGAAGATCGTGCAAAAGATGACAGTGACGTATAAAGATTGGCACGAGATGTTACCGTTCGCTTTGCATGGGTACCGTACCTCAGCTAGGACGTCAACCGGGGCAACTCCTTTTTCTCTGGTTTATGGCATGGAGGCAGTCTTGCCAATCGAAGTACAAATTCCCTCTCTCCGGATAATGAAGGATGCAAACCTGAACGAGGATGATTGGATCCAGACACGACTTGACCAACTCAATCTCATTGACGAAAAGAGACTTGCTGCTATCTGTCATGGTCAGACGTATCAGAAACGGATGATCAGGGCATTTAACAAAAAGGTCAGGCCACAGGAATATCAAGTCGGGGATCTGGTTATCAAGAGAATCATACTTCCTCAGAGTGATCCAAGGGGCAAATGGACCCCTACATATGAAGGGCCATTTGTGGTTAAGCATGTATTCTCAGGAGGAGCAATGATCTTAACCAACATGGATGGTGACGACCTTCCTCACCCCGCCAATGCAGACATAGTTAAAAAATACTACGCATGAAAAAAGACCCGCTAGGCTGACATGCCTAGGCAAAAATTAGGGCTTCCCGTCAAACCAAAAGGGTTCGGGCAAAATAAAGGGATGAAAATGAAAAAATATGTACACCCGGCAAGTCGAAAACCTGAAAAGGCGGCTTGGGCAAAAATGGGTATCCCGGTGGACTGAAAACCCGAAAGGGCGGTCCAGGCAAAAATTAGGGATAAAGCGTAAAACTATGTCTCATTGATCACTTTGCATCCAGAATCCGGTATCTGCATCAAGTTCAAAACGGCATCGATCAGTCAGCTTCACCTTCAACCAAGGTCATCAAGTGATGAGACGCTCAGAGTTATAAAGGCAATAGCAGAGTTGAAACCCAGTGGATCATTCATTTTTCACACAGCTGTTTTATTTTCATTTGTACAAAACATTGTATAAACTCTTTTGATCGGCGACGTACCTCTTACTAGGACGTCAGCCTCTTGTACACAAAACGCCTATTCAGGCCATTCAAAAATCAATAAAAATATATTTCCAGTTAAACGTGCCCAAGTGTTTTTTCTTTTTCTGTTTTGTTTTGCGAAGAACGTCCAAGGTTCAATTTGTGATGTATGCATTGACAATAATTTGATAACTCATAAATATTTGCATACGAGACAAAGGAATTCATTGCAGGTGACACTAGAAACAGGGGCAATCAAGAGTTGTCTGAGCAGTCTAATTGTTCTATCCTCCAAGGTACCAAGGTAGGTTCAGCTAAAGAACACGGCCAAGTGTATCTTAATTCCCCAGAGAGTAGTTCAGTAAAACAATACATTCTTCTCCGAGCAAATCATCAAATATCAAGGAAATTGAGTATCCTTCCGTAGATCTCAATACTTCCCCAGCAGCAATATACAAGCATCCCCGGCAGTCTTGGTCTAAAGATTGTTCCCCGGCGGTATACCACTATTCAAAGGAATCACTTCCCTGCAATTCAAACCTCCCCTAGAAGAGTCCAATCCAGTTTCCCCAGGAAAGTTGGAATTCATATCTCCCCAAGCAGCAAGCTTATCCCCAGTAGATTCTGGAAGCTTATCCCTCGCAGAGCACGAACGCGTCGTCCCGGCTTGATTTAAAGAGTTATTTCCGTAACAGGATATAACTGGGTTATCCTCAGCCAAAAGCCACGGAAAGAGCGTCCTCGGCAAAGTATCTTTCTACCCCCAGCAGAACTCATCAACGGTATACCCAGCGGAGTTATCTTCATCAACTCAGCAAAACATCGCTATCCCCACAGAGTAGTACTTCCCAGCATGATCGCTAGAGTATCTTTTCTCCCGCAGAATTATTTCATTTGCCAAGTTTATTCCGCAACGGAGTTATCTTCTCCTACCGGTATTCTTGCAACAATCATCCACAGCGAAAGCAAAATCTCTTCCTCAACATCAGCCCAGGATATGACTTCCCGGCACCCGTCAAGGATTTATTTTCCTAGACAAAAACATACATGAATCATCACATACATCATTATAGCATGCATAACGTATTGCATCATACAAATCTCATTTATATTGATAACATCATTGCTTGATCCATACCATGCATCGCATATAACTGACCTCTACCTTTCAGGAAGGGTGCAGTTGAAATTCCCAAACATATTCCAAGGATGTCTCTAGTCCAGTTAAATCGACTCCAAACAGATTTTTCTGATAAAGACTCAGTAGAAGTTCTTTTGTGGTCCCCTCTCCGACGGTGAGCGTGAGGTGGTAATTCCTTTTTCAAGATGTTCTCCTCTCCGACGATGAGCGTGAGGTGATATTCTTTTGTGGTCCCCTCTCCGACGGTGAGCGTGAGGTGGTAATTCCTTTTTCAAGATGTTTTCCTCTCCGACGATGAGCGTGAGGTGATAGTCTTTTATGGTCCCCTCTCCAACGGCGTGTGAGGTGGTAATTCCTTTTTCAAGATGTTTTCCTCTCCAACGAAGAGCGTGAGGTGATAGTCTTTTGTGGTCCCCTCTCCGACGGTGAGCGTGAGGTGGTAATTCCTTCTTCAGATGTTCTCCTCTCCGGCATGAGCGTGAGGTGATATTCTCTTCTGGTTCCCTCTCCAACGGCGTGTGAGGTAGTAATCCCTTCTTCAGATGTTCCCCTCTCCGGCATGAGCGTGAGGTGATATTCTCTTATGGTTCCCTCTCCAGCGGTGTGTGAGGTAGTAATCCCTTTTTTTCAGATGTTCCCCTCTCCGGCATGAGCGTGAGGTGATATCTCCTTTCAGATTATAATTTCCTATAGTTCCCTCTCCAACGTGAGTGAGGTAACTCCCTTTGAGATTATAACATCCTTTGGTTCTCTTCCTGACACTACGAAGATGGTAATTCTCACCAAGATTTTCTCAACGAGCGTTGTTGAGATCATTCAGGATTCTCTTACCCTTCACGCTAAGGCAGTAACCATCCCCGGTTCATTCATCAACGTTTGAAGCTCCAGACTCAGCTCCTGTAACCAATCAGGACAGATCTATATCAAGCATCTAAAATCAGCTCCTGCGACGTGTCAGGTACTCATTTTTCTGTTTTGCAGGTATGCAGGTTCTCGCTAAGGAATCTCTTACGCAATCAACGTCCAGATGGCATCTATAAGCCCATTCCCCATCATCACTACTACTATGTGAGCGCAAATTTCTGGGCACTTTAGTGTTCAATCATCTTTTACCCTCGGATTACGAAAGGCACGTCAGCCAATCTGCACCCTCAGGTCTAAGAAGATTGAACAGGGGCAACTGTTGTACCCCAAAATTTGCCCTCCCATATTCATCAAGAATTGCCAAGTCAAGGTCACAAAATTCCCCCAGGGTTGTGCAGCTCAACTGTCTCCTAGACAGTCAAAACTAGGGTTTGAGTTCTGGTCAAGCAAATGAACTTTTCAAAGGCCCAATCAAGTCTCATGTGCCTACAAAGATGGTCAAGTATCCTCATATCAAGTTTCAAGGCATTCAGCTCAAGATTGCACAGTCAAAACCCTAGATTGCACTACAGTCAACTGTAGGGGCAAAATGGTCATTTGGCAGTCAAAAGTTCAAATTTTTGGTCAACATATCATTTTGAAGCCACAAACATCATTTGATCAATGCTTGATCATGATTCTCAAAATTTGGCTCAGAAATCATCAAAGATACAAAAGTTGCTATATTTGGACAGCTGAAAAAGCCAACAGAAATTGACCAGGGCATAACTTTCACATGGATTATCAGAAAAATTCCATCCAAAGCTCATTTTGAAGAGAAAGACATTTCCTACAATTCATCTTCATGTTCCAAGTCCAAGAAATGCTCTCACAAAACGTTATCAATTTCAACATTATAGGTCATTTTCAAAAGTCAACAAAAAGAGACTTTAAGTCAAAGGCCATAACTTGAGATTGGTAAATCAAAATGACATGGGACCAAAGGCATTGGTTAAAGGACTCAAAGACCTTTCCAAAATGTCCAAAAACATGTGAAAAGCTTAAAAATTGACCAAGTTATGCCTTGTGGAAGTTGGGAAATTTTTGGAAATTTTTGAAAGTCAACATTGATGCAAAAGGCCTAAAAATGCAAATGGGCCCAATTATCTTCCAAATTTCTTCATGCCAAGCCTATGCACGACCACTAGGCCCAAAGGGAAGTATTCTCATATTTTTTAATTATTTATTTGAATTAATATTAATTTATATTCATTTAAATGATTTTAATTCATGAAAAATATAATCTTAAGCAAAACAAATCTTTTTATACATGTTTGGACCCAATATTTCGTGCATATCCCATTTAGGAAAGATTTGGATTGATTTGGACCTAATTGACACAAAGAACATGAAAAAAGATATGAAGAAGATTTGCCAAAATCAAATATCCAAAATTCATCAAAGCATGAGATTTTGTACAGCTTTTTTAACCTAAATCATTCCCTATATGATCAACATCACAACCCTAATGCAAAAGACTGAAAAAGCTGCGCATAACACACTCTTGCAATTTGCAAAAATTCTCAAAAAGTCAAACACTGAAATTTAGCCTTTAGGACGATTCAAGCTTGGATCTTTGTTGCAATAGCTTCCTTGGACCATTCAGAACCTTTTCCAATCACAAACAATAGCAAAAACCTCAAGAATTGGTATACACAAGTCAAACTGAACCAAGAAATTTCTGAATTCGCATAGCATGATTCAAGCACGATTTTGCATTTTTTTTCATGTATTTATACTCATAATCATGTTTCTAAACTAATCATCATGTTTAATTGTGTTTTCACTGACCATACACGATAATGCCATGGATGAAAGTTAGGGTTGCAGGGTTCATGAATTAGGGCTTTTGGCATGGAGTAAAATTAAGCCTCGAGACTGGGATAACCATACTCAGCGTGCTCCAACGAGCAAGAAACTATAATCGCGCCCAATTTATATTTGCCATATCTCTAATCGCTATTTTCCCGTTGCTTGCCTAAAACCACGCTCCATAAACCGTTGCCATATGCTTTTAGTTTCAGGAAAGTGAAGAAGATGACCCCGTGTCACCATGTGATAGGTCCTTTTGAAATTGCGCGCGTTTTCATTACCACGCGTTGTTTTTGCTTCTTAGTATTTTGTTTATCATAATATAACAATTGATTCCTATAGCTCAGCTGGCAACGCACTACGCTCGTGACCTCACAGACCTGGGTTCAAGTCCCAGGTCTTGCATCTTTGCAATATTATTTTTCAATATGTCATTCTATGCAGCGTTAACATGAAAGACCACCATATTCCATCAGAATCCCATGAGCCACGCGTCCAGCTGCTTGCAAATCAAACGCATGGATTCAAGGAACACCATAGGTGCTGGTCAACGTGCCATACGAGATCCAAAGAAGTCAATGAACTCAGAATTCAATTGGGCCAGGCCTATTAAATTTGAACCTCCTTACTTGGGGCAACCCCCACCCTGGTTTGATTTTCTCTTCTTTTTTTTTATTGTTTTAATTATGGTATTATATTATTTTTATTGCTTTAATTAATTTATTTTTTACAAAATATAAAAACATCAAAAAATACAGAAAAACATCATAAAAAATAAAATGTCCAAATAAAAATAGAATTTTTAATTTTAATTATTTTCATAATAAATACTTATAATTGTTTAATTTAATTAGGTTTTCAATGTTAATTTCTTTTTTTATGAAAATCCAAAAACATGTAGAATTAGATTAATTGATAGTTTTAAGGTCTTTTTAATTTTTATTTCTCACACTATTATTTATTTATTATTTTCATAATTAAAATTGTACAAATTAATTTAGAGTTTAATTTAGGTTTAATTTAAATCTTTCATAATAAGTAAAAAATATTAGAATTAGGGTTTGCCGTTTAATTTAATTTTAATTAACTTCCTTTTTCTTTTAAATCTTAAAAAATACAAAATATCAAAAACATTTAATTCCTTTTATCATTTTATTTTTAATGCTCATTAACCTTTAATTATTTGCAAAAAGGGTCCAACGCCCGTCGTTTCAATTATTAATATTGCGCATTTATCTTTTATCGTTTAAATAATTATGTAATTGCCCCAAAGCATTGTAATTTACTTTTCGCACTTTATTTCTTCGTATTACTTATTTTTCGCTAAATCGGGTCCGGTTTAATTTTGGCGATGTGGACCCGCGCCTTTGTAATAGTCTTAGATTTATTTCCTCGCAAATTTTATATCTCTTAATATGCATGCAAGAATGAATGGACTTAAAATAAAATCAAGCGTAGAACACGACAAACATGACAAGACAAATAACTGAAACATGACGCACAATTCGCACACACCACCCCTAGGGTACGCCTCACTGTTGCTTTGCCTCGAAAGGTGATCGTCGAGTAGAGGATGTCTTAGTAAGTCCTCATGATCCGGGAACCTGGCATGAGGGTAGCTTCTAAGGTGTCTTCCCATTGCTCTGGTGATCACCACGTCCCTAAAACTCGAATTGACCCGAACACCTCCAACGGTGGTGCTACCTACCTCTCAATGGTGGGATGGCACTACTTTTAAGGACATTTACACAGACGAATTCCTTAGGGTAGGTAGGTTCTCAAGGATACTTGCTCTAATCTCAAAACAAACTCAAAAGACTTTTCACACCAACACATTTTCAAAAGCTTTCAAGGCAAACTTTTCAAACACTCTGACGTATGAGTCGATCTGAAATTTTTCAAAGAAACTTTTAAACCCACATTGAAAAGCAAGCAAACAATTTTGAAAACACATTGAGCAAGTACCTAAGAGCCCATGGATAACCATGGATAGAAAGGGTGCTAACACCTTCCCTTTCTATAACCTACCTCCCGAACCGAGAGCAATCTCTTTAAAGGAATTTTTCTGTGCTTTTGTCCTTTCCTATTGGAGAAAATAAAAGACGGTGGCGACTCTTGCTTACCGCGACATTTCGCGAACCAGCGTTAAACAGTCAGTTCCAGATCCACCGATCACACAATCCATGCGTCACAAAATCGGGTAAATCTTCCTCGGAATCGTCCTCTATGATAGCATCAACCTCAAGATGTATAAAACCTTCACTTCGGAAAACCTCTTGAATCGGACGAACAACCACCTCCTTCTTGACTCTCGCAGACACGGGACGAAAACCAAGACCTTCCCCAGATTTGTTCTCGGGCAAAGTCAACACCTGGCCCCATCCTTCGGCCGAACCACTTTCCACCACTCACCGCGCATCCTCAAACGAAGAAATGGATGCTCCTTGCTTCTTCACTTCATTCTTGGCAACAGATAGACCTTGGAACTGGGTTCCAACATCCTCATCAGCATCAATAAAAGAGAAGGATGATAAATGGCTTACCACCATAGCCTGCTCTCCCCCAGTCATCACTAACTTCCCATGCCTCATAAACTTCAGTCTCTGATGGAGCGTGGAAGTGACTGCCCCCGCATCATGGATCCATGGACGACCCAATAAGCAACTGTAGGCAGCACGAATGTCCATCACTTGGAAAGTGATTTGAAAAGTATGGGGACCAATAACTATAGGAAGATCCACTTCACCAATGACTGTCTTCCTAGAACCATCAAATGCTTTAACAATTACCCCACTAGGTCTCATGGGAGCACCTGGATATGAGAGCCGAGATAACGTAGTTTTGGGCATCACATTCAACGACGAACCTGTATCTACCAACACGCTTGATAAGGTATCATTTCCACAACTTACTGAGATATGCAAAGCCATATTATGGTTTCTCCCCTCTTCCGGGAGTTCTTCATCACTGAAACCAAGATTGTTACACGAAGTAATATTTCCCACAATTCCATCAAATTGGTCAACCGTCACATCATGATCCACGAACGCCTGGTCCAAAACCTTCATCAAAGCTTCTCTATGGGCACCAGAATCTCTCAGTAAAGCAAGCAAAGAAATCTTGGAAGGAGTTTGCAAAAGTTGGTCCACAATCTTATATTCACTTCTCTTGATAAGCTTCAGAATCTCATCATCCTCAGGGTAAGGGATAGGTTCACTGGATCGGCCTATCTCAACCCTTGGTTCAACATTTCTCACTGGAATTTCAGTCGGTATGGGCCTCCTGACTTAAACTTCTGGTCTCTTCAAAGGTATTGCTGCAAAGACACGTCCACTCCTCGTAACTCTACTCACATCAGCGATGTTAACAAAAGACGGTCTCGTTGGTATAGGGACTTCTACCCTATTCTCAATCATTGTGGCATTATACTTATACGGTACAGCTTGGTCCGAGTTGTAAGGCACAGGACCAGGTGGATAAATAACCAAAGGATCAACAGGTGAAGTCTGACTGTCGTAAACGATCTCTACTGATTCAGGCAAATTGAATTGTGGTATGATAACATTCACCTCATCCTCCGGATCTCTGTCATACGTAATAGTGATAACTCTCTGGTCTAACAACTTCTGAATATCCTCCTTCACAATAGGACAATCAACCTCCCTTGAACAAAATTCACAAACGTCATAATCATGCTGATGTCTAACAAAGGCAAGTCTTCTCAAACTCTGATGTAACCTGATCAACGACTCTCTTATGTGTTCAACTTGAAAAACTCGAAACTTTCCCGGACAACCTTCCACCATATTCACTGATGCTGCCCCATGTCGAGGCAAGGGATTATCTCTAACATTAGGATTAACATCCTTGAAAGACAAGATACCATTCTTAATCAACCTCTGCAAGTCCGCCTTCAGAGCAAAGCAGTTCTCAAGGTTGTGCCCCGGCGACCCTTGATGATATTCACAAAACTGATCTGCCTTGTACCACGGAGAAGTACTATTCGGTGCGACAGGAGGAGGCTTTGTCGTTATGAGATTCTTTCTGATAAGAGCAGGGAACAATTCAGTATAATTCATAGGAATGGCATCGAACTGCGGTTTTCTTGGTGAACGGTTCTGATTGTTGAATGGATAAGCCTGTTCTCGAGGCTGCTGCTGAAATGGTCGTTGTTGAGTTGGTGGGGTTTGATGAGCTGGGGTCATCAAAGCTGGGCGGACAGCCGGAGTGATTGCTGCAACGTGAGAGTAACCTCTCCTTGGTCTCCCTGGGAATAATGCACTGACATCCTGCTCTTTTCTTTTCGGGAAAACACTTCCAAACTTCTTAGTATTCTTAGTACTGCTAGACGGACTTCCTTCTTTAACCAAACGCCCTTCACGAATCCCTTCCTCTAACCGCATGCCCATGCTTACCATTTCGGTGAAGTCACTGGGTGCGCTGGCAATCATTCTTTCATAGTAAAAGGAACCTAAAGTCTTCAAGAATATCTTCGTCATCTCTTTCTCCTCAAGAGGTGGATAGATTTGAGCAGCAATTTCACGCCACCTCTGGGCGTATTCCTTAAAAGATTCTCTGTCTCTTTGAGACATTGCCCGGAGTTGATCCCTGTCTGGCGCCATGTCAACGTTATACTTATACTGGTGGACAAAAGTTTCGCTAAGATCGTTGAAGTTGCGGATCCGAATACTGTCTAAACCCATATACCACTTTAGAGCAGCACCCGTCAAACTGTCTTGAAAATAATGAATCAACAAGTCATGATCATCGGAATACGTAGACATCTTTCTCACGTACATTGTCAAATGACTTCTAGGACACGAATCACCCTTATATCTTTCAAAGTCTGGTACTTTGAATTTTGCTGGAATCTTGACATTCGGAACTAAACAAAGGTCGTGCGTGTTCTTCCCAAACAAATCCTTCCCCTTTAACGCTCTAAGCTCCTTCTGCATTTCTTGGAACTGATCCTGAAATTCTTCCATTCTATCAAAAAGACCCAAACTTTCAGCAGGCTCGGCAAGATAAGTAGGTTCATTCAAGTATGGTACGAAGTGAACCACAGGAGCGACAGTTGTCATAATCGGTTGCGGAAAAGGTGTCACAGACGGAATTACCGGCGGCATGGCAGTTGTCTCTGGTTGAGGAAGAGACAAAGCAGGTTGAAACAAAGGCTGTACAGCAGGCTGATACCCCTCTGGCACAAAATTGTAAGGCATTCCCCACGAAAAACCTTTCGGCATCTGATGTTGAAGCGGAGAGTTGATTTGAGTCACGGATGTTGGAACGGTGACAATCTCGGAAACCACTGGAGTTGAAGTCTGAATCTCAGCAGCCGTAGTCGATGGCTGATTCTGAATAGCCACCAAACTTTCCACTAACGCAGTTAACTTTTCCATCTCGATACGAAGGGTAGCAACCTCCCCACGAAGCTCATGGTTTTCCTGTTCCAGATCTTCCATTTTCCTCTGACGATTGGCTCGAGTGTCGTATCGGTGAGACAGCTTGACAACCTTTGGAGTGGAAAAAGAAACAAGGATAAGACTCTAGAAAACATGTGAAGTGGAATGTTGAATGATGCATGATGTGTGATGCAAATGATGATTCATTTTAATAGTTTTTCAAGGAACTTCGATAATTTTGCACATATCAATGGTAAAGGAATTTGGAACAACAAAAACTCAATCCATTAATCAAAAGCGGTAAATTACAATTTACAACTTTGAAACAACAAAATAATAAATTACACTTTGGGATAACAACCCAATAATAAAAGCAGTAAATTACAACTTTGGAACATGAAGCCCATAATAAAGCAATAAATTACAACTTTAAAACATGAAGTCCATAATAAAGCAATAAATTACAACTTTGGAGCATGAAGCCCTTAATAAAGCAATAAATTACAACTTCGGAGCATGAAGCCCTTTTACATAGTTTTACAAAATGACATTAATAAAAATAAAACTAAAAGCTAAAGATCACTCTGAAACATCGGATGAAGGACCAAACACCAACTGTAACTGGAGCTTCTTGATCTTCTCTTCATAAAAGTCTTCCATCTCTTTCTTCTCAGCTACCAGTCGATCAATGATTTGTTTTTGTGGCTTAGGAACAAGAGCAACGCTTACCGAACCTTCCTTCTTTCTCTTCCTTTCACTAGCATACTTCTTCAGTAAAGCATCCTTTTGACGAAGTTTCTCATCGTGATCAACGAACCAGCCGTCTTGAATAAAGAGTAACTCCTCCTTTTCCTTTAGCTGTCGAGTCAGGACTCGATTCTCATATTCAGACATATTATACTTTTCTTTCCAAGCATCTCTCTCGGACTTCATCCTGGCCATATTTCCTTGGTACTCTCCTATATTCGCGATAGGGATAACAACAGATGATGATGCAACGGTAGGGAATAAAGGTTTCTCAAGTTTATAGGGCATCTTGAGAGCACAAGCCCTAGCACGGACCCACTGTAGGTAAGGCTCCAAAGAAACGGCACCTCTATGTCCTAAC
This sequence comes from Vicia faba, assembly GCA_948472305.1. Classification (NCBI taxonomy): domain Eukaryota; kingdom Viridiplantae; phylum Streptophyta; class Magnoliopsida; order Fabales; family Fabaceae; genus Vicia; species Vicia faba. Next base: position 438,844,728 of record OX451739.1, on the reverse strand, counting down.
ATATCTCTCCCTTTCCTATGGATGTGGCGCCAAGCTCCTTCGATCTCCCTCTTATCTGCCTGATGATCTTGTCCTTCCTGTAGAAAAAAACCACTCACATGGATGTTGTTTGGCTTATCTCTCATCGGGTACCCAAATTGACGGCACGCGAGAACAGGGTTATAATTGATTCCACCTCTCGTACCAAGAAGAGGCACGTTAGGAAAAGCACCACAGCTATCGATGATCTTCACGTCATAGTAAATTCGATTATACCAATCAATGTTGAAATGAGTGAGAGCCATAATCTTTGGCGCCCAACGCGGCTCCTTCTCGAGATCCCAGAAAACATCAGACCCAGGTAGATGCGAAACATACCACTGATACAGCAACGGTGCACAACAAATAATCATCCCTCCTTGATAAGAGTTTCGAAGATGGATGGAGTAGTAGGTATCTCCTAGCAGCGTAGGGACCGGATTTCCAATCAAGAAAATTCTGATGGCGTTGATATCCACAAACTTATCAACGTTAGGGAACAAGAATAGACCATAAGCGAGTAAAGCAAACACGTCTTCAAAGGCAATAGTATCTTTTATCTCAGCGAAATGACGAGCTTTCCTCAACAAAAACTGCGCAGACAAGCCTCGGATTCCCCCTTTTGTAGTCATGTTCTCCTCTATCTCTGATTTCTTCAAGTGGGTGATGGTCGCTATCTCGTGAGATTTGGGTTCCTCTTCTAATCCAGAAAAAGGAACGCAGTCGGTGATCGGCAAACCAAGTATGTAGGAATACTCTTCTAAGGTGGGCATCAACTGGTAATCCGGAAAGGTGAAACATCAGTACAAAGGATCGTAGAATTAAACCAACATATTAAGAATGCCTTCCTTCATCTTGCGCTTCAAGAGAGGTATAATGGACCCATACTTTCTCTGAAAATTCGTCGGGTTCTCGATCTTCGGAATCAAACTCTTCAGTTCTTCAATCTCGGGCTCCTTAAAACTAAAGCTTCGAGTGTTTCTCCTTCCAAATTCCATAATAGCTGAGATGTCTGCAAAAATCATCCCGAAGTTCCTTGAAAAACAAGTTTTTCCACAAAAATGTTGATGAATGCATGAATGAATGATAATGCAACAGTTACACACAAGCTTGCAAACATGGGGTTCAAAGGTTCAACGTTCAACATGGAGTCGAGGGTAAAGCCCACCCAAAGGTATGTACTAACGGTTCAATCGCACCTGTAAGACAATGTTCTAAGAGTTCCCAGAGTCTACATTCCTCCTTCGGATATTACCAACGTCTTGATTACTCAATAATTAGCAATATTCTCAAGAGAAACTCGTCCGAGCGTAGCATCGCGTAACAACTACTTCCGAATTACTCCGTTATAGTCTCCGCGCTACACCTAAAAAAGGCCAAGATAGGTTAGGGTTCTACGGTCCTCAACTTCTCGGGCTCCTAGGTCGAAAATAGTAATGTCTTCCCGATTACTCGGTAAACAAATATTAAGTTCAAGAGGGCCTTCCATTGAGTGGGGGATCTCATGCCTCCTTCTTCGGGATTACTCCCTCAAAGTTAACATGACTGTACCGCCCGTCCTATTCCTTAAGTATTACTTAATCCGGGTATAAGATTCGTCCTTTGCAAAAAACCCAAACACCCCAATTTAAACACATAATCAAACAAATCAAATAATAACAAAACAGATAAAACAAATTAGGCTTAACCCACTTAGGGATGGACCAGCAAGAGGTCAATCTTTCCCCAGCAGAGTCGCCAATTCTGTAGCGATAAAAAATGTAGCGGGGTAAATCGGAGATCGAATTATTGATTAATTCGTCTCACAAAAAGCAAGAGTCGCCACCGCGCTTTATTATTTCCAAGGGAAAAGGGAAAAGAGCGAAATAAAACCCTAAATATGCAATGTAAAATAATACTTTTAAAAAGTAAAAATACAAGGCGTTTTTGAAAAGAGATCTATGGTTCGGGGGTTGGTTATACAATGGGAAGGTATTAGCACCCAATGTATCTATAGTACTCTATAGGAACCTTTTGAAATATCTGTTTATTAAAATTGTTTGTTTGATTGAAAAATAAATTGTTTTGGCCGAAAAAAGGGGTACGGACGGGTTTTTGAAGATACGACGACCTAATGTCGAAGTTTTTGCTTAAAAGGTATAAGTTTTAAAAAGATTGAATATTTGAGGAAAAAATTATCCTAAGCTTTAATGAAATGCGAATGTTCGCGCGATTAGACTTGAGGACATGAAGTCAACAAATTTAATCGTTTTTTCCCTTGGATTTAAACGTAAACAGAATAATCCAGTGAACAGAAAAATTATGATAAATAAATGATATACAACAATTTAAATAAAAGACTAAGTGGTATAAATATGCACCTTTTATATTTTTTGTTTAATAACGCAAGAGAATTAATAAAAATGTTTTCTTTTTTAAGTTTTTTATTATGTGTATTTTTAATATGGATAAAGCAAGAGAATTATCTAAAAAATAAAAATGTTTTTTTTTTTAGTTCTTAAAATTTCTATTTTTTTTTATATTTTTGTATTAGTATTAATATAAAGTATTTATTTAGTAAATAGATCTAAACTATATTAAACTTTAAAAGTTATTTAACTAAACCTAAAAAGATACTAAAATTACTAGATTAAACCTAATGTTAAACTAATAAAATTAATCAAATATTTAAATGTTTTCATTAAATTATCTATTATTTAATTAAGTTTTACTAATTAACTAAAAAAACTAAAGAAAACAAATAAAAGTCAATAAATAAAAGGGGGGTAAAAATAAAGACAAAGCAAATGGGCCAAAGGCTTAAGGGAGGCCCAAGACAAAGAGACAGGGAAGGGGGGTGTATAAGCAGTTTCGTTGGGCTTACTGGAGGTAAACAGGGTTAAGGCCCATACATTTCATAATTCTGTTTTAGGGTTAAACGCGTTTTGGTAATTTGGAAAAAGGGATTAGGGTTCTGGACAGAGCGGCGCTCATCGTTTCGTGTTCTTCTTCGTCTCATCTTCTTCGCTGTGAGCTTCTGAATCCTTTGCTCGAACCACCAACATGTCTAAGCTTCTGACCTCCCTTTGCCCGAGCCACCAACGTGCCTTCTTCCCCGTGCGTTGCTCAGCGACACAGTGAAGGTGATGCTTCGTTCTTACAGTGCACTATGTTTTATGATTTTTGTTGCATGTTTCTGATTTCGTTCATTTTCGATTCTGACTTCATTTTATGTGTGATTATTGTTGAGGTGATGAAAAGGAAAAAGGAAGCGACGAAACTACCTTTATGAATGAGGAGGGAAGGGCGTTATGGAGGCTCGTTGGCGGAGGGGAAAACGCAGTGAGGTTGTGAGCTTGGAGACCCTGGTACTATGTACTCTTTATCTCCTTTTTGTTACCTCGATGTATGCTTTTTCTTCTTCTTCTTGCTTGTTGCCTTTTCGGATTTTTTGGCCTATGATGATGTATCGGAGGTCTTGACGGTATTGGACATGTTATCGTTGAAATGTTTTGACATGGGTTTGGTAAAAAGCTTGCATTGCTCTGGGTTTTGCTTTGGTCGGATAGACAAGGGGTTATGGTTTTAGGCTATTACAGGTTGCACTGGTTTTGGTCGCGATACAGTAGGTTTTGAGGCTTGATGGTTTAGGCCATTACATATTGTGCTGGTTTTGATTTAGGCCATAGTTATGTGACAGGTTATTGAAACAGGTTTATTGGTTTTGATGTGGTTTGAGGTTAAGGTTTGTGAGATATCAGGTTAATGGTTTTTTTAGGCCATATCTGTTTGAAAATGGTTATATGGTTTTACTGGTTTTATGCAGTAGGTTCTATGGTATATGCAGGTTAATGGTTGTATGCCATATTTGTTTGAAAATGGCTATATGGTTTTTGGTTTGACAGCAGATGGAAGGTTTTGGTAATGGTTATGTTGATGGTGTTTGAAAATGGCTGTGGTTTTAATGCAGGTTGTGTATGGTTTAGGCCATAGTTGAGGTTTTGAAAAAGGGTTATGGTAGCAGGTTTGTAGTTTAGGCCATAAGGTTTTGGTTTATGAGATAACCAGTTCTGGCTTTTGAGAGCTTGGTTACTGGTTTTGTATTGTGTTTTGACAATTTTTTGTGTTTTAGCCTTGAAGGTGGATGTAATATCCTTTTTTGAATGGATTGATAATAATATATCAGTTGGTTCGGCCTCTTTTGTTTATGCTACAGGTTGTATATCTTGGTATCTTTCTTGATACTCTGCACCATACTGCTCCGACAGTTTGTTTGTATTCCTTTTTCATGCTTTCTTATTTTTTTATGAGATGCTGCTGTAGTTATTTTGTAACTCTTTCTGCCTAAACCAAAACCTGCAAAACCATACTTCTATCTCTCTTCTCTCTCCTCAATGCAAATTTGACATAAAAATGATATGTTATGCATTTGTTCTGAAAAAGCACTACTGCTGGAAAATGATGTAAAGGGAAATGTTTTCATGCTTGCATATTTGATTTAAAAAATGCATGCCTCTCTTTGACTTGCAATGTAACAGTAGGAGCCTATGCATTTTGGCTTCTTCTTACCTCTTGGCATAGTTTACGTTGGCTTTTGTTTGGAATTGAAAATGCATGTGCTGTTGTATTATGCATATGATGTTAATTCTTTGTATGCTATTTTGACAAACAATTGAATTGATGCATATGCTATTTGAAATATGCAGTGGACTTTTTGAAAATGCAATTGATTTTAATTATGCAGTTTTGAAAACAAAATGAATTTGTGCATGTTTTTAAATTGTGCATTCATTTTGAAAATAAAATCCATCCCTTTTTGTGAACCGGGAGAAATCCCGCGATTTGCAAAAAGGGTAAAACTGATTCCAGCCGTTTGCTTTTAATGATGAACACTAAAAATGATTTTCTGCTTTTAATTATTTATTTATTTCTAACTTTTTCTTTTAATTGTTTTTGCAGGTAAAATTAAATGAGCAGACAAAGAAGCATTGGATAGAAGACTTAGAATTTAGGAAAAAAATTAGAATAGTTTTTTTATTTCATTTCAAACTTTGTAAAAATTATTATTGTAAATACGTTGTAAATAAATACAGTATTTACACAACAATTGTACATTTAGAATAAAATGAATAAAATTCCAATATTTTGCCAATTAATTCTTTCCTTCTCTCTAATTATTTATTTTATCGTTTATAATTCTTTAAATGATATAATAATTGAAAATAAATTTCAATTACTTAAATTCAGATTAATAAACAATTAAATAACCATCATTTGATCAATAAATTTTCTTCAATCTATTTCATTATTTATAATTCTCTAAATTATAATAACCGAAAAAATAAATTTCAACTATTAAACTTAGGATAATAAATAATTAAATAACATTGTTGATCAATTAATGAACTTCATTTCCAATATTTATTATACTATTTATAAATCTTTCAATTATATAATAACCGAAAATAAATTCCAATTATTTAAATTTAAGATAATAAATAATTAATAAACATCATTTAAGTCTCGATCAGTTAATAAACTTAGCGTTCAAAAATAAACAGCTCTCGACTTGAAAAAGTTGTGAATTTTAATCTGCTTTTAAAAAATTGATAAAAATAGGTCAAAAACCTTTGCAATGCAATGATGCAGATTGGAGATGGTATCTTAGGTCAAAATTTGGGGTACAACAGGTGTTTCCCCTGTTGACGTCCGTGTTGAGGTACGGTACCCATGAAGAGCAAATGGTAACATCTCGTGCCAGTCTTTATATGTCACTGTCATCTTCTGTACAATCTTCTTAATGTTCTTATTAGCTGCCTCTACAGCCTCATTCATCTTCGGCCGGTAGGGAGAAGAGTTATGATGTTGTATCTTGAATTGTTCGCAGAGCTCAGTGATCATCTTGTTGTTAATATTGGTACCATTGTCCGTAATGATTCTCTCCGGTACACCGTATCGACAGATCAAGTTGTGCCGAATGAACCGTGCCACGACGTTCTTGGTGACCGTAGCAAAGGAAGCTGCTTCAACCCACTTTGTGAAGTAATCAATTGCTACCAGGATGAAACGATGCCCGTTGGATGTCGTAGGTCTGATCTCGCCGATCATATCAATGCCCCACATTGCAAAAGGCCAAGGTGTTGTCAAAACATTCAGAGGAACTGGAGGAATATGCACCTTATCAGCATAGACTTGGCACTTGTGACACGTTCGAAAATGCTGATAACAGTCGGCTTCCATTGTGGACCAGTAATATCCTGCCCGAAGGATTTTCTTTGCCATGGTATGCCCACTGGAATGAGTTCCAAAAGTACCTTCATGCAGGTCTGCCATGATCCTTTCTGCTTCAGTTTTATCCATGCAACGCAGTAAAGTCGAATCATGGTTACGTTTGTAAAGAATGCCATTGCTGATGAAGAACTTTGCCGCGAACCTCCGCAGAAACTTCTTATCATTAACAGATGCACCCTCGGGGTATTCTTGAGCTTCAAGGTACCTCTTCACTTCATGATACCACGATTTTTCTGTTACCTCTTCAGTCTCAAGATCACAGCATTGTGCAGGTTCATCTAATTTCCAAATGATGATCCGGGGAGCCTCGTTGTCCCACTTGACTTTGAACATAGAAGACATCGTAGCCAACGCGTCCGCCAACTGATTCTCCTCTCTTGGGAAGTGTTTAAAAGTTATCTCCTCGAAGTGGGGAAGCAACGTCAACACATACTCCTTGTAAGGAATAAGATTTGGGTGTTTCGTATCCCACTCTCCTTTGATCTGACTGATCACGAGAGCGGAATCTCCGAAGACACTTAGAAACTTAATCCTTAGGTCAATTGCAGCTCAGAGACCCATAATGCATGCTTCATACTCTGCCATGTTATTGGTGCAGTTAAAACATAGTCGGGCGGTAAACGGAGTATGAGAGCCTTTAGGAGATATGATCACAGCGCCAATGCCATTACCCAAAGCGTTTGAAGCTCCATCAAAATGCATAGACCATCGGGATCCTTCCTCAGGTCCTTCATCTGGTCCAGGTGTTTCACAATCAGTTATGAACATGATATTCTCGTCTGGAAATTCAAAGTTCATAGATTGGTAATCATCCACTGCCTGATGTGCCAAATGGTCTGCCAATACACTTCCCTTGATTGCTTTTTGGGTCGTGTACTGGATGTCATATTCAGTCAGGATCATCTGCCATCTTGCTATTCTTCCGGAAAAGGCAGGATTTTTCAAAGATATACTTGATTGGATCCATCTTTGAAATCAACAAAGTAGTGTGAGTCAACATATACTGTCTCAGCCGGTAAGCAGACCATGGCAAAACGCAACAAGTTTTCTCGAGCAGTGAGTATCGGGTCTCACAGTCGGTAAACTTTTTGCTAAGGTAATAAATAACATGCTCTTTTTGGCCAGACTCATCATGCTGCCCAAGCACACACCCCATTGAGTTGTCAAGTACTGTCAAGTATAAGATTAGAGGTATCCCTTCAACTGGCGGCATAAGAATGGGTGACTCCTGGAGATACTCTTTGATTCTTTCGAAAGCAGCCTGACATTCATCGTTCCAATGTACCACTTGATCTTTCTTCAGCAGTTTGAAGATTGGCTCACAAGTAGCAGTTAGATGCGAGATGAATCGAGCAATGTAGTTCAGACGTCCTAGAAAGCCTCTGACCTCTTTCTCTGTCTTGGGAGCTGGCATCTCTTGTATGGCTTTCACCTTGGCAGGGTCCACTTGAATTCCTTTGTCGCTCACGACGAAACCTAGCAGTTTTCCAGACCTCACCCCGAAGGTGCATTTGTTTGGGTTCAATCTCAGCTTGTATAACTTCAACCTGTTAAACAGTTTATGTAGATGGTCAAGGTGTTCCTCCTCAATTTGGGACCTCACAATCATATCATCGACATATACTTCAATCTCATGATGGATCATATCAAGAAACAAAGCAACCATGGCACGCTGATACGTTGCCCCAACATTCTTCAACCCAAAAGGCATGACCTTGTAACAAAAGGTACCCCATTGGGTAACGAAAGTGGTCTTTTCCATGTCTTCAGGAGCCATTTTGATTTGATTATAACCGGAGAAACCATCCATAAAGGAGAATACCTTGTGCTGAGCAGTATTGTCAACCAGAACGTCGATGTGGGGCAGAGGGAAGTCATCCTTAGGGCTCGCCCTGTTCAAATCTTTGTAATCAACGCACATTCAGACCTTGCCATCCTTCTTCGGTACCGGAACCACATTGGCAACCCACTGAGGGTAAGAAGTTACTGCTAGAAAACCGGCATCAAACTGTTTCATAACTTCGGCCTTGATTTTCTCAGACATCTCTGGACGCATATGGCGAACCTTCTGTTTTACCGGAGGACAGTCTTCCTTGGTAGGCAGGCGATGAACCACAATGTCAGTATCCAACCCAGGCATATCTTCATAAGACCAGGCAAAGATCTCCATGTAGTCATGCAGCATCTGAATCAACCGCTGTTTCACACTATACTTCAGATTTGCATCGATCTTGACTTCCTTTTTGTCTGTCTCGGTACCCAGATTCAGCGTTTCCACTGGCTCTTTATGTGGCTGAATGGCCCTCTCTTCCTGAAGTAGCAGTCTTGCAAGTTCAACAGGCACTTCACAATCATCTTCACCTTCGTCTTCGGCTAAGTTGATCGGATTTTCGAAGTCATAACTGGCAGTAGCAGAGTCGTTACCAGTGAGATCCAGAGTGGATTGGGACCTGTATATGTGAGTGTGTGTAAAATAGCTGTTTTGCAATATGTAATAAAGAAAGACAAGGAGCACAAAATTTGAAATGCAAAAACGTCCAATGCTTTTATTGATGGTATATGAAAATGGCATACAAAAGCCCTCACAAATGAAGCCACGGTGCCTCGGATAAGACACCGGGCCATAAAGTTTCAAAACATTGTCTGTTACAAATTCGAAACAAAGAGCTCATTACTAAGTAATAAAAGTAATAGGGATGAAATCCTTTATTGTCCAATTGTTTGGTCCACCGTTGGTCGTAGGATAGATCCAGCTGTCGAATTCAGACTCCTCCACTTCATCTTCGATGGCATTTACTCCCGAGTTGCTGATGAACACAAGAGGTCTTCCAATCCTTGCACTTCGAACAGCCCTCTGAGCTTCTGCAGTGAAACCCAAACTGAACTTGTTAGTCTTCTGAGTGAAATCAGGAAGTCGGCCCCATTTTGCATACTCACCCTTCTCAATAACATCCCGGGCATCCTTTAAGGAAGCCATCTTTATGGGAGAACCTTCAATCACAGCCTCAGCTGACGCCAGTGTCTGAGGAACCTCTTCAAAGTGTTGAAATGGGGTCTCAATGAACTCTCCATCCATTTCTACGTATCTGAATGAGTTGAGGTGGATGACCATATACTCCTCCTCCCCTTAAACTGTTACAATCTTCCCTCTGACCGGGTACTTCAACTTCTGGTGGAGTGTCGAGGTTACGTCTCCCGCTTTGTGGATCCATGGACGACCCAGCAAACAAGAATAGGACGGCCGAATGTCCATCACGTAAAATGTAGAGTTGAAGACCTGAGAACCAACCTTGATTGCAATATCAACCTCACCATGCACCATCCTCTTAGATCCATCAAAGGCCCAAACAACAATGTTACTCGGTTTTAGCTCCAAACCTTCGCAATCCAGCCTGTCTAGAGCTTTCTTGGGCAAGACGTTCAATGAGGAACCAGTGTCAACCAACATATGTGCAAGAGTAGTGCCCCTGCATTCAATGGAGACATGCAGGGCATCATTATGGTTCTTCCCTTTAGCAGTCAGATCAGCGTCGGAGAAGTCTAAACCATTATCAGCAGTTAAATTGGCCACACAATCGGTAAATTGATCAGCTGACGTCTCTTGTGGAACGTGGGCCGTCTTCAGGAAGGTAATCAGGGCCTTGGCATGGGCCTCTGAACACAACAGCGGTGATAACATAGAAATCTTGGATGGGGTTTTCCCCAGTTGCTCAACCACATTATAATCACTCTTCTTAATGATCCTCAGAATCTCTTCCATCTCCTGTTTGGAAGCTTCAACAGCAATGGTCTTTGGCGCCTCCGTTTGGGCAGGCATATCAGTAGCGATCCCTTTGCCCCGAGTGCTAGATGACTCGGCGACAGGGGTAGGAACAGGGACTTGATCAGAAATGGCAGCAGGTATACTTGCAGGCTTAATGACAACAGGTCTTCGGACAACTGGTGGAGCAATATCAGGTGAGAAAAGTCTACCGCTGCGGGTGACTTTAGTAGGCCCGGTAATGTTGCTGACGCCGGTATCAAACTCTTGCTTAACTCCGAGAACATAAACATCTACCCCATAGTGCCAAGGGACAGCTTTGTCAGAGGTATAGAGGATGGGCCCTGGAATAGTGATGATTATGGGTGCGGTCTTCAGAACAGATGTAATTCTAATAGGCGTCCTCGAGGGAGCCTTGGAAGAATTGTCGAAAATGGTAATGATTGAAACTTCTTCAGAATGAACGGGTGGAACAACAGTCTTTTCAAAAAGAATCTCTTTGTTATCCATCAGGTTTTGGATACCTGACTTCAAAGATGGGCAACCAGTAGGTAAAGCAGAACACATAGGGCAACCTTCACCACAACCTGGAAATAAACCGGCTAGAAACAGGTTCTTCTTGATAGTCATCAGAGGGGTAACAACATCATCCACAGAAACTACGAACAAGTCTTCCTCCACAACATTTACTCCATGTTTGGGCATGGGAGCAGTCACAACATTAGGCCTTTCGGGCGCCTCAAACTCGATCTTCTTTGCATCGATTAAGTCTTGCACGTTGTTCTTCAGACTCCAACAATCATCTGTATTATGCCCCGGGCTATCGGAGTGAAAGGCGCAGCGGGCATTAGGGTTGTATTTCGGTGATGCAGTATTTTGATTCTTTGGAGCTTCTCTTAGAGTCACCAGATTAGTCTTCAGCAACTGTGGCAACATCTGAGACAAAGTCATGCTGAGACGAGTAAATTGCCTTCGAGGTCTCTCGTCCCTTTGTTGGTTGTGATGCTGAGGAGCACCAGCAGGTTTTGAGATAACAACCGCATTGACAGCTTGGCGGTGTTCAGGTCTGCTTTGTCTTCTTGAACTATAGACAGCACTAGACTCTTTCTTAAACGGTCTCTTCTCGGTGCTCGATGAGGCACCCTTCTGTATTTTTCCAGCCTTAATTCCAGCTTCAATCCTCTCGCCAGTCAAGATAAGGTCTGTAAATCCGGCTGAAGAGCTTCCAATCAAATGGTTAAAGAATGGACCAGACAGGGTCCCCAAAAACATATCAACAAGTTCACGATCAGCTAAAGGTGGTTGCACCCTTCCGACAAGGTCTCTCCATTTTTGAGCATACTCTTTAAATCTTTCGCCCGTCCCTATTGACATACCCTGGAGTTGGGTACGCGTAGGAGCGAGGTCGGAATTATATTGATAATGCTTAAAGAATGCAGCAGCCAAATCCTCCCAGCTGCGGATATTGGCTTCGTCCAACTGATAGAACCACTCAAGCTGAGTCCCTGAGAGACTGTCCTGAAAGAAATGGATCCATAAGTTCTTATCAGTAGTGTAAGGTTGGATCTTCCTCACATATGACCGGAGGTGCAGCTTTGGACAGGAAGCTCCGTCATATTTGGCAAAGGCAGGTGCCTTGAACTTGTGGGGAATCACCACCTCAGATGATAAACCTAAATCTCCTAAGTCCAGACCGGGCACCTTCTGTACTTCCATAGCGTTCAAACGGTCTTCCAGCTGTTTGTACTTATCCTCAGTAGGAAGATATTGTTCTTCATCATAGTCTGTCTCGTTGTCGGAGACTTCAGAGCTAGGAGCCCTCCTTTCTTGTGGACTGTCTTTCTCTCCAGATAGGGTAGCCAGATCAATTTCATTTTGCAGCCCGTTTCCAAACCTGCATCCGGTGTTGAACAGGACGGCCCTCTTCTTCTTCTTCTTTTTCAGAAGAAGGGTATTCAGGTCCTGCTGACCCTTAGCTAAATTCATAACCAACTCTTGAAATTGGGCATTTTGGGCCTGGAGGGCCTTGATAGCTTGCTCAGTGGAAGTTTCAATAGACATGATGATTGCTGAAATAAACAACGAAGAAGATAAGAGACCTGTAAAAGGGGTACCTGTTATGCATATGATGAATGGTATGCTATTTATGTAATGCATTCAAGGGTTCAAAAATTCAAATTTGTTGCAGACAAAAGAGAACACACGTCGCATTAAGAAGCAATTTGTTAGTACATAAGTTCCCCATGGGTGAAATATTACAAAATTCTTAATGTAGAAAGACATTGTGCATCCTCTTTGGAGCGATGTAAGTGTTGAGGGTCTCTTCCTCGTGAAGTCGGAGGGTAAGCTCCATAACCTTCTTTTCACTAGCATAGAAGCTGGCTTCAAAAGTATTCTGCTCTTCCTTGAGTTGGATCCAACTCTTTTGCATTTCTTCCCATGATGTTGGCATGTCAGGATGTAGATGTTTACAGTGATTTCTCGTAAACAACCACTAGTCCTCCAAACTATCAAATAATCTTAATGACTGTTATTTAATCTCTCTGGTAACTTGCAGGATCGACTAGATTGATCCTATGGGGTATTGGTCGTTTGGATAAATCTAATTGCAAAACTGATATTCATAGTTAGGATTTGTATTTAGAATGTTTTATAGACGTTCGATTCACTTCGATTACCATGTTAAAATAATCTAATGACGTGATCAAGTAAAGAAATACGAAACTGAATTGAATGAATAAAGATTCGATTGCAAAGAAATGTTTAAATGCAGAAATAAGTAAATGACTTTGAATGTAAAGACTTTAATGTAAAAAGCATGAATATAAAAGCATGAAATGTAAAAGAGTTTCTGAAATGTAAAGGATTCGAATAGAAGAAAAGCGTTTAAATGCAAGAAATAAGTAAATGATTTTGAATGTAAAGGTATTTGAATGACATTGACATGAAAATGGAAGATAAACTGGAAAATATAAAGAGTTTTACTGAATTATAAATGTTTGGTGTTATCATACGTACATTGTTCGAGCATTCGTTTCCCTATCCATGTGGTATTTTGAATGTTTACTGAATTTTGTACAATAGATATGACACACTGAAATCCTAACACTAAGATTTCTATTTATACTACTTCGACCATAACGGTCTTGCTTATAAGATTCTGACACGTTCGGAACATGCAGAGCATTGCTCATCTCTAGCTTCCACGTGTCTTCGAACGCTCCAGCACATATATATTTGAATTCCAACATCCCGCTCGCGTTTGAATTTCAAATGCCTTGGCAATCTTCGCTTCGAACTCATTTCACAGACACAGTCTCGTTACCACTTCGAGGCTTCTTTTAAATATATCTTCACAACTGTCACTCGAAGCTCCGAGCTTTGACATGTCCGTTCGAAGAACCGCTTCTACCATTCTGAACTGTAACATTTTGCTTTATTCCAACGAAACATCCATATTGCTTCATTTCGAATTGTATCATCAAAATCTTCAGCCAACAAAATGCCCCTTTAAAATATGTATTTCGATCCTTTGAGAAACACTTATTTTAAATATATTTGCAAGATTTTGATGTGACTTTTGAGTAATCATAACATTTACTGTGTATGACTTCAACCACGTCAATCACGACGCCTCTTGGATTTCTTAACCGTCTTGAATCAGTATTCACAGCATGGTGCGGTTATAAAACAATGATTATTATTAATCACGCTTATTACCAATATCAGCCTTTACGCCACCTCCTCCTCAATCCAACCCACGACTCCCATGTGTCCTAGTCTCACTTAGTGGATGTTTAAGCTTCCACACTATAAAAACTAATCAACTTAGTCTTTTATTCTTTTTTTTCACATTCTGAAACTTTTTCTTCCTCTCCTCTTACTAAAACCCTAAAACTTCCAACAATCTTCAACAATGTCTTCAACAACATCATCCCAACTGAAGAAAACTTCCAAGAAGAAAAGCAAGAACACAGGAACAATTATGGAAAGCAAGGTCGGTACTTATCAAGGTCAATCTGTGCTTACCCCTCAAATGATCTCCAAGGAAAAGGAAATGCTTTACGCCTCTCAGGTATTGATTCCAACTAACGCTGCTGGAAAGAGGTTTGCTCTAATGAGTCCTCTTACAGTTTTTGAAATCTTGAAAGATACTAGAAAAATCTTCCCTGTCTGTTACAACTTTAAACCCTTGTTTAATAAGATGGATATCCCTAAGATAGGCGAGTCTTCTGATTTGAAAACCATAGAAACTCCAACCGTTCCCCCAAAAGATCCCTTTGTGTTAGACTACGTGAAGAGCAACTTTAAACCATTTCGATCCTGCCCTACCTCTGACATAGCTTACCAAAACTGGCTCACCAAAGTAGAAGCCAAGAAATCCCAGCAATGGGAGGAATTAGGAATCTATAATCTGATTAAGTTATCGAAACCAGGCTTCACCTATAGTCATCCACTGTTATTTGCATCCTTATATTTCTGGGACAACACCTACAACACCTTTCATCTCCCTGGGGGAATGATAACACCCACGTTTTTCAATATAGAAGCCATCACTGGTTTGTCACCAGTAGAAGAAACCTACATCCCTGATAATGAAGAACACTCCAGCATTATTGACTTCGATGTCAAATTATCCAGTTTTTCCAAATTCATTAGCCATTACCACACCGAAGGAGATAGTGTGTCAGATGTGGAACATATTGCTTTTCTCACTTTATGGTTATCAAGATACGTATTCTGTAGCAGGTCCTTACAGGTAGCAAGCAGGTTCATCCCTTTAGCTAGAGACTTACATGAGAATAGGAGGGTATGTTTGAGCGAACTGTTACTTGTTGATCTTTACGAAAGCTTAAGATCAGCCGTTTCGAGTTTGAAATCCCATACTCCCAAAAACATCCTTCTAGCTGGCCCCTTCTGGTTACTCCAATTATGGCTTAATGCCATGTTTGAATCCTCATTATCAACTGCTGACATCGTTGTTGAACAAGATCCGGAGATAGCGGATAGAATTATTGAAGGTACAAGGCTGCGAAAACTCACCCCGAATGATGATAAAGATGACTTCAAGGTCCTTTTCTCAAACTACATCATGATTTTTTCCAAAAGACACAAATTTGAAGAGACCATGGCACCCTTTGCTTCAAGGAATCATGGACCATCATGGTTCACCATCTCTCTTTCAGAAGCAGTTAAAAGTAAAGAAATTCAAGATATTTGGAAAGCCTTTTTGCTTCCTAGATTAATTTCCTCACGAATCACTCCTTCCAAGAATCAAATCTTCCTCTTTGCCTATCAACCTAACTTTGTTTCCAGACAATTTAGCCTGTGTCAGTTAATCCCTGAACCTCTGTTCCAAAAACAGAGTGCCATCACTTCTGGTCGAACCTTTAAAGCAAGAGAAGCCAAACTGCAACAAGAACAATATCAAGACTTCGCTCAATTCGAACTACTACCTTTTGAACCCACACACTTCACAGCGAAGGGTTTTCTGGAATGGTGGACTAAGTTCTACCAATCTTATATGTTCGATACCCTCTCCATTCAACAGAAACTAACTGATGTGTTCGATGTGCAGGTACACTCCAAGAAAGGTATGTTCACTCACGCCAAAGAGATTAGGGCTTTTCAAAATTATTTCGAAACCACTTATGATCCCACACACTTAGAAACCACTGTGCATCAAGCGGCTGAGACCTTGAAGGAAAAATTTAAAGAAAACATTTCTAAGCTCAAACTTCCTTCAGGGTTGTCACCTGAGGATAGGTATAGGTTGGCACTCGAAATGCATCCACCTAAATTTCCTAGGTTTCCTACCTCAGAACTGGCTCTGGCTTGGTTTCCTCCATACCCTTGGTGGTTCACTTGCAAAGAAATGTTCAAATACCTTCAAAAGAAACCAAAGCCATCTGAGACTGTGACATGGGCTCGTCATTGGCTCCATGATTTCCTAGGACATCTTCGCTATGACCTTTCTGCCATGTCGATTATATCTAATCAGGGCGCAGGTGCGAATGCTTGGGAAAATCCCAAATGTTTCTTACTTTCTTCTTTTTTAACATTTTCCTTAATTGTTTCGATTTTCAGCCATCAGGTTAAAGTCCGTTGCTTCGAAGTCTAAAGAAGGAAGTACCTCCCAACAATCTGTCGAAACCACTGATGATGTACCCTTAGCCATACCAACAACAACTACTGCAACAACAACACCAACAATAACAACTGTTCCAACTCCAAAGGTAATCAATTAGCCCTGATGTTTCGAATAAACTGAAATTCATGATTTAGATCTAACTCATGTTTAAATCTTTTCAGACTAACAAACTCCCACCAACCACTCCGAAGAAAAGGAAACCAAGCACTACTGGGAAGAATCCCAATGCTGGAGGGAATTCACCAACCGCTTCGAAGAAGAAGCAGAAGAAAGAAGTTTCCAAAGGCGCTGAACCAACTGGCATTTCTGGACTCGATTCCAGAGATGTTGCTCCCTCAACAAAATCCAAAAACCCACCTTCGACCTCCAACGTAATGTTGGAACATATAGATAGTAACCTTTCCTCTGAGAATCCACAGGTAAATTGAACTCAAATCTTTAACAAAAATAGTTATTCATTACCTTGGTGCATGCTCTTAATATTCTTTGTCTCTGTAGGACATTTCAAACCCAACTCCTACTACTTCGACTCCTCCATCAAAGACTGCTGCTCCCATCAACTCTTCTCCTCATGGGGACTCCAGTAACCTGGTGCAAAACAAAGGATCCTCCAACATGGCGGTTCCGACTGGGGCTTCAGAGCAACAAGATGACCAAGGCACTTCTCCTCCTTTGAAAGAAACGAACGAAGCAACGCCTCATGAATCTGCAGAGATTTTACCAGAAACTTCTCTTCCAAAGTCTCCTCTCGAAACCCTTCAAGAGAGCCCAAAGGACATTCATGCTGAAGAGGAGAAGGCCGATTCTGATCAAGAGAATGAAGAATCTGTAGAGGAAGGATCCGAGGAAGAAGATGCCCATAATGTTTCGACTGATGGAACAGAGTCAGATGTCAATAGCAGTGAGAACAATGATATCGAAGTGGTGGATCTGGTTGATGATGAAGAAGGCAATGAGCAAAACAAAAGTGAAGGTGATGGTGACCAGACCAATGAGCCTATGGAAGTCGAGATGGATGTGACTCCCTTGCATATGGAACTTCCTCAATCGTCTCAATCTCAAATGACTGAAGAGGAGTTGGCTCTCCTAAGACGAAATGACCCAATTGGGTATATGAAGGCTAAACTAGCTTGAAGGGACACTCCTCTTGCTAGGGCTGGTACTAGTTCGACTAACGATCCATTGCCCTCAGATGATAGAGTTGTACTCCTTAACAAAATTAGGAGAACAATCCTTGATGTGGACTTGTTCGAAGTGCTCAAGAAGGATAGTACAACTTGCTATACCATGAAGGAGCTACTTACGCAAGTTAACCTCGCCACCTGCTCTTTGCCAGTCAGCACCATATTATTCGATCTTCAAGCTTTGTTAGATAACGTGACTGGGTGTCTTCTTCAAGACGAATTTGCTACTAATAAGGTCCAGGAGAAATGAACTGCCATGGACGCTGTTGTACCCCAAAATTTGCCCTCCCATATTTCTCAAAACATCTCAAGAAAAATTCACAAGTCCAACCCGGCGCGTCATATTCAGGTATTCTTTCGCCAAGATATCTCTGATAACATATTCTCAAATTCAGGTTCGGCTCAAGAGATAATTCTTTAAAGAAGGTATCCGAATGTGCGAGTTTTCTTGAAGAAATATGGTGAAAAAGTGTGCTGAAAGTGCAGTTTTTACGCGTTAAAAAATTCATAACTTGAAGATCGTGACTCATTTTGAACCCGTTCCGGTGGCCAAAATTCCGTCTTGACATTATCTACGTTTTCATCTCTCACGGCTGGAAGCCAATTTCGATCAGAAGGTCTTCAAAAATGTGGATTTATCAAGTATTTTCGTGCAGAAAATTTGTGACAGAAGTTTATTTGCGTCATGTTCAAAAAATCATAACTTGGTCGATTTTCATCGTATCGAGCTGGTTCCGGTGCCAAAATTTCACAAATTGAGTTGGCTACATTTTCACAGAAGGCATTGAGTTCAAACGGTATTCAAAAGGCCTTCTTTTTTTGCTCAGAGTGCATGACACGCTGAAAATCCTGAATGCTGAATATTATTTCATCTGGGCCGAAACTTCGAAAATTCATAACTCGGTCAATTTTTATCGGATTGGGCTCATATTTTTACACAAGGTCCCTGACTCGTAGATCTACAACTTTGCTTCAAAAGTCGAGACCGGATTATGCTCCGATCAATACCAGTTTTTTATTGAAAAACGTGTCAGAGTCGACACTGAAGCCCAAAATAAGTTTGTCTGAGCTGAAACTTCAAAAATTCATAACTAATTCACCGTTTATCCGATTGAGTCGATTTTCGGACAGGAGTTAGTTCTCGATGCCGGCTACATTTTGTTTTCACATTTCAACTTCAAAAAATGCACTTAAGTCCCTGCGATTTAGCCTGGAAAGTGACGAATTCAAGTGAATATTGGAGGCCCAATTGCATATTCAAAGCCCATTTGCTTTACCCTAATTTCCATTATATAATCACCTTCTTTTCACACAAACCAAAAAAAGGAGGAGAGAAAAAGAGAGAAAAAACCTTGCCACAACACTGTTAGAATATCAAATTCTTTCAAGAACCCTAAAACCTTGAAATCTTTATTACAAATCCCTCTCTCACTACAAATAAGCCATCACAGTTACAAACCAACACCTCACTACTTCTTCAGTAAGGATAAGGCTGGCCTGATCTCCATGATCCTAATTTTCCAGTAAGGCATAAAAGCATTCAGGTCACTAATCTTCCAGTAAGGGTAAGATTGATTTGATCTCCATGATCAAAAGGGTATAATCATTCATACATGCCATATTGTGCCTAAACATTAAATTTCTTCATATGTTGGTTTTATTTGAATTTTTATGATTTTATTTAATGTGTTCATGAGGTTCAACACTGCAGATTTAGACAGGATCCCATGCAGGTTCATTAAGGAACGTTGAGGCCAAAAGCCAAATGGCCAAAACAGAACATTTTATGCATGACACCAATACATGGCGAGGCAGACATTAAGCCAGACATTAAGGGAACGTTGAAGCCAGAACACAAATGGCCAAAAGCCAAAAGCCAAAAGCCAAAAGCCAAATGGCCAAAGTAGAACAACTTATGCATGAAACTCAATCCAATGGCCAAAGAATGCAGACCACGGTACTCAGGAGTCAATACTTCAAAAAAACCTCCCCTTGGGCCAGACACCCCCTATGGTTTGCTCAATTTTTAATTTTTATTTGTTTTTCCTTTTTATTCTTTTAATTGTTTTTTAATTGTTTTCTTTTAATTCCATAAAATAATTTTCATAATAAATATAAAATACAGAAAAATCAAAAAAAATGTTTATTTTATTAATATTAATTTTACTATTATTATTTTTGTAAATAAACTTTAAACAATTAATTAGATTAATTTAGGTTTCAAAACTTTAATATTTTTCTTAATAAATTAAATATGTAGAAATTAGGGTTTTTAACTTTTTCATCATTTTTTTAATAAATAATTTTCTCATCATTATCATTATTATTAACTACTAATTTATTTTGTAAATAAACATGTACATAAATTCTTTAGTAAATTAAGTTAAACTTTAACATTTTTCTCAAATAATTAAAAATAACTTAGAATTAGGGTTTCTTTTAATTTTAATTTTAATTTTCTTATTTCATAAATACAAAAAAAACCTAAAAAAATACTTCTTTTATTTCAATAAATAATTAATTAATTTTTAATTTCAATTTAATTCCAAAAGGGTCCAACGCCCTCGCTTCCAATTTTAATTCCAATTCGCGCATTTTATTTCGTATAATATTAATGTAATTCTCCCAAAGCCATGTAATTTTATATTTCTCGCATTTTATTTCTTTATTTTATGTCAAATCGGGTCCTCGATTAAATTTGGCGATGTGGACCCGCGCCTTTGTAATAGTTTAGGAATTTTATCTTTCCGCACTTTTTAACTGTTAAATAAATGCATGCAAGAATGAATGACAAAAATAAAAACAAAACGTTAGATCACCAATAACCTGACAAGACAAAAATAAATGAATCTGACACACAAATCACACACCACCCCTAGGGTACGCCTCACTGTTGCCTTGCCTCGAAAGGTGATCGTCGAGTAGAGGATGTCTTAGTAAGTCCTCATGATCCGGGAACCTGGCATGAGGGTAGCTTCTAAGGTGTCTTCCCATTGCTCTGGTGATCACCACGTCCCGAACCTCGAATTGACCCGAACACCTCCAACGGTGGTGCTACCTACCTCTCAATGGTGGGATGGCACTACTTTAAGGACATTTACACAGACGAATTCCTTAGGGTAGGTAGACGACTCGTAGATACTTGCTCTAATTTCAAAAAAAAAATTCAAAAATACTTTTCACACCGACACCTTTTCAAAAAGCTTTCGAAAGCAATTTTTCAAACACTCTTGAGGACCGATACAAGAGTCGAACTGGAATTTTCAAAGAAACTTTTTTTAAAACCCACAATTGAAAAGCAAACAAACCATTTTTGAAAACACAAATGAGCAAGTATCTAAGAGCCCATGGATAACCATGGATAGAAAGGGTGCTAACACCTTCCCTTTCTATAACCTACCTCCCGAACCGAGAGCAATCTCTTTAAGGAATTTTTCTGTGCTTTTGTCCTTTCCATTTGGAGAAAATAAAAGACGGTGGCGACTCTTGCTTCCGCGACATTTCGCGAACCAGCGTTAAACAGTCAGTTCCAGATCCACCGATCACAGAACTGGCGACTCTGCTGGGGATATGTTTATAAAGTGAGGTGTACCTTAGGGTTAGTTCATAACTGTGTTTTCAATTGTATTGATTTGCTTGCTTTAAATTGTGGGACCGTCTTGGGAGTTCTATAGATCCTAAACCCGGATCTGGGGGATACCTTCTTAGAAAGTAGCAACAAGGCTGTGAGGGAACTGTGCGGGGTATACCGACATGGTTGAAACAGTCTGCTACGTTGATGTGGCACTTTGGTGTGTACCGGTAACCCTTAAGTTTAGTCAAGGAGAGTACGGGGCCTCCGCGTGGTGTCGTGATGCATCAACAGACCTTAGGAACCTTAATTGAATTATCTTGGCCTCTTTAGGGTAGTGAGATAACTGACTTTGGTGCAGTCCGAGGTTGGTTGATACTCGATGCTACACTCAATTGAGGGTTGCTTTCCTGGAATATTTCGGTCGCCAGTTCAGTGGATAAATCGAAACGATGAACAATGAAAGCAATCCCGTGATATTGGGACCCTTAGAACCCGGTTACTTCTAATAGGACAGGTTGAGCCCACCAACTTCAAGAGGGTAATACCCAGACCCCATGCTGGCCTAAAACTCTAAGGGCTTCTCTTGTGTGACTTGTGTGCCTTTAAACTTGGATTACTTGCATGCTTGTTATCTGACATCTGAACTTCTTGCAGGTTTTGTTTATAGTCCTTAACTAGGACTCATAACAGGGTTTACTGAATTTCCTGCAGGTTTTGTTCATAGTCCTTAACTAGGACTCATAACAAGGCTTACTAAGTTTCTTGCAGGTTTTTGTTTTAGTCCTTAACTAGGACTCATAACAAGGTTTACCGAGTTTCTTGCAGGGTTTGTTTTAGTCTTTAATTGGGACTCATGACAGGTTTTACCGAGTTTCTTGCAGGTTTTGGTTTGCAGTCCTTAATTGGGACTCGTAACAGGGTTTACCTACATTACCCCATGCATAGCATGACATCATACCATTGCATACATCCTAAACCATTTCAAGGATCTCAAGGGCTTGTGATGCAGGTCATGATAAATCAAACATCTAGCAAGGGGCAAAGAGGATTTATTTTCCTCTAGCCAAGGTTGTCAGGGGCTATGACCCACTTGATATGGTGAGCTTTTGACCCTTGAAGAAGGACTCTCAACAATATGAAGTTATTTCAATCAAGCTACCGGATCCAAATGCTAACAAATTTTCTTGTTTACCCCGCGAGGTCCTTGAAAACATTGCATGCATATCATACATATCATTGCATAACAGGTACCCTTTGGACAGGTCACTTACCATCTCCACTGTTTATTTCAGCAATGGCTTCCCAACAAGATAACCAGGACCTGCTTGCTCAAGAGACTCGGTTCGGGGAAATCCTCCTGAATCTATCCAAGGGGCAGGAGGAGCTAAGGACACTTCTCATGGAGACTTTTGTCAAGAATAGTGCTGAGGGTGAAAGGCTGAAACACCTACAAGCTGAGGTGGAGGCATTGAAGGTCCAGATGCTAGGGCAGGTGACTGCCATTCAAGGATTAGCTCAAAGACAAGACGAGCTCTGGTTTCTCGTCAACCAACTGCTTCAAGATAACCAGCTGGGGCAAAAGTCTAAGGGTAAAAAGCCAGTCAACGTTCGACCATCTTTGAGACAAAGAGGCAAGGAGAGAGCTCCTCAGATAGCTCCAGTGTCACAAATTCAACATCACAACCAACAAAAGAGCGAGAGGAGGCAGTTCACTCGGCTCAGCATGACCTTATCCCAGATATTGCCACAGTTGCTGGAGACCAAGCTGGTAACTCTAAAAGAGGCTCCGAAGTTTCAAAATACAACGTCACCAAAGTATAACCCCAACGCTCGCTGCGCTTATCATTCTGATAGCCCGGGGCATGCTACAGAAGATTGTTGGGCTTTGAAGAATAAGATCCAGGACCTGATTGATGAAGGAGCACTAGAATTCACACAAGATGGTCAGGCTGAATTTTTCTACCATCCCTCCAAGGCTCACCATTTGAAGTGACAAGCTCTGAGACTAGGAAACTTTTGTTCATTCAAGTTGTGTTGTGCTTTGATTGTTCAAACATTTATTCATGTTAAACATTGTTATTCCATTAATGCATCACATATGTCTGTTTTGAAGCAATATGTTCGTATGCACTATACGCAAATTATTTTCATATTTTTTCTGATGTCAACTCTCGATTAATAATTCTAAGCCTCTTGAGGGAGGATGACGAAAACGATACCACAATCTACAGTATGCTTTCGAACAGACCCCGCTGATGAGGTACAGGCATTGTTTCAATCCCTAAATACTGGAGTTATAAGGAAGATAATCCCTCGTCAACCCCTCTGAGCCAAAGAAGTAGGAGTTTTTCTTTTCGAAATTTAAAACCCTTGATCATAACCTGGGGCAGGGTAGTTCTCTCAGTTGATCTAAGTGCATAACGAATGACACCAAAGAAATCCTTACAAAATAAAGAAAGACAGTGATGGTTCCGAATGATCAATAAGGAAAGGTAGTCATTATCTCAAAAAATAAAAAAACCCATTAAGTCAAAACCCATGAAGGAGACTTACAAAACTGGGGCATCCCGCTGACTGTAATTCCAAAAAAGGAAACAGTTTAGGCAAAAAAGAAAGGGATAACAAAAATCAAACAAGAAAGAGGTCTTACAAACCCTCAACAAAAAGGAATGACTGCCTATTCAAAATAAGTTATCAACATCCGAATCATCACCGGAAAATCAGAGCAAAGACTCAAACAAGGTCTAACGTATGATCAACTGAGTTTAGGTTTGGAGAACATCACGAAGAGCGGGTGGGTACAAATAAAATTTGAGCCTTTATCCTTTGTTTCTTAAACCGTGAACCAGGCCACGTTATAACCCTCAAAAGTCCTAGCTGAAGCATGGGTTAGTTCGAAAGCATACTGTGACGAAAGGTATCCTGACTCCTTAAGGCTTACGGTAAATACGGAGTTGACATCACGTTTTACAAACATTCACTTGTTTTATGAAAAAGAATGCATTTTCAAAATCTTCAAGACAGACATAAGCTTTGCATTTTAACATAACTTTGTTTGCATATGACTTTTTGTTTGAACAGCATAGAAATTCGCACGACGAATGCCTAATGAACAAGAGCACTTCCAATCAAGGGGCATGACATGATCATGGTCCATTATCTGGGGCAGACCAATCAAGATTCGGAGAATCTCTCAAAGGCCAAATAGTCTGGGGCAAATCTCCGCCTGAGTCACTTGGGGCATTCCAACAACGAATCTTGCCTGATCAAATACCTTCTGGTGGCATGACAAAACACTTCTAACAGGGGCAACTCCCTACTTTCTGAGAACGGACATAGTCGAAAAGATACTACGCATGAAAAAAGACCCGCTAGGTTGACACACCTAGGCAAAAATAAGGGCTTCCCGGTGAACCAAAAGGGTTCGGGAAAAATAAGGGATGAAATGAAAAAAATCTGTACACCCGGCAAGTCGAAAACCTGCAAAGGCGGCTTGGGCAAAAATGGGTATCCCGGTGGATTGAAAACCCGAAAGGGCGGTCCAGGCAAAAGTTAGGGATCAAAGCGTACGACTATGTCCTGTCATCTTATCACCTGCCTACCAGAAGAAGGCTGGTCCATCAACAACTATCAGCACCTCATAAGTCTTCCTCTCCCACTGAAACAGGGGCAATAATGAGCCGTCTAAGCAATCTGATTGTTCTGTCCTCCAAGGTATCAAGGTAGGTTCGGTGGAAGAACATAACCAGTACATCTTAATTCCCCAGAGAGTGGGCCAACAAGTCAATGCACTCTCGCCAAGCAAAGCTACTATCAAACTTAAGGAAAGTTGGGTATCCTCCCGCAGATCTCAACATTCCCCAGCAATGTATGGATATTCTTAACAAGCATCCCCGGCAGTCTTGGTCTAAATATTGTTCCCCGACGGTCTATCAAACATTCACTGGAGTCACTTCCCCGATAAAGTTCAAAACTTCCCCAAGAGAGTCCAATTCGGTTCCCCAGGAAAGTTGGAATTCATATCCCCAAGCAGTAAGCTTATCCCCAGTATATTCTGGAAGCTTATCCCCTCGCAGAGCACGAACGCGTTGTCCGGCTTGATTTAAAGAGTTATTTCCTTAACAGGATATAACTGGGTTATCCTCAGCCAAAAGCCACGGAAAGAGCGTCCTCGACGAAGTCTTCTTACCCCAGCGAAGTCCATCAACACTTCCAACAACAAGGGTACCCCCAGCAATTTATTATCTACACTCAGCAAGGCATCCCTCTTCCCACAGAGTATTGCTTCCCAGCATGGTCGCTAGAGCATCTTTTCTCCCCGCAGAATCTTCCATTTGCCAAGTTTATTCCGCAACGGAGTCATCTTCTCCTACCGGTATTCTTGCAGTTATCATCCCCAGCGGAAGCAAAATCTATTCTTCAACATCAGCCCAGGATATGACTTCCCGGCACCCGTCAAGGATTTACTTTCCTAGACGAAAAATACATTCATAAAACATCACATACATCATTATAGCATGCATAACGCATCGTATCATACAAATCTCATTTATGTTGAGAACATTATTGCTTGATCCATATCATGCATTCCATATGACTGACCTTTACCTTTCAGGAAAGATGCAGTTAAATTCTCAAAACATATTTCAAGGCCTTCTCTAGTCCAGCTAAATCGACTCCCAACAGATTTTTTTGATAAAGACTCAGTAGAAGTTATCCCAGATGGTTCCCTCTCCAACAGTGAGTGAGGCAATCAGTCCCTTTTTAGATGTTTCCCTCTCCGACGGTGAGTGAGGTGATAGTCTCCTATGGTTCCCTCTCCAACGGCGAGTGAGGTGGTAAGTCCTTTTTCAGATGTTTCCCTCTCCGACGGTGAGTGTGAGGTGATAGTCTCCTATGGTTCCCTCTCCAACGGCGAGTGAGGTGGTAAGTCCTTTTTCAGATGTTTCCCTCTCCAACGGTGAGTGTGAGGTGATAGTCTCCTATGGTTCCCTCTCCGACGGCGAGTGAGGTGGTAATTCCTTCTTCAGATGTTTCCCTCTCCGACGGTGAGTGTGAGGTGATAGTCTCTTATGGTCCCCTCTCCAACGGTGAGTGAGGTGGTAATTCCTTCTTCAGATGTTTCCCTCTCCGACGGTGAGTGTGAGGTGATAGTCTCTTATGGTCCCCTCTCCAACGGTGAGTGAGGTGGTAAGTCCTTTTTCAGATGTTTCCCTCTCCGACGGTGAGTGTGAGGTGATAGTCTCCTATGGTTCCCTCTCCAACGGCGAGTGAGGTGGTAAGTCCTTTTTCAGATGTTTCCCTCTCCGACGGTGAGTGTGAGGTGATAGTCTCCTATGATTCCCTCTCCAACGGCGAGTGAGGTGGTAAGTCCTTTTTCAGATGTTTCCCTCTCCGACGGTGAGTGTGAGGTGATAGTCTCTTATGGTTCCCTCTCCAACGGCGAGTGAGGTGGTAAGTCCTTTTTCAGATGTTTCCCTCTCCAACGGTGAGTGTGAGGTGATAGTCTCCTATGGTTCCCTCTCCAACGGCGAGTGAGGTGGTAAGTCCTTTTTCAGATGTTTCCCTCTCCGACGGTGAGTGAGGTGATAGTCTCCTATGGTTCCCTCTCCGACGGTGAGTGAGGTGGTAAGTCCTTTTCAGATGTTTCCCTCTCCGACGGTGAGTGAGGTGGTAAGTCCTTTTCAGATGTTTCCCTCTCCGACGGTGAGTGATGTGATAGTCTCCTATGGTTCCCTCTCCGACGGTGAGTGAGGTGGTAAGTCCTTTTCAGATGTTTCCCTCTCCGACAGTGAGTGAGGTGATAGTCTCCTATGGTTCCCTCTCCGACGGTGAGTGAGGCGGTAAGCCCTTTTCAGATGTTTCCCTCTCCGACGGTGAGTAAGGTGATAGTCTCCTATGGTTCCCTCTCCGACGGTGAGTGAGGTGGTAATTCCTTTTCAGATGTTTCCCTCTCCGACGGTGAGTGAGGTGATAGTCTCCTATGGTTCCCTCTCCGACGGTGAGTGAGGTGATAATTCCTTTTCTTATGGTTCCCTCTCCGACGGTGAGTGAGGTAACAATTCCCTTTCAGATTATAATTGCCTATGATTCTCTTCCCGATACTGCAAAGATGGTAATTCCCGCTAAGATTTTCTCAACGAGCGTTGTTGAAGTTAAAGTCACCCAAGGTTCTCTTACCGTTCATGCTAAGGTAGTAACCATCCCGGGTTCATTCATCATCTTTTGAAGCTCCAGACTCAGCTCCCGTAACCAGTCAGGACATATCTATACCAAGCATCTAAAAATCAGCTCCTGCAACGTGTCAGGTACTCATTTTCTGTTTTGCAGGTACGCAAGTTCTCGCCAAGGAATCTCTTACGCGATCGACATCCAGATGGCATCTATAAGCCCATCATCCTATCCATCAATCTCCAAATGGCATCTATAAGCCCATTCCATCATCACACTGCTACTATGTGAGCACAAATTTCTGGGCACTCTAGTGTCCAATCATCTTCTACCTTCGGATTACGAAAGGCACGTCAGTCAATCTGCATCCTCAGGTCTAAGAAGATTGAACAGGGGCAACTGTTGTACCCCAAAATTTGCCCTCCCATATTTCTCAAAACATCTCAAGAAAAATTCACAAGTCCAACCCGGCGCGTCATATTCAGGTATTCTTTCGCCAAGATATCTCTGATAACATATTCTCAAATTCAG
Source organism: Vicia faba (assembly GCA_948472305.1). Classification (NCBI taxonomy): domain Eukaryota; kingdom Viridiplantae; phylum Streptophyta; class Magnoliopsida; order Fabales; family Fabaceae; genus Vicia; species Vicia faba. The sequence goes on along the minus strand of OX451739.1, from coordinate 438,817,069 downwards.
GTTCGGCTCAAGAGATAATTCTTTAAAGAAGGTATCCGAATGTGCGAGTTTTCTTGAAGAAATATGGTGAAAAAGTGTGCTGAAAGTGCAGTTTTTACGCGCTAAAAAATTCATAACTTGAAGATCGTGACTCATTTTGAACCCGTTCCGGTGGCCAAAATTCCGTCTTGACATTATCTACGTTTTCATCTCTCACGGCTGGAAGCCAATTTCGATCAGAAGGTCTTCAAAAATGTGGATTTATCAAGTATTTTCATGCAGAAAATTTGTGACAGAAGTTTATTTGCGTCATGTTCAAAAAATCATAACTTGGTCGATTTTCATCGTATCGAGCTGGTTCCGGTGCCAAAATTTCACAAATTGAGTTGGCTACATTTTCACAGAAGGCATTGAGTTCAAACGGTATTCAAAAGGCCTTCGTTTTTTGCTCAGATTGCGTGACACGCTGAAAATCCTGAATGCTGAATATTATTTCATTTGGGCCGAAACTTCGAAAATTCATAACTCGGTCAATTTTTATCGGATTGGGCTCATATTTTTACACAAGGTCCCTGACTCGTAGATCTACAACTTTGCTTCAAAAGTCGAGACCGGATTATGCTCCGATCAATACCAGTTTTTTATTGAAAAACGTGTCAGAGTCGACACTGAAGCCCAAAATAAGTTTGTCTGAGCTGAAACTTCAAAAATTCATAACTAATTCACCGTTTATCCGATTGAGTCGATTTTCGGACAGGAGTTAGTTCTCGATGCCGACTACATTTTGTTTTCACATTTCAACTTCAAAAAATGCACTTAAGTCCCTGCGATTTAGCCTGGAAAGTGACGAATTCAAGTGAATATTGGAGGCCCAATTGCACATTCAAAGCCCATTTGCTTTACCCTAATTTCCATTATATAATCACCTTCTTTTCACACAAACCAAAAAAAGGAGGAGAGAAAAAGAGAGAAAAAACCTTGCCACAACACTGTTAGAATATCAAATTCTTTCAAGAACCCTAAAACCTTGAAATCTTTATTACAAATCCCTCTCTCACTACAAATAAGTCATCACAGTTACAAACCAACACCTCACTACTTCTTCAGTAAGGATAAGGCTGGCCTGATCTCCATGATCCTAATTTTCCAGTAAGGCATAAAAGCATTCAGGTCACTAATCTTCCAGTAAGGGTAAGATTGATTTGATCTCCATGATCAAAAGGGTATAATCATTCATACATGTCATATTGTGCCTAAACATTAAATTTCTTCATATGTTGGTTTTATTTGAATTTTTATGATTTTATTTAATGTGTTCATGAGGTTCAACACTGCAGATTTAGACAGGATCCCATGCAGGTTCATTAAGGAACGTTGAGGCCAAAAGCCAAAAGACCAAAAGCCAAATGGCCAAAACAGAACATTTTATGCATGACACCAATACATGGCGAGGCAGACATTAAGCCAGACATTAAGGGAACGTTGAAGCCAGAACACAAATGGCCAAAAGCCAAAAGCCAAAAGGCAAAAGCCAAATGGCCAAAGTAGAACAACTTATGCATGAAACTCAATCCAATGGCCAAAGAATGCAGACCACGGTACTCAGGAGTCAATACTTCAAAAAAACCTCCCCTTGGGCCAGACACCCCCTATGGTTTGCTCAATTTTTAATTTTTATTTGTTTTTCCTTTTTATTCTTTTAATTGTTTTTTAATTGTTTTCTTTTAATTCCATAAAATAATTTTCATAATAAATATAAAATACAGAAAAATCAAAAAAAATGTTTATTTTATTAATATTAATTTTACTATTATTATTTTTGTAAATAAACTTTAAACAATTAATTAGATTAATTTAGGTTTCAAAACTTTAATATTTTTCTTAATAAATTAAATATGTAGAAATTAGGGTTTTTAACTTTTTCATCATTTTTTTAATAAATAATTTTCTCATCATTATCATTATTATTAACTACTAATTTATTTTGTAAATAAACATGTACATAAATTCTTTAGTAAATTAAGTTAAACTTTAACATTTTTCTCAAATAATTAAAAATAACTTAGAATTAGGGTTTCTTTTAATTTTAATTTTAATTTTCTTATTTCATAAATACAAAAAAAACCTAAAAAAACACTTCTTTTATTTCAATAAATAATTAATTAATTTTTAATTTCAATTTAATTCCAAAAGGGTCCAACGCCCTCGCTTCCAATTTTAATTCCAATTCGCGCATTTTATTTCGTATAATATTAATGTAATTCTCCCAAAGCCATGTAATTTTATATTTCTCGCATTTTATTTCTTTATTTTATGTCAAATCGGGTCCTCGATTAAATTTGGCGATGTGGACCCGCGCCTTTGTAATAGTTTAGGAATTTTATCTTTCCGCACTTTTTAACTGTTAAATAAATGCATGCAAGAATGAATGACAAAAATAAAAACAAAACGTTAGATCACCAATAACCTGACAAGACAAAAATAAATGAATCTGACACACAAATCACACACCACCCCTAGGGTACGCCTCACTGTTGCCTTGCCTCGAAAGGTGATCGTCGAGTAGAGGATGTCTTAGTAAGTCCTCATGATCCGGGAACCTGGCATGAGGGTAGCTTCTAAGGTGTCTTCCCATTGCTCTGGTGATCACCACGTCCCGAACCTCGAATTGACCCGAACACCTCCAACGGTGGTGCTACCTACCTCTCAATGATGGGATGGCACTACTTTAAGGACATTTACACAGACGAATTCCTTAGGGTAGGTAGACGACTCGTAGATACTTGCTCTAATTTCAAAAACAAATTCAAAAATACTTTTCACACCGACACCTTTTCAAAAAGCTTTCGAAAGCAATTTTTCAAACACTCTTGAGGACCGATACAAGAGTCGAACTGGAATTTTCAAAGAAACTTTTTTTAAAACCCACAATTGAAAAGCAAACAAACCATTTTTGAAAATACAAATGAGCAAGTATCTAAGAGCCCATGGATAACCATGGATAGAAAGGGTGCTAACACCTTCCCTTTCTATAACCTACCTCCCGAACCGAGAGCAATCTCTTTAAGGAATTTTTCTGTGCTTTTGTCCTTTCCATTTGGAGAAAATAAAAGACGGTGGCGACTCTTGCTTCCGCGACATTTCGCGAACCAGCGTTAAACAGTCAGTTCCAGATCCACCGATCACAGACGCTGCTTATGAGCATGCTTCGAAGCTCTCTAAAGAAGATGAAGACCAAGCCATGCATATAAAGCAAGCCAAAACTGACTATGAAGCTCGAGCTCAGTCTATTCTTCTCTGGGAAAAGCAAATTCAAGAGCTCCAACAAAAGGTTAAGGAGGCTCAACAACAACAATTGGCATATGAAACCAATACTGTTGGCAATCAGTTCGAAGAGCTCCTCAACAAAGGACTTGCAGAAATGGAAGCAGCAGAGCAGCTTAAGGGAGAAGTAGCTACCCTGGAAGGAGCAAGGCGCTTCACTCAACAAAGGCTTGAGTCCTTTCAGAGTACTTTTGATAGATTGAGGAACAATGCCTATTTTTAAATCTCTGTTTATTTAATTAGTTTTGAATCTTGGTTGAATTTTGGTCTGTAATATCCAAACAACGCCATTTTGGCAATATATATTACCATTTTGGCATTCCTTTATGATGTTTCGATTATGTTGTTATTATTCGAATCTCCTGCAGGCGTGGCTTATATTTCTTTAAATATTTCCCATTAACCTTTAGGATTCGCTTATCATCAGCCAACTCTTCGATTTCATATGCATTGTTTGAAAATATCTTTACTATTCGAAAAGGTCCTTCCCAAGGAGGTGACCATTTACCTAATGTTTTATTTTTCTTGTCCATGGGCAATATGACTTTCCAGACTAAGTCATTAATAGTGAATGCTTTTCCTTTCACCCTTTTGTTATATGCCCTGGCTACCCTTTCCTTTTGTCTCATTAGGATTTCCAATGCATGCAATCTAACTTCATCTAACTCAACTAACTCATTCATCATCATCTCCCAATATAATGCAGATGGAATCTCGTTTTGTCTTTGAATTCGAACTGATTGTAGATGAATTTCTACTGGTAGAACTGCATCATGACCAAATGTTAGTTGGAAAGGCGTGGTGTTAGTAGCTTCTTTAGGAGATGTTCTACAGGCCCATAGTATTTGGTCCAAAGTCTTGTGCCAGTTCCTTGGCTTTTTACCAACATGTTTCTTAATTAACCCTATTATCACTTTATTGGCTGCTTCGACCTGACCATTTGCTTGAGCATAATATGGTGTTGATGTTAGTAATCTAAACCCCATCTCTTGAGCAAATTCTTGCATCTTCCTACCAGTAAACACAGAACCTTGGTCTGTGGTTATGCTCTCTGGCAATCCGAACCTATAGATAATTTGTTTCTGTATGAACTCAATAATAGCCTCTTGATCAGCAGCTATTAATGGTATTGCTTCGATCCACTTGGTAAAATAATCTATTCCTACCAAGATATATTTTTGTCCTTTAGACGAAGCAGGATTAATTTCTCCTATTAAATCTAATGCCCATCCTCTAAAGGGCCATGGTTTAATGATCAAATGTAACTCACTTGCAGGAGCATGTTGAATTCCTGCATGTTTCTGGCATTCTTCACACCCTTTAGCAAAATTTATACAATCTTTGAGCATGTTGGGCCAATACATGCCATATCGGAATAACAACCTTTTCATTTTATGACCTGCTTGATGTGCCCCACATGCCCCATTGTGGACTTCTGACAATGCTAAGTATGCCTCACTTTCTCCTAGGCATTTCAGTAATACGCCTTCCTGGGTCTTTTTGAACAATTCATTTCCCATGAGGACATATGATAATGCTTTATATTTTATCTTCCTATCAACATTCAATGTTGGATTTGTTAAATAACTCACAAGTGGACTTCGCCAATCTGCATCTGATAAGGTGTCTATGGCTAGTACTTCGAATCCCTGTTTATCAGCACAACCTAATTTTATATTCTCTAGATCTGATGGTATGAGTCTAGTAGCCATAACCCTACCTCTTAATTCGACCAAATCCTCAAAGTTTTTGGTAGAAACTTTATAACCTGAAGCCAACTGTGCTAAGTCATTTGCTTCTTGATTTTCTATTCTTGGTATATGTTGAATATCCATGTATTCGAATTTTCTAAGTAGCATGTTAACTATGACGAAGTATGTCATCAGATTTTCCTTTATGCATTTGTACTCCTTTGTTATTTGCTTGACCACTAAATCTGAGTCTCCTTTAATTTCGACTCTAGTTGCCCCCAATTCCAACAAAGCTTCAAGTCCAACAATAAGCGCTTCGTACTCAGCTTCGTTGTTCAAGCAACGAGGACCATCTAACTTATACTTGAATTTTGTTGGAATTCCTTCAGGAGAAATTATAAGAACTCCAACACCACTACCATCCCTATGGGTCGAACCATCAAAGTATAATTTCCAAGGTTGCATTTCAACGTAACCCATGACAGTCTTTTCGACCAGTGAATGGTCCACAATGAAATCAGAAATTACTTGACCTTTCACAGCTCTTAAAGGCATGAAAGTCAAAGAATATTCTATTAAGGCTAAAGCCCATTTACCAACTCTGCTATGCATTATTGGTTTTGAAAGCATGTGTTTGATAACATCGAAATGAGATGAAACATAAACATCAACAGGCTTTATATAATACTTAAGTTTCATACAAGAAAAGTACAAACAGAGACATAGCTTTTCTATATTGCTATATCTAGTCTCTGCATTATTCAATACCCTACTTAAATAGTATATGGCTCTTTCGATGCCATTGCTATCTTCTTGTGCTAACATACTACCTATACTAACTTCAGAGGCGGATATGTACAATCTCATGGGCTTTCCCCATGAAGGTGGAGACAAGATAGGAGGCTGAGAGAGATATCTTTTTATCTTGTCAAATTCCTCCTGATGGGCTTCGTTCCACTCGAAGGCTTGGCCTTGCTTCAAACGAAGCAACAGAGAGAAAGCTTGGGTTCTTCCACTTAGATTCGAAATGAACCTTCTGAGAAAGTTAATCTTCCCTATCAAAGATTGAAGCTCCCTTTTTGATGTAGGTGCTTTCATCTCCATTATGGCTTTGGTCTTATTTTGGTTGATCTCGATTCCTTTTTTATGAACCACAAAGCCAAGGAAATCTCCAGCCTGCACAAAAAATGCACACTTAAGGGGGTTCATTTTTAAGCCATGTTTTCTAATTCGTTCGAATGATTGGCTCAAATGATGCAAATGGGTTTCTGCAGATATAAATTTGATGACTATATCATCAATATACACCTGCATAAAGGTTTCAATGAAATCATGGAAAATAGAATTCATTGCCCTTTGATAAGTTGCCCCAGCATTTTTTAAACCAAAAGGCATCACTACCCATTCGTAGGTGCCTAAGGCTCCTGGGCAACAAAATGCTGTCTTGGCAACATCTTCTTCAGCAATAAAAATCTGATTGTACCCAGAGTATCCATCTAACATACTTAAATATTCGAATCCTGCAGCAGAGTCTATTAACATTTCTGCCACAAGCATGGAGTACTCATCTTTAGGGGTTGCAGTATTTAAATCCCTAAAATCTATGAAAATTCCCAGAGAGCCATTTTTCTTAATAACAGGCACTATATTTGCTAACCATTCGACATACCTTGTGGTTCTGATGAATCTGCAGCGCAACAACCTTTCTATCTCAGCTTTGATCTTTGTGAGAACCGCTGGTGCGAATCTTCTAGGAGTTTGCTTGATGGGCTTCTTGCCATCCTTGATTGGAAGTCTGTGCTCCACTAACTCCCTCTTTAAACCAGGCATTTCATCATAGTCCCATGCGAAGCAATCTTTGTTTCTCTTGAGGACTTCGATCACTTCCTGCTTGAGGCCTGGATTAAGTTTTGCGCTTATGTAGGTTATTCTTTTCGTGTTCTCATCCCCCAAATTCACTTCTTCGAGCGGATCCTGCGCCAACATTTTGGCACCTGAGTCTGTGGGGTCCTTCTCGAAGCCTAAGGGTTCTTTATCATAGATGGCATCTAGCCTTTGATCTATTTCGTGTTCTTCAAAGGGTGAGCCTTTCGAACCATCCCCATTTATTTCGTTCACTTCTACAGCCAATTTATCTATTTCAGCCTCTAAGGCCGCTTTCCATTCGTTCTCAGCCATATAGGCCGAAATCCTTTCGAAGAAGGAGGACTCAATCATGAGCAAGGTTGTCGAACTCCCAGCCTGCTGGCCGTCTTTGCATAGTACCTTCGACTCCTTCATCTTCACTGACTATTCTTCTATCCCAATACATGCCATCATGGCGAAGGGTCATATAACAGTGTGCGTTCCTGGTTTCGTTGATTTCGTCGTTAGGGGCACAAGGAGCAATCTTGGTCAAGTGTTTGTCATAATTTCTCTTATCAACTAAGTTGACTGCTGTCATGAAGTAGCTTTGGTCAGCTTCTATGTTCTCAACAATCCCATCTTCTCTCCATAAAACCAACCTCTGATGCATTGACGAAGGAACTGCTCCTACACCATGGATCCATTCCCTTCCCAATAACAAGTTGTAGTTGGCTTTGGCTTCGATCACCATGAACATGGTGGGCCTGCAACTCGATCCTACTGTCAAGTCCAGTTTAACTACCCCCAATGTTTGACCTACTTTCCCTTCATAGTTGGATAGGACCATGTTGTGTGGTTTGATGTCACCCTCGTGTATTCCTAACTTTTTTAGCATGAAATAGGGTATTAAGTTAACTGCAGCGCCTCCATCCACTAAGACCTTATTTAAGCCATAGGTACCAACCTTTGCTCGAATGAATAATGGCTTCAGATGATTTTTCATAGCTGGCTCTGGGTGCTCGAAGAAAGCATTCTGCTCTTCGACAGCTCTGTTATCCATTACGTAGTAACACACTGGCCTATGCTTCATCAGATCTATTGTATCATCCTCCTCATGCTCTTCGATTTCAGTTTCCTGTCTAAACTCACAAGGTAGTACAGATACCACGTTGCAATTGATATTGAGTGAAGACTCCCCCTCTGATTCGAAGTTGTCCGTTAGCATATCCTCGTCTTCTTTTGGACTTGGTGTGTACTCCTTCGATTCATTTGGTTGTGTTTCATAGAAGAGTCTCCTACTAACTGAGGGTTTGTCCTCAGGTTTATTATTTGGTGTAGGTTTGTTGGTGCTTGATTCTCCTTGGTTTTTGATCGAAGTTTCTCCTTTATCTGCCATAGCTTCCCTTTCAGCCTTTCGAATTCTCTGTTGCCTTCGCCATTGTGATCTTGACATAGGGTTTCTTCCTTTGTAGTTTTCTAACCTCACTTCTTCCCTCTTCGCCATATTGAACTGCCTTCTATATGTCATGGCGTGGCGTGCGTTTCGTTCATTGTTTCTCCATTTGTCTTTGCCCTTGTCAGTTCTGACTTGCAGCCATTTGTTTGTTGGTATTTCAGCAGAAATTTTGAACGTTACCCTTCGAGCGCCTTTGGGATGAGGACTATCAGGCCTTCGTTGAGTGTAGTTGCTCTCGAAATGTTGGCTCATCTGACCAGTCTCTTTGTGGTTCCAACATGGGGCGAAAGGGATTGTTTCGAAGGCTCCGACCATATTTTGATCGTACATTGCAGAACACCTTGGGCATACTAGGCATTTGGTTGCCCCTTTGTGACAACGAACCAAAAACTCCACCAAAGTTTCTCCAGCTTTGGGGTAACATCTGAATAACTAGTTATCCTGGCGCCAGTTGATTCCAGTTCGTGCCCTTTGTTTCCTCTCGAAGTCTGTAACAATTCTCTAGTTGCAGATGATGTTGCATCTAGGGCATAGTATCATTTCGGCATCTCCCTTGTGGCACAACATGAGGTAGTCTTTAAGACTGGAATCCCTAGCATAACTATCCTCCCTTTTGTATTTTTCTTTTTCTAAGTATCTTTCCATCTCCTCCATTTCAGAACGAGGTCTCTCCATATCCACCATGTTGACATCTACATCCTCCCCCTTTATGTCATCATCTCCCCATCCTGTAGGTTTGACATCTTCGATTTGGATTTTTGAACTTTCTGGGGCAGAATACTTCACCAAGTAGTCAAACTTTCCACTAGGCTCTCCCAAAGTATCCCATATTTCTTTTTGAGGGGAGGCTGGTGTTGTACCCCAAAATTTGCCCTCCCATATTCTTCAAGATTTGGCAAGATCAAGCTTCAAATGGATTAAGGATTGCACAGTACAAACACCCTTCTAACACAGTCAAAATTAGGGTTTTGGTTCTTACAAAGAAATTGAGGTTTTCAAGGGTCCAATCAAGTCCCATATGCCTATATATATTGTCAAGCATCCATATGTCAAGTTTCAAGACTCACAGCATCAAGTTGCACAGTCAAAAGCCCTAATTGCTTCACAGTCAACTGTAGGGGCAAAATGGTCATTTGACAGTCAAAAGTCAAAATTTTTGGTCAACATATCATTTTGAAGCCACAACCATCATTTGATCAATTCTTGATCATGATTCCTCAAGCATGGCTCAAAAAGTCTCAAGAATCAAAAGTTTCTATTTTTGGACAGTTGAAAAAGTCAACTGTAACTTGACCAAGGCATAACTTTTTCACGGTTCATCAGAAAAATCCCATCCAATGCTCATTTTGAAGGGGATGACATTTCCTACAACTCATCTTCACACTCCAAGTCCAAGAAATGCTCTCACAAAAAGTTATCAATTTCAACATTATAGGTCATTTTCAAAAGTCAACAAAAAGGCACTTTAAGTCAAAGACCATAACTCGATATTGGTGAATCAAAATGACATGGGACCAAAGGAATTGGTTAGAGGATTTCAAGACCTTTCCAAAATGTCCAAGAACATGTTCATAGCTTCAAAATTGAGTAAGATATGCATTGGAGAAGTTGGGAAATTTTTGGGAACTTTCAAAAGTCAACTTTGCCTAAAACACTTCATTTTTGCTAATGGGCCTCAAATTCCTTCTTGAATCTTTGCCCAAAGCTTATGCACGACCCATTGAACTTACTTTGATTTATTTTCTTATTTTTAATTAATTAATTGAATTTATATTAATATTAATTCATTTAATTGGTTTTAATTGTAGGAAAATTCAAAAGATATGCTTTTTAAATCTTTTTGTGAAGAAAATAAGGCTAAGGCAAGCTGGCAATTCGTGTGCACCTCAAGGACCTCAAAATATCCATGATTGGCAAGGTTTCATGAAAGAAAAGATTGAAAAAAGATATGATTGGCAATCACACATTCAAGTCATAATGCCATGGACTTTTGGGCTTATTTTTAACCTAATTCCATTCACATATATGTGCTGAAGCAAACCCTAAAGCTAGAGACGTGAAAGCTGCCATAGAACTCCATAACCAATTTGCAAAAATTCAAGAAATATTGGAAAACTGAAATCAATACTCCAAGCAAATTCAAACCCTTTTCGTATTTCCAACACCTTGCTGGGAGTTTCCTGAACGCATTGCAATCAAGAACGAGTCCTAAAGCTCAAAGAACGCACAAGAACAAGCCCTACGGTTTGTATTATTTTCCAGAATTACATATCATCATTCATGCGTTTTTAACCATTTTTTTTATTGGTTTGTGTTGTTAGGAACATTCTGAAGCTAATGGAATAATCTAATTACATTATAACGCTCTGAATCATGATTTGCCATTAACACGTTTTAGGGTTTCCAAGCTTTTAAATTAGGGATTTCTTATTAAGGTAAAATTAGACCTCAAAACCTGTATGGACAAATTCGTCAGGCCAAGACGAAATCATTGAAACCCTCGCGCTCAATTTATATCATCCATAGGGTTATTCGCTATTCTTGGCACTTTTGCTTTGTGGGGGTTAAAAACCCCCGCTATCTTGTTTTATATTTTGCAGAAGAAAGAAGAAGACGAAGGGAGTTGCATCTCATGATTGGAGGATTCAAATCTGGCGCGCATTATTTTGTTTTATACCATTGAGACTGTTTTTTTATATAATATTTATTGTCCATCCATATTACAAACGCGCATCATGGCTCAGTTGGTTGGAAACGTGGCTTGCAAGTACTGGGACCTGGGTTCGATTCCCAGGTCCCCCAAACTCTTATTTCCACTTTTCATAACGTTATCTCATGCAACACATGTCTAATGTTCTACCATGCACGCCCAGCAATAGCTTGCCATGTGTCTCCCAGCTTCCATCCAGTGGCCAAGAGATGGAGTCCATGGTGTGTTCCAGTCAACAAACATGCACGTGATTCCTGAAAGTCAACCAGACTTAGAATCTCCTTGGGCCAGAATTGCTTCAGTTTACCTCCACTTTGGGCCATCACACCCCCTTTGGTTTGCATTGTTTAATTTTATTTTATTTTCTTTTAAATTCTTTTAATTGTTTTAATCATTATTATTAATTCATCATAAATTAAGTTTTCCCAATAAAAATCAGAAAATCAAAATTGTATATATTTTAATTATTTATTAAATTCACCATTAACCTATTTTTGTAAAAAAATATTAATAACTAACTTAGTTTAATTTAGGTTTAAATTTTAATCCTTTTTCTTAATAAATAAAAATTGCATAGAATTAGGTTTTGACATTTTTAATCATATTTTATTAATCATAATTATTACTATTTATTAATTATTATTTTTGTAAATAACATGAAAATTAATTAATTAGGTTAAATTAAGTTAACTTTAACATTTTTGTTAATAATTAAAATAAACTTAGAACTAGGGTTTTCTTTTAATTTTAATTTCTTTATTTTCATAAATACAAAAAAACATAAAAAATATCTTTCTTGTATATAATCAATTAAATTAGTATTAGGTTTAATTTTAATTTAATTTCAAGCAAAGGACAAAAAACTCATAATTTCTCAAAAGGGTCCAAAACCCTCGGACGTTCCAATTTAATTCTTTCGCGCGTTATTTTTTATTTTATTGGATTATTATGTAACTGCTTCCAAGGATGTAATAGTAATTAGGTTTATTGCTTTTTTTTACTTTCTGCATCTTTATCAAAAACAGGTTTTTGTTTTTTGGCGATGTATAGACCCGCGCCTTGTAATAGCGTAGCTTTTACCTTTCCGTATTTTATTTTTCGCACTCCTAACTGCTAAATTGCATAAAAGAATGTATGATAACTAAAAACAACTCGTAGCTCACCATGGCATGATCCAAGATAAATGTTAACATGAAAACAACACACAATGCACATGCCACTTATAGGGTACGCCTCACTTGTTGCCTCGAACGTGGTCGTCAAGTATAGGATGTTTTAGCGGTCACTCTTATGTCTAAGATCCAGTTGCCTCGAAATGGTTGCCTCGGATTAAAAAGGATCTAGGACATTAGGGTTACTTCTAAGGTGTCCTACTATTGCTTCGGTGACCACACTGTCCCTAAAATCGAATTGACCCAAACACCTCCAACGGTGGTGCTACCTACCTCTCAATGGTGGGATGGCATTACCTTAAGGACTTTTACACAGCCTAATTCCTTAGGGTAGGTAGATGACTCATGGGTACTTGCTCTCTTCAAAAACAACCAAAACATCTTTTCACACTGACACTTTCAAAATCTTTCAAAACAAATTTTTCAAACACTCTTGAGGACAGATACAAGAGTCACTCATAAATCTTTCAATGAAACCTTTTTCAAACCCACTCACATGTTGAAAAGCAAACATTTTGAAAACATAAGAGCAAGTACCTAAGAGCCCGTGGATAACCACGGATAGAAAGGGTGCTAACACCTTCCCTTTCTATAAATCTACCTCCCGAACCGAGAGACATTCTCAATAAGGAATTTTGCTGTGCTTTTGTCCTTTCCAGGTTGGAGAATATAAAATACGGTGGCGACTCTTGCTTACCGCGACATACGCGATCCAGCATTTCAAAACAGTCAGTTCTATTTCCACCGATCACAGAACTGGCGACTCTGCTGGGGATACTTAAAGTGAGATGTACCTTAGGATAGATCATACTTATGTTTTCAATTGAATGTTTTGTTTGCTTTATTATTGTGGGCATTGTCTTGGAGTTTCATAGATCCTAACCCGGATCTGGGGATACCCTTTTAGGTAGCATAAGCTGTGAGGGACCTGTCCGGCGTAGACCGACACGGGTGAAGCAGTGGCTACGTTGGTGTGGCACCTTGGTCTGTACCGATATCCCTTGTGTCGCAATGAGGAGAATATGGGTCTTCTGAGGAGTCATTAAGCACCAACCGACCTTAGAACCCTAAATTGACCCAACTTGGCCATAGAACAGTAGCAGTATGCTACACCCATTGAGGCTAAACTCTCGTGATGGTTCTGGCCGCAAGAAAATATTGCGATGCTGGAGTTATGACCGATTGAGGGTAGTCAGTGATATTGGGATCCTCTAGAACCCGGTTACTTTTGATAGGACAGGTCTTAACCAACAAACTGAAAGAGGGTAGTACCTGAACTTCATGCTGGCCTAAACTCTAAGGGTTGTCTTGTGTGACTTGTGTGCCTTATCATGTTTGCCTTTGTGAATATTTGTGGTGTGCTTTATCATGACATCATACCATCATAGACATTGCATGCATCCTGCATAAGGACTGGCCTATTTCAAAGACAAGAGGGTTTCACCTTTGCTCTGTTTTGTAGGACATCATGATGCCTGCGCGAAGGAACACTATCCGGTTTAATTTTGTTCACCCACCTGAGTTGCTTGAAGAATTGGTTAGCAGAATTCCAAACACCACTTCCTTCATCCAGAGGCATGGTTCTCTTCTCGGTTTAGTCACTGCAAAGTGGGACCAACAACTGATGAGTGTCTTGACCCAGTTTTATGATCCCTTGTATAATTGCTTCACCTTTCAAGACTTCCAGCTGGTCCCTACCCTGGAAGAATTCTCTGATTTGCTTGGTATCTCTATCTTGGATCAGACTCCCTTCACTGGTTGGGAAAAGACTCTTAGTCTTGAGGAGATTGCTGCAGCCCTCCCTTTGACCACCAAAGAGGTAATGGACAACTGGGTGACTAGAAGCAGAGTTAAGGGTTTCTTGGCCAAGTTTCTGATTGGCAAAGCTAACAGTTTCTGGAATGACTTAGACTTCAGGGCGTATGAAGACATTCTGGCTCTCTTAATATATGGTCTAGTCTTGTTTCCTAATCCTGATAACTTCATTAACGTCATTACCATAAGGATCTTCATGTCTCGGAACCCTGTGCCCACTCTCTTGGGTGATATCCTGCAACAACTCTATGCTCGTACTGCCCGAAGACGAGGAACTCTGTGGTGTTGCATTCCTTTGTTAGTGAGGTGGTTTATTTCTCACCTCCCTAAGTTCGTGCTGAAGAACAAAGAAGGAAGAGGTTGGACTCATAGGTTAATGTCTCTCACTGATAATGACATCATTTGGACTCTCAGAGGTTTGGATGAGGTAGTTGTTATTGATTGTTGCGGAGAATATCCTAATGTTCCTTTGATTGGTACCCAAGGAGGAATCTCTTATAATCCATATCTAGCTCTCCGTCAGTTTGGAAGAGCCAGAAGAGCAGGGCCTCATGAGATGTTGGTGCCTCACATCAGTTTTGAGTTTCAGGTAGATAGTGACGAGCTGCGTCGTAGATTCATCAAGGCTTGGGACAGAATTCACAAAGCTGACCCACATGAGTTGGGACCGAAGACTTCTCTACCTATGGAATCCTACTACAGATGGGTCCGCATCCGTGCTCAGAAGTTAGGTATGCCATACGAAGCTGTCAGACCCATCATCCTTGAATATCCTGATAGAGACGGGGCTCCTCCAACTGTTCTCCCTCCTCAGATACCTACTGATGTTGATACACTAAAGAGGTCTTGGGTGCAACTACAAGAATAATGGGATTCTTATCGGGAAAAGTTCAACGAGCAGGAATTGAAGATCCAGAAGCTGACAAAGCAGTTGGAGAATGAGCGTGCCTTGAATGACTACATCCGTACTGAGAAGAAGAGACCCTGGGATCACTGATGAGCTTTGGATGTTCTTTTACAGTTTTTATTTCCCTTTTCAGTATTTCATTTATGTAACGCCTAAGGGCAACCTGTTGAACAATTTAAATTTCAAAGTTGAACGTAATAAAGTGCGTTTCCTTTTTGTTTACAAAGTTGAATCCCGATTGTCTTTGAAAACATAAATCATACGCATTCCATTCATCATATGCATCACATGTACTCTTCTTTTCAGGTTGCTTAATGTTCTTCGCTGTTTATTTCAGCAATCTCATCATGAATCCTGAATCATCTACTGAGCAATCCATCAAGGCCCTCCAGGCTCAGAACGCCCAGTTCCAAGAGTTGATCATGAGTTTAGCCCAAGGTCAAGAGGAATTGAAGGCTCTGCTGGTAAAGAAGAAGAAGAAGAAGAGAACTGTACTATTCAACACTGGACGGAGGTTTGGTAATACACTGCGTAATGAGGCTGATCAAGCTGGTTCTTCTGTAGGGAAAGGCAGCCCCAAGGGGGAAGGGTTCCTAGTCCTGTGGTCTCTGACAACGAGACAGATTTCAATGAAGAGCAGTACCCTCCCGCTGAAGACAGGTACAAGCAGTTAGAGGATCGTCTGAGTGCCATGGAAATTCAACAGGTGCCTGGGTTGGATTTTGGAGATCTGGGTTTATCTTCTGGGGTGGTGATCCCACATAAGTTCAAAGCTACATCTCAGATCTTATGTGCGGAAGATCCAACCATATACTGTGGACAAGAACTTATGGATCCATTTCTTCTAAGAGAGCCTTTCAGGGGCTCAACTCGAGTGGTTCTATCAGCTGGATGGAGCCAGTATTCGAAACTGAGAGGACTTGGATACTGCTTTCTATAAGCAGTATCAGTACAATGCCGACCTCGCTTCTACACGTACCCAACTCCAGGGTATGTCGCTAGGATCGGGAGAAGGTTTTAAAGAGTACGCGCAAAAATGGAGGGACCTGGCTGGCAGGGTGCAGCCACCGTTGACCGACCGTGAACTCGTGGACATGTTCTTGGGGACCCTGTCTGGGCCGTTCTTCAACCACCTGATTGGTAATTCTTCTGCAGGGTTTACAGACCTCATTCTGGCTGGTGAGAGGATAGAAGCTGGTGTGAAATCAGGGAAGATACAGAAAGGTGCATCCTCAAGTTCTGAAAAGAAGCCTTTCAAGAAGGAAGCTAGTGTCGTGTATGGTCCCATAAGACAAAATAAGCCAGAACGCCGCCAAGCTGTCAACATGGTGGTGATTTCAAAGCCTGTTGTCGCTCCTCGACAACCTAACCAACCAAGGGGTGAGATACCCAGAAGAGAATACACTCGGCTTAGTATGACCTTGTCTCAGATCTTGTCGCAACTGCTATCAACCAACTTGGTAACTGTCAGAGAAGCTCCGAAGGTGGTAAACACAACCTCTCCGAAGTACAATCCCAACGCCCGCTGTGCTTATCACTCTGATAGCCCGGGGCATTCTGCTGATGATTGCTGGGCCCTAAGGAATAAGGTCCAGGACCTTATCGATGCCAAGGAAATACAGTTTGAGGCGCCCGAAAGGCCCAACATCGTGACTACTCCTATGCCCCAGCATGGAGTAAATGCTATTGAGGAAGATCTATATGTGGGCTCTGTGGATGAGATTGTTACTCCTTTATTGACTGTCAAGAGGAACCTGTTGCTAGCCGGTTTATTTCCGGGTTGTAGCAAGGGTTGCCTTCTATGTGCTGTTTCACCTACTGGTTGTCTGTTGCTGAAGTTAGGCGTCCAGAACCTGATGGATAGCAAAGAGATCTTGTTCAAGAAGACCGCAGTTCCTATTGTTCCTACTGAAGAAGTATCTGTAGTCACCATTTTCAACAATCCTACCAAGGCTCCCCCGAGGAAGCCAGTCAAAATCACGTCTGTTGCACCCATTATCATTACTGTTCCGGGGCCCCTCCCCTATAAATCTGACAAGGCTGTCCCATGGTACTATGGGGCAGATGTGTATGTGCTCAGAGTAAAGCAGGAGTTCAACACTAGTACCGGCATCAGTAACATCACCGGTCCTGCTAAAGTTACTCGCAGTGGCAGGCTCTTCTCGCCTGACATTGCACCTCCTGCTGTTCAGAGGCCTCTTGTTATCACACCTGCCAGCATGCATGTTTCCCCTCCTGATCAAGTTTCTACCCCTGCTGCCGAGTCATCTGACACTCGGGGCAAAGGGATTGCTGATGTGCCTGCCCAGATGGAGGCACCGAAGACTGTTAATGTTGAAGCGTCACAGCAAGAGATGGAAGAAATCCTTAAGATTATCAAGAAGAGTGTTTTCAACATCGTGGAACAGCTGGGGCACACCCCCTCTAAGATCTCTATGCTATCACTGTTGTTGTGTTCAGAGGCCCGTGCCAAGGCTTTGATCTCCTTCCTGAAGATGGCCCATGTGCCACAAGAGACGTCTGCCGATCAATTTACTGATTGTGTGGCCAACTTAACCGCTGATAATGGTCTGGGTTTCTCTGATGCTGATCTGACCGATAAGGGAAAGAACCACAATGATGCCCTGCATGTCTCCATTGAATGCAGGGGCACTACTCTCGCCCATGTGTTGGTAGACACCGGTTCTTCACTGAACGTATTTCCCAAGAAGGCCTTAGACAGGTTGGATTGTGAGGGTTTGGAGTTGAAGCCTAGTAACATTATTGTCCGGGCCTTTGACGGGTCGAAGAGGATGGTACATGGTGAAGTGGACATTCCAATCCGGGTTGGTTATCAAGTCCTTGATTCAACATTCTATGTGATGGACATCCGACCATCCTATTCTTGTTTGCTGGGTCGTCCTTGGATCCACAAGGCTGGAGCTGTGACCTCCACTCTACATCAAAAGCTCAAGTACCCGGTCAAAGGGAAGATAGTTACAGTGCAGGGGGAGGAAGAATACATGGTTAGTCATCTTAACTCGTTTCGGTATATAGGGATGGACGGGGAGTTCATTGAGACCCCCTTTCAACACTTTGAAGAGGTGCCTCCAACATTGGCGTCAGCAGAGACAGTGATTGAAGAAGACTCTCCTTTGAAGATGGCTTCCTTGAAGGACGCCCGGGCTGTGATTGAGAAAGGTGAATGTGCAAACTGGGGCAGGTTCCTGATTTTACTCCAAAGATTGACAAGTTTGGGCTGGGTTTCACTGCAGAGACTCAGAGGGCTGTACGTAAAGCAAGGATTGGAAGACCTCCCGTGTTCATCACCAACCCGGGAGTGAATGCTATTGAAGGCGATGCAGAGGAATCTGAGTTTGATAGCTGGATCTACCCGACGACCGACGATGGACTGAACAAATGGACTGCAAAAGACTACATACCTGTTACTTTTCTTACTCAGTAATGAACTCCTTTGTTTTTAAATTTGTAACGAACAATAATTTAAAACTTTATAGCCCAGTGTCTTACCCGGGGCACCGTGGCTTCATTTGTGAGGGCTTATTACTTGTCATTTCCATATATCATGAATAAAAACATTGGACGTTTTTTCGCATTTCGAATCTTGTGCTCCCTTTCTTTATTTATATATTGCAAAACATCTATATTTACACACATTCACCTATACATGTTTCAATCCACTCTGGATCTCACTGGTAACGACTCTGCTACTGCCAGTTATGACTTCGAAAATCCGATCAACTTAGCCAAAGATGAAGGTGAAGATGATTGCGAAGTGCCTGGTGAGCTTGCAAGACTGTTACTCCAGGAAGAGAGGGTCATTCAGCCACATGAAGAGCCAGTGGAAACGGTAAATCTGGGTACTGAGACAGACAGAAAGGAAGTCAAGATTGGTGCCAATCTAGAGCTCAGCGTGAAACAGCGGTTGATTCAGATGTTGCATGATTATGTGGAAATCTTTGCCTGGTCCTACGAAGACATGCCTGGGTTGGATACCGACATTGTGGTTCATCACCTGCCTACCAAGGAAGACTGGCCTCCGGTTAAACAAAAGGTCCGCCGTATGCGTCCAGAGATGTCCGAGAAGATCAAAGCTGAGGTTATGAAACAATTTGATGCCGGGTTTCTAGCAGTGACTTCTTACCCTCAGTGGGTTGCCAACGTGGTTCCAGTGCCGAAGAAAGATGGTAAGGTCAGAATGTGTGTTGACTACAGGGATTTGAACAGGGCGAGCCCCAAGGATGACTTCCCTCTGCCTCACATCGACGTTCTGGTTGACAATACTGCTCAGCACAAGGTGTTCTCCTTCATGGACGGTTTTTCAGGTTATAATCAGATCAAGATGGCTCCCGAAGATATGGAAAAGACTACGTTTGTTACTCAGTGGGGCACCTTCTGCTACAAGGTCATGCCTTTTGGGTTGAAAAATGCTGGGGCAACCTACCAACGTGCCATGGTTGCTTTATTTCATGACATGATCCACCATGAGATTGAAGTATACGTCGATGATATGATTGCAAGGTCCCAAACTGAGGAGGAACACCTTGACCACCTACAGAAGTTGTTTGACCGTCTGAAGTTGTACAAGCTGAGGTTTAATCCGAACAAGTGCACCTTCGGAGTAAGATCTGGGAAGTTGCTAGGCTTCGTCGTAAGCGACCAAGGTATTCAAGTGGACCCTGCCAAGGTTAAAGCCATACAAGAGATGCCAGTTCCCAAGACAGAGAAAGAAGTCAGAGGCTTTCTAGGACGTCTGAATTACATTGCTCGATTCATCTCATATCTAACTGCTACCTGTGAACCAATCTTCAAACTACTGAAGAAATATCAAGTAGTACGTTGGAACGATGAATGTCAGGCCGCTTTCGACATAATCAAAGAGTATCTCCAAGAACCACCCATTCTTATGCCACCGGTTGAAGGGAGACCTCTAATACTATACCTGACAGTACTTGACAGCTCAATGGGGTGTGTGCTGGGGCAGCATGACGAGTCTGGCCGAAAAGAGCACACCATTTATTACCTTAGCAAAAAGTTTACCGACTGTGAGACCCGATACTCACTGCTCAAGAAAACTTTCTGCGCTTTGGTATGGGCTGCTCGCCGGTTAAGACAGTATATGCTGACTCACACTACCTTGTTGATTTCAAAAATGGATCCAATAAAGTACATATTCGAAAAGCCTGCTCTGTCTGGAAGAATAGCAAGATGGCAGATGATCTTGACAGAATACGACATCCAGTACACGACTCAGAAAGCAATCAAGGGAAGTGTATTGGCAGACCATTTGGCACACCAGGCAGTGGACGACTACCAGTCAATGAACTTTGAATTTCCTGACGAGAACATCATGGTAGTAACTGATTGTGAAGTACCTGGACCGGATGAAGGACCTGAGGAAGGATCCCGATGGTCTATGCACTTCGACGGAGCCTCCAACGCTTTAGGTAACGGTATCGGCGCTGTGATCATATCCCTAAAAGACACTCATACTCCACTTACTGCCCGACTATGCTTTAACTGCACCAACAACATGGCGGAGTATGAGGCGTGTATCATGGGTCTTCAAGCTGCAATTGACTTAAGGATCAAGTTTCTGAGTGTCTTCGGAGATTACGCTCTCGTGATCAATCAGATCAAAGGCGAGTGGTATACGAAACACCCAAATCTTATTCCTTACAAAGAGTGTGTGTTGACGTTGATCCCTCACTTCACGGAGATAACTTTTGAACACTTCCCGAGAGAGGAGAATCAGTTGGCGGACGCGCTGGCTATGATGTCTTCTATGTTCAAAGTCAAATGGGATAACGAAGCTCCCCGGATCATTATCTGGAAATTAGATGAACCTGCATATTGCTGTGATCTCGAGGCTGAAGAGGTAACTGAAAAACCCTGGTATCATGAAGTGAAGAGGTACTTGGAAGCTCAAGAATACCCCGAGGGTGCATCTGTCAATGACAAGAAGTTTCTGAGAAGGTTCGCAGCAAAGTTCTTCCTCAGCAACGGTATTCTCTACAAGCGAAACCATGATTCAACCTTACTGCGTTGTGTGGATAAGACTGAAGCAGAAAAGATCATGGCAGAGCTACATGAAGGTACCTTCGGAATGCATTCCAGTGGACACACCATAGCGAAGAAAATCCTTCGGGCAGGATATTTCTGGTCCACAATGGAAGCCGACTGTTACCAACATTCTCGGACATGTCATAAGTGCCAGATTTATGCAGATAAAGTGCATGTTCCTCCAGCTCCTCTGAATATCTTGACTGCACCTTGGCCTTTTGCAATGTGGGGCATTGATATGATCGGCGAGATTAAACCTACAGCATCCAACGGGCATCGCTTCATCCTGGTGGCGATCGATTACTTTACAAAGTGGGTTGAAGCAGCTTCCTACGCTACTGTAACCAAGAACGTCGTGGCACGGTTCATTCGACACAACCTGATCTGTCGATACGGCGTCCCGGAAAGGATCATTACGGACAATGGTACCAATCTTAATAACAAGATGATCACTGAGCTCTGCGAGCAATTCAAGATACAGCACCACAACTCTTCTCCTTACCGGCCGAAGATGAATGGGGCTGTAGAAGCAGCTAATAAGAATATCAAAAAGATTGTGCAGAAGATGACAGTGACCTATAAAGATTGGCACGAGATGTTACCGTTTGCTCTTCATGGATACCGTACCTCAGCAAGAACGTCAACCGGGGCAACTCCCTTTTCCTTGGTCTATGGCATGGAGGCAGTCTTGCCTATTGAAGTCCAGATACCCTCTCTCCGGATAATGAAGGATGCAGGCTTGAGCGAAGATGACTGGATCCAAACTCGACTTGATCAATTAAACCTAATTGACAAAAAGAGACTCACTGCTATTTGTCATGGTCAAACGTACCAAAAACGGATGATCAGGGCATTTAACAAGAAAGTCAGACCACAAGAGTATCAAGTCGGAGACCTGGTAATCAAGCGCATCATCCTTCCTCAAAGTGATCCCAGGGGCAAATGGACCCCTACGTATGAAGGGCCATTTGTGGTTAAACATATCTTCTCAGGAGGAGCTATGATTCTAACCACCATGGATGGTGACGACCTTCCTCACCCCGCCAATGCAGACATAGTAAAAAGATACTACGCATGAATTAAAGACCCGCTAGGTTGACACACCTAGGCAAAAGTAAGGGCTTCCCGGCGAACCAAAAGTGTTCGGGCAAAAATAAGGGATGAAATGAAAAAAATCTGTACACCCGGTAAGTCGAAAACCTGAAAAGGCAGCTTGGGCAAAAATGGGTATCCCGGTGGACTGAAAACCCGAAAGGGCGGTCTAGGCAAAAGTTAGGGATTAAAGCGTAATACTATGTCTCATTGAATCACCTTGCATCCAGAATCTGGTATCAAACATCAGGTTCAGACGGCATCGATCAGTCAGCTTCATCTTCAACTAAGCAGCCGAGTGATGAGACGCTGGAAGACATAAAGGCGATAGCAGAGTTGGAACCCAGTGGAATTATTCTTTTCACATAGCTGTTTTGTTTTCCTTTTTCACAAAATTGTATAAACTCTGTTGTTCGGCGGTGTTCTCTAACTAGGACGTCAGCCTCTTGTACACAAACGCCTATTTACAGGCAAATTCCAAAAATCAATACAAATGCACTTTTCAGATAAATTGCCAATTATTTTCCTTTTTCTGTTTTGTTTTGCAAAGAAAGTCCAATGTTCATTTTTGATATATGCATTTGACACTAATTGCTAACTCATAAATAGTTGCATACGAAACAAAGGGCTAATTACAGGTGACATCAGAAACAGGGGCAATAATGAGTTGTCTAAGCGATCTAGTTGCTCTGTCCACCAAGGTACCAAGGTAAGTTCGGCTGAAGAATGTAGCCCAGATACCTTCACTCCCCGCCGAGTAAGACAAGATTCAACAATTCTCCCCAAGCAGAGTTAGTCTCCCAATCAGCCCTATAAAGGCACAATATCTCCAGCAAGTCAGCAACACTCTCCCCAAGCAGAGTTAGTCTACTGTCAGCCTTAAGGAAGTTGGGTATCCTTAGAAGATCTCAATGTTCCCCAACATAGTATACAGACGTTCCTAACAAGCATCCCCGACAGTCTTAATATTCCCCGACAGAAATATAAGATTGTTCCCCGGCGGAATACAGACATCCCAGTGGAGCCACTTCCCCAGTACAGTCTCAAAAGTCTCCCCAGGAGAGTTGAACCATCTCCCCAGTATGAAGCTTATCCCCAGTACTGGAAGCTTACCCCTGCAGAGTGCGAACACGTCTCCCGGACTTTATTCAAAGGTTATTCTCCACCAGAGCTTATAACTGGGTTATCCTCAGCTAAAAACCACGGAAAGATCGTCCTCGGCGTAGTTCTTCCTATCCCCCAGCGGAGTTCATCAAATTCTTCAACATAACTTATCAACGGTATCCCCAACGGAGTTATCATCAAATCTCAGCAAAATACCTCTCTTCCCCACAGAGTATTTCCCCGCAGAGTAATCCCTCCAACAAGTTTATTCCCCAATAGAGTCATCTTCTCCTACCGGTTTATTCTTGCAACCTATCCCCAGCGGAAACGAAGAATTCAACCAGACACTACAACATCAGCCCAGGATTCAACTTCCCGGCATTCGTCAAGGATTTATTTTCCTAGACGAAAATACATTCATAAACATATCACATTTCATACATCCTGCTCACATACATCACAATATATATATAACACAATCTCATTTATTTTGAGAACATCATGACACCATACATTTCATACATCATGACATTGCATACAACTGACGTTTTGCCTTTTCAGGACAAAAGTCAATACAAAGATAATTACTATCAACTGTCGATATTCCAGATTCGATACCTGTATCTAGCCAGGGCATATCTGTGAGCGATTACTTGTGGATTCAACACATGTATCTAGCCAGGGCATATCTGCATGAAGAAATTCCAGATTTGATTCCTGTATCCAGCCATGGCACGTCTGAAGAGTTTGAAGATTCGATTCCTGTATCCAGCCAGGGCATATCTGTTGACGACTAATTCCGGACTCGATTCCTGTATCCAGCCAGGGCACGTCTGAAGAGTTTGAAGATTCAATTCCTGTATCCAGCCAGGGCATATCTGTTGACGACTAATTCCGGACTCGATTCCTGTATCCAGCCAGGGCACGTCTGAAGAGTTTGAAGATTCGATTCCTGTATCCAGCCAGGGCATATCTGTTGATGACTAATTCCAGATTCGATTCCTGTATCCAGCCAGGGCACGTCTGAAGAGTTTGTAGATTCGACTCCTGTATCCAGCCAGGGCATATTTGTTGACGACTAATTCCGGATTCGATTCCTGTATCCAGCCAGGGCACGTCTGAAGAGTTTGAAGATTCGATTCCTGTATCCAGCCAGGGCATATCTGTTGACGACTAATTCCGGACTCGATTCCTGTATCCAGCCAGGGCACGTATGAAGAGTTTGAAGATTCGATTCCTGTATCCAGCCAGGGTATATCTGTTGACGACTAATTCCAGATTTGATTCCTGTATCTAGCCAGGGCACATTTGTGAGTAACTGATTGTAAACTCGATACCTGTATCCAGCCAGGGCATATCTACATGAAGAGTTTGTAGATTCGACACCTGTATCCAGCCAGGGCATATCTGCATGAAGAGTTTGAAGATCAACCCCTATAACAGGCCAGGTAATTATCTTTCTTTCTCAGGTACGCAAGTTCTCGCTAAGGAATCTCTTACGCGATCGACACCTAGATGGCATCTATAAGCCCATCCACATACCAACAGTCCCTAGATGGCATCTATAAGCCCATCCTCCTATCCATCATCCCTCCAAATGGCATTTGTAAGCCCATTCCCGCCATCACACTGCTAACATTCTACTATGTGAGTGCAAATTTCTGGGCACTTTAGTGTTCAATCATCTTCCACCTTCGGATCACGAAAGGAACGCAAGCCAATCTACATCCTCAGGTCTAAGAAGATTGAACCGGGGCAACTGTTGTACCCCTAAATTTTCCCTCCCATATTCTTCAAGATTTGGCAAGATCAAGCTTCAAATGGATTAAGGATTGCACAGTACAAACACCCTCCTAACACAGTCAAAATTAGGGTTTTGGTTCTTACAAAGAAATTGAGGTTTTCAAGGGTCCAATCAAGTCCCATATGCCTATATACATTGTCAAGCATCCATATGTCAAGTTGCAAGACTCACAGCATCAAGTTGCACATTCAAAAGCCCTAATTGCTTCACAGTCAACTGTAGGGGCAAAATGGTCATTTGACAGTCAAAAGTCAAAAAATTTGGTCAACATATCATTTTGAAGCCACAATCATCATTTGATCAATTCTTGATCATGATTCCTCAAGCATGGCTCAAAAAGTCTCAAGAATCAAAAGTTTCTATTTTTGGACAGCTGAAAAAGTCAACTGTAACTTGACCAAGGCATAACTTTTTCATGGTTCATCAGAAAAATCCCATCGAATGCTCATTTTGAAGGGGATGACATTTCCTACAACTCATCTTCACACTCCAAGTCCAAGAAATTCTTTCACAAAAAGTTATCAATTTCAACATTATAGGTCATTTTCAAAAGTCAACAAAAAGGCACTTTAAGTCAAAGACCATAACTTGAGATTGGTGAATCAAAATGACATGGGACCAAAGTCATTGGTTAGAGGATTTTAAGACCTTTCCAAAATGTCCAAGAACATGTTCATAGCTTCAAAATTGAGTAAGATATGCATTGGAGAAGTTGGGAAAGTTTTGGGAACTTTCAAAAGTCAACTTTGCCTAAAACACTTCATTTTTGCTAATGGGCCTCAAATTCCTTCTTGAATCTTTGCCCAAAGCTTATGCACGACCCATTGAACTTCATTTGATTTATTTTCTTATTTTTAATTAATTAATTGAATTTATATTAATATTAATTCATTTAATTGGTTTTAATTGTAGGAAAATTCAAAAGATATGTTTTTTAAATCTTTTTGTGAAGAAAATAAGGCTAGGGCAAGCTGGCAATTCGTGTGCACCTCAAGGACCTCAAAATATCCATGATTGGCAAGGTTTCATGAAAGAAAAGATTGAAAAAAGATATGATTGGCAATCACACATTCAAGTCATAATGCCATGGACTTTTGGGCTTATTTTTAACCTAATTCCATTCACATATATGTGCTGAAGCAAACCCTAAAGCTAGAAACGTGAAAGCTTCCATAGAACTCCATAACCAATTTGCAAAAATTCAAGAAATATTGGAAAATTGAAATCAATACTCCAAGAAAATTCAAACCCTTTTCGTATTTCCAACACCTTGCTGGGAGTTTCCTGAACGCATTGCAATCAAGAACGAGTCCTAAAGCTCAAAGAACGCGCAAGAACAAGCCCTACGGTTTGCATTATTTTCCAGAATTACATATCATCATTCATGCGTTTTTAACCATTTTTCTTGATTGGTTTGTGTTGTTAGGAACATTCTGAAGCTAATGGAATAATCTAATTGCATTATAACGCTCTGAATCATGATTTGCCATTAACACGTTTTAGGGTTTCCAAGCTTTTAAATTAGGGCTTTCTTATTAAGGTAATATTAGACCTCAAAACCTGTATGGACAAATTCGTCAGACCAAGACGAAATCATTGAAACCCTTGCGCTCAATTTATATCATCCATAGGGCTATTCGCTATTCTTGGCAGTTTTGCTTTGTGGGGGTTAAAAACCCCCGCTATCTTGTTTTATATTTTGCAGAAGAAAGAAGAAGATGAAGGGCGTGGCATCTCATGATTGGAGGATTCAAATCTGGCGCGCATTATTTTGTTTTATACCATTGAGACTGTTTTTTTTATATAATATTTATTGTCCATCCATATTACAAACGCGCATCATGGCTCAGTTGGTTGGAAACGTGGCTTGCAAGTACTGGGACCTGGGTTCGATTCCCAGGTCCCCCAAACTCTTATTTCCACTTTTCATAACGTTATCTCATGCAGCACATGTCCAATGTTCTACCATGCACGCCTAGCAATAGCTTGCCATGTGTCTCCCAGCTTCCATCCAGTGGCCAAGAGATGGAGTCCATGGTGTGTTCCAGTCAACAAACATGCACGTGATTCCTGAAAGTCAACCAGGCTTAGAATCTCCTTGGGCCAGAATTGCTTCAGTTTACCTCCACTTTGGGCCATCACACCCCCTTTGGTTTGCATTGTTTAATTTTATTTTATTTTCTTTTAAATTCTTTTAATTGTTTTAATCATTATTATTAATTCATCATAAATTAAGTTTTCCCAATAAAAATCAGAAAATCAAAATTGTATATATTTTAATTATTTATTAAATTCACCATTAACCTATTTTTGTAAACAAATATTAATAACTAACTTAGTTTAATTTAGGTTTAAATTTTAATCCTTTTTCTTAATAAATAAAAATTGCATAGAATTAGGTTTTGACATTTTTAATCATATTTTATTAATCATCATTATTACTATTTATTAATTATTATTTTTGTAAATAACATGAAAATTAATTAATTAGCTTAAATTAGGTTAACTTTAACATTTTTGTTAATAATTAAAATAAACTTAGAACTAGGGTTTTCTTTTAATTTTAATTTCTTTATTTTCATAAATACAAAAAAACATAAAAAATATCTTTCTTGTAAATAATCAATTAAATTAGTATTAGGTTTAATTTTAATTTAATTTCAAGCAAAGGACAAAAAACTCATAATTTCTCAAAAGGGTCCAAAACCCTCGGACGTTCCAATTTAATTCTTTCGCGCGTTATTTTTTATTTTATTGGATTATTATGTAACTGCTTCCAAGGATGTAATAGTAATTAGGTTTATTGCTTTTTTTTACTTTCCGCATCTTTATCAAAAACGGGTCTTTGTTTTTTGGCGATGTATAGACCTGCGCCTTGTAATAGCGTAGCTTTTACCTTTCCGTATTTTATTTTCCGCACTCCTAACTGCTAAATTGCATGAAAGAATGTATGATAACTAAAAACAACTCGTAGCTCACCATGGCATGATCCAAGATAAATGTTAACATGAAAACAACACACAATGCACATGCCACTTCTAGGGTACGCCTCACTCGTTGCCTCGAACGTGGTCGTCAAGTATAGGATGTTTTAGCGGTCCCTCTTATGTCTAAGATCCAGTTACCTCGAAATGGTTGCTTCGGATTAAAAAGGATCTAGGACATTAGGGTTACTTCTAAGGTGTCCTATTATTGCTTCGGTGACCACACTGTCCCTAAAATCGAATTGACCTGAACACCTCCAACGGTGGTGCTACCTACCTCTCAATGGTGGGATGGCATTACCTTAAGGACTTTTACACAGCCTAATTCCTTAGGGTAGGTAGATGACTCATGGGCACTTGCTCTCTTCAAAAACAACCAAAATATCTTTTCACACTGACACTTTCAAAATCTTTCAAAACAAATTTTTCAAACACTCTTGAGGACAGATACAAGAGTCACTCAGAAATCTTTCAATGAAACCTTTTTCAAACCCACTCACATGTTGAAAAGCAAACATTTTGAAAACATAAGAGCAAGTACCTAAGAGCCCGTGGATAACCACGGATAGAAAGGGTGCTAACACCTTCCCTTTCTATAAATCTACCTCCCGAACCGAGAGACATTCTCAATAAGGAATTTTGATGTGCTTTTGTCCTTTCCAGGTAAGAGAATATAAAAGACGGTGGCGACTCTTGCTTACCGCGATATACGCGATCCGGCATTTCAAAACAGTCAGTTCTATTTCCACCGATCACAGAACTGGCGACTCTACTGGGGATACTTAAAGTGAGGTGTACCTTAGGATAGATCATACTTATGTTTTCAATTGAATGTTTTGTTTGCTTTATTATTGTGGGCATTGTCTTGGAGTTTCATAGATCCTAACCCGGATCTGGGGATACCCTTTTAGGTAGCATAAGCTGTGAGGGACCTGTCCGGCATAGACCGACACGGGTGAAGCAGTGGCTACGTTGGTGTGGCACCTTGGTCTGTACCGATATCCCTTGTGTCGCAACGAGGAGAATATGGGTCTTCTGAGGAGTCATTAAGCACCAACCGACCTTAGAACCCTAAATTGACCCAACTTGGCCATAGAACAGTAGCAGTATGCTACACCCATTAAGGCTAAACTCTCGCGATGGTTCTGGCCGCAAGAAAAGATTGCGACGCTGGAGTTATGACCGATTGAGGGTAGTCAGTGATATTGGGATCCTCTAGAACCCGGTTACTTTTGATAGGACAGGTCTTAACCAACAAACTGAAAGAGGGTAGTACCTGAACTTCATGCTGGCCTAAACTCTAAGGGTTGTCTTGTGTGACTTGTGTGCCTTATCATGTTTGCCTTTGTGAATATTTGTGGTGTGCTTTATCATGACATCATACCATCATAGACATTGCATGCATCCTGCATAAGGATTGACCTATTTCAAAGACAAGAGGGTTTCACCTTTGCTCTGTTTTGTAGGACATCATGATGCCTGCGCGAAGGAACACTATCCGGTTTAATTTTGTTCACCCACCTGAGTTGCTTGAAGAATTGGTTAGCAGAATTCCAAACACCACTTCCTTCATCCAGAGGCATGGTTCTCTTCTCGGTTTAGTCACTGCAAAGTGGGACCAACAACTGATGAGTGTCTTGACCCAGTTTTATGATCCCTTGTATAATTGCTTCACCTTTCAAGACTTCCAGCTGGTCCCTACCCTGGAAGAATTCTCTGATTTGCTTGGTATCCCTATCTTAGATCAGACTCCCTTCACTGGTTGGGAAAAGACTCTTAGGCTTAAGGAGATTGCTGCAGCCCTCCCTTTGACCACCAAAGAGGTAATGGACAACTGGGTGACTAGAAGCAGAGTTAAGGGTTTCTTGGCCAAGTTTCTGATTGGTAAAGTTAACAGTTTCTAGAATGACTTAGACTTCAGGGCGTATGAAGACATTCTGGCTCTCTTAATCTATGGTTTAGTCTTGTTTCCTAATCCTGATAACTTCATTAACGTCATTGCCATAAGGATCTTCATGTCTCGGAACCCTATGCCCACTCTCTTGGGTGATATCCTGCAACAACTCTATGCTCGTACTGCCCGAAGACGAGGAACTCTGTGGTGTTGCATTCCTTTGTTAGTGAGGTGGTTTATTTCTCACCTCCCTAAGTTCGTGCTGAAGAACAAAGAAGGAAGAGGCTGGGCTCATAGGTTAATGTCTCTCACTGATAATGACATCATTTGGACTCTCAGAGGTTTGGATGAGGTAGCTGTTATTGATCGTTGCGGAGAATATCCTAATGTTCCTTTGATTGGTACCCAAGGAGGAATCTCTTATAATCCATGTCTAGCTCTCCGTCAGTTTGGAAGATCCAGAAGAGCAGGGCCTCATGAGATGTTGGTGCCTCACATCAGTTTTGAGTTTCAGGTAGATAGTGACGAGCTGCGTCGTAGATTCATCAAGGCTTGGGACAGAATTCACAAAGCTGACCCACATGAGTTGGGACCGAAGACTTCTCTACCTATGGAATCCTACTACATATGGGTCCGCATCCATGCTCAGAAGTTAGGTATGCCATAAGAAGCTGTCAGACCCATCATCCTTGAATATCCTGATAGAGACGGGGCTCCTCCAACTGTTCTCCCTCCTCAGATACCTACTGATGTTGATACACTAAAGAGGTCTTGGGCACAACTACAAGAAGAACGGGATTCTTATCGGGAAAAGTTCAACGAGCAGGAATTGAAGATCCAGAAGCTGACAAAGCAGTTGGAGAATGAGCGTGCCTTGAATGACTACATCCGTACTGAGAAGAAGAGACCCTGGGATCACTGATGAGCTTTGGATGTTCTTTTACCGTTTTTATTTCCCTTTTCAGTATTTCATTTATGTAACGCCTAAGGGAAACCTGTTGAACAATTTAAATTTCAAAGTTGAACCTAATAAAGTGCGTTTCCTTTTTGTTTACAAAGTTGAATCCCGATTGTCTTTGAAAACATAAATCATACGCATTCCATTCATCATATGCATCACAGGTACTCTTCTTTTCAGGTTGCTTAATGTTCTTCGCTGTTTATTTCAGCAATCTCATCATGAATCCTGAATCATCTACTGAGCAATCCATCAAGGCCCTCCAGGCTTAGAACGCCCAGTTCCAAGTGTTGATCATGAGTTTATCCCAAGGTCAAGAGGAATTGAAGGCTCTGCTGGTAAAGAAGAAGAAGAAGAGAACTGTACTATTCAACACTGGACGGAGGTTTGGTAATACACTGCGTAATGAGGCTGATCAAGCTGGTTCTTCTGTAGGGAAAGGCAGCCCCCAAGGGGGAAGGGTTCCTAGTCCTGTGGTCTCTGACAACGAGACAGATTTCAATGAAGAGCAGTACCCTCCCGCTGAAGACAGGTACAAGCAGTTAGAGGATCGTCTGAGTGCCATGGAAATTCAACAGGTGCCTGGGTTGGATTTTGGAGATCTGGGTTTATCTTTTGGGGTGGTGATCCCACATAAGTTCAAGGCACCATCTTTTGCGAAGTATGACGGGGCTTCCTGCCCTAAGCTACATCTCAGATCTTATGTGCGGAAGATCCAACCATATACTGTGGACAAGAACTTATGGATCCATTTCTTCCAGGAGAGCCTTTCAGGGGCTCAACTCGAGTGGTTCTATCAGCTGGATGGAGCCAGTATTCGAAACTGGGAGGACTTGGCTACTGCTTTCTATAAGCATTATCAGTACAATGCCGACCTCGCTCCTACACGTACCCAACTCCAGGGTATGTCGCTAGGATCGGGAGAAGGTTTTAAAGAGTACGCGCAAAAATGGAGGGACCTGGCTGGCAGGGTGCAGCCACCGTTGACCGACCGTGAACTCGTGGATATGTTCTTGGGGACCCTGTCTGGGCCGTTCTTCAACCACCTGATTGGTAATTCTTCTGCAGGGTTTACAGACCTCATTCTGGCTGGTGAATGGATAGAAGCTAGTATGAAATCAGGGAAGATACAGAAAGGTGCATCCTCAAGTTCTGAAAAGAAGCCTTTCAAGAAGGAAGCTAGTGTCGTGTATGGTCCCAGAAGACAAAATAAGCAAGAACGTCGCCAAGCTGTCAACGCGGTGGTGATTTCAAAGCCTGTTGTCGCTCCTCGGCAACCTAACCAACCAAGGGGTGAGAGACCCAGAAGAGAATACACTCGGCTTAGTATGACCTTGTCTCAGATCTTGCCGCAACTGCTATCAACCAACTTGGTAACTGTCAGAGAAGCTCCGAAGGTGGTAAACACAACCTCTCCGAAGTACAATCCCAACGCCCGCTGTGCTTATCACTCTGATAGCCCGGGGCATTCTACTGATGATTGCTGGGCCCTGAGGAATAAGGTCCAGGACCTTATCGATGCCAAGGAAATATAGTTTGAGGCGCCCGAAAGGCCCAACGTCGTGACTGCTCCTATGCCCCAGCATGGAGTAAATGCTATTGAGGAAGATCTATATGTGGGCTCTATGGATGAGATTGTTACTCCTTTATTGACTGTCAAGAGGAACCTGTTGCTAGCCGGTTTATTTCCGGGTTGTAGCAAGGGTTGCCTTCTATGTGCTGTTTCACCTACTGGTTGTCTGTTGCTGAAGTCAGGCGTCCAGAACCTGATGGATAGCAAAGAGATCTTGTTCAAGAAGACCGTTGTTCCTATTGTTCCTACTGAAGAAGTATCCGTTGTCACCATTTTCAACAATCCTACCAAGGCTCCCCCGAGGAAGCCAGTCAAAATCACGTCTGTTGCCCCCATTATCATTACTGTTCCGGGGCCCCTCCCCTATAAATCTGACAAGGATGTCCCATGGCACTATGGGGCAGATGTGTATGTGCTCGGAGTAAAGCAGGAGTTCAACACTAGTACCGGCATCAGTAACATCACCGGTCCTGCTAAAGTTACTCGCAGTGGCAGGCTCTTCTCGCCTGACATTGCACCTCCTGCTGTTCAGAAGCCTCTTGTTATCACACCTGCCAGTGTGCCTGTTTCCCCTCCTGATCAAGTTTCTACCCCTGCTGCCGAGTCATCTGACACTCGGGGCAAAGGGATTGCTGATGTGCCTGTCCAGATGGAGGCACCGAAGACTGTTAATGTTGAAGCGTCACAGCAAGAGATGGAAGAAATACTTAAGATTATCAAGAAGAGTGATTTCAACGTCGTGGAAAAGCTGGGGCACACCCCCTCTAAGATCTCTATGCTATCACTGTTGTTGTGTTCAGAGGCCCATGCCAAGGCTTTGATCTACTTCCTGAAGACGGCCCATGTGCCACAAGAGACGTCTGCCGATCAATTTACTGATTGTGTGGCCAACTTAACCGCTGATAATGGTCTGGGTTTCTCTGACGCTGATCTGACCGCTAAGGGAAAGAACCACAACGATGCCCTGCATGTCTCCATTGAATGCAGGGGCACTACTCTCGCCCATGTGTTGGTAGACACCGGTTCTTCACTGAACGTATTTCCCAAGAAGGCCTTAGACAGGTTGGATTATGAGGGTTTGGAGTTGAAGCCTAGTAACATTATTGTCCGGGCCTTTGACGGGTCGAAGAGGATGGTACATGGTGAAATGGACATTCCAATCCGGGTTGGTTCTCAAGTCTTTGATTTAACATTCTATGTGATGGACATCCGACCATCCTATTCTTATTTGCTGGGTCGTCCTTGGATCCACAAGGCTGAAGCTGTAACCTCCACTATACATCAAAAGCTCAAGTACCCGGTCAAAGGGAAGATAGTTACAGTGCAGGGGGAGGAAGAATACATGGTTAGTCATCTTAACTAGTTTTGGTATATAGAGATGGACGGGGAGTTCATTGAGACCCTCTTTCAACACTTTGAAGAGGTGCCTCCAACATTGGCGTCAGCAGAGACAGTGATTGAAGAAGACTCTCCTTTGAAGATGGCTTCCTTGAAGGACGCCCGGGCTGTGATTGAGAAAGGTGAATGTGCAAACTGGGGCAGGCTCCCTGATTTTACTCCAAAGACTGACAAGTTTGGGCTGGGTTTCACTGCAGAGGCTCAGAGGGCTGTACGTAAAGAAAGGATTGGAAGACCTCCCGTGTTCATCACCAACCCGGGAGTGAATGCTATTGAAGGCGATGCAGAGGAATCTGAGTTTGATAGCTGGATCTACCCGACGACCGACGGTGGACTGAACAACTGGACTGCAAAAGACTACATACCTGTTACTTTTGTTACTCAGTAATGAACTCCTTTGTTTTTAAATTTGTAACGAACAATAATTTAAAACTTTATAGCCCAGTGTCTTACCCGGGGCACCGTGGCTTCATTTGTGAGGGCTTATTACTTGTCATTTCCATATATCATGAATAAAAACATTGGACGTTTTTCGCATTTCGAATCTTGTGCTCCCTTTCTTTCTTTATATATTGCAAAACAGTTATATTTACACACACTCACCTATACAGGTTTCAATCCACTCTGGATCTCACTGGTAACGACTCTGCTACTGCCAGTTATGACTTCGAAAATCCGATCAACTTAGCCGAAGACGAAGGTGAAGATGATTGCGAAGTGCCTGGTGAGCTTGCAAGACTGTTACTCCAGGAAGAGAGGGCCATTCAGCCACATGAAGAGCCAGTGGAAACGGTAAATCTGGGTACTGAGATAGACAGAAAGGAAGTCAAGATTGGTGCCAATCTAGAGCTCAGCGTGAAACAGCGGTTGATTCAGATGTTGCATGATTATGTGGAAATCTTTGCCTGGTCCTACGAAGACATGCCTGGGTTGGATACCGACATTGTGGTTCATCACCTGCCTACCAAGGAAGACTGCCCTCCGGTTAAACAAAAGGTCTGCCGTATGCGTCCAGAGATGTCCGAGAAGATCAAAGCTGAGGTTATGAAACAATTTGATGCCGGGTTTCTAGCAGTGACTTCTTACCCTCAGTGGGTTGCCAACGTGGTTCCAGTGCCGAAGAAAGATGGTAAGGTCAAAATGTGTGTTGACTACAGGGATTTGAACAGGGCGAGCCCCAAGGATGACTTCCCTCTGCCTCACATCGACGTTCTGGTTGACAATACTGCTCAGCACAAGGTGTTCTCCTTCATGGACGGTTTTTCAGGTTATAATCAGATCAAGATGGCTCCCGAAGATTTGGAAAAGACTACCTTTGTTACTCAGTGGGGCACCTTCTGCTACAAGGTCATGCCTTTTGGGTTGAAAAATGCTGGGGCAACCTACCAACGTGCCATGGTTGCTTTATTTCATGACATGATCCACCATGAGATTGAAGTATACGTCGATGATATGATTGCAAGGTCCCAAACTGAGGAGGAACACCTTGACCACCTACAGAAGTTGTTTGATCGTCTGAAGTTGTACAAGCTGAGGTTGAATCCGAACAAGTGCACCTTCGGGGTAAGATCTGGGAAGTTGCTAGGCTTCGTCGTAAGCGACCAAGGTATTCAAGTGGACCCTGCCAAGGTTAAAGCCATACAAGAGATGCCAGTTCCCAAGACAGAGAAAGAAGTCAGAGGCTTTCTAGGACATCTGAATTACATTGCTCGATTCATCTCACATCTAACTGCTACCTGTGAACCAATCTTCAAACTACTGAAGAAAGATCAAGTAGTACGTTGGAACGATGAATTTCAGGCCGCTTTCGACATAATCAAAGAGTATCTCCAAGAACCACCCATTCTTATGCCACCGGTTGAAGGGAGACCTCTAATACTATACCTGACAGTACTTGACAGCTCAATGGGGTGTGTGCTGGGGCAGCATGACGAGTCTGGCCGAAAAGAGCACGCCATTTATTACCTTAGCAAAAAGTTTACCGACTGTGAGACCCGATACTCACTGCTCGAGAAAACTTTCTGCGCTTTGGTATGGGCTGCTCGCCGGCTAAGACAGTATATGCTGACTCACACTACCTTGTTGATTTCAAAAATGGATCCAATAAAGTACATATTCGAAAAGTCTGCTCTGTCTGGAAGAATAGCAAGATGGCAGATGATCTTGACAGAATACGACATCCAGTACACGACTCAGAAAGCAATCAAGGGAAGTGTATTGGAAGACCATTTGGCACACCAGGCAGTGGACGACTACCAGTCAATAAACTTTGAATTTCTTGACGAGAACATCATGGTAGTAACTGATTGTGAAGTACCTGGACCGGATGAAGGACCTGAGGAAGGATCCCGATGGTCTATGCACTTCGACGGAGCCTCCAACGCTTTAGGTAACGGTATCGGCGCTGTGATCATATCCCTAAAAGGCACTCATACTCCACTTACTGCCCGGCTATGCTTTAACTGCACCAACAACAAGGCGGAGTATGAGGCGTGTATCATGGGTCTTCAAGCTGCAATTGACTTAAGGATCAAGTTTCTGAGTGTCTTCGGAGATTCCGCTCTCGTGATCAATCAGATCAAAGGCGAGTGGTATACGAAACACCCAAATCTTATTCCTTATAAAGAGTGTGTGTTGACGTTGATCCCTCACTTCACGGAGATAACTTTTGAACACTTCCCGAGAGAGGAGAATCAGTTGGCGGACGCGCTGGCTATGATGTCTTCTATGTTCAAAGTCAAATGGGATAACGAAGCTCCCCGGATCATTATCTGGAAATTAGATGAACCTGCATATTGCTGTGATCTCGAGGCTGAAGAGGTAACTGAAAAGCCCTGGTATCATGAAGTGAAGAGGTACTTGGAAGCTCAAGAATACCCCGAGGGTGCATCTGTCAATGACAAGAAGTTTCTGAGAAGGTTCGCAGCAAAGTTCTTCCTCAGCAACGGTATTCTCTACAAGCGAAACCATGATTCAACCTTACTGCGTTGTGTGGATAAGACTGAAGCAGAAAAGATCATGGAAGAGCTACATGAAGGTACCTTCGGAACGCATTCCAGTGGACACACCTTAGCGAAGAAAATCCTTCGGGCAGGATATTTCTGGTCCACAATGGAAGCCGACTGTTACCAACATTCTCGGACATGTCATAAGTGCCAGATTTATGCAGATAAAGTGCATGGTCCTCCAGTTCCTCTGAATGTCTTGACTACACCTTGGCCTTTTGCAATGTGGGGAATTGATATGATCGGCGAGATTAACCTACAGCATCCAACGGGCATCGCTTCATCCTGGTGGCGATCGATTACTTTACAAAGTGGGTTGAAGCAGCTTCCTACGCTACCGTAACCAAGAACGTCGTGGCACGGTTCATTCGACACAACCTGATCTGTCGATACGGCGTCCCGGAAAGGATCATTACGGACAATGGTACCAATCTTAATAATAAGATGATCACTGAGCTCTGCGAGCAATTCAAGATACAGCACCATAACTCTTCTCCTTACCGGCCGAAGATGAATGGGGCTGTAGAAGCAGCTAATAAGAATATCAAAAAGATTGTGCAGAAGATGACAGTGACCTATAAAGATTGGCACGAGATGTTACAGTTTGCTCTTCATGGGTACCGTACCTCAGCAAGAACGTCAACCGGGGCAACTCCCTTTTCCTTGGTCTATGGCATGGAGGCAGTCTTGCCTATTGAAGTCCAGATACCCTCTCTCCGGATAATGAAGGATGCAGGCTTGAGCGAAGATGACTGGATCCATACTCGACTTGATCAATTAAACCTAATTGACGAAAAGAGACTCACTTCTATTTGTCATGGTCAAACGTACCAAAAACGGATGGTCAGGGCATTTAACAAGAAAGTCAGACCACAAGAGTATCAAGTCGGAGACCTGGTAATCAAGCGTATCATCCTTCCTCAAAGTGATCCCAGGGGCAAATGGACCCCTACGTATGAAGGGCCATTTGTGGTTAAACATATCTTCTCAGGAGGAGATATGATTCTAACCACCATGGATGGTGACGACCTTCCTCACCCCGCCAATGCAGACATAGTAAAAAGATACTACGCATGAATTAAAGACCCGCTAGGTTGACACACCTAGGAAAAAGTAAGGGCTTCCCGGCAAACCAAAAGGGTTCGGGCAAAAATAAGGGATGAAATGAAAAAAATCTGTACACCCGGCAAGTCGAAAACCTGAAAAGGCGGCTTGGGCAAAAATGGGTATCCCGGTGGACTGAAAACCCGAAAGGGCCGTCCAGGCAAAAGTTAGGGATTAAAGCGTAATACTATGTCTCATTGAATCACCTTGCATCCAGAATCCGGTATCAAACATCAGGTTCAGACGGCATCAATCAGTCAGCTTCATCTTCAACTAAGCAGCCGAGTGATGAGACGCTGGAAGACATAAAGGCGATAGCAGAGTTGGAACCCAGTGGGATTATTCTTTTCAC
The DNA here is from genome assembly GCA_948472305.1 of Vicia faba. Taxonomy (NCBI): domain Eukaryota; kingdom Viridiplantae; phylum Streptophyta; class Magnoliopsida; order Fabales; family Fabaceae; genus Vicia; species Vicia faba. The sequence continues at coordinate 438,778,839 of OX451739.1, read as the reverse complement.
ATAGTTGTTTTGTTTTCCTTTTTCACAAAATTGTATAAACTCTGTTGTTTGGCGGCGTTCTCTTACTAGGACGTCAGCCTCTTGTACACAAACGCCTATTTACAGGAAAATTCCAAAAATCAATACAAATTCACTTTTCAGATAAATTGCCAATTATTTTCCTTTTTCTGTTTTGTTTTGCAAAGAACGTCCAATGTTCATTTTTGATATATGCATTTGACACTAATTGCTAACTCATAAATAGTTGCATACGAAACAAAGGGCTAATTACAGGTGACATCAGAAACAGGGGCAATAATGAGTTGTCTAAGCGATCTAGTTGCTCTGTCCACCAAGGTACCAAGGTAAGTTCGGCTGAAGAATGTAGCCCAGATACCTTCACTCCCCGCCGAGTAAGACAAGATTCAACAATTCTCCCCAAGCAGAGTTGGTCTCCCAATCAGCCCTATAAAGGCACAATATCTCCAGCAAGTCAGCAACACTCTCCCCAAGCAGAGTTAGTCTACTGTCAGCCTTAAGGAAGTTGGGTATCCTTAGAAGATCTCAATGTTCCCCAACAGAGTATACAGACGTTCCTAACAAGCATCCCCGACAGTCTTAATATTCCCCGACAGAAATATAAGATTGTTCCCCAGCGGAATACAGACATCCCAGTGGAGCCACTTCCCCAGTACAGTCTCAAAAGTCTCCCCAGGAGAGTTGAACCATCTCCCCAGTATGAAGCTTATCCCCAGTACTGGAAGCTTACCCCTGCAGAGTGCGAACACGTCTCCCGGACTTTATTCAAAGGTTATTCTCCACCAGAGCTTATAACTGGGTTATCCTCAGCTAAAAACCACGGAAAGATCGTCCTCGGCGTAGTTCTTCCTATCCCCCAGCGGAGTTCATCAAATTCTTCAACATAACTTATCAACGGTATCCCCAACGGAGTTATCATCAAATCTCAGCAAAATACCTCTCTTCCCCACAGAGTATTTCCCCGCAGAGTAATCCCTCCAACAAGTTTATTCCCCAATAGAGTCATCTTCTCCTACCGGTTTATTCTTGCAACCTATCCCCAGCGGAAACGAAGAATTCAACCAGACACTACAACATCAGCCCAGGATTCAACTTCCCGGCATTCGTCAAGGATTTATTTTCCTAGACGAAAATACATTCATAAACATATCACATTTCATACATCCTGCTCACATACATCACAATATACATATAACACAATCTCATTTATTTTGAGAACATCATGACACCATACATTTCATACATCATGACATTGCATACAACTGACGTTTTGCCTTTTCAGGACAAAAGTCAATACAAAGATGATTACTATCAACTGTCGCAATTCCAGATTCGATACCTGTATCTAGCCAGGGCATATCTGTGAGCGATTACTTGTGGATTCAACACCTGTATCTAGCCAGGGCATATCTGCATGAAGAAATTCCAGATTCGATTCCTGTATCCAGCCAGGGCACGTCTGAAGAGTTTGAAGATTTGATTCCTGTATCTAGCCAGGGCATATCTATTGACGACTAATTCCGGACTCGATTCCTGTATCCAACCAGGGCACGTCTGAAGAGTTTGAAGATTCGATTCCTGTATCCAGCCAGGGCATATCTGTTGACGACTAATTCCGGACTCGATTCCTGTATCCAGCCAGATCACGTCTGAAGAGTTTGAAGATTTGATTCCTGTATCCAACCAGGGCATATCTGTTGACGACTAATTCCAAATTCGATTCCTGTATCCAGCCAGGGCACGTCTGAAGAGTTTGTAGATTCGACTCCTGTATCCAGCCAGGGCATATCTGTTGACGACTAATTCCGGACTCGATTCCTGTATCCAGCTAGGGCACGTCTGAAGAGTTTGAAGATTCGATTCCTGTATCCAGCCAGAGCATATATGTTGACGACTAATTCCGGACTCGATTCCTGTATCTAGCCAGGGCACATCTGTGAGTAACTGATTGTAGACTCGATACCTGTATCCAGCCAGGGCATATCTACATGAAGAGTTTGTAGATTCGACACATGTATCCAGCCAGGGCATATCTGCATGAAGAGTTTGAAGATCAACCCCTGTAACATGCCAGGTAATTATCCTTCTTTCTCAGGTACGCAAGTTCTCGCTAAGGAATCTCTTACGCGATCGACACCTAGATGGCATCTATAAGTCCATCCACATACCAACAGTCCCTAGATGGCATCTAAAAGCCCATCCACCTATCCATCATCCCTCCAAATGGCATATGTAAGCCCATTCCCGCCATCCCACTGCTAACATTCTACTATGTGAGTGCAAATTTCTGGGCACTTTAGTGTTCAATCATCTTCCACCTTCGGATCACGAAAGGCACGCAAGCCAATCTACATCCTCAGGTCTAAGAAGATTGAACAGGGGCAACTGTTATACCCCAAAATTTTCCCTCCCATATTCTTCAAGATTTGGCAAGATCAAGCTTCAAATGGATTAAGGATTGCACAGTACAAACACCCTCTTAACACAGTCAAAATTAGGGTTTTGGTTCTTACAAAGAAATTGAGGTTTTCAAGGGTCCAATCAAGTCCCATATGCCTATATACATTGTCAAGCATCCATATGTCAAGTTTCAAGACTCACAGTATCAAGTTGCACAGTCAAAAGCCCTAAATACTTCACAGTCAACTGCAGGGGCAAAATGGTCATTTGACAGTCAAAAGTCAAAAATTTTGGTCAACATATCATTTTGAAGCCACAATCATCATTTGATCAATTCTTGATCATGATTCCTCAAGCATGGCTCAAAAAGTCTCAAGAATCAAAAGTTTTTATTTTTGGACAGTTGAAAAAGTCAACTGTAACTTGACCAAGGCATAACTTTTTCATGGTTCATCATAAAAATACCATCCAATGCTCATTTTGAAGGGGGTGACATTTCCTACAACTCATATTCACACTCCAAGTCCAAGAAATGCTCTCACAAAAAGTTATCAATTTCAACATTATAGGTCATTTTCAAAAGTCAACAAAAAGGCACTTTAAGTCAAAGACCATAACTTGAGATTGGTGAATCAAAATGACATGGGACCAAAGGCATTGGTTAGAGGATTTCAAGACCTTTCCAAAATGTCCAAGAACATGTTCATAGCTTCAAAATTGAGCAAGATATGCATTAGAGAAGTTGGGGAATTTTTGGGAACTTTCAAAAGTCAACTTTGCCTAAAACACTTCATTTTTGCTAATGGGCCTCAAATTCCTTCTTGAATCTTTGCCCAAAGCTTATGCACGACCCATTGAACTTCATTTGATTTATTTTCTTATTTTTAATTAATTAATTGAATTTATATTAATATTAATTCATTTAATTGGTTTTAATTGTAGGAAAATTCAAAAGATATGCTTTTTAAATCTTTTTGTGAAGAAAATAAGGCTAGGGCAAGCTGGCAATTCGTGTGCACCTCAAGGACCTCAAAATATCCATGATTGGCAAGGTTTCATGAAAGAAAAGATTGAAAAAAGATATGATTGGCAATCACACATTCAAGTCATAATGCCATGGACTTTTGGACTTATTTTTAACCTAATTCCATTCACATATATGTGCTGAAGCAAACCCTAAAGCTAGAGACGTGAAAGCTGCCATAGAACTCCATAACCAATTTGCAAAAATTCAAGAAATATTGGAAAACTGAAATCAATACTCCAAGCAAATTCAAACCCTTTTCGTATTTCCAACACCTTGCTGGGAGTTTCCTGAACGCATTGTGTTGTACCCCAAAATTTGCCCTCCCATTTCCTCAACATTTTCTCATCACAAGACCTTTGAAGATCAAGGTCCAATTAGGGTTTCCTCTGCTCAAGACTTCTCCTTGCACTGTGGACTCAAATTAGGGTTTGTGTTTGCCTAAAGATGTTTTGACCTAAAATGCCTAAGATGACTTTCATGCTTCATATTGGACTCCCAAGTTTACCCATACCAAGTTTCAAGTCTTGATTCCAAGTTTTTCCCAGTCAATTGGACAGTTGACCTAGAAATCAGCTGTATTGGGGAAAAAGTCAACTGTGGCCAATTGACAGTCAAACCTCATGAAATTTGATCCACATCAACATTATGAACTCACATGGACCATTTGATCAAGTTTGAATCACAATTCCCCAAGAAATTTGATCAGATCACCAAAAGGGCAAAATGGTCATTTTTAGGGTTTTGACTGCACAAAGGCAATTTTTGACTGTTTGACCTAGCCAATGGCAAACCAAGCTCACATATGGACTCAAGGACCCCATGGAATTATCTTGACATGTTCATCAAGCTCAAAAGATCCCAAGTACACAAGATTGACAGTTGAATTTCCCAGTCAATTGATCAATTTTGACTGTATACTGAAAAGTCAAACTTTGACTTTTTGGTCAAAATCAAGAGTCAAGATTCATTTTTCATCAAAACATGCCAAATCATGAAACTTGTTCACCAAGAAATCACAAAATGCAAATTAGGGTTTGAAAATGGAATTTTTCATAACTTAGAATTTTTCTAAGTTATGGAAAACCCTAATTTTTTCCCAACTTTGCCCCATCTTTTCACCATGATCCATTTGGATTCAAACAAAAGTCAAAACATGAAAGTTGTAGCTTGTTGCAAAATCTACAACTTTGATTCACAAAGTTTTCTCATTTGAAGCTTGTATCTCAAGTTATGATTTTTTGAATAAGGGCACTAAACCATCTTTTAACTTAGTGAAATTTGACCTATTTTGACAAGGTTTTCTACCCTACTTCAAGGCCACTTTTCATACCCTTCCACTTGGAATTTCAAATTGCATTTCAAAGATGGATTGTAGTACACATTACAAGCTTTCCAAAATGTCCAAGAACTCATCAAACAACCTCATAACTTGAGAGATTCGAATTTCACAAGTTGGCAAAAATTCACTTTTGTTCTTCATCAAAGCATGTTCATAAACTTGGCAAATTTGAATTCAGCATGCTTAAGCTACATTGCAGGCCTCTAATCCCATTCTCACTCAATAATTCAATGCATATCCTTTGTGTTCTAACATTATTTTGCTCATTTGGATAATACACACAAAATTAAGCCTAAACTAGAAAAAGCATGTTATCCATTCTTGTAAAGTGATACTTTATGGCAACTTTGCAAATCTATGAGGTACAATGCAGATCTTTGAAGCAAAAAAGCATAGGCATATCCCACTGATCAAGACTCAAAGGTGCAGCATAGATTGAGGCATTGTACTGGCCTAGAAACCAAGTTGACATTTGCTTGCTTCACATAGAAGTAACATCCATAACTTATGCTATCTCTCAGATATCAGTCAAAGAACACAGCACAAAAGATATCAAACACATTCCATAGACCTCATTGAAGCTTTTGCTCGAGCCATTTGCCTTTCAAACCCTCTCCATCTCAGAATCATCCTCAAACTGCACAAACAGGGGTGCCCCTGCAGTTTGAGTGCAATCTCTCATTCCCTTCAAACATTTCTGTCCAAACCTGTTCCTCTACCTTCCTTACAACATATGCAAGCTATCCATAAGCTAAGGCACGATCTGTAGTTGCTCTAACCACTTCCACCATTTTCACATCTTTAACTTGCAGGTGAAGTTCTATAGCTTGATACAAGAAGGTTCAAGACAAAGTGAGCATTGAAAAAGCATCCCTGGACCTCAAGGAAGCTTTTCCAATCATTACATTGCACTGAAAGTCTCTCATTCTCCACATAGAAGTTCAACTGCACAGGTAAAAGTTTGAATTCGTATCTCTCTTATTAGGCATATTTAGTCTTAAGTTTGTGAAGAAGCAAGGTCCTACTCATAGCCCTGAACATGTACATAGCTTTACTTCTCATTTCTTTTGCCTGAGTAGAGAGAATTTGAGCTCTGAAAATGGTAGAAAAATTAGGTCAGAAAAGAGGGGGAGAGAAATTCTCCCTCATCTTGGAGAGATAGGTCATGTTCTTTATATGGTTAGAACCGTCTCTTCATGCTGAACATTTCTTGTGTTATGAGTTTTTGCTAAAAAGCCAGGAATCAAGAGTTAGAAGGGACTGAACATTGGCGCGCGTTTTTCAAATAACCTGTGCTGGAGGTTGAAGAAGGAGTGAAGTGGGCTGGGCTTGGATTTGTGTTGCTTTTCACACCCCATTTTTTGGTTTACACCCCCCTGAGCCCATTTGTTTATTTTTCAACATTTTTGACTTTTTCTTTTTGGTTTGACTTTGTTTATTTTTTCTCATGCCATTAAAATTTTTAAAATATTTTTTCCATCATTTTTATATTTATGGCATATTTGTTTGTTTATTTCTTTTATTTATATACAAATATATATATATATACTATTATTAAAATAAATAGAAAATAATGTAGATACATTTTTATTTTTATTTTTACTTTCTGAAAATATTTCACACAAAAAATACTTTTATTTATTTTATTAAAATATTAAATAAATATTTATTTTGTATAATACTCATTTAGGGTTTAATATATGTATATATACATGTTTATTAATATATTTAAGATAAAAATATAAAATACTTGATTTTCTTCATTTTTATTAATATTTGATACAAAAATACTTTTTTCACAAAATACTTCATTTTATTTTATTTTTGTACATAATAAACAAATAGTAGAATTTAATTAGATAATAATACTTTATATAAAAATTAGGGTTTCTTACCCTAAGTTTCAAAATACTAAAAAATAGATACATTTTTATTTTCTTTTTCCTTTTACATAAATATTTTCTCATACACAAAAAAAAAACTTTCTTTTTTTACATTTCACATATTTATTTTGTTTACATTTAAATTATGCAATTTATTTACCATGCAAATATCCAATTGTTGTAATAATTTAGATTTAAATTCTTGTCAATATCCCCATTTGAACATTTGTACCCCCCTTCCCATATTTGGTTGTGTAATAGTTTAGTAATTTTAATTTCGCACTTTATTGCTTTCTAAATAATGACATGCTAGAATTAGGGTTTGAATGCGAAAAAACGATAAAAAATAGTTTGACCTAATACAAGATAAACAAGCATGAAAATGGACACACAAATCACACTTGCACCCCCTAGGGTATTCCACTTGTTGCCTTCAAATAAATGGGCCATATTGTATGTTGAACATCTTTGGGCAAAGCAAACAGTTTGAATGATCATAGTCCCTCGATAAAACTTTTCAAAACAAACAAAACAAATGATCAAGTCCCTTAGAGAAATTGCCCAAAGACATTTAACGTCGTTACAATTATGGTCTAAACGATGACCCGCGCCTGTCCCTTTCACATCCTAACACAAGGTTGCCCACCAAATACAATGGTGGTGCAAACTTGTTAAAAGGGTTAAAGTATAGCAATAATCTTTTGAGAAATTTAGGAGTAGATAACCTCTTAGTTACTTGAACCAACTTGCAAAACAAAACACTTGCCTATTTTTCAAACCACACTTCACTACACTTTCCAAACAACTTTCAAAAACAAATGAAAACCTTTTCAAAAGACATACATCTTTGTATACATCCCCACATGGATCATTGCAAAGGTTGCCACCACATTGGCCTCTTTTCAAAACATTTTCAAAACCCACACACTCAAGCACCATTTAAAACAATTGAAAACAAAAGGCAAGTGATCTAAGCAAGTAACTAAGAGCCCATGGATAACCATGGATAAAAAGGGTGCTAATACCTTCCCTTTCTATAATCTACTCCCCGAACCCAAGAAAACATCTCAAAAGGTTTTTGCTGTGCTTTTTAACCTTTCCTTAGGATAAAATAAAAAGTCGGTGGCGACTCTTGCTAACCGCAACATTTGCGAATACAAACGCAAACCTCAAGTCAGTTCTCCCACCGTATCACAGAACTGGCGACTCTGCTGGGGATAATACTTAAAAGTGGAGTAACCTTAGGGTTTTAGATCACCTGTGTTTTCAATTGTTTGCTTTGTCTGCTTTTATATTTGTGGGCTTTGTATTGGAGTTTCATAGATCCTAACCCGGATCTGGGAAATACCCTTTTTAGGTAGCATAATCTGTGAGGGACCTGTCCGGCGTAGACCGACATGGGTGAAGCAGTGGCTACGTTGGTGTGGCATCTTAGTCTGTACCTATATCCCTTGTGTTGTAACGGGGAGAATATAGGTCTTCTAAGGGGTCGTTAAACACCAACCAACCTTAGAACCCTAAATTGACCAACTTGGCTATTAGGACAGTAGCAGTATGCTACACTCATTGAGGCTAAACTCTCGAGATGGTTCTGGCCGCGAGAAAAGATCGCGATGCTGGAGTTATGACCGATTGAGGGTAGCCAATGATTTGAGATCCTCTAGAACCCGGTTACTTTTGATAGGACAGGTTTTAACCAACAAAACCAAAAGAGGGTAATACCTGAAACTCATGCTGGCCTGAAACCTAAGGTTGTCTTGTGTGACTTGTGTGCTTTATCTGCCTATGTGAATACTTGTGATATGCTTCATCATAGCATCATGCCATCATACCATTGCATGCAAGGCTAACCCATTTCAAAGACAAAAAGGTTTCATCTTTGCTCTGTTTTGTAGGACATCATGATGCCTGTGCGAAGGAACACTATCCGGCTCAATTTTGTTCACCCACCTGATTTGCTTAAAGAGTTGGTTGGCAGAATTCCAAACACTACCTCCTTCATCAACAAACATGGTTCCCTCCTTGGCTTGATCACTGCAAAATGGGACCAACAACTGATAAGTGTTCTGACCCAGTTTTATGACCCTCTGCATCATTGTTTCACCTTTCAAGACTTCCAGCTGGTTCCTACCCTGGAAGAGTTCTCTTACTTGCTTGGGATTCCTGTCTTGGAACAAACTCCTTTCACTGGTTTGGAAAAGACTCCTAGGCCTGAAGAAATTGCTGCAATTCTCCCCTTAACCAAAGAAGAGGTATTGTCCAACTGGGAAACTAGAAATGGGATCAAGGGCTTTTTGGTCAAATTTCTGGTTGGCAAGGCTAATGATTTCTGGAATAACTTGGACTTCAAAGCATATGAGGATATTCTGGCTCTTTTGATCTATGGTCTGGTATTGTTTCCCAACCCTGACACCTTCATCAGTATCCATGTCATAAGAATCTTCATGTCTCGAAATCCGGTACCCACTCTCTTGGGTGACATTCTACAACAACTCCATGCTCGTACTGCTCGAAAACGGGGAACTCCATGGTGTTGTGCTCCTTTGCTGGTAAGGTGGTTTATTTCGCACCTTCCTAAGTCCGTGCTGAAGAATGAAGAAGGAAGAGGTTGGGCTCGGAGGTTAATGTCTCTCACAGATAAGGATATCACTTGGACTCTCAGAGGTTTGGACGAGGTAGCTGTTATCGACCGTTGCGGAGAATACCCTAATGTCCCGTTGATCGGCATCCAAGGAGGAATCTCTTACAATCCATGTTTAGCTCTCCGTCAGTTTGGAAGAGCCAGAGGAGATGGGCCCCATGAAATGCTGGTTCCTCACTTCCATTTTGAGTTTCAGGCAGGCAGTGACAAACTACGACAGGGATTCATTAGAGCTTGGGACAGAATCCACAAAGCTGACCCACATGAGTTAGGACCAAAGACTTCTTTACCATTGGAGCCCTATTGCAAATGGGTCCGCATCCGTGCTCAGAAGTTAGGTATGCCGTACGAAGCTGTCAGACCAATCATCCTTGAAACTCCCAATGAAGATGGGGTTCCTCCAACTGTCCTCCCTCCTCAGATACCTACTGATTTTGACACCATGAAGAGATCTTGGGCACAGCTAAAGGAAGAACGGGATTTCTATCGGGAGAAGTTCAACGAGCAGGAAAGGAAGGTCCAAAGGCTGACTAAGCAATTGGAGGAAGAACGTGTCCTGAACAACTACATCAGCACTGAGAGGAGGAGGCCATGGGAGCATTGATGAGCTTTGATTATTCCCTTTTGTAGTTTTATTTCCTTTTCCGTATTTTTCATTCCTGTAATGCCTAAGGGCAAATTGTTGAACAGTTGAAAAATTTTAATCTAATGAAGTGTGTTTCCCTTTTTGTCTACAAAGTTGAATCTTATTTGTCTTTGAAAACATAAAACATACGCATTCCATTACACCATATGCATAGCAGGTACCCTATTTCACAGGTTGCTTAATTTTCTTCGCTGTTTATGTGCACAGTCATCATGAATTCGGAGTCATCCAGTGAGCAAGCAATCAAGGCCCTCCAGGCCCAAAGTGCACAGTTTCAAGAGATGGTCCTAAGCCTAGCCCAGGGTCAGCAAGAGTTGAAGACTCTACTCCTGAAAAAGAAGAAGAAAAAGAGGACGGCAATGTTCAACACCGGACGTAGATTTGGGAACACACTCCACAATGAAGCTGATCCAACCACTTCTTCTGCTGAGAAAAACAGTCCCCAAGGGGGAGAAGCACCTAGTCCCGCAGTCTCCGACAACGAGACGGACTATAACGAGGAACAATACCCACCTGCTGCCGACAGATACAAACAATTGGAGGACCGCTTGAGCGCTATGGAAATTCAGAACGTGCCGGGACTGGATTTCGGGGATTTGGGATTATCTTCTGGAGTAGTAATTCCACACAAGTTTAAGGCGCCTGCCTTCGCCAAGTATGATGGGGTCTCCTGCCCAAAGCTACATCTGAGGTCGTATGTAAGGAAAATCCAACCTTACACGGCGGATAAAAACCTCTGGATTCACTTCTTCCAAGACAGCCTCTCGGGGTCTCAGCTTGAATGGTTCTACCAATTAGACGGAGCTAGCATCCGGCACTGGGAGGATTTGGCGACTGCTTTCTACAGACAATACCAATATAATTCTGATCTCGCTCCTACGCGTACCCAACTTCAGGGTATGACTCTAGGGACGGGTGAAGGATTCAAAGAGTACGCTCAAAAATGGAGAGATTTGGCTGGCAGGGTGCAGCCTCCATTAACTGATCGAGAGCTGGTGGATATGTTTCTGGGAACGTTGTCTGGACCGTTTTTTAATCATTTGGTTGGTAACTCCTCCGCTGGGTTCACAGATTTGATATTAACGGGAGAGAGAATTGAAGCTGGCATCAGGTCAGGCAAGATACAGAAGGCTGCCTCTACAAGTACTGAGAAGAGGCCGTTTAAGAAAGAAGCAAGTGCCGTCTATGGCCCTAGAAGACAAGTCAAGCCCGAAGGTCGCCAAGCCGTTAATGCTTTGGTCATCTCTAAACCTGTTGCTGCTCCTCAGCAGTACAATCAGCAAAGAAGTGAAAGGCCCAAGAGGCAGTATACCCGATTGAGTATGACATTATTTTACCCCAACTGTTATCCACCAACCTGGTGACCCTCAAAGAAGCTCCTAAGGTCGTCAACACTGCGTCCCCTAAATACAACCCGAATGCCCGGTGTGCTTATCATTCTGATAGTCCCGGGCACACTACTGATGATTGTTGGGCCTTGAGAAACAAAGTGCAAGATCTAATTGACGCGAAAGAAATTCAGTTTGAAGCGCCGGAAAGACCGAATGTTGTAACGGCTCCTATGCCCCAGCATAGGGTGAATGCCATTGAGGAAGAAGTGTATGCTGTTTCGATAGATGAAGTTGTTACCCCTTTGAAGACTGTTAAGAAGAACCTATTGCGGGCCGGTTTATTTCCGGGTTGCGGCGAAGGTTGCCCATTCTGTGCTATTTCCCTATCCGATTGTCCCTTGCTAAGGTTAGGCATCCAAGGCCTAATGGATAGCAAGGAGATTTTATTCAAAAAGACTGCTGTTCAATTGGTTCCAATGAAAGAAGTTTCCGTGATTACCATCTTCAAAAATCCAATCAAGGCTCCCCCAAAGAAGCCTATTCAAATCTTGACAGTTGCGCCTGTGATCATTACTGTTCCAGGACCCCTCTCCTACGTGTCTGATAAAGCTGTCCCCTGGCATTATGGGGCAGACGTATATGTAAATGGAATCAAGAAAGAATTTGATACTAGTGCCAGTATCTGCGATATCACCGGTCCGGCTAAAGTCACCCGCAGTGGCAGGCTCTTCTCGCCTGACATTGCGCCTCCCGCTATTCGAAAACCCCTCCTCATAAAACCTGCAAGTTTACCAAGTCCTGTTGCTGATCAAATTGTGTCCCCTGCTGCCGAGTCCTCAAATGCTCGGGGCAAAGGGATTGAAGAAGAGCCTGCCCAGATGGAGGCACCAATACCCGTGAATGCTGAGGCCTCCCGACAAGAAATGGAGGAGATTCTGAAAATAATAAAGAAAAGTGATTTTAATGTTGTCGAACAGTTAGGGCATACACCCTCCAAGATCTCCCTGCTTTCCTTATTACTATGTTCCGAGGCCCATGCAAAAGCCTTGATCTCATTTCTCAAGACGGCCCATGTGCCGCAGGAGACGTCTGCAGTTCAGTTCACTGACTGCATAGCAAATTTGACGGCGGACAACGGCTTGGGCTTTTCAGATGCTGACCTAACCGCAAAAGGGAGAAACCATAATGATGCCCTGCATGTCTCTATTGAATGCAGGGGCACTACTCTGGCACATGTATTGGTGGACACTGGTTCTTCCTTGAATGTTCTTCCGAAAAAGGCTTTGGATCGTCTGGATTATGAGGGCCTGGAGTTGAAACCCAGCAATATCATCGTCAGAGCTTTTGACGGTTCCAAGAGGATGGTTCATGGAGAGGTTAACATCCCTATTCGTGTGGGCTCTCAAGTGTTTGACTCTACCTTTTACGTGATGGATATACGTCCATCGTACTCCTGTCTGTTGGGTAGACCTTGGATCCACAAAGCTGGGGCAGTGACCTCCACCTTACACCAAAAGCTGAAGTATCCCGTCAGGGGGAAAATTGTCACTGTGCAAGGAGAAGAGGAGTATATGGTGAGCCATTTGAATTCCTTCAGGTACATCGAGATGGACGGAGAATTTATTGAAACTCCCTTCCAACATTTCGAGGAGGTACATCCAATTTCAGCAGCTGCGGAGACAATGGCCGAAGAGAATGATTCCTTGAAGATGGTTTCCCTAAGGGATGCCCGGGCTGTGGTTCAGAAAGGCAATGGTGCACACTGGGGTCAGCTTCCTGACTTCACTCAGAAGAACGACAAGTTTGGGCTAGGCTTTACTACAGAGGCTCAGAAGGCAATGCGCAAAGAGAAGATTGGAAAGGCTCCGGTGTTTATTTCCAGCTCAAGGGTGAATGCTATCGAGGAGGATGTGGAGGAAGCTGAGTTTGATAATTGGATCTACCCAACTGCCGGCGACGGACCAAGCAACTGGACAGCAAAGGATTTTACCCCTATCACATTTGTCACGCAGTAATTGATTTCTTTTGATTGCCAAATTTGTAACAAACAATATGTTAAAACTCTGTTGGCTCGGTGTCCTGCCCGGGGCATCGTAGCTCCATTTGTGAGGGCTTTTTGTATGACATTTTCATATATCATCAATCAAAACATTGGACGTTTGTTGCATTTCAAATCTTGTGCTCCTTTTCTTTCTGTGTTATACATATTGCAAAACAGCTATATTTACACACACTCACTTATACAGGTTTCAATCCACTCTGGATCTCACTGGCAACAGCTCTGCTACCGCCAGTTATGACTTCGAAAATCCGATCAACTTGGCCGAAGACGAAGGTGAAGATGATTGCGAAGTGCCTGGTGAACTCGCAAGACTGCTACTACAGGAAGAGAGGGCTATTCAACCACATGAAGAGCCTGTGGAGACAATTAACCTGGGTACTGAGACAGATAGGAAAGAGGTCAAAATTGGTGCCAATCTAGAGCTCAGCGTGAAGCAACGATTGATCCAGATGCTACAAGACTACATGGAGATCTTTGCCTGGTCCTATGAAGATATGCCTGGTTTGGATGCCGACATTGTAGTTCACCATCTGCCAACCAAGGAAGATTGCCCTCCAGTAAAGCAAAAAGTTCGACGAATGCGTCCAGAGATGTCTGAGAAGATTAAAGCTGAGGTGATGAAACAGTTTGATGCGGGTTTCCTTGCAGTAACTTCTTACCCTCAGTGGGTTGCCAATGTTGTGCCAGTGCCGAAGAAGGACGGTAAAGTCAGAATGTGTGTCGACTACAGGGATCTGAACAGGGCCAGCCCCAAGGATGACTTCCCCCTACCTCACATTGATGTCCTTGTTGACAATACAGCTCAACACAAGGTGTTCTCCTTCATGGACGGCTTCTCAGGGTATAATCAGATCAAGATGGCTCCTGAAGATATGGAGAAGACTACATTTGTAACTCAGTGGGGGACCTTCTGTTATAAGGTCATGCCATTCAGATTGAAAAATGCTGGGGCAACCTATCAGCGTGCCATGGTTGCTTTATTTCATGATATGATCCATCATGAGATTGAAGTATACGTTGATGACATGATTGCAAGGTCTCAAACTGAAGAGGAACACCTTGATCATCTGGGGAAGTTGTTTGACCGACTCAAGTTGTACAAGCTGAGATTGAATCCCAACAAATGCACCTTCGGGGTGAGGTCCGGAAAATTGCTAGGTTTCATTGTAAGTGATAAAGGTATCCAGGTGGACCCTGCCAAGGTTAAAGCTATTCAAGAGATGCCGACCCCAAAAACAGAGAAAGAAGTCAGAGGTTTCCTGGGACGATTGAATTACATTGCCCGATTCATCTCACATCTGACTGCTACTTGTGAGCCAATCTTCAAATTACTGAAGAAAGATCAAGTGGTACGCTGGAATGATGAATGTCAGGCCGCCTTTGAAAGAATAAAGGAATACCTCCAAGAGCCACCCATTCTTATGCCACCAGTGGAAGGAAGACCTCTGATACTATACTTGACAGTGCTTGATAATTCAATGGGGTGTGTGCTGGGGCAGCATGACGAGTCTGGCCGAAAAGAGCACGCTATTTATTACTTGAGCAAAAAGTTTACCGACTGTGAGTCTCGTTACTCACTGCTTGAGAAAACTTGCTGCGCTCTTGTATGGGCTGCTCGCCGGCTGAGACAGTATATGCTGACTCACACTACTTTATTGATTTCAAAGATGGATCCCATCAAGTACATATTTGAAAAGCCTGCTCTGTCTGGAAGGATAGCGAGATGGAAAATGATCTTAACAGAATATGATATCCAGTATACAACTCAGAAAGCAATTAAGGGAAGTGTACTGGCTGATCATTTGGCACACCAACCTGTGGACGATTATCAATCATTGAACTTTGATTTTCCGGACGAAGACATCATGGTGGTAACTGACTGTGAAGTACCTGGACCGGATGAAGGACCTGAGGAAGGATCCCGATGGTCTATGCATTTTGATGGAGCCTCCAATGCTTTGGGTAACGGCGTCGGCGCTGTAATCATATCTCCCAAGGGGACCCATACTCCACTCACCGCCCGATTATGTTTCAGCTGCACCAACAACATGGCAGAATATGAGGCATGTATCATGGGTTTACAAGCTGCGATCGATTTGAGGATCAAGTTTCTAAGTGTCTTCGGAGATTCCGCTCTCGTGATCAATCAGATCAAAGGCGAGTGGGATACGAAACACCCGAATCTCATTCCTTACAAGGAGTATGTATCGACCCTGCTCCCCCACTTTGAAGAGATAACTTTTGAACATTTCCCCAGAGAGGAAAATCAGCTAGCGGACGCACTAGCCACGATGTCTTCAATGTTCAAAGTTAAATGGGACAATGAGGCTCCCCAAATCACGATCTGGAAGTTGGATGAACCGGCATACTGCTGCGAGCTCGAAGCTGAGAAGGTGACTGAAAAACCCTGGTATCACGAGGTGAAAAGGTACTTGGAAGCCCAGGAATACCCAGAAGGTGCATCTGTCAATGATAAGAAGTTCATGAGGAGATTTGCTTCAAAATTCTTCCTCAGCAACGGCATTCTCTACAAACGGAATCATGATTCAACTCTGTTACGTTGTGTGGATAAGGCTGAAGCAGAGAAAATTATGATGGAACTACATGAAGGTACATTTGGGACTCATTCCAGTGGACACACCATGGCTAAGAAAATCCTTCGGGCAGGATATTTCTGGTCCACGATGGAAGCCGATTGTTACCAACACTCCCGAACTTGTCATAAATGCCAAATCTATGCTGACAAGGTGCATATCCCTCCGGTTCCTTTGAATGTCCTGACGGCACCTTGGCCTTTCGCAATGTGGGGCATCGATATGATCGGTGAGATCCGACCGACGGCATCCAATGGGCACCGTTTCATCTTGGTGGCAATCGATTACTTCACGAAATGGGTTGAGGCAGCTTCATATGCCACGGTAACCAAGAGCATCGTGGCACGTTTCATCCGGCATAATCTGATATGTCGGTACGGTGTCCCGGAAAGAATCATTACGGACAACGGTACCAATCTCAATAACAAAATGATCACTGAACTCTGTGAACAATTCAAGATACAGCACCACAATTCTTCCCCCTATCGGCCGAAGATGAATGGGGCTGTAGAGGCAGCCAATAAAAATATCAAGAAAATTGTGCAGAAGATGACAGTGACCTATAAGGATTGGCACGAGATGTTACCATTCGCTCTTCATGGGTACCGCACCTCAGCAAGGACGTCAACCGGGGCAACTCCCTTCTCCCTAGTCTATGGCATGGAGGCAGTCTTGCCGATTGAAATCCAGATACCCTCTCTCCGAATAATGAAGGATGCAGACTTGAATGAAGATGATTGGATCCAAACTCGACTTGATCAACTAAATCTAATTGACGAAAAAAGGCTCACTGCTATCTGTCATGGTCAAACGTATCAAAAACGGATGATCAGGGCATTTAACAAGAAAGTCAGACCGCAAGAGTATCAAGTCGGGGACCTGGTAATCAAACGCATCATCCTTCCTCAAAGTGATCCCCGGGGCAAATGGACCCCTACTTACGAAGGGCCATTTGTGGTTAAGCGTGTGTTCTCTGGAGGAGCCATGATCCTAACCACCATGGACGGTGACGACCTTCCTCACCCCGCCAATGCGGACATAGTGAAAAAATACTACGCATAAATAAAAGACCCGCTAGGTTGACATACCTAGGCAAAAATAAGGGCTTCCCGGCGAACCAAAAGGGTTCGGGCAAAAATAAGGGATGAAATGAATAAAAATCTGTACACCCGGCAAGTCGAAAACCTGAAAGGGCGGCTTGGGCAAAAAAAGGGTATCCCGGTGGACTGAAAACCCGAAAGGGCGGTCCAGGCAAAAGTTAGGGATAAAAGCGTAACACTATGTCTCATTGGATCACTTCGCATCCGGAATTCGGCATCAACTATCTGGCTCAGATTACGGCATCGACCAATCAGCTTCATCTTCGACCAGGCAGCAAAGCGATGAGACGTTCGAAGACATAAAGGCGATAGCAGAGTTGGAACCCAGTGGGATTGTTCACATAGCTGTTTTGTTTCCTTTTTCAAACTGTAAACTCTATGTTATTTGGCGGCGTCCTCTTACTAGGATGTCAGCCTCTTGTACAAAAAACGCCTATTCACAGGCAAAGTTTAAATCAATACAAATTCACTTGTCCATATAAATTGCCATTGTTTTTCTTTTTCTGTTTTGTCTTGCGAAGAACGTCCAATGTTCATTTTTGATATATGCATTAAATTGCTGATTCATAAATGTTTGCATACGAAAAAAGAGATTAATTACAAGTGACATCAAAGGCAGGGGCAATGTGGAGTTGTTTAATGCAGTCTAGTTGTTTTGTCCACCAAGGCACCAAGGTAGGTTCAACTGAAAAAATGGCCAAATCATCTTAACTCCCCGCGGAGTAAAACGAGGTTCAGCAACACTTTCCCCAAGCAGGAGTTGATTCCCCGTCGATTCTGAAAAAGGCACAACATTCCCCGGCAGGTCTTAAAAGCTCATCCCCAGTGGATTCTGCGAGCTTATCCCCGGCGAAGTACGAACGTCTCGCCCAAGTTTTATTTAGAGTTATTTCCTCACAAGGACTTATAACTGGGTTATCCTCAGCTAAAAGCCACGGAAGACCGTTCTCGGCAAAAGTTCCTTCAATCCCCAGCGAAGTCTATCTTTTGTTTTCCCAAGCAGAGTTTATCCTTGAAGTTCCCCCGCGGAGTTTATCATCATTATTCTCAGCGGAATCCATTGTTAAAGTCCTCAGCAAGCCTCTCATCAGAGCTTCGGCCAAATATCTCTTCCGCAAAACAGCTTCCCGGCCGTTCGTCAAGGATTTATTTTCCTGAGACGAAATTACACTCATAAACATTTCACATTTTCATACATCTTACTTACATACATGATGAAACACATACAACATCAAATGTTGAACATCATGACATCATGCATATCATACATCATGACATTGCATACAGCTTACGTCTTTGCCTTTTCAGGAAAAAGACAATCTCAAAAACGATTACTTTCAACTGTCACAATTCCAGATTCGATACCTGTATCTAGCCAGGGCACATCTGAGAGTGATCAGTTTCCAGACTCGATTCCTGTATCCAGCCAGGGCACATCTATCAACTACAACATTTCCAGATTCGATTCCTGTATCCAGCCAGGGCATATCTGTTGACCATATTTCCAGACTCGATTCCTGTATCTAGCCAGGGCACGTCTGCAGAGTTCAAAGATTCGACTCCTGTATCCAGCCAGGGCACATCTCTGAGCAACCGATTGAAGATTCGATACCTGTATCCAGCCAGGGCATATCTGCATAAGGAAACTGAAGATCAAACACCTGTAACAAGCCAGGAAAACATCTGTCTTTCTTAAAACACACAAGTTCTCGCTAAGGAACCTCTTATGCGATCAACACTTCCGAATGGCATCTATAAGCCCATTCCCGACAAAGTTCTGTCACTTTTCCAGATGGCATCTACAAAGCCCATCTCCCTATCCACCATCTTTCCAAATGGCATCTATAAGCCCATTCCCGACACCACATTGTTGAGACTCCAGCATGCGAGTGCAAATTTCCGGGCACTCTAGTGTCCAATCTCCTTTTACCCTCGAGTCGCAAAAGGCAAACTTGCCAATCTAACTCTTCAGGTCCAAGAAGATTGAACAGGGGCAACTGTTGTACCCCAAAATTTGCCCTCCCATTTCCTCAACATTTTCTCATCACAAGACCTTTGAAGATCAAGGTCCAATTAGGGTTTCCTCTGCTCAAGACTTCTCCTTGCACTGTGGACTCAAATTAGGGTTTGTGTTTGCCTAAAGATGTTTTGACCTAAAATGCCTAAGATGACTTTCATGCTTCATATTGGACTCCCAAGTTTACCCATACCAAGTTTCAAGTCTTGATTCCAAGTTTTTCCCAGTCAATTGGACAGTTGACCTAGAAATCAGCTGTATTGGGGAAAAAGTCAACTGTGGCCAATTGACAGTCAAACCTCATGAAATTTGATCCACATCAACATTATGAACTCACATGGACCATTTGATCAAGTTTGAATCACAATTCCCCAAGAAATTTGATCAGATCACCAAAAGGGCAAAATGGTCATTTTTAGGGTTTTGACTGCACAAAGGCAATTTTTGACTGTTTGACCTAGCCAATGGCAAACCAAGCTCACATATGGACTCAAGGACCCCATGGAATTATCTTGACATGTTCATCAAGCTCAAAAGATCCCAAGTACACAAGATTGACAGTTGAATTTCCCAGTCAATTGATCAATTTTGACTGTATACTGAAAAGTCAAACTTTGACTTTTTGGTCAAAATCAAGAGTCAAGATTCATTTTTCATCAAAACATGCCAAATCATGAAACTTGTTCACCAAGAAATCACAAAATGCAAATTAGGGTTTGAAAATGGAATTTTTCATAACTTAGAATTTTTCTAAGTTATGGAAAACCCTAATTTTTTCCCAACTTTGCCCCATCTTTTCACCATGATCCATTTGGATTCAAACAAAAGTCAAAACATGAAAGTTGTAGCTTGTTGCAAAATCTACAACTTTGATTCACAAAGTTTTCTCATTTGAAGCTTGTATCTCAAGTTATGATTTTTTGAATAAGGGCACTAAACCATCTTTTAACTTAGTGAAATTTGACCTATTTTGACAAGGTTTTCTACCCTACTTCAAGGCCACTTTTCATACCCTTCCACTTGGAATTTCAAATTGCATTTCAAAGATGGATTGTAGTACACATTACAAGCTTTCCAAAATGTCCAAGAACTCATCAAACAACCTCATAACTTGAGAGATTCGAATTTCACAAGTTGGCAAAAATTCACTTTTGTTCTTCATCAAAGCATGTTCATAAACTTGGCAAATTTGAATTCAGCATGCTTAAGCTACATTGCAGGCCTCTAATCCCATTCTCACTCAATAATTCAATGCATATCCTTTGTGTTCTAACATTATTTTGCTCATTTGGATAATACACACAAAATTAAGCCTAAACTAGAAAAAGCATGTTATCCATTCTTGTAAAGTGATACTTTATGGCAACTTTGCAAATCTATGAGGTACAATGCAGATCTTTGAAGCAAAAAAGCATAGGCATATCCCACTGATCAAGACTCAAAGGTGCAGCATAGATTGAGGCATTGTACTGGCCTAGAAACCAAGTTGACATTTGCTTGCTTCACATAGAAGTAACATCCATAACTTATGCTATCTCTCAGATATCAGTCAAAGAACACAGCACAAAAGATATCAAACACATTCCATAGACCTCATTGAAGCTTTTGCTCGAGCCATTTGCCTTTCAAACCCTCTCCATCTCAGAATCATCCTCAAACTGCACAAACAGGGGTGCCCCTGCAGTTTGAGTGCAATCTCTCATTCCCTTCAAACATTTCTGTCCAAACCTGTTCCTCTACCTTCCTTACAACATATGCAAGCTATCCATAAGCTAAGGCACGATCTGTAGTTGCTCTAACCACTTCCACCATTTTCACATCTTTAACTTGCAGGTGAAGTTCTATAGCTTGATACAAGAAGGTTCAAGACAAAGTGAGCATTGAAAAAGCATCCCTGGACCTCAAGGAAGCTTTTCCAATCATTACATTGCACTGAAAGTCTCTCATTCTCCACATAGAAGTTCAACTGCACAGGTAAAAGTTTGAATTCGTATCTCTCTTATTAGGCATATTTAGTCTTAAGTTTGTGAAGAAGCAAGGTCCTACTCATAGCCCTGAACATGTACATAGCTTTACTTCTCATTTCTTTTGCCTGAGTAGAGAGAATTTGAGCTCTGAAAATGGTAGAAAAATTAGGTCAGAAAAGAGGGGGAGAGAAATTCTCCCTCATCTTGGAGAGATAGGTCATGTTCTTTATATGGTTAGAACCGTCTCTTCATGCTGAACATTTCTTGTGTTATGAGTTTTTGCTAAAAAGCCAGGAATCAAGAGTTAGAAGGGACTGAACATTGGCGCGCGTTTTTCAAATAACCTGTGCTGGAGGTTGAAGAAGGAGTGAAGTGGGCTGGGCTTGGATTTGTGTTGCTTTTCACACCCCATTTTTTGGTTTACACCCCCCTGAGCCCATTTGTTTATTTTTCAACATTTTTGACTTTTTCTTTTTGGTTTGACTTTGTTTATTTTTTCTCATGCCATTAAAATTTTTAAAATATTTTTTCCATCATTTTTATATTTATGGCATATTTGTTTGTTTATTTCTTTTATTTATATACAAATATATATATATATACTATTATTAAAATAAATAGAAAATAATGTAGATACATTTTTATTTTTATTTTTACTTTCTGAAAATATTTCACACAAAAAATACTTTTATTTATTTTATTAAAATATTAAATAAATATTTATTTTGTATAATACTCATTTAGGGTTTAATATATGTATATATACATGTTTATTAATATATTTAAGATAAAAATATAAAATACTTGATTTTCTTCATTTTTATTAATATTTGATACAAAAATACTTTTTTCACAAAATACTTCATTTTATTTTATTTTTGTACATAATAAACAAATAGTAGAATTTAATTAGATAATAATACTTTATATAAAAATTAGGGTTTCTTACCCTAAGTTTCAAAATACTAAAAAATAGATACATTTTTATTTTCTTTTTCCTTTTACATAAATATTTTCTCATACACAAAAAAAAAACTTTCTTTTTTTACATTTCACATATTTATTTTGTTTACATTTAAATTATGCAATTTATTTACCATGCAAATATCCAATTGTTGTAATAATTTAGATTTAAATTCTTGTCAATATCCCCATTTGAACATTTGTACCCCCCTTCCCATATTTGGTTGTGTAATAGTTTAGTAATTTTAATTTCGCACTTTATTGCTTTCTAAATAATGACATGCTAGAATTAGGGTTTGAATGCGAAAAAACGATAAAAAATAGTTTGACCTAATACAAGATAAACAAGCATGAAAATGGACACACAAATCACACTTGCACCCCCTAGGGTATTCCACTTGTTGCCTTCAAATAAATGGGCCATATTGTATGTTGAACATCTTTGGGCAAAGCAAACAGTTTGAATGATCATAGTCCCTCGATAAAACTTTTCAAAACAAACAAAACAAATGATCAAGTCCCTTAGAGAAATTGCCCAAAGACATTTAACGTCGTTACAATTATGGTCTAAACGATGACCCGCGCCTGTCCCTTTCACATCCTAACACAAGGTTGCCCACCAAATACAATGGTGGTGCAAACTTGTTAAAAGGGTTAAAGTATAGCAATAATCTTTTGAGAAATTTAGGAGTAGATAACCTCTTAGTTACTTGAACCAACTTGCAAAACAAAACACTTGCCTATTTTTCAAACCACACTTCACTACACTTTCCAAACAACTTTCAAAAACAAATGAAAACCTTTTCAAAAGACATACATCTTTGTATACATCCCCACATGGATCATTGCAAAGGTTGCCACCACATTGGCCTCTTTTCAAAACATTTTCAAAACCCACACACTCAAGCACCATTTAAAACAATTGAAAACAAAAGGCAAGTGATCTAAGCAAGTAACTAAGAGCCCATGGATAACCATGGATAAAAAGGGTGCTAATACCTTCCCTTTCTATAATCTACTCCCCGAACCCAAGAAAACATCTCAAAAGGTTTTTGCTGTGCTTTTTAACCTTTCCTTAGGATAAAATAAAAAGTCGGTGGCGACTCTTGCTAACCGCAACATTTGCGAATACAAACGCAAACCTCAAGTCAGTTCTCCCACCGTATCACACATTGCAATCAAGAACGAGTCCTAAAGCTCAAAGAACGCGCAAGAACAAGCCCTACGGTTTGCATTATTTTCCAGAATTACATATCATCATTCATGCGTTTTTAACCATTTTTCTTGATTGGTTTGTGTTGTTAGGAACATTCTGAAGCTAATGGAATAATCTAATTGCATTATAACGCTTTGAATCATGATTTGCCATTAACACGTTTTAGGGTTTCCAAGCTTTTAAATTAGGGCTTTCTTATTAAGGTAAAATTAGACCTCAAAACCTGTATGGACAAATTCGTCAGGCCAAGACGAAATCATTGAAACCCTCGCGCTCAATTTATATCATCCATAGGGTTATTCGCTATTCTTGGCACTTTTTCTTTGTGAGGGTTAAAAACCCCCGCTATCTTGTTTTATATTTTGCAGAAGAAAGAAGAAGACGAAGGGCGTGGCATCTCATGATTGGAGGATTCAAATCTGGCGCGCATTATTTTGTTTTATACCATTGAGACTGTTTTTTTTTATATAATATTTATTGTCCATCCATATTACAAACGCGCATCATGGCTCAGTTGGTTGGAAACATGGCTTGCAAGTACTGGGACCTGGGTTCGATTCCCAGGTCCCCCAAACTCTTATTTCCACTTTTCATAACGTTATCTCATGCAGCACATGTCCAATGTTCTACCATGCACGCCCAGCAATAGCTTGCCATGTGTCTCCCAGCTTCCATCCAGTGGCCAAGAGATGGAGTCCATGGTGTGTTCCAGTCAACAAACATGCACGTGATTCCTGAAGGTCAACCAGGCTTAGAATCTCCTTGGGCCAGAATTGCTTCAGTTTACCTCCACTTTGGGCCATCACACCCCCTTTGGTTTGTATTGTTTAATTTTATTTTCTTTTCTTTTAAATTCTTTTAATTGTTTTAATCATTATTATTAATTCATCATAAATTAAATTTTCCCAATAAAAATCAGAAAATCAAAATTGTATATATTTTAATTATTTATTAAATTCACCATTAACCTATTTTTGTAAACAAATATTAATAACTTACTTAGTTTAATTTAGGTTTAAATTTTAATCCTTTTTCTTAATAAATAAAAATTGCATAGAATTAGGTTTTGACATTTTTAATCATATTTTATTAATCATCATTATTACTATTTATTAATTATTGTTTTTGTAAATAACATGAAAATTAATTAATTAGCTTAAATTAGGTTAACTTTAACATTTTTGTTAATAATTAAAATAAACTTAGAACTAGGGTTTTCTTTTAATTTTAATTTCTTTATTTTCATAAATACAAAAAAACATAAAAAATATCTTTCTTGTATATAATCAATTAAATTAGTATTAGGTTTAATTTTAATTTAATTTCAAGCAAAGGACAAAAAACTCATAATTTCTCAAAAGGGTCCAAAACCCTCGGACGTTCCAATTTAATTCTTTCGCGCGTTATTTTTTATTTTATTGGATTATTATGTAACTGCTTCCAAGGATGTAATAGTAATTAGGTTTATTGCTTTTTTTTACTTTCCGCATCTTTATCAAAAACGGGTCTTTGTTTTTTTAGCGATGTATAGACCCACGCCTTGTAATAGCATAGCTTTTACCTTTCCGTATTTTATTTTCCTCACTCCTAACTGCTAAATTGCATGAAAGAATGTATGATAACTAAAAACAACTCGTAGCTCACCATGGCATGATCTAAGATAAATGTTAACATGAAAACAACACACAATGCACATGCCACTTCTAGGGTATGCCTCACTCGTTGCCTCGAACGTGGTCGTCAAGTATAGGATGTTTTAACGGTCGCTCTTATGTCTAAGATCCAGTTGCCTCGAAATGGTTGCCTCGGATTAAAAAGGATCTAGGACATTAGGGTTACTTCTAAGGTGTCCTACTATTGCTTCGGTGACCACGCTGTCCCTAAAATCGAATTGACCCGAACACCTCCAACGGTGGTGCTACCTACCTCTCAATGGTGGGATGGCATTACCTTAAGGACTTTTACACAGCCTAATTCCTTAGGGTAGGTAGATGACTCATGGGTACTTGCTCTCTTCAAAAACAACCAAAAAATCTTTTCACACTGACACTTTCAAAATCTTTCAAAATAAATTTTTCAAACACTCTTGAGGACAGATACAAGAGTCACTCAGAAATCTTTCAATGAAACCTTTTTCAAACCCACTCACATGTTGAAAAGCAAACATTTTGAAAACATAAGAGCAAGTACCTAAGAGCCCGTGGATAACCACGGATAGAAAGGGTGCTAACACCTTCCCTTTATATAAATCTACCTCCCGAACCGAGAGACATTCTCAATAAGGAATTTTGTTGTGCTTTTGTCCTTTCCAGGTTGGAGAATATAAAAGACGGTGATGACTCTTGCTTACCGCGACATACGCGATCCAGCATTTCAAAACAGTCAGTTCTATTTCCACCGATCACAGCTGGCTTTGTGATCTGGACTTTCTCCAATTTTAGCCTCAGGCCTTCAGTAACCTGTGTCAACTCTTGCTTTTCGTTCTCCTGGCCTTCAGTAGCCTGGATCTCTTTCGAAACAGCCAAAGGTACTGCTTCGATCGAAGCCTCTAGTTGCTTGTGGACGTCCTCAGTGACCCCCTTGTTGACTTCGACTAACACACAGTTTTTATTCTCAGTGCTTTTTTCTCCTAATGGAGTGTCATCTTGATCTGCTTCCACCATATTGATTTCTCCAATGCATGCAGGCTCGGAGTAATTGGTGTCTGCAACATCCAAAGGGTCTTCATCTACTTTCATTTTTGGTTTGTCAGTGAATTTCAATCTGCCATCCTTAATTGCATTTTGAATCAGATCCCTGAAAAGAAAACACTGTGAGGTTTTGTGGCCTAGGAAATTATGATACTTACAAAATCCTCTTTTCTTTCTTTGATCTAAAGGAGGTATTTTGACATTAGATGGCACAATTAGTTGGCCATCTTTGACAAGCAAATCAAAAATCTCGTCACACTTTGTTACATCGAAAGTATACACCTTCTTTGGGAATTTGTCACTTTTCTCATTTTCAACAATTTCTTTCCCTTTTGTGGGAACTAGTAATTTACAGGAATAAGAGGGAGCCTGTTTCAATTCAGCGAGATCAATTTCGACCTCTTCGAATTCAGGGTAATCTTCTGCTTCCTCAGTTCCAACATAGGAGACCCTTTCTTTCTTATTATTTTTAAAAACTTTGGCCTTCTCGGCTTTTATTCTTTCGACTTGTCGAACTCTGTCTGCTAGTTGGGCCATATCCCTCAAGTATTGTGTGTCTAATTTCTTTCGAATAGAGTAATCCAGGCCGCCAGCAGCCATTTCGACTAACTCATGTTCAGGAACTACTGTGAAGCATCTAGATTTCAAGAGTCTGAACCTATTCAGATAATCATCTATGGGTTCAGTAAATTTCCTCTTAACACTGGCTAGTTCCTTCAGACTTATTTTAGATTGTCCCATGTAGAACTGTTCATGGAATAATCTCTCTAAGAGGGTCCAAGTATCTATGGATCCAGGAGGCAATGTGGTGAACCATGTAAAAGCGTTCTTAGTGAGGGAACTTGGGAAATATTTAATCCTAAGGTTCTCATTATTTGCTATGTCTCCTGCTTCGGTCAGATACCTGGTTATGTGTTCGACTGTTGATTCATTGGTATCTCCAGTAAAATTTGTAAACTTAGGGACCTTATATCCCCTTGGTAAATCAGTATGTATTATGTAATCTACTATAGGAGAGGCATAATTTGGCCTTCTAATTCCTGTATTGAGGCCATTTTGGGCCATAATCCTCTCTATCATGGTGGTTAAATTATTTTCTACCAAGATGTTATCGTTTAGAATTCTGTGAACGACTACATCAGCATCTTGATTTCGACCCACCATGACAACTCCTCTAGGTTGTTCTTCTCGAAACGCTGGGACTTCTAGCCTTTCGACCCTTGCCCCTGGTTCTATAATTCCCCTTTGTGGTTCCTCTCGAATCACTGGGGCTTCTAACCTTTCGATTCTTGCCGCTGGTTCTATAAATCCCCTTTGTGGTTCTTCTCGAATCACTGGGGCATCTAACCTTTGTGCTCTTGCCCCCAAATTAACCCCCTCTCTGACTGGTCTATAGGGTGGGTCATCAGCAATTTGTTCTATGATAGGTATGTTTGCTCGAACCAATGCCTGGTTCTGTCTACGCCTTTCTGGCGGAGCAAAGAAATCTGATATTCGACTCATGTTATCCGCGTTTTCTCTGTTTGTCACAGTTACATTTTGTACTATTGGGGCAAAGATCTCTTGCATAGTTTGTGCTAACACTCCTATCATATCATGGTTACTATCATCCATTAATTGCCTAAAAGCCATCTGATTTTCTGTGGTTAAGATAGGCAATGACTATAACCTACTGACCCTTGGTTATTTGTCATAAATTGATTAGCCCCAAATCCAGACCCTAATTGTGGTGACGTATTCGATGTCGAAGTGTGCAGACCCGCCATAAAAGATGTTGGCATCCCATAAGAGGGATTTCTGGGTCTATTACCATTGAAACTGGGTGGTCTAGTTGGTGGTGGGGTGGCGAAATGGGTTTGTGTCCCTGATGGTGGGACGAATCCCCCAGGATAACCAGTGGTTCCTGTATTTCCTAGGATCGAACTGTTAGTCGACATGCCACTTGTTCCATTCGTGGCTACACTACTGGTAGAGGATGCAACAGACTCTGCGCTCGAAGGGATCGCATTAGACGTTCCCGTCAAAGCAGACATATTAGTGCCTGTTCCATGTGGGGCATTTTGTTCCCCTTGTTGATTGTTTGGATTAAACATCTTGTTATTACGTTTTCTTCTGGGTAAGGGTTGGTTGCTATTGGTTATTCTACCACTTCTAAGGTTCATATAACAACGAACTTATCACTAAGAAAAAACTTTTACAATGATTATATCCTAACAATCTTTACTTTGTTTTAAATTTCATAACGACCAATGACTGTCCCACTGGGCGTGCCAATTTGTTTACAGTGATTTCTGGTAAACAACCGCTAGTCCTCCAAACTATCAAATAATCTTAATGACTGTTATTTAATCTCTCTGGTAACTTGCAGGATCGACTAGATTGATCCTATGGGGTATTGGTCGTTTGGATAAATCTAATTGCAAAACTGATATTCATAGTTAGGATTTGTATTTAGAATGTTTTATAGACGTTCAATTCACTTCGATTACCATGTTAAAAGAATCTAATGACGTGATCAAGTAAAGAAATACAAAACTGAATTGAATGAATAAAGATTCGATTGCAAAGAAATGTTTAAATGCAGAAATAAGTAAATGACTTTGAATGTAAAGACTTTAATGTAAAAAGCATGAATATAAAAGCATGAAATGTAAAAGAGTTTTTGAAATGTAAAGGATTCGAATAGAAGAAAAGCGTTTAAATGCAAGAAATAAGTAAATGACTTTGAATGTAAAGGTATTTGAATGACATTGACATGAAAATGGAAGATAAACTGGAAAAGATAAAGAGTTTTACTGAATTATAAATGTTTGGTGTTATCATACGTACATTGTTCGAGCATTCGTTTCCCTATCCATGTGGTATTTTGAATGTTTACTGAATTTTGTACAATAGATATGACACACTGAAATCCTAACACTAAGACTTCTATTTATACTACTTAGACCATAACGGTCTTGCTTATAAGATTCTTCCACGTTCGGAACATGCAGAGCACTGCTCCTCTCTAGCTTCCACGTGTCTTCGAACGCTCCAGCGCATATATATTTGAATTCCAACATCCCGCTCGCGTTTGAATTTCAAATGCCTTGGCAATCTTCGCTTCGAACTCATTTCACAGACACAGTCTCGTTACCACCTCAAGGCTTCTTTTAAATATATCTTCACAACTGTCACTCGAAGCTCCGAGCTTTTACATGTCCGTTCGAAGAACCGCTTCTACCATTCCGAACTGTAACATTTTGCTTTATTCCAACGAAACATCCATATTGCTTCATTTCGAACTGTATCATCAAAATCTTCAGCCAACAGTAGGATGGCGTATGAAACCTCTCTTTCCATAACAGACTCTTTGATCAAGGGGAGAATGTGAGGATATGGCATCATAAGATTCTGGGAGCGGGTTCGTACCCACTTGAGGTAAGGCTCAAGGGGATAGAATTCTTGTGCCCCAGTGTCTTACTATCCACTCTATTAGGCATCCTCCAAGCTCTGATGAACCTTTTTCGAAGTCCTTGTGCATCGTTGTCGAAGTCAAAAACTAGGTCAGGAATCAACATGTTATGAGGGCCATCCCTCCGAGCATATCCAAATTGTCTCAAAGCTAGACAGGGGTTGTAGGTAATGCCTCCCCTAATTCCCAGTAATGGAACATTAGGAAATTCTCCATAACGATCAATGATGGTGACATTCTCTCTGGACCGAGAACACCAATGTACATCAGAATGTGTGAGGGTCATCAATCGTTGTGACCACCTTAAACCCTGCTCATTCTTCAAAACTGATTGTGGAAGATGAGAAATAAACCACCTTGCTAGGAGAGGAGTACAGCACATGAGAACACCTCTTTTCCTCATTGTTCGTGTGTAAAATGAGTGGAGGATGTCCCCAAGCAATGTAGGTATGGGATTCCTGGATATGAAAATC
Organism: Vicia faba; assembly: GCA_948472305.1. NCBI lineage: Eukaryota > Viridiplantae > Streptophyta > Magnoliopsida > Fabales > Fabaceae > Vicia > Vicia faba. Next base: position 438,749,018 of record OX451739.1, on the reverse strand, counting down.
TTGACAGCATTCACATCTATAAGTTGATCAGGATTTGGGAACAAAACCAACCCATAGATAAGGAGTGCCACAATCTCTTCAAAGGCTTGTAAATCAAGAGAATTCCAGCATTCTCGTGCCTTCTCAAACAGAAACTTTGCCAAGAATCCTTTGATACCACTTTTGGTTTCCCAATGCCCTTTGATGTCGGATGGTTGTAAGCGTAATGCTTGAGCAACATCTTCAAGTTTTGGTTCCTTTTCTGTACCGTTGTAGGGTAGTTGACTAAGAATAGGAATTCTCAAGAGTTGAGAAAATTCCTCCAAAGTAGGCACCAATTGATAATCAGGGAATGTGAAACAGTGGTGTAGGGGGTCAAAGAATTGGAAGAGAAATTTCATCATGTCTTCTTCAATGTTGGTGTTGACTAAGCTGAAGAGTCTACCATGTCTTTCACTGAAGAGAGAACTCTCGGGAATCCTGGATGTAAGCTCTTTGAGTTGAGGATGGACCCTTACAAGGTTGACTTGAATTGTTTTCATGCAGAGAGACTCCATGTCCTACAAAACAAGAACAAAGACGAAGATCTAAACCCTTGAAATGGTTAGCAGATGCATATGATACTTTATGATGTATGAAAAAACACATGTACAAGCAAATCACATAAAAACCCTAGTTTCAGGCTTGCAGGAGGTTTCATAGGTAAGTACCCTCTTGAGTGTAGTTGGCTCAAAACCTGTCCTATAAATAGTAACCGGGTTCTAAGGAGCTCAATATCATTGGATTGTTTTCTATGTTCATTGTTTTGGTTTAGCCACTGAACTAGCGACCAAAATATTCCAAGAAAACAATCCTCAATGAGTGTAGTATCGAGTATCTACCAACTTCGGACTGCACCAAAGTCGGTCATCTCACTACCCCTAAAAAGGCCAAGATGGTCGAGTAAGGTTCTAGGTCATTAGTGCTTAGTGACATCACTCATCGGCCCCGTATTCTCTTTGATTAACTCAAAGGCTACCGATACTCACAAATATGTCGCACTAATATAGCTGTTGCTTCAACCGTGTCGGTATACCTCGCACAGTTTCCATAACGTATTGCTATCTATGAATGTTTCACAAAATCCGGGTGGAGGATTTATAGAACTCCGATACAAGCCCACAAGATTAAAAGCAATACAAATGAAAACACAAGTGATCTAGTCCTAAGGTACACCTCACTTATAAGAATGGTCCCCAGCAGAGTCGACAGTTCTGTGATCGGTGGGAACGAGAACTGACTGTTTTTTAATGCTGGTTCGCGTTTGCGTTTGTTTTTGCAAAGTGTCGCGGTAAGCAAGAGTCGCCACCGTCTTTTATTTTATCCAATAAGGGAAAGGACAAAAGCACAGAAAAAATTCCTTTTCGAGATGTTTCTCGGGTTCGGGAGGTAGATTATAGAAAGGGAAGGTGTTAGCACCCTTTCTATCTGTGGTTATCCACGGGCTCTTAGGTACTTGCTCACTGTGTTTTCAAAAGGTTTGCTTTTCTTTGTGATTGTGGGTTTTGAAAAAGTTTTATTTTTGAAGAAAGTGTAAGTGTGAAAAGTTTTCGTTTTTGTTTTAGAAGAGAGCAAGTACTTAAGAACCTCTACCTACTCAAAAAGGAATTTAATTGTACAAATGTCCTTTAGACAGTGCTATCCCACTATTGAGAAGTAGGTAGCACCTTCGTTGGAGTTTTCGGGTCAATTCAATTTTAGGGACGTGTGGTCACTAAAGCAACGTCAGGACGCTTTAGTGGTAATCCTAATGTCTTAGATCATTTTTATCGAGGCGACCATTTCGAGGCAACTTATGATCTTGGGACAAAGGACGACCTCTAAAACATCCTATACTTAATGACCACGTTCGAGGCAACCAAGTGAGGTGTACCCTAAGAGTGGCATGTGCAAGTGTGTCGATTTTCAGTTATTTTACTCTTGCATTTTTAGGTGTTCTACCATTTGTTTTTAGATCTTGTCATACAATCCTAATTAGCATACATCTAAGCAGTTAATATATATACAGGAATTTAAAGTGCAGAAACCGTAAATACTACACTATTATAAGGCTTCGGGGGAGGGGATTATTTACATGTCCAAAAATTGGGGGAATAATAAGCAGTTACAATAAACGTGCGTGAATCTAGAAAATCCTAAGAATAAGAACTATTTTTTGTTGTTTTATTTTATTTTATTTTTTTGAGAAAATGCTAAATATTTAGTTAAGTCGAATTTGATTAATTAAAAAAAATACTGATTAAAATTTACTCTTAAAATAAAACTAATATTTTTTGTATTTTTGTTTATGAAAAAGATTGAATTTGAATAAATCCTAAGTCTACTGATTTTAAAATTGAAGAAAATAAATTAAAATAATTAACTAAATTAAATCCTAATTCTAAGTTATTTATTTTTTTATGATTTTTATGTTAATTAAAACTAAAACTAAAAGGAATAAACAGAAACAAAATAAACAGAGTACAAATGGGCCAGGCAGCAAAATAAGAAAAAATGTAATTCTGGAGGCCTGGGTCGAAAGAGATGCAGGTTGTCTTTCGACCTAGTGAAGAGTCTGGATCGAAGGGGCATGAGGGGCTGCACTCTGAGGGTGTTCGAATGGGATACGTCATCCTTCGATCTGGAAGCCCTGGGTCTAGTTCGAAGCTAGACTGCTGAGCTTCAAAGCTCTGAACAAGAAGCTGAGCGTATGGTTCCTGCAAAATGAAACACATATTAAAAGTCCAGGGGGGATTTTACCCCCTGGTTCGAATCTCCACCTTATTCGCACCTGTTGAATCTGGGTCTGGGTTCGTTTTATCCTAGGATTCGAAGGATAAACTCAGATTGTTGCCCAAGCAATGGCACAATCTCAACTCTGCACTGTAGCTCACATGAAGCACATTTAAATCACTCACAAACAAAAATAAAAATATGAATATGCAATCGAAATAAATTTGAAAATGAGCTTGAGATTAGATTTTTCTTTTACCAAACAGAGGTGCTTCGACCTGTAGTTCTGAGGGGGGAGGCGTTCGCTGGGTGGCAACTTTGACTTGGAAAATTCTGGGCAGCGTCTCTCCAAGTTCTCTATTTTTCTGTATATTTTTCGTCTCTCTTTTGCAGCATTTGTGATTTCTTTATATAGAGAGGGTGGAGGGGACAGGAAGACAAAGGTTTAAATGACCTTGATTATGTGTTTTGACAGCCATGAAGGAGGTTTCGTAACGTTAATCATATGTTTGAAAGCCATGAATGAGAGTTTATAACGTTGGCTAAACACATGGGATTCTGTCCTCTTTTTTTTTGAATTTTGAATGACAAGCAGCTGGCCTTCGAATGCTCCCTTTCGAATGGGCTGACGGTCTCCTTCGAATGCTCCCTTTCGAATGGGCTGATGGCCTCCTTCGAACGCTCTTCGAAAGCTTCTTCGAATGGAGCCTTTGAAGGCTTCTTCGAATGTACCTTTTTGAAATTCCAATCGAAGGATACTGTTATAATGCCCATCGAAGTACTTGTCCATAATGCCAATCGAAAGGATCCTTCAGAATGCCAATCGAAATGCTCCTTCAGAATGCCCATCGAAGGGTCTTTCAGAATGTCAATCGAAGTGCTCCTTCAGACTACCAATCGAAATGCTCCTTCAGAATACCAATCGAAGGGTCTTTCAGAATATCAATCGAAGTGCTCCTTCAGAATGCCAATCGAAATGTACTTAAAGCATCACTCGAAAATTTTCCTTTTCCTTAGGCCAGAGTTTGTGACCATCCACGAAAGGGGGAGACTTTGGAAAACATGAGAGGGCAAATTTTGGGGTACAACAGCGAGGACGCGACCAAATGAGTAAAGATCGGCACCGGCCTCCCCGACTTGGCGAGGAAGCAAATCAAAGCCTGCTTGCGTGAGAATGCGGACTTATTCGCGTGGAGCACCGCAGAGATGCCCGGACTCGACCCCGAGGTCGCCTGTCACTGCCTCGCCATAGATCCAGCCGCTAGGGCAGTAGTACAATGTAGGCGTAGGCAGTCTCCGGAGAAAACGGAGGCTGTTGAAAAAGCTGTAAAAGACCTCCTAGAGGCAAATTTTATTTCTGAAGCCCGATATTCAACCTGGCTGTCAAATGTTGTACTAGTCAAAAAGAATAATGGAAAGTGGGGGATGTGTGTTGATTATACTAATCTCAATCGGGCATGCCCGAAAGATGCATTTCCTCTACCCAACATAGATATGCTGGTCAACAACTCGGTCGGTTATAAAATACTGTCGTTTATGGATGCCTATTCAGGCTATAACCAAATCCCAATGGCTATAAGCGACAAGCATTGCACTGCGTTCATGACCAGCTCGGGCAACTATTACTACAACGTGATGCCCTTTGGTCTAAAAAACGCAGGAGCAACATACCAACGTATGATGAACAAAGTGTTCCACAACCAGATTGGGGACATGCTCGAGGTGTATATGGACGACATGATCGTCAAATCTTGAGCAGATACCGACCATGCCGCTCACCTCAAAGAAGTCTTTGCTCAAGCAAGACAATGTAAGATGAGATTCAACCCCGAGAAGTGCACATTCGGGGTCAAGACAGGAAAGTTTCTCGGCTTCTACCTGACAGAACGAGGAATCGAAGCTAACCCCGACAAGTGTCGAGCCTTCTCCGACCTCCCGACACCCACGTCGAAAAAATACATACAAGTCATGAACGACATGCTCACCTCGTTATCCCGCTTCGTCGCGAGATCCACTCAACACTGTTAGAACATAGTTTGATTCTACAACCCTTAATTAGAGTTTTGATGATAACAAAATAAAAAGAATATATAAATTGTAAGATTTATATATAAGACAAATATGCTTCTTAAAATTATGTTTTGTATATACAGAAGTTCTGATGGAATTAGGATCAACATCAGAAGCATCAGAAGATCAGTAACATGTGCTACACGCTGAAGCTACCAGATCATACGCTGAAGCTTGATGACCAGAATCTGCGCATAAACATATACACTCTGACTCTGATCAAAGATCTTTACCAAGTCATCAGCACTATGAAGCGTTATCATAAGTTAAAGCAAAGAACACTCAGAAGCGTTATCATAAGTTAAAGCAAAGAACACTCTGAAGCGTTACCATAAGCAAAGAAGACTCTGAAGCGTTATTAAGTATTCAAGACAGAATTAATTGCTAACGGCTTTATTCAGACAAGATCTTCTTCAAAAGGAAAGTGCGTTATTATCAGTAAAAGTGCTTTATGGACAACGTATCTTTGCCTTGGCTATATAAACAAGTCTGTATGAGAAAAGACGCACTCATGCACTCACAAAGTTTGCCAAGCCTTCACAACCACGCTTACTCGAACGCTTTAGAAAATTCAGTTTATTCCAAGCTTAAATTGTGTAATTATCACAGTTGTGATATATTGTTTTATTAGAAAACGTTAACACATCATTGTTCAAATTATTTGTAAAAGATTTCCTTGAGATAAACCGGTTTGTGGTTATACTCAAGAAGGCTTTAACAGTTGTTAAAGTAGCTGTTGTAATCCCTTGAATATAGTGGATTAAGACCTCGTTGGAGAGAGGCGAAATCACCTTGACGGGTGGACTGGAGTAGTTTGAGATCAAACGAACCAAGATAAAAATACTGTGTTGTCTAAGCATTTGTTTTAAGTTTTACAACTCAACTCCCCTTCTTGTGTTTTTCACATCTTCAATTGGCATCAGAGCGCGTGGTTCTGAGCTTATAACACTTAACCGTGTCAGTACAAGATCCAGCGTCAGAAAAACACAATGGCAGGACCAAATCAAAACATCAGCAATGACAACAATGAAGAAAGAGACAGATTCAGTGGCAAACCACAGTCTTTGATGGAGAACTTTGACTACTGGAAAGACAGAATTGAGAGTTTCTTTCTGGCCCATGATGCTGATCTGTGGGACATGGTGACTGATGGATACACGCACCCAGTGGATGGAAGTGGTCATAAGATTGACAGGAAAACGATGTCTGATCAGCAAAAGCGTGAGTTCAGAAATCATCACAAGGCCAGAACAATTCTTCTCAGCGCCATCTCTTATTCAGAATATGAGAAGATATCAAACAGAGACACTACAAAGAATATGTTTGACTCTCTGAGAAGGACGCATGAAGGCAACATTCAAGTCAAAGAAACCAAAGCCCTTGCACTCATTCAGAAGTATGAGGCATTCAAGATGGAAGAGAGTGAATCAATAGAAACTATGTTTTCAAGATTTCAAATTCTCGTTGCTGGTCTAAAAGTTCTTGACAAAGGGTATTCCACTACTGATCACGTTAAGAAGATCATCAGAAGCTTGCCAAAACAATGAAGGCCAATGGTCACAGCGCTTAAGCTAGCCAAGGATCTCAACAAAATCTATCTGGAGGAACTTGTCAGCTCCCTCAGAAGTCACGAGATAGAGCTAGAAGCAGATGAACCTCAAAAGCAAGGTAAGCCATTAGCTTTAAAATCTAACAGAAAATCTGACTCCAAAGTTTTGCAGGTTGTGGAAGAAACCTCTGATGGGTCTTCATCAGAAGAAGATGAATTGTCTTTCCTCTTCATAAGGGTGAACCAATTGTAGAAGCAGAGGCAAAGGAAGTTCAGGAATCCCAGAAGATCAGAAAATCAGAATGAATCTTTCTCCAGATACAGAAGGTCAGAATCCTCCCCTGGACATAGAAGATCTGAAGGTTCTTCAGGAAACAGAAAGCCAAACAACAAAGACATCATCTGCTATGAATGTAACGAGCAAGGGCACTACAAAAGTGATTGCCTAAAGCTTCAGAAGGAGAAGCCCAAAAAGAAGTTTGGCAAGGAAAAGAAGAAAAGTCTCATGGCTACATGGGATTATTCTGACACATCTGAAGCTGACTCAGAATCAGATGATGAAAGAGCAAACATAGCTCTCATGGCAAACATAACAGAAGACAGTGAAGCTTTTGAGTCAGAATCTGAATCAGATACAGAAGAGGTATTCCCTGACTTTACTATAAACTTTACTAAGGCTAAACTAGCTGAAAGCCTTAATGAAATTCTGGAAAGATATCAGCAGATCAGAGTCAAATTCAGAAACCTGAAAAGGAATCTTGCTTCTGACTCTGATAAGACTGAGAGTCTCAAATTGGAGAATTCTGAGTTAAAAGATAAAATTTCAAAATTAGAAAACCAATTGCAAAACTCTCAGAAGGAAACAATCCCTGAAACTCCCAGCAATGCTGATGAGATCATCAAGGAGTATGATCAGCTTTCAGAAGTTTCTAGCTAAAAACATAGACAGGAGCAAAATGGCTTCAATGATCTATGGAGTTAGCAGAAATGGCAGAAAAGGGATAGGATATCAAGGTAAGGTACCTACACCAAAAAATGCCATGGATTTAGTCATAAAACGTACTCCACTTGATTCACACTTTATATATGGGCACACACATGACATAAAATATACAAGTAGTGATTACTCTATCAAACCAAAATTCAACCAGAGTTTTGGTAAAACTAACAAATCAGGACCCAAAAAAATGTGGGTACCTAAGGATAAAATAATACATGTGGCAGATATCTTTAACAGCAAAGCAAAAACACCAATCATGGTACCTGGACTCTGGCTGCTAACGACACATGACGGGAAGAAGACATTTGTTCCAAAGCCTGGAACTTAAGCCTGGAGGACACGTAGGTTTTTGAGGCAATCAGAGAGGAAAGATCATTGGATCTGGAACAGTAGGTAATGGAAATCTTCCCTCTATAAGTAACCTTCTACTAGTTGATGGATTAATGCATAATCTGTTATCCATAAGTCAATTAAGTGATAACGGTTATGATATAATCTTCAATCAAAATTCATGCAAAGTTGTTAGTCAGAAAGATGGGACTATCCTATTTAATGGAAAGAGGAAAAACAAAATTTATAAAATAAAACTTTATGAACTAAAAAGTCAGAATGTAAAATGTCTACTGTCTGTTAACAACGAGCAATGGATCTGGCACAGAAGATTGGGACATGTTAGTATGAGAAGAATATCTCAGATTAACAAACTTAATATGGTCAGAGGACTTCCTAACCTGAAGTTCAATTCAGATGCTCTGTGTGAAGCATGTCAGAAAGGCAAGTTTGCAAAACCAGCTTTCAAATCCAAAAACGTTGTTTCCACCTCCAAGCCATTAGAACTTCTGCACATTGACTTATTTGGACCAGTTAAAACTACTTCAGTCAGTGACGAGAAGTATGGGTTAGTAATCGTAGATGACTATAGCAGATGGACACGGGTAAAGTTCTTAAGGCACAAGGACGAGTCACACTCTGTGTTTGTTACCTTCTGCAACCAAGTTCAGAATGAAAAGGATCTTAGAATCGTCAAAGTCAGAAGTGATCATGGTGGAGAATTTGAAAATAAAGATTTTGAGTTATTCTTTAATAATAAAGGCATTTTGCATGATTTCTCATGTCCTATAACTCCCCAGCAAAATGGAGTTGTAGAACGAAAGAACAGAACATTGCAAGAAATGGCCAGAACCATGATCAACGAGACTAACGTTGCTAAGATCTTCTGGGCAGAGGCAATAAACACAGCGTGTTACAGTCAGAATAGAATCTCTATAAGACCTATTATGGAAAAGACTCCATATGAATTGTGGAAGAACAGAAAGCCCAACATTTCCTACTTTCACCCATTTGGATGTACATGTTTTATTCTGAATACAAAAAATTATTTGAACAAGTTTGACTCTAAAGCACAAAAGTGTATTATGTTAGGATATTATGAACGCTCAAGAGGGTACAGAAAATACAATACAGAAACACAGATTGTGGAAGAGTCAATCAGTGTTCGTTTTGATGATAAGCTTGACTCTCAAAAGTCAAAGCAGAATGAATTCCTTGCAGGTATAGAAGTTGAACTCACAGGTACTGAAGACAAATCATCAAAAGCTCTCAACAGAGACACTCCCTCAACATCAGAAAGAGTAACTGCAAGCAATCCAGCACCTTTTGTTGATCAACTCCAGAAAAGACCATCCAGAAGCAACATGGATCACCCAGAAGAAACAATCCTAGGAAGAAAGGAAGATCCAATCAGAACAAGATCTAGCTTCAGAAACTCTGAAGAATCCCTCATGGGACTGGTTTCTCTAATTGAACCAACAACAATTGATGAAGCACTTCTAGACAATGATTGGATTCTAGCAATGCAAGAGAAGCTAAATCAATTCACAAGAAATGGCGTATGGGATCTAGTTCCTAAACCAAAAGGATTCAACGTCATTGGTACAAAATGGGTGTTCAGAAACAAACTGAACGAACAAGGTTAAGTCATCAGAAACAAAGCACGACTGATAGCACAAGGTTATAGTCAGCAAGAGGGGATAGACTATACAGAAACCTTTGCTCCAGTCGCCAGGTTAGAATCTATCAGACTCTTAATTTCATTTGCTATTAATAAAGGCATCACTCTATATCAGATGGATGTTAAGAGTGCATTCTTAAATGGCTATATAGAAGAAGAGGTATATGTGCAACAACCCCCTGGTTTTGAAAGTCCCAAAAATCCAGAATATGTTTTCAAACTAAAGAAGTCACTCTATGGTCTGAAACAAGCTCCCAGAGCTTGGTATGAAAGACTAAGTAACTTCCTGCTAGAAAAGGAATTCACCAGAGGGAAAGTGGACACAACCTTGTTCTGTAAGACAATTAAGAATGACATTTTAGTATGTCAGATTTATGTTGATGACATCATATTTGGATCCACTAAACCCTCTCTGGGAAGAAAGTTTGCTAAATGTATGCAGGCAGAATTTGAGATGAGCCTAATGGGGGAACTAAAATTCTTTCTGGGCATTCAGATTAATCAAACCCCAGAAGGAACTTACATTCATCAGAGTAAATATGTCAGAGAACTTCTGAAGAAATTTGATCTCTCAGAATGTAAGCCATCAAAGATTCCAATGCATCCCACGTGCATTCTGGAAAGAGAAGAGGTAAGTAAAAAGGTAGAACAGAAGGTCTACAGAGGTATGATTGGTTCTCTTCTCTATCTGACGGCTTCAAGGCCTGACATTATATTTAGTGTTTGCATTTGTGCTAGATTCCAATCAGATCCTAGAGAATCTCACTTAACAGCAGTTAAGCGAATTTTCAAGTATCTGAAAGGTACTACTAATCTGGGTTTGTTTTATAGAAAATCAAGTAATTACAGCTTAATTGGATACTGTGATGCTGATTTCGCTAGAGACAGAGTAGAACGTAAAAGCACTTCTGGAAGCTGCCAGTTTCTGGGAGAAAATCTGATCTCATGGTCCAGCAAAAGACAATCCACAATTGCTCTATCAACAACAGAAGCTGAATACATAGCAGCAGCTGGATGCAGTACACAAATGCTTTGGATGAAAAGTCAACTTGAGGACTTCCAGATATTTGAGAGTAACATTCTTATTCTCTGTGACAATACTTCTGCTATTTGTCTCAGTAAAAATCCTATTTTGCATTCTAGGGCTAAGCATATAGAAATAAAACATCATTTTATTAGGGACTATATTCAGAAAGGGATTCTAAATTTAAAATTTATTAACACAGACCATCAATGGGCTGATATCTTTACAAAACCTCTTTCTGAAGATAGGTTCAACTTCATTCTGAAACATCTCAGCATGAAGCTCTGCCCAGAATAAAACTGTTTTGATTCCATATCTTAACCTTCAGAACTTTGTTTATTTTTTCCGTGAACTACTGATCAATCTTTCTTCAGATCTTTAGAAGTATAGATTATATCAGAATCTATCACAATCAAGGATAGAAATGTGCAGTTCACTCAAGCAAACAAGTGTCATCCAGTCATCAGCTACTTCTGAGGCTGAACATGCGTTCACGTTTCTGAAAGGTCAAAAGCGCCGATTGGTTGCATTGAGACACATGTCATGGGTAACCGTTCCAATATCTTTCTGAATCCCCCAAAATCAGCTATCATTAAATGCTCTTAATCATTATAATCAATTTCTCTCTCTTGCCGTTTATATTTTCAAAATTATTTAGAAATCTATTTAAACACATCTCTCACCACTTACACTTTTTTACTTTCACTTTCATTTTCTCTCAATCTTACTGATTTCAGTTTGCATACTTTCTCAAAACCCTTTCAATTTCTTCAAAACCTTCATGTGAACATGGCTTCCTCAAGCGTCCCTACTTCCAGTACCCAGAAAACAGATTCCTCCGAACAATATGAAGAACCCTACATAACTCTTCTCACACCCATCAAAAATCTAGAAGTTCTTTCAGAATTGATCGTGGATTTCAACAGTCTTCAAGAGAACGGGTTTAATCTCTCTGAAGAAGTTAAAGCTCAAGGCTGGGATAGATATTTTGACAGACTGGTGGGTCCAACATTCCCAATTCTGGTAAAGGAATTTTGGATTCATGCTTCATCTTCCAACCATCAAGTTACTTCATACATCATGGGGAAGAAGATAGTTATTACTGAGGACCTCATTGCAAGATTAATAGGCTACATTGGTGGTGGTGTACGTTGCATTGACATGGCTGAAAGATGCGCTGATGTTGCCCTAATTGCTAGAGAAATCTTCACTCTGGGGCTTCCCTCCAGCAAGATAAGGGATTTAAAAGACCATCACAGAATATGGTCCAAGATCATTATGGGATGCATAAACCACAAGAAGCCTACTAGCTCTCCTGATTACATCAATATTGATCAGCAATTTCTGATCTATTTCATCTCCCAAAAGATTAAGGTGAATCTGGCTCATCTGTTGTTTAACCATCTAAGGACCAGTGTTAAGGAAACCAGAGAAGAGGAGCGCACAAAAAGGGATTGGATACCCTAGGAATGCTTATATCAGATATTCTAACAGAGAATAAGCTGATTGATCATCTAATAGAGGCTCAAGAAATCAGCTCTTTGGAAGCTACTGTTGGCAAACCGCTGAATGCAAAGAATCTGAAGAAGATGAAGTTGATTGAGAACATCCAGAAGGAACCCAGTGTCACTTCTTTTGCAACAATCTCCAGCAGAAGAGTCCCTCTGGATAACTTTCCTCTGTTCTCAGAGATTGATTCTAAACCTGATATAATAGTCAGATATCTGGATGCCTGCAAGGCGGATGGTACAACACCAAATTTGAACATTCAGGATCTGCAGCAGAAGGCTCCAGAAGTTGTGCTAAAGAAAACCAAGAAAAGGAAAGCTGTAGAAGAAGGATCATCCTAGCGGACTCCTAAAAAGAGAGGTAATCCTTCTTCTGTAACTGTTTTAAATTCAATTTCTGTATCAACATCTATCCCAATTCCCACTCAATCAGAAAACCCCACACCACGAACTTTTGATGACTTTGACACTGAACTTGACCCCTTAGAAACCTCAACTCTTAGAAGATCTCGCTCCCAACCTCCAAATCCAAATATTGATGCAACCCAACAAGAACTTGCAAAAGTTCTATCTAATATAGAAACCTTTGACCAACATACTTCTGCTCCCATACCAGAAAATCTAAACTCTGAAACCACCACAGAAGCACAACCAGAAATTCCCCTCTCACCACTACCAGAAATACCATTACCTTCATCTTCTCAACCAGAAATTCATCCACATTCTCCACAACCTGAACAATCTCACCCAGAAGTTCAAACTTATGAGGCTCAACCTTCTGAATCCTGTGAACCAGAACCTCATAACGATCAATCAAACCAAACTGTTGATTCTGATACCATTCCCATTCCTGGAATCACAGAACCTCTGGCCATTCGTATGCCCCTAACCATCCTGAATATTCCCCAAATTCCCTCCTCACTAGAATCAACTCCACCAAACTCCCCAACCAGTCCAATAATAATTCCTGACTCTCCCACTCCCTCACCAAAGAACAATCCAGATGACCACAGTAAGACTGTCATTGATTTAACAGTTTTTGAACGTCTTGCTGCCATAACCCACAAAACAGTTATCCCAAAACCAAAACCATTTGAACCCTCTCCAGATGTTGGTACCAGCTGTGATACGGTGGGAGAACTGACTTGAGTTTTGTGTTTGTATTCGCACTTGTTCGGATTAGCAAGAGTCGCCACCGAATTTTTATTTTATCCTAAAGGAAAGGTTAAAAAGCACAGGAAAAACCTTTTGAGATATTTCGTGGGTTCGGAGGGTAGATTATGAAAAGGGAAGGTATTAGCACCCTTTTCATCCATGGTTATCCATGGGCTCTTAGTTACTTGGTTTTTTAGATCACTTGCCTTGATTTTTGATTGCTTGAAATTGTGGTGTATGGGTGTGTTTTGAAAATGTTTTTGAAATAGACGCCTTTGTTTCGGCAACCGATGTAATTGACTCGTGTTTGAGTGTTTTACAAAAGTGTGTATCTTTTCGAAAAGATGTTTTAAGATGTTTTTGGAGAGTTTGTTTTGAAAGTGTTTGTGAGGTGTGGTTTTTGAAAAGGAGGCAAGTGTTTTTGCAAGTTGATCTAAAGTAACTAAGAGTTTTGTCTACCCCTATGGTACTCAAAGGTTTTTTCTATGTTTTCAAGCCCTTTTTAACAATTTTGTTCCACCATTGAATTTGGTGGACAATCTTGCGTTTAGGATGTTTAACGGGACGGGCGCGGGTCATTATACGGACCATGAATGCAATGGTGCCAAGTGTCTTTGGCAATTTGCTTGAAGGGACTATGATCATTCCGTTTTAGGCAACTTTCGAAAGCGTCATCGAGGGACTTATGATCATTTGAATTTGTTTTGCCAAAGAAACTCGACGTGCAAGCATGGCCCATTTTGGAAGGCAACATGTGGGGTCACCCTAGGGGGTGCAAGTGTGATTGTGTATTGATTTCATGTATTTGTCTTGTATTAGGTTATCTAGCGTTTGATTTTATGTACATACAAACCCTAGGTCTAATCATGGTATAATTCGAAAGCGGTAAATTGCGGGAATTTTAAAGTCTACGCTATTACAAATAGTATCCGGGAGTGGGGGTACAAATTCACAAATGGGGATGAGACTTAAATAATTACAACCAAATAAAATTGCGATCAAATGTAATCAATGTAATGTATAGCAAAGTGTAAGAATATCAAATGTATAATGTATCAAATATGAAATGTATTGTGTAAGTGTATGTGTAATTTATTTACAAATTAAGAAAATGTGAATTTAATAAGGAAATTAAATATTGTTTATTTATCAAGTATTATTATCCACTTTTGATTTAAATTTTTATCTTTATATTTCTTGTTTAATATGTACAAAGGAAAGGGTATTAAAAAGAAATGTTTTAAATTTTAATTATACGTATTTTTTTAGTATTAATGTACAAAGATAATATCTTGAAGAAAAAAAAAGAAAAGTATTTATCATAAAGGAAAAAAATTATGTAATTATGTATTTATGTACAAAGCGTTAATTGAAAGAAAGGGAAAATTGTTTTAAATTTAAAGAAAATTTGGATTAGTTTCTATATATAAAAAAAAGTATTATTAATGTAAAAATTAAAATTAGTATTAAGAAAAATGTTAGAGTGATAACAAGAATAATGTTTTTAGTAAAAAAAGAAATGGGCCTTAGGGGGTCTTGTGGCCCAAACAGTTAAACAGAAGCCAAAAAAGGGGGAGGGTTTAATTGGAAATTCGTTTAGGCTTAAACTGAGTGAATGGGGCGAGGCCCATTTGGTCTTACAACATTTTTGTGTTTAGGGTTAATCAAACTTTGTTCATTCGGTGAGAGGCTTAGGGTTTGCGCCGTTCTTCTTCATCTTCGTCTTTCTTTTGCCAGCTTCTGAGCTTCTCCTTTGCCCAAGCCACCAATGCCATCTCCGTCCTCCCTGGATTAATCAGCGACGTTCGCGAGGTTTGATCTTTATTTCCAACGCATTAGGGGTTTTCATTCTTCTTTCTTGCATGTTTGATTTTTTAACGTGTTCTGATCTTGAGTGTTTATTATTGTTTATTAATGAGGTCGCGGAAAGGGATGAAAAGAAATTGTGCTACCTTTACGAAGGAGGAGGAAGGAGGCGTTTGGAGGCTTGACAGGCGGAGGGACGGTGATGTTCGCTAGCTTTGAATCCACGGTACTCTGTGTTGCTTCTTTAAGTTTGATGATGATAATGCCTGAGAACTTTTGTTTGATCTCTTTGCCTCTTTGTTGCCTTGATGCCTTGTATGTGTTAGCTTCGTATACTTCTTTATCCTCTTCTTCTTGTTAGCCTCGTATGCTTGGCCTCTTGCTTCTGTTTGCTTCTTTATCTCCTTGTTGCTTTGAGTTGCTTGGGATTTATTTGAACCTTTGCCCAATGATGAAGTTTTCTGAGGGCTTTGAGTTGTTTGCTTGAACTTGGTTGCCTAGCTTGCTTGGACAAAGCTTATGCAGGTTTTTAGATTTTTGCTTCAGGCTTTGTGTGGTTTGGACTTTTTAGGCTTGACAGATTTATGGTTTTGGCTTTAGCAGGCTCTTTGGCTTCTGGTTCATGGCCATATGTTTGAGGTTTGTTGGACTGTGCAATAGGCTTGACAGTTAAGTTTGGTGTGAACTTACAGGTTTTGGGGCTATGGAATGCAGGTTATGGCCTTGGGAGTTTTTGTTTGGATTATGCTGGTTTTGATTGAAGCTTGTAGCTTCAGCAGGTTATACTGGTTAAGGCTTGACAGTTTAGGTTTTAGCTTGACAGTTATGGTTTTTTGGCTTGGTTGTTAGCAGGTTGTAGGTTTGGCATTGCAGCTGGTAAGGCTTCTGTAAGGCTTGGACCGGTTCTACTGGTTTATGCTTCAGGCTTTAGTTATGGCCTTACTGGTTTTAGGCTGGAGGTTTGAACAGGTTATTAGGATGGAGGTTTGGATGTTCTGTATATTTGTTTTGTGTGATTTTTTCGCCCCCTTACTGTTTCATTGGCAGATTGTTTTACATCTTTTCTATGCCTCAAGCCTAAACCTGTAAGCCCAACTTCTTCTCTCTCTTTATTTCTCTCTCTAGTACAGTTAAAACATTTAAATAATGTTGTATGTACTTATTCTGAAAAAGCAAACTGGCATGGGAAATGATGAAACTGAAATTTTGCTTGCAAAACACTTTTCCTCTGCATACTCTCCTTCTTCAGCTCTCCTGCATCTTTGTTACAGTTTTGGCATCTTGGGTATTTTGATATCTTGAGATATCTTTTGGCAGCTTGTTGACTTTGGACTTAGTTTTGAAATTGTGACTTTGTATTTGCACATGCTGTCTTGCTTTGAACTATGCAGTTGGTTTTGAACTATGCAGTTGGGTTTGACAAAATTTGAATTTGTGCATTTCAATACTTGTGCATTCATTTTTAATTTGCAAACATTTTCATCCCTCTTTGTGAACCGGGAGAAATCCCGTGATTTGTAGAGAGGGTAAAACTGATTCCGGCCGTTTGCTTTTAATGATGAACTTTTTATCTGTCTGTCTCTTTAAATATCTTTCTGCTTCTGACTTTTCTTCTTTCTTATTCTTTGCAGATAGAATCCAATGAGGCAGAGGGAGCAAGGGATAGAAGATGAAGAATTGAAGATTTAGAAAAATATTAGGATAGTTTTATTTAAATATAAATAAATGTAATATTATTATTGTAAACATTTTGTAAACAAAAACAATTATACAAATAATTTAAAGATAAATAAAAGTCCTTTTATTTGATTAATTCTTTTCTTCTCCAATTGTTTATTTATTATTTAAAATTCCTTAAATTATAATAATGGAAAATAAATTCCAATCATTTAAATTCAGAATAATAAATAATTAAATAAACATTGTTTCGGCATTGATCAATTAAACTTGGCGCTTCCAAAAATCCAAAGCAAAGCATAGACAAACACAACAACTGCCCAAACGTATTTTCCTTTTACTGATTTTAACCAAACACTGCAAATTCAATCCAAATGCATCTTTTCACTGATTAAGTCAAACAATGCGAATTCAATCCAAATGTCTCAGCCCATATCTCGGAATAACTTGAAAAGCACTGTGGGGATTTAATTATTTCTGAGAATGCGCGCAAAAAACCCTGATTCTCATCAAATGCCAAAGAAACATTCGCCTGATCGAAGCTGAACCAAAATCAACCAAATCCCTAAGCAAACTGTGTGAACTGTTCTAGAGCCATGAAAACCAATGAAAACCCTAATTTTGTCTGACTGACGAGAAAGGTCTGTTTGACCGATTCTTGAGCCAATTTGAAAAATTAGGAAACGCCTGAAGCTGTGATTTCTTGAGGAAAAATGTGAGGGCAAATTTTGGGGTACAACAGTTTCCCCTGTTCAATCTTCTTGGACCTGAAGAGTTAGATTGGCAAGTTTGCCTTTCGCGACTCGAAGGTAAAAGGAGATTGGACACTAGAATGCCCGAAAATTTGCACTTGGTGACGTGACGGTAGAGGGAATGGGCTTAAAGATGCCATTTGGTGATGGGCTTAAAGATGCCATCTAGTGACTGCTGGTAGGAGGATGGGCTTATAGATGCCATCTGGAAATGGGCTTAAAGATGCCATTTAGAAATGTTTGTAGGAGGATGGGCTTATAGATGCCATCTGGAAATGGGCTTAAAGATGCCATTTAGAAATGTTTGTAGGAGGATGAGCTTATAGATGCCATCTGGAAATGGGCTTAAAGATGCCATTTAGAAATGTTTGTAGGAGGATGGGCTTATAGATGCCATCTGGAAGTGTGACAGAATCTTGTCGAGAATGGGCTTATAGATGCCATTTGGAAGTGTTGATCGCGTAAGAGATTCCTTAGCGAGAACTTGCGTACTTTGAGAAAGGAAGATGTTTCCTAGCTTGTTACAGGCGTTGATCTTCAGACTCTTCATGCAGATATGCACTGGCTGGATACAGGTGTCGAATCTACAATTGGTTGCTCACATATGTGCCCTGGCTAGATACAGGAATCGAATCCGGAACTTCAAAAGGTTGCTTACAAACGTGCCCTGGCTGGATACAAGAATCGAATCTGGAATTAGTTGTCAACAGATATGCCCTGGCTGGATACAGGAATCAAATCTTCAAACTCTTCAGACGTGCCCTGGCTGGATACAGGAATCGAATCTGGAATTAGTCGTCAACAGATATGCCCTGGCTGGATACAGGAATCGAATCTTCAAACTCTTCAGAGGTGTCCTGGCTGGATACAGAAATCGAATCTGGAATTAGTCGTCAACAGATATGCCCTGTGTTGTACCCCAAAATTTGCCCTCCCATATTCTCCAAGAAATTGCCAAGTCAAGCTGCAAAATTCCCCAAAGGTTGCATAGTGCAAAGGCCTCCTATACAGTCAAAATTAGGGTTTGTGGTCTGATCAAAAAAATGAAGTTTCCAAAGGCCCAATCAAGTCTCATATACCTACAAATATGGTCAAGCATCCTCATATCAAGTTTCAAGGCATTCAGCACAAAATTGCACAGTCAAAACCCTAAATTGCACTACAGTCAACTGTAGGGGCAAAATGGTCATTTGACAGTCAAAAGTTCAAATTTTTGGCCAACATATCATTTTGAAGCCACAAACATCATTTGATCAATGCTTGATCATGATTCTCAAAATTTGGCTCAGAAATCATCAAGATGCAAAAGTTTCCTTATTTGGACAGCTGAAAAAGTCAACTGAAATTGACCAGGGCATAACTTTCACATGGATTATCAGAAAAATCCCATCCAAAGCTCATTTTGAATAGAAAGACATTTCCTACAACTCATCTTCATACTTCAAGTCCAAGAAATGCTCTCACAAAAAGTTATCAATTTCAACATTATAGGTCATTTTCAAAAGTCAACAAAAAGGGACTTTAAGTCAAAGGCCATAACTTGAGATTGGTAAATCAAAATGACATGGGACCAAAGACATTGGTTAGAGGACTCAAAGACCTTTCCAAATTGTCCAAGAACATGAGAAAAGCTTAAAAATTGAGCAAGTTATGCCTTGTGGAAGTTGGGAAATTTTTGGATATTTTGAAAAGTCAACATTACTTCAAATGACCTAAAATTGCTAATGGGCCCATTTTTCTTCCATGATTCACCATCCATGACATATGCACGACCATTTGGCCCAAAGGGAAGTATTTTCTCATTTTTTATTTATTTATTTGAATTTTTATTTATATTAATTCATTTAAATCATTTAAATATATGAAAAATATCTAACTTAACCTAAAAAATCTTTTTGCACAGGTTTTAGACTCAATATTTCGTGCCTAGCTAAATAAGGAAGGATTTGGGTTGATTGATCCTAATTGACACAAAATTGCATGGAAAAAAGATATGAAAAGATCCTTAAGAATCAAATTTTCAAAAGCCATGAATGCATTGGATTTGTGCTACTTTTCTTGACCTAATTTGTTCACTACATATGCCTGATCATAAACCTAATGCAAGGAGACACAAAGCTGCGCAGAAGAACCACGAACAAACTTGAAAAATTGTCAAAAAAAAGTCAAAACTGAAATCATTGTTACAGGTCGATTCAAAGCACAAAACTTGTTTCAATAGCTTCCTCAAGGTTCCCTGAACACCTTCCAATCAAAAACATCCATTCAAACTCCAAGAATTGGTAACATGAACGCAAGCTGTATCAAGAAAATCTCATAATCGTGCATCATGATTTAAGCATTTTTTGTAACTTTTATTCATTGATTCATGATTGTTATCTTGTCCTGAAACTAACCAATGCATTTAATTGCGTTTTTGTGCTGTGTATACGATTTCACCATGCTTGAATTCTAGGGTTTACAGGACCTTAATTTGGGGCTTTTGAAACGAGGCAAAATTAGCCCTTGAGACCACCACCATCCAACTCATCGCATCTGGACGAAGAAGAAACACCCATCGCGCCCAATTTCTGAATAACACAGGCCTAATCGCTATTTTCCCATAGCTAGCCTAATGAAACGCACGAAAAACCGTTGCTGTTGTTTTTTGCATTACAGGGGTGATGAAGAAGATGGATTCGTGGCATATGGTGATTGGATCATTTAAAATTCGCGCGCGTTGGTGGACCATGGTCATTATTCCTTTTATTATGTTTATTTGCTATTATATATTAAATGAAATTGGAATGGCTCAGTGGCAGATACATATGCTTGCAATGTTCATGACCTGGGTTCGAACCCCAGGTCTGTATTATCTCCATATTATTTTTCCATGTGTGTTCCCATGCAGCGCCCATGTCAAGACGTACCATGCACTCCTAAGATCCAGTCATCCACGCGTTGGCTACATCGATTAAAGGGCTCAGATTCAAGGCATATGGTAGACCCTGGTCAAAGGTGCCACATAGTGGCTGGAAAAGTCAATGGACCTGAAGGTCATTGGGCCCAAATTCTTGGATCTACACCTCCATATTGGGGCCTGAACCCCCCCTGGTTTGCCATTTTCTATTTTTCTCATCTTTTATTTTCAATAATTGTTTTATGTTCTTTATTGTTTTGATTTAATTAATTATTTTTACCAAATATAAAAAATACCTAAAAATCAGAAAAGACAAAAAATATAATAAATACTTTATTTTAATTATCTTCATAAACAAATTGCATGTAAATAAATTAATTTAAATTAGGGTTTTAATGTTAATTCTTTTCATAATAAAATCTAAAAATATAGAACTAGGTTTAAATTGTTTTATTCCTTTTAATTTTTTTCTTTTTTTTCACAATAGTATTATTATTTATTTTATTTATTTTTATAATTAAAATTGTATGTATAAAAATTAGGTTTAATTTAGGTTAAATTTTAACGTTTTCCTGATAAATTAAAATAAAGTAGAATTAGGGTTAGTAGTTAATTTTAATTAATTCTTTCTTTTTTTCTATTAAATCTTAAAATATATAAAAATACCAAAAAAACAAAAAAAACAATTTCTTTTCTTAATTAATTTCATCATATAATTTTAATTTTTTTGCAAAAGGGTCCCACGCCCATGTTCTTAATTTCTCATTTATTCGCATATTTATTTTATGTCATTTAAATAATTATGTACCTCTCCCGAAGCCTTGTAATTACTTTTCAATTCTTTAATTCTTTTACTTTATTTATTTTCCGTCAAATCGGGTCCTGGAAACTTTTGGCGATGTGGACCCGCGCCTTTGTAATAGCTTTAGATTTATCTTTTCCTCGCGACTTTTAACTGTTAACAAAAAGCATGCAAGAATGAATGGCCTTAAGTAAAATCAAGCGTAGGACACCAATAACATGACAAGATAAATGCAAATGAAAACGACACACAAATCGCACACACCACCCCTAGGGTACGCCTCACTGTTGCCTTGCCTCGAAAGGTGATCGTCGAGTAGAGGATGTCTTAGTAAGTCCTCATGATCCGGGAACCTGGCATGAGGGTAGCTTCTAAGGTGTCTTCCCATTGCTCTGGTGATCACCATGCCCCGAACTTCGAATTGACCCGAACACCTCCAACGGTGGTGCTACCTACCTCTCAATGGTGGGATGGCACTACTTTAAAGGACATTTACACAGACGAATTCCTTAGGGTAGGTAGGTTCTCGTAGATACTTGCTCTAATTTCAAAAACAAACTCAAAAATACTTTTCACACCGACACCTTTTCAAAAAGCTTTCGAAAGCAATTTTTCAAACACTCTTGAGGACCGATACAAGAGTCGAACTGGAATTTTCAGAGAAACTTTTTAAAAACCCACAGTTGAAAAGCAAACAAACCATTTTTGAAAACACAAATGAGCAAGTATCTAAGAGCCCATGGATAACCATGGATAGAAAGGGTGCTAACACCTTCCCTTTCTATAATCTACCTCCCGAACCGAGAGCAATCTCTTTAAGGAATTTTTCTGTGCTTTTGTCCTTTCCATTTGGAGAAAATAAAAGACGGTGGCGACTCTTGCTTCCGCGACATTTTGCGAACCAGCGTTAAACAGTCAGTTCCAGATCCACCGATCATAGAACTGGCGACTCTGCTGGGGACTAACTATAAAGTGAGGTGTACCTTAGGGCTAGTTCATAACTGTGTTTTCACTTGTATTGATTTGCTTGCTTTACTATTGTGGGTTGCATCGGAGTTACATAGATCCTAACCCGGATCTGGGGATACCCTGTTTAGGTAGCATAAGCTGTGAGGGACCTGTCCGGCGTAGACCGACACGGGTGAAGCAGTGGCTACGTTGGTGTGGCACCTTAGTCTGTACCGATATCCCTTGTGTCGCAACGAGGAGAATATGGGTCTTCTAAGGAGTCATTAAGCACCAACAACCTTAGAACCTTAATTGACACAACTTGGCCTTTAGAACAGTAGCAGTATGCTACGCCCATTGAGGCTAAACTCTCGTGATGGTTCTGGCCGCAAGAAAAGATTGCGATGCTGGAGTTATGACCGATTGAGGGTAGTCAATGATATTGGGATCCTCTAAGAACCCGGTTACTTTGATTAGGACAGGTATGAACCAACAAACTGAAAGAGGGTAGTACCTAGACCTCATGCTGGCCTAAACTTTAGGGGCTTGCCTTGTGTGACTTGTGTGCCTTACCATGTTTGCCTTTGTATCTGTATGTGGTGTGCTTTATCATAACATCATAGCATCATGAGCATTGCATGCATCCTGCATAAGGACTGACCATTTCAAAGACAAGAGGGTTTCATCTTTGCTCTATTTTTGTAGGACATTATGATGCCTGTGCGAAGGAATACTATCCGGTTCAACTTTGTTCGTTCACCTGAGTTGCTTGATGAGTTGGTTAGCAGAATCCCAAATACCACTTCCTTCATTCAGAGGCATGGCTCCCTTCTCAGTTTAGTCACTGCAAAGCGGGATCAACAGTTGATGAGTGTTCTGACCCAGTTCTATGACCCTCTGTACCAGTGCTTCACCTTTCAAGACTTCCAGCTGGTCCCTACCCTGGAAGAGTTCTCTGATTTGCTTGGTATCCCTATCTTGGATCAGACTCCCTTTACTGGTTGGGAAAAGACTCTCAGGCTTGAGGATGTGGCTGCAGCTCTTCCTTTGACCCATCAAGAGGTAACAGACAACTGGGTAACTAGAAGCGGAGTTAAGGGTTTCTTGGCCAAGTTTCTGATTGGTAAAGCTAACAATTTCTGGAATGACCTGGACTTTAGGGCATATGAAGACATCTTGGCTCTCCTAATCTATGGGTTGGTCCTGTTTCCTAATCCTGACAACTTCATCAATATCACTGCCATAAGGATCTTTATGTCTCAGAATCCTGTGCCCACTCTCTTGGGTGACATCTTGCAACAACTTCATGCCCATACTACTCGAAGACGAGGAACCCTATGGTGTTGTATCCCTTTGTTGGTGAGGTGGTTTATTTCGCACCTCCCTAAGTTCGTACTAAAGAACCAAGAAGGAAGAGGTTGGGCTCATAGGTTAATGTCTCTCATCGATAAAGACATCATTTGGACTTGCAGAGGTTTGGATGAGATAGCTATTATTGATCGATGCGGGGAATACCCTAATGTTCCTCTGATTGGTACCCAAGGAGGGATCTCTTACAATCCATGTCTAGCACTCCGTCAGTTTGGGAGAGCAAGAAGAGCAGGCCCCCATGAGATGTTGGTGCCTCACATCAGTTTCGAGTTTCAGGTGGATAGTGACGAGCTGCGTCGTAGGTTCATCAAGGCTTGGGACAAAGTTCATAAAGCTGACCCACAAGAGTTAGGGCCAAAGACTTCTTTACCTATGGAAGCCTACTACAAATGGGTTCGCATCCGCGCTCAGAAGTTAGGTATGCCGTATGAAGCTGTCAGACCCGTCATTCTTGAGTGTCCTGATAAAAATGGTGTTCCTCCAACTGTCCTTCCTCCTCAGATACCTACTGATTATGAGACATTGAAGAGATCTTGGTCGCAACTGCGAGAAGAGCGGGATTCTTACCGGGAAAAATTCAACGAGCAGGAATTAAAGATCCAGAAGCTGACCAAGCAGTTGGAGAATGAGAGAGCTCTGAATGCCTACATCCGTACTGAGAAGGGGAGACCATGGGATCAATAAGGAGCCCCAGATGTGTTCTTACAGTTTTATTTCCTTTTCAGTATTTCCTTTCATGTAACGCCTAAGGGCAACTTGTTGAATAATTTCAGTTGCAAAGTTGAATCTAATGAAGTGTGTCCTTTTTGTTTACAAAGTTGATTCCCGATTGTCTTTGAAAACATAACTCATACGCATTTCATACATCATGTGCATAGCAGGTTTTTTCCCTTTTCAGGTTGCTTATAGTTCTTCGCTGTTTATTTCAGCATCATGAATACCGACTCTGCATCAACTGAGACATCAATCAAGGCTCTTCAGGCGCAGAATGCGCAGTTTCAGGAATTAATCAAGGGTCTGGCTCAAGGCCAAGAAGAACTGAAGGCTATGCTCCTGAAGAAGGAGAAGAAGAAGAAGAGAAGAACTGTTCTGTTCAACTCGGGTCGAAGGTTTAACAATACTCTGCAACAGGAAGAGGCTGGTTCTTCTGTTGACAAGAATTCTCCTCAGGCAGAAGCAAGGGTTCCTAGTCCGGTAGTCTCCGACAACGAGACAGATTTTGATGAAGAGCAGTACCCTCCTGCAGAAGACAGATATAAGCAACTGGAGGACAGATTGAAGGCTATGGAAGTTCAACAGGTACTGGGGCTGGATTTCGGAGATCTGGGTTTGTCAACTGGTGTGATCATCCCCCACAAGTTCAAAGCACCCTCCTTCTCTAAGTATGACGGGGCGTCTTGTCCCAAGCTGCATCTAAGGTCCTATGTTCGGAAAATTCAGCCGTACTCTGCGGATAAGAATTTATGGATCCACTTCTTCCAGGAGAGTCTTTCAGGGACTCATCTCGAATGGTTCTATCAGCTAGATGGGACCAAGGTTCGTAACTGGGAGGAGTTGGCTACTGCTTTCTATAAGCAGTATCAATACAATGCCGACCTTGCCCCCACACGTACCCAACTCCAGGGTATGTCGTTAGGTGCAAGCGAAGGTTTTAAGGAGTACGCTCAGAAGTGGAGAGACCTGGCTGGCAGGGTGCAGCCACCGTTGACTGATAGGGAGTTGGTGGACATGTTCTTGGGGACCCTATCTGGGCCATTTTTCAACCATCTCATTGGGAATTCTTCTGCAGGGTTCACTGATCTAATCTTGACTGGAGAGAGAATTGAAGCTGGGCTGAAGTCTGGAAAAATTCCGAAGGGTGCATCATCTAGTTCTAAGAAGAAACCCTTCAAGAGGGAGTCTAGTGCCGTATATGGTTCCAGGAAATCAGAGAGACATGAGCACCGCCAATCTGTCAGTGCGGTAGTGATTGCTAAGCCTGCTGCCGCTCCTCGGCCAACTAATCCTCAGAAGGTTGAAAGACCCCGGAGAGAATTCACCCGCTTAAGCATGACTTTGTCGCAGATCCTGCCACAGTTGCTCTCGACCAACTTAGTGACTGTCAGGGAGGCGCCGAAGTTTCCAAATACGGCGTCCCCCAAGTACAACCCGAACGCTCGTTGTGCTTACCATTCAGATAGCCCGGGGCATTCTACTGATGACTGTTGGGCGTTAAAGAACAAGCTGCAAGACCTTATTGACGCCAAGGAGGTACAGTTTGAGGCATTAGAGAAGCCTAATGAGGTGACAGCTCCCCTACCTGCTCATGGAGTAAATACTATTGGGGACGAAGACGAAGTGGATGATGCTGAGTTTGATAGCTGGATCTACCCGGCAACCAATGGCGGATCTAACAATTGGAGTGCAAAGGACAACTTATCTGTTTCTCTTGTTACTAAGTAATGAATTCCTATGTTTCGTTATTTTGTAATAAACAATGATGAACTCTATGGCCCGGTGTCTTACCCGAGGCACTGTGGTTCTATTTGTGAGGGCATACAAACTGTCATTTCATATATCATGAATGAAAATCTTGGACGTTTTTCGCATTGCAAATATTGTGCTCCTTTTCTGTCTTTCTTTTCCTTTACATAAATTTTCAAAACAGCTGTATTTACACACACACTCACTCATACAGGTTTCAATCCACTCTGGATCTCACTGATAACAACCCTGCTACTGCCAATTATGACTTCGAAAATCCGATCAACTTAGCCGAAGACGAAGGTGAAGATGATTGCGAAGTGCCTGGCGAGCTTGCAAGACTGTTGCTTCAGGAAGAGAGGGCAATTCAACCCCATGAAGAGCCAGTGGAAACAATAAACTTGGGTACTGAGGCAGACAGAAAAGAGGTAAAGATTGGTGCCAACCTAGAGCTCAGCGTGAAGCAACGGTTAACTAAGATGCTGCATGATTATATGGAGATCTTTGCTTGGTCCTACGAAGACATGCCCGGGTTGGATACCGATATTGTGGTCCATCATTTGCCAACTAAGGAAGACTGCCCTCCAGTTAAGCAAAAGGTCCGTCGGATGCGTCCAGAGATGTCCGAGAAGATTAAAGCCGAGGTCATGAAACAGTTTGATGCGGGGTTCGTTGCAGTAACTTCTTATCCTCAGTGGGTTACTAATGTGGTGCCGGTACCTAAGAAGGACGGTAAGGTCAGAATGTGTGTCGATTACAGGGATCTGAACAGGGCCAGCCCCAAGGATGACTTCCCCTTACCTCACATTGATGTCCTTGTCGATAATACAGCTCAGCACAAGGTGTTCTCTTTCATGGATGGTTTCTCAGGTTACAATCAGATCAAGATGGCACCTGAAGACATGGAAAAGACTACATTTGTCACTCAGTGGGGCACCTTCTGTTACAAGGTCATGCCATTTGGATTGAAAAACGCAGGGGCAACCTACCAACGTGCCATGGTCGCCTTATTTCATGACATGATCCATCATGAGATAGAGGTGTATGTTGACGACATGATCGCAAGGTCTCAGACTGAGGAAGAACACTTAGATCATCTGCAGAAGTTGTTTGACCGGTTGAAACTATACAAGTTGAGATTGAACCCGAACAAGTGCACCTTCGGGGTAAGATCAGGGAAGTTGCTAGGCTTCGTGGTCAGTGATAAAGGTATTCAAGTGGACCCTGCTAAGGTCAAAGCTATTCAAGAGATGCCAGTTCCTAGGACAGAGAAGGAGGTCAGAGGCTTTTTAGGACGCCTGAATTACATTGCTCGGTTCATCTCACATCTGACTGCTACTTGTGAGCCAATCTTCAAGCTGCTGAAGAAAGATCAGGTAGTACGTTGGAACGATGAATGTCAGGCTGCTTTTGACAGAATCAAGGAGTATCTCCAAGAACCACCTATCCTTATGCCACCGGTTGAAGGGAGACCTCTGATACTATACCTGACAGTGCTTGACAACTCAATGAGGTGTGTGCTGGGGCAGCATGACGAGTCTGGCCGAAAAGAGCATGCCATTTATTACCTTAGCAAAAAGTTTACCGACTGTGAGACCCGATACTCACTGCTTGAGAAAACTTGCTGCGCTTTGGTATGGGCTGCTCGCCGGCTGAGACAGTATATGCTGACTCACACTACCTTGTTGATCTCAAAAATGGATCCTATAAAGTACATATTCGAAAAGCCTGCTCTGTCTGGGAGGATTGCAAGATGGCAAATGATCTTGACGGAATACGATATTCAGTACACAACCCAGAAAGCCATCAAAGGAAGTGTATTGGCCGACCACCTGGCACATCAAGTTGTAGATGACTATCAGTCAATGAACTTCGAGTTTCCAGACGAGAGCATTATGATAGTAACTGATTGTGAAGTACCGGGACCGGATGAAGGACCTGAACCAGGATCCCGATGGTCTATGCACTTTGACAGAGCCTCCAATGCTTTGGGAAATGGTATCGGCGCCATAATCATATCTCCACAAGGTACTCATACTCCACTCACTGCCCGGCTATGTTTCAACCGTACCAACAACATGGCGGAGTATGAGGCGTGCATCATGGGTCTTCAAGCTGCGATCGACCTAAGGATCAAATTTCTAAGTGTCTTCGGAGATTCCGCTCTTGTGATCAATCAAATCAAAGGAGAGTGGGATACGAAACATCCAAACTTGATTCCTTACAGAGAATGTGTGTTGACCCTGATCCCCCACTTTACAGAGATAACCTTTGAACACTTCCCGAGAGAAGAGAATCAGCTAGCGGACGCGTTAGCTACAATGTCTTCTATGTTCAAGGTCAAATGGGATAATGAGGCTCCCCGGATCATCATCTGGAAACTGGACGAACCGGCATACTGTTGTGATCTCGAAACTGAATTGGTGACTGAGAAGCCTTGGTACCACTAAGTGAAGAGATACCTGGAAGCTCAGGAATACCCTGAAGGTGCCTCTGTCAATGATAAGAAGTTCCTGAGAAGGTTCGCAGCTAAATTCTTCCTTAGCAACGGTATCCTGTACAAGAGAAACCATGATTCAACCTTACTGCGCTGTGTGGATAAAATTGAAGTAGAAAAGATCATGGAAGAGCTACATGAAGGGACCTTTGGTACACATTCCAGTGGACACACTATGGCTAAGAAAATCCTACGGGCAGGATATTACTGGTCCACAATGGAAGCTGACTGCTACCAACATTCCAGGACATGCCACAAGTGCCAGATTTATGCAGACAAGGTGCATGTTCCTCCGGTTCCCCTGAATGTTCTGACTGCACCTTGGCCGTTTGCAATGTTGGGCATAGACATGATCGGCGAGATTAAACCTACGGCATCTAATGGACATCGCTTCATCCTAGTGGCGATTGATTATTTCACGAAGTGGGTTGAGGCAGCATCCTATGCTACGGTAACCAAGACTGTTGTGGCACGGTTCATTCGGCACAACCTGATCTGTCGGTACGGCGTCCCTGAGCGGATTATTACAGACAACGGTACCAATCTGAACAATAAGATGATCGCTGAGCTCTGCGAACAGTTCAAGATACAGCACCACAATTCTTCTCCTTACAGACCGAAGATGAATGGGGCTGTAGAAGCAGCAAATAAAAATATCAAGAAAATCGTGCAAAAGATGACAGTGACTTATAAAGATTGGCACGAGATGTTACCGTTCGCTCTACATGGGTACCGAACCTCAGCTAGGACGTCAACCGGGGCAACTCCTTTCTCTCTGGTTTATGGTATGGAGGCAGTCTTACCAATCGAAGTGCAAATACCCTCTCTCCGGATAATGAAGGATGCAAATCTGAACGAAGATGATTGGATCCAGACACGACTTGATCAACTCAACCTCATTGATGAAAAGAGACTTGCTGCTATCTGTCATGGTCAGACGTATCAAAAACGGATGATCAGGGCATTTAACAAAAAGGTCAGACCACAAGAATATCGAGTTGGGGATCTGGTAATCAAGAGAATCATCCTTCCTCAGAGTGATCCAAGGGGAAAATGGACCCCTACGTACGAAGGGCCATTTGTGGTTAAACATGTGTTCTCAGGAGGAGCAATGATATTAACCAATATGGATGGTGACGACCTTCCTCACCCCGCCAATGCAGACATAGTAAAAAAATACTACGCATGAAAAAAGACCCGCTAGGCTGACATGCCTAGGCAAAAATTAGGGCTTCCCGTCGAACCAAAAGGGTTCGGGCAAAATGAAGGGATGAAATGAAAAAATCTGTACACCCGGCAAGTCGAAAACCTGAAAAGGCAGCTTGGGCAAAAATGGGTATCCCGGTGGACTGAAAACCCGAAAGGGCGGTCCAGGCAAAAATTAGGGATAAAGCGTAATACTATGTCTCATTGATCACTTTGCATCCAAAATCCGGTATCTACATCAAGTTCAGACGGCATCGATCAGTCAGCTTCACCTTCAACCAAGGTCATCAAGTGATGAGACGCTCAGAGATATAAAGACAATAGCAGAGTTGAAACCCAGTGGGATCATTCATTTCACACAGCTGTTTTATTTTCTTTTGTACAAAATTTGTATAAACTCTTTTGTTCAGCGGCGTACCTCTTACTAGGACGTCAGCCTCTTGTACACAAAACGCCTATTTTCAGGACATTCAAAATCAATACAAATATATTTTCAGTTAAACGTGCCAAGTGTTTTTCTTTTTCTGTTTTGTTTTGCGAAGAACGTCCAAGGTTCAATTTGTGATATATGCATTGACAATAGTTTGCTAACTCATAAATATTTGCATACGAAACAAAGGAATTAATTGCAGGTGACACTAGAAACAGGGGCAATAAAGAGTTGTCTGAGCAGTCTAATTGTTCTATCCTCCAAGGTACCAAGGTAGGTTCAGCTAAAGAACATGACCAGTACATCTTAAATTCCCCAGAGAGTCAGCAGTCAGTGCATTCTTCTCCAAGCTATTGTCAAACCTCAAGGAAGTTGGGTACCCTCCCGTAGAGCTCAACATTCCCCAGCAGCAATACATATATTCTTAAACAAGCATCCCCGGCAGTCTTGGTCTAAAGATTGTTCCCCGGCGGTATATCAACATTCAAAGGAATCACTCCCCCGCAGTTCCAAAACCCCCCAGAAGAGTCCAATCTAGTTTCCCCAGGAAGGTGGACTCCATCTCCCCAAGCAATAATCTTATCCCCAGTAGATTCTGGAAGCTTATCCTTCGCAGAGCACGAACGCGTCGCCCGGCTTTATTTAAAGAGTTATTTCCTTAACAGGATATAACTGGGTTATCCTTAGCCAAAAGCCACGGAAAGAGCGTCGTCGACAAAGTCTTCCTATCCCCAGCAAACTATTATCAACACTCAGCAAGGCATCCCTCTTCCCACAGAGTATTGCTTCCCAGCATGGTCGCTAGAGTATCTTTTCTCCCCGCAGAATCCTCCATTTGCCAAGTTTATTCCGCAACGGAGTCATCTTCTCCTACCGGTATTCTTGCAACTGTCATCCCCAGCGGAAGTAAAAGCTTATTCTTCAATATCAGCCCAGGAGTGACTTCCGGGCACCCGTCAAGGATTTACTTTCCTAGACAAAAACATACATCCATAAAACATCACATACATCATTATAACATGCATAGACACATCATATCATACAAATCTCATTTATGTTGAGAACATCATTGCTTGATCCATATCATGCATTGCATATGACTGACCTTTACCTTTCAGGAAAGATGCAGTTTAAATTCTCAATCATATTTCAAGACCTAGACCGGTTCAGTTAAATCGACCCTAAGATTTTCCTGATGCTTATCCAGTCAAAGGCCTTCTCTGGTTCAGTCAGATCGACCCTAAGATCTCCCTGATGCTTATCCAGTTGAAGATATTCCAAGACCTTGTCCGGTTCAGTTAAATCGACCCCAAGATTTTCCTGATGCTTATCCAGTCAAAGGCCTTCTCTGGTTCAGTCAGATCGACCCTAAGATCTCCCTGATTCTTGTCCAGTTGAAGATATTCCAAGACCTTGTCCGGTTCAGTTAAATCGACCCTAAGATTTTCCTGATTCTTACCCAGTCAAAGGCCTTCTCTGGTTCAGTCAGATCGACCCTAAGATCTCCCTGATGCTTATCCAGTTGAAGATATTCCAAGACCTTGTCCGGTTCAGTTAAATTGACCCCAAGATTTTCCTGATGCTTATCCAGTTAAAGGCCTTCTCTGGTTTAGTCAGATCGACCCTAAGATCTCCCTGATGCTTATCCAGTTGAAGATATTCCAAGACCTTGTCCGGTTCAGTTAAATCGACCCTAAGATTTTCCTGATGCTTATCCAGTCAAAGGCCTTCTCTGGTTCAGTCAGATCGACCCTAAGATCTCCCCGATGCTTATCCAGTTGAAGATATTCCAAGACCTTGTCCGGTTCAGTTAAATCGACCCTAAGATTTTCCTGATGCTTATCCAGTCAAAGGCCTTCCCTGGTTCAGTCAGATCGACCCTAAGATCTCCCTGATTCTTGTCCAGTTGAAGATATTCCAAGACCTTGTCCGGTTCAGTTAAATCGACCCTAAGATTTTCCTGATTCTTACCCAGTCAAAGGCCTCCTCTGGTTCAGTCAGATCGACCCTAAGATCTTCCTGATTCTTATCCCAGTAGAAGACACCCAAGATTTTTCTCAACGAGCATTGTTGAAGTTAAAGTCGCCCAAGATTCTCTTACCATTCATGCTAAGGCAGTAACCATCCCTGGTTCATTCATCGCCGTTTGAAGCTCCAGACTCAGCTCCTGTAACCAGTCAGGACACATCTATACCAAGCATCTGAAAACCAGCTCCTGCAACGTGTCAGGTACTCATTTGTTCTTTTGCAGGTATGCAGGTTCTCGCTAAGGAATCTCCTACGCGATCAACATCCAGATGGAATCTATAAGCCCATCATCCTATCCAGCAATCTCCAAATGGCATCTATAAGCCCATTCCCCCATCACACTGCTAACATGTGAGCGCAAATTTCTGGGCACTCTTGTGTTCAATCATCTTCCACCTCCGGATTACGAAAGGCATGTCAGCCAATATGCATCCTCAGGTCTAAGAAGATTGAACAGGGGCAACTGTTGTACCCCAAAATTTGCCCTCCCATATTCTCCAAGAAATTGCCAAGTCAAGCTGCAAAATTCCCCAAAGGTTGCATAGTGCAAAGGCCTCCTATACAGTCAAAATTAGGGTTTGTGGTCTGATCAAAAAAATGAAGTTTCCAAAGGCCCAATCAAGTCTCATATACCTACAAATATGGTCAAGCATCCTCATATCAAGTTTCAAGGCATTCAGCACAAAATTGCACAGTCAAAACCCTAAATTGCACTACAGTCAACTATAGGGGCAAAATGGTCATTTGACAGTCAAAAGTTCAAATTTTTGGCCAACATATCATTTTGAAGCCACAAACATCATTTGATCAATGCTTGATCATGATTCTCAAAATTTGGCTCAGAAATCATCAAGATGCAAAAGTTTCCTTATTTGGACAGCTGAAAAAGTCAACTGAAATTGACCAGGGCATAACTTTCACATGGATTATCAGAAAAATCCCATCCAAAGCTCATTTTGAATAGAAAGACATTTCCTACAACTCATCTTCATACTTCAAGTCCAAGAAATGCTCTCACAAAAAGTTATCAATTTCAACATTATAGGTCATTTTCAAAAGTCAACAAAAAGGGACTTTAAGTCAAAGGCCATAACTTGAGATTGGTAAATCAAAATGACATGGGACCAAAGACATTGGTTAGAGGACTCAAAGACCTTTCCAAAATGTCCAAGAACATGAGAAAAGCTTAAAAATTGAGCAAGTTATGCCTTGTGGAAGTTGGGAAATTTTTGGATATTTTGAAAAGTCAACATTACTTCAAATGACCTAAAATTGCTAATGGGCCCATTTTTCTTCCATGATTCACCATCCATGACATATGCACGACCATTTGGCCCAAAGGGAAGTATTTTCTCATTTTTTATTTATTTATTTGAATTTTTATTTATATTAATTCATTTAAATCATTTAAATATATGAAAAATATCTAACTTAACCTAAAAAATCTTTTTGCACAGGTTTTAGACTCAATATTTCGTGCCTAGCTAAATAAGGAAGGATTTGGGTTGATTGATCCTAATTGACACAAAATTGCATGGAAAAAAGATATGAAAAGATCCTTAAGAATCAAATTTTCAAAAGCCATGAATGCATTGGATTTGTGCTACTTTTCTTGACCTAATTTGTTCACTACATATGCCTGATCATAAACCTAATACAAGGAGACACAAAGCTGCGCAGAAGAACCAAGAACAAACTTGAAAAATTGTCAAAAAAAAGTCAAAACTGAAATCATTGTTACAGGTCGATTCAAAGCACAAAACTTGTTTCAATAGCTTCCTCAAGGTTCCCTGAACACCTTCCAATCAAAAACATCCATTCAAACTCCAAGAATTGGTAACATGAACGCAAGCTGTATCAAGAAAATCTCATAATCGTGCATCATGATTTAAGCATTTTTTGTAACTTTTATTCATTGATTCATGATTGTTATCTTGTCCTGAAACTAACCAATGCATTTAATTGCGTTTTTGTGCTGTGTATACGATTTCACCATGCTTGAATTCTAGGGTTTACAGGACCTTAATTTGGGGCTTTTGAAACGAGGCAAAATTAGCCCTTGAGACCACCACCATCCAACTCATCGCATCTGGACGAAGAAGAAACACCCATCGCGCCCAATTTCTGAATAACACAGGCCTAATCGCTATTTTCCCATAGCTAGCCTAATGAAACGCACGAAAAACCGTTGCTGTTGTTTTTTGCATTACAGGGGTGATGAAGAAGATGGATTCGTGGCATATGGTGATTGGATCATTTAAAATTCGCGCGCGTTGGTGGACCATGGTCATTATTCCTTTTATTATGTTTATTTGCTATTATATATTAAATGAAATTGGAATGGCTCAGTGGCAGATACATATGCTTGCAATGTTCATGACCTGGGTTCGAACCCCAGGTCTGTATTATCTCCATATTATTTTTCCATGTGTGTTCCCATGTGTAGGTGTTTAGGTATTGGCTTGTATTTTTGGTAAATTCCAAGTGTATGTGTGAATGTCATGACTGATGTCATAACATTCTAGTTCAGGTTGTACTAACTCTTTAGGTACATATGCAGAAAAATATTGTAACTCAAATACTGATGTTCATAAGTGTGTATCTGAGCATGTTTGCAAAATGATCACATTTAGCTAATCAGTAGACAGGTTTTCTCAGATGTCATAACAGATGTTATGACATCCTGTTCTGAACTAGCAGGATTACAGGATTGGATAAGTCTGAGTTTTTTCAGGAAATAACTCAGTCCTTCCTAAACAGAATCCTGCGTTTTCTGAGGAATAACCTCGCTCAATCCTAACCTGATCAACAAAGTACTGTGACCTGGACTTTAGGTCAAACGGAATCAACCCTAGGTTTTTGGAAACCCTAACTGAAGTTGCAGCTGCTATATATTCAACAGAGCTGCGGTTTTTGAGATCATCCCTGCTGATTAATTAGAAGATCAAGTTTGTAATCTGTATAGATTTGTTTAATTGTACTCCAAGCAATTATCATTGTGATAAGTGTCTTGGAATAGGTTCAATTGTAAGGGTTGTGTAGCACTCAAAGCTTTGAAGCAAGAGTGTTTGAATGTTACTTGACTAAAGCTGTGAAGCAGAGTCAAGTTAGTTGTGTACATCACTCAAAGCTGTGAAGCACGAGTGATTGTGTTACTTGATTAAAAAGCTGTGAAGCATAATCAAGAGTGTGTTTTGAAGAGTGTCTTCATCAATTCTCAAGTCAAATTGGTTTATGTATCACTGCTGTGATTGAGGGGGAGTGAGTAGGAACTCAGGTTTAAGTTGTACTTAGATTAGAATTGCATTGGGTAGGTCTTAAGTGAAGGAGATAAACTGGTTGGTTTATTCCTGAATTAACATCTCTTATAGTGGATTCTCTCCCTGGCTTGGTAGCCCCCAGAGTAGGTGTTGTTGCACACTGAACTGGGTAAACAATTGACTGTGTTATTTACTGCTTTTGTATTTACTGTCATATAGTAAGTCAGATACAGTGTCATAACATTGGACGTGACATTGAGTATCTGTAGCCAGAATTTTCAATTGGTATCAGAGCAGGCACCCTGCCTGTATTACTGGGTGAGATCTAGGGATATCACTTTCTGGCACTATGGACAAAGAAGGAGTTTTTGGAAATAGACCACCCATTCTGGATGGAACTAATTATGACTACTGGAAACCTCGTATGATTGCCTTCCTAAAATCTCTGGACAAAAAGGCTTGGAGAGCTGCTGACAAAGGATGGATTCATCCCACCATAACTGAGGAAGATGGGACAATCAGTCTGAAGCCTGAGGAAGATTGGAGTAAAGAAGAAGATGAGCTAGCCCTGGGAAATTCCAAAGCTCTAAATGCCTTGTTCAATGGGATTGATAGAAATATTTTCAGATTAGTTCATCAATATGAACTGGCCAAGGAAGTTTGGGACACTCTCAAAACTACTCATGAGGGAACTTCCAAAGTAAAAATGTCAAGGCTTCAGATGTTGACCACTAAGTTTGAGAATCTAAAAATGATGGAAGATGAAACCATTCATGAGTTTCACATGAACATCTTGGAGATTGCCAACACCTCAGGAGCACTGGGAGAAAAAATGTCAGAAGAAAAACTGGTGAGGAAGATTCTCAGATCCTTGCCTAAAAGATTTGCAATGAAGGTGACTGCCATAGAGGAAGCCCAGGACATTAGCAAGTTGAAAGTAGATGAACTTATTGGGTCTCTTCAGACTTTTGAGATGGGAATCACAAATGATGATGTCAAAAAGAACAAGAGCATAGCACTTATGTCCAACACTGATGCTGAAGAAAACATTTCAGAAGCTATAGCCATGCTAGGAAGACAATTCAACAAACTCATCAAAAGAATAGATCCAAAGTCAAGGTCTAATGTTCATAACATCTCCTCTGACATTGACAGTTCCAGCAAAAGATCAAGGTCAGATGGGAAGGGAGTTCAAGGCAGAGGAATTCAATGTCATGGTTGTGAAGGATATGGGCATATTCGAGCTGAATGTCCTACCTTTCTTAAGAAACAAAAAGGAATGACAGTTACTTGGTCCGACTGTGATTCAGAAAGTAATTCTGAAGAAGAGACTGCCAAACGAGTTACTGCTTTAACTGGTGTTTGTACCTCTGAAAGTGATGAAGAGGTGACTTTTGAAGAACTGGCTGAAACATACAAGGAATTGTGTATCAGAAGTACTGAAGTCTGTGTGCAGAATAAGAAACAATCAAAACTCATCATAAAGATGGAGGCGGAAAAAAGGGAAAACCTTGAAACTATAAGTCTTCTAGAAGGAGAAGTTCAATTGCTGAATTCACAACTGGATCAAATGACAAAATCTGTCAAGATGTTGACAAATGGAACTGACAAATTGGAAGAGATCCTACAGATTGGACAAAATGTGGGAAATAAATCTGGTCTAGGATTTATGAAAGCAACGAAATCTGGTTCTGGTAGGCAAATGCCAAAACAGATGTCTCAACACAACTCTCGACATCAGGAACAGAAACATATGAGGAAAAGGTACCAAAGATGGAAATGTCATCATTGTGGTAGATATGGCCACATAAAGCGTTTTTGCTTCAGATTACATGGATACCCTAATCAGAATTCAGGTGTCAAACCTAAGTCTAAGAAGGTACCACATGCTCCTCAATGGAAGAAAAAGGCTACTGCACTGATAGCTCACACTTCCCTGAGGGTCTCTGCAAAAGAAGACTGGTATTTTGACAGTGGATGTTCCAGACATATGACTGGAATCAAGAACCTCCTCAATAATGTTAAGCCTCACACCACCAGTTTTGTGACCTTTGGAGATGGGGCTAAAGGTGAAATCAAAGGAGTTGGTGATTTGAACTGCCCTGGAGTTCCAAGTCTAAATGAAGTACTGCTGGTGAAAGGACTGACTGCTAATCTCATTAGTATCAGTCAACTGTGTGATCTAGGATTCAAGGTCAATTTCTCAAAATCTGAATGCCTTGTAATCAATGACAAACAAGAGACAGTAATGAAAGGAGTCAGATCCAAAGACAACTGTTACTTATGGGAGGCTGAGAATACTAATTTCTCATCTGTGTGTTGCATTGCAAAAGAAGAGAAAGAGGTGAAACTGTGGCACCAAAAACTTGGCCATCTCCACCTAAGGGGTATGAAGAGGATCATCTCCTTGGAAGCAGTCAGAGGAATTCCAAAACTGCTAATTGATGAAGGAAGAGTTTGCGGTGAATGTCAGGTGGGCAAGCAGACAAGGATGTCACATCCAAAGTCAAGACATCTGACCACCACTAAGGTTCTAGAACTCCTCCATATGGATCTGATGGGACCAATGCAAGTAGAAAGTCTTGGTGGTAAAAGATATGCCTATGTGGTTGTGGATGATTTTTCCAGATTCACCTGGATTAATTTCATTAGAGAAAAATCAGATGCATTTGAAGTCTTTAGAGAACTGTGCAAAAGAATTCAAAGAGAGAAGGAAGTATGTATTGTCAGAATCAGAAGTGATCATGGCAAGGAATTTGAAAACAGCAGGTTTGATGACTTCTGTGCTTCAGAAGGAATCAGTCATGAGTTTTCTTCTCCCATAACACCTCAGCAAAATGGAGTTGTGGAAAGAAAAAACAGGACCATACAAGAATCTGCCAGAGCAATGTTACATGCCAAAAAACTTCCTATGTATTTCTGGGCTGAAGCTATGAATACAGCCTGTTATGTTCATAACAGGGTCACCTTGAGAAAGGGAACCTCATCCACCATATATG
The DNA here is from genome assembly GCA_948472305.1 of Vicia faba. NCBI lineage: Eukaryota > Viridiplantae > Streptophyta > Magnoliopsida > Fabales > Fabaceae > Vicia > Vicia faba. The sequence goes on along the minus strand of OX451739.1, from coordinate 438,710,833 downwards.
AACTCTGGAAAGGAAGAAAACCAACTGTGAAGTACTTCCATGTGTTTGGCAGCAAATGCTATATCCTGTCTGATCGGGAACAGAGAAGAAAACTGGACTCCAAAAGTGATGAAGGCATATTTCTAGGATACTCCTCAAACAGCAGAGCTTATAGAGTATTCAACTCCAGAACCAAAACCATGATGGAATCAATAAATGTCATAATTGATGACTATCATGAAGAAACAGATGTTCCTTGTACTGTTGAGACATTCTTTGAGACTTCAACCCAACAGGATGATCTACCCAACTCCACCACAACAGAATCAGAATCAAAGGAAGCTAGCAAGACTCCTTCCATCAGAATTCAGAAGGATCATCCAAAAGAGCTCATCATAGGAGATCCTAATAGTGGAGTCATCACAAGATCAAGAGAAATCATCTCAAATTCTTGTTTTGTGTCCAAAATAGAACCAAAAAATGTCAAGGAAGCCTTGACTGATGAATATTGGATTGGTGCAATGCAAGATGAACTGAACCAATTCAAGCAGCATGAAGTTTGGGAACTGGTTCCTAGACCTGAAGGAACTAACATCATTGGGACAAAATGGATATTCAAGAACAAGTCAGATGCTGAAGGAGTTGTCACCAGAAATAAGGCGAGACTTGTTGCTCAAGGATACACCCAAGTTGAAGGGGTTGACTTTGATGAAACCTTTGCACCTGTAGCCAGGTTGGAATCAATCAGACTCTTGTTGTCAATTGCTTGTCTTCTGAAGTTCAAGTTATTTCAGATGGATGTGAAAAGTGCCTTTCTAAATGGGTACTTAAATGAGGAAGCTTATGTGGAACAACCTAAAGGTTTTGTGGATCCAACCCATCCTGATCATGTCTACAAATTGAGAAAAGCTCTATATGGGCTGAAACAAGCTCCTAGAGCATGGTATGACAGGTTAACAAAGTTTCTCTCAGACAAAGGCTACAGAAAAGGAGGCTTGGACAAAACTCTATTTATCAAAACTGAAGGAGAGAAGTTGATGGTTGCCCAAATATATGTTGATGATATAGTGTTTGGCGGAATGTCAGAACATATGGTTAAACACTTTGCTGACCAGATGCAGGCTGAATTTGAAATGAGTCTCATGGGAGAACTAACTTATTTTCTTGGACTACAAGTCTCACAGATGGAGGACTCAATCTTCTTATCTCAAAGCAAGTATGCTAAGAATATTGTAAAGAAGTTTGGAATGGAGAATGCAAGTCACAAAAGGACTCCTGCTCCTACTCATCTAAAGCTCTCCAAAGATTCAAGTGGGGTTAAGGTGGATCAAAGTCTGTACAGAAGCATGATAGGAAGCCTGCTGTACTTAACTGCCAGCAGACCTGATATTGCCTTTGCAGTTGGAGTTTGTGCTAGATACCAAGCTGATCCCAAAGTCAGTCATCTCAATCAAGTGAAGAGAATTTTGAAGTATGTAAGTGGTACTTACAACTATGGATTGCTGTATACTCATGGCTGTGAACCGACTCTGACTGGCTACTGTGATGCTGATTGGGCTGGTAGTGCTGATGATAGAAAAAGCACTTCTGGAGGATGTTTCTTTTTGGGAAGTAATCTGGTTTCCTGGTTCAGCAAGAAACAGAATTGTGTGTCTCTTTCCACTGCTGAAGCTGAATATATTGCAGCTGGCAGTAGCTGCTCTCAAATGTTATGGATGAAACAGATGCTCACTGAGTATAACGTCACACAAGATGTTATGACATTATACTGTGACAATCTGAGTACAATCAACATATCCAAGAATCCCATTCAGCATAGCAGGACCAAACATATTGACATACGACATCACTTTATTAGAGACCTTGTAGAAGAAAAGACCATCAAATTGGAACATGTTACCACTAAGCTACAGCTGGCTGACATTTTTACCAAGGCTTTGGATGCAAATCAATTTGAAAACTTAAGGGGTAAGTTGGGTATTTGCCAACATGAGGAATTGTAGCAATTAATTTTGCTTAAAACAAAGACCAAAGGACTTCTGCCTGTTCTGATTGGTTTAAAATTGTATTTTCTCATTTCCTCCCACTGTTTTGAGAAGTTGAATAGGCACTCCTTTGCTTTGTTCCTCTCTCGTCTTTCAGAAATTCTTCTCATTTGCTGTTTGTCCTTCAAAACTGACAAAATGTCTCAAACGCCATCATCATCCAATACGACCATCTCAACCTCTTCATCTGATCAAGATTCTGGGACAATCTCTTCCTGTCTGGACTCTGATGTTCTGGAGATCTGTTCTCATAGAATTAACTCCACCAAGGCCAAAGAGGTGCGAACAAGACATACAGGTAATCCATCTCATCCTTCCTCTTCAGTACCCCCTGAAATTACAAATAGGGAAGGGACAGCCTATGTTAATCAAGCAATAGCAAAAATTGTTTCCCGAATTCTGAACGAGAACCACTCAGTTCCTGGCATTTCTGTTCCTCTGCACCAAGAAAACTCAAATGCTGAAACAAATCCAAATGTCTCTAAGAATGTTGAGACATCAAACAAAGAGAGAAATGCTGACAAGAAAAGAAAGAAGCCTGACTCCTCTGAGTCTGATGACAGTACTTGAAGGATGATTGCTGCGTGGTGGTGGAGTTTGGAAGTATGTCCTGCTGTTGTCTACTGCTGTTGTCTGGTGTTCTGCTGCTGATCTCATTATTTTGTCTTGGATAACTGTATTACTTTATAAACATGTAATCTTTGGCCCATTTGTGGCTAAAGTGGGGGAGAATATTTGGTACTGCTTAATTAGTACTTAACACTATATTTTTCTGCTGTCATCATTTATTTCTGCTGCTATCTCTGATTGTTTAGGGACTTTAGCCAAAAATCTGCCAAAGGGGGAGTTTGTAGGTGTTTAGGTATTGGCTTGTATTTTTGGTAAATTCCAAGTGTATGTGTGAATGTCATGACTGATGTCATAACATTCTAGTTCAGGTTGTACTAACTCTTTAGGTACATATGCAGAAAAATATTGTAACTCAAATACTGATGTTCATAAGTGTGTATCTGAGCATGTTTGCAAAATGATCACATTTAGCTAATCAGTAGACAGGTTTTCTCAGATGTCATAACAGATGTTATGACATCCTGTTCTGAACTAGCAGGATTACAGGATTGGATAAGTCTGAGTTTTTTCAGGAAATAACTCAGTCCTTCCTAAACAGAATCCTGCGTTTTCTGAGGAATAACCTCGCTCAATCCTAACCTGATCAACAAAGTACTGTGACCTGGACTTTAGGTCAAACGGAATCAACCCTAGGTTTTTGGAAACCCTAACTGAAGTTGCAGCTGCTATATATTCAACAGAGCTGCGGTTTTTGAGATCATCCCTGCTGATTAATTAGAAGATCAAGTTTGTAATCTGTATAGATTTGTTTAATTGTACTCCAAGCAATTATCATTGTGATAAGTGTCTTGGAATAGGTTCAATTGTAAGGGTTGTGTAGCACTCAAAGCTTTGAAGCAAGAGTGTTTGAATGTTACTTGACTAAAGCTGTGAAGCAGAGTCAAGTTAGTTGTGTACATCACTCAAAGCTGTGAAGCACGAGTGATTGTGTTACTTGATTAAAAAGCTGTGAAGCATAATCAAGAGTGTGTTTTGAAGAGTGTCTTCATCAATTCTCAAGTCAAATTGGTTTATGTATCACTGCTGTGATTGAGGGGGAGTGAGTAGGAACTCAGGTTTAAGTTGTACTTAGATTAGAATTGCATTGGGTAGGTCTTAAGTGAAGGAGATAAACTGGTTGGTTTATTCCTGAATTAACATCTCTTATAGTGGATTCTCTCCCTGGCTTGGTAGCCCCCAGAGTAGGTGTTGTTGCACACTGAACTGGGTAAACAATTGACTGTGTTATTTACTGCTTTTGTATTTACTGTCATATAGTAAGTCAGATACAGTGTCATAACATTGGACGTGACATTGAGTATCTGTAGCCAGAATTTTCACCATGCAGCGCCCATGTCAAGACGTACCATGCACTCCTAAGATCCAGTCATCCACGCGTTGGCTACATCGATTAAAGGGCTCAGATTCAAGGCATATGGTAGACCCTGGTCAAAGGTGCCACATAGTGGCTGGAAAAGTCAATGGACCTGAAGGTCATTGGGCCCAAATTCTTGGATCTACACCTCCATATTGGGGCCTGAACCCCCCCTGGTTTGCCATTTTCTATTTTTCTCATCTTTTATTTTCAATAATTGTTTTATGTTCTTTATTGTTTTGATTTAATTAATTATTTTTACCAAATATAAAAAATACCTAAAAATCAGAAAAGACAAAAAATATAATAAATACTTTATTTTAATTATCTTCATAAACAAATTGCATGTAAATAAATTAATTTAAATTAGGGTTTTAATGTTAATTCTTTTCATAATAAAATCTAAAAATATAGAACTAGGTTTAAATTGTTTTATTCCTTTTAATTTTTTTCTTTTTTTTCACAATAGTATTATTATTTATTTTATTTATTTTTATAATTAAAATTGTATGTATAAAAATTAGGTTTAATTTAGGTTAAATTTTAACGTTTTCCTGATAAATTAAAATAAAGTAGAATTAGGGTTAGTAGTTAATTTTAATTAATTCTTTCTTTTTTTCTATTAAATCTTAAAATATATAAAAATACCAAAAAAACAAAAAAAACAATTTCTTTTCTTAATTAATTTCATCATATAATTTTAATTTTTTTGCAAAAGGGTCCCACGCCCATGTTCTTAATTTCTCATTTATTCGCATATTTATTTTATGTCATTTAAATAATTATGTACCTCTCCCGAAGCCTTGTAATTACTTTTCAATTCTTTAATTCTTTTACTTTATTTATTTTCCGTCAAATCGGGTCCTGGAAACTTTTGGCGATGTGGACCCGCGCCTTTGTAATAGCTTTAGATTTATCTTTTCCTCGCGACTTTTAACTGTTAACAAAAAGCATGCAAGAATGAATGGCCTTAAATAAAATCAAGCGTAGGACACCAATAACATGACAAGATAAATGCAAATGAAAACGACACACAAATCGCACACACCACCCCTAGGGTACGCCTCACTGTTGCCTTGCCTCGAAAGGTGATCGTCGAGTAGAGGATGTCTTAGTAAGTCCTCATGATCCGGGAACCTGGCATGAGGGTAGCTTCTAAGGTGTCTTCCCATTGCTCTGGTGATCACCATGCCCCGAACTTCGAATTGACCCGAACACCTCCAACGGTGGTGCTACCTACCTCTCAATGGTGGGATGGCACTACTTTAAAGGACATTTACACAGACGAATTCCTTAGGGTAGGTAGGTTCTCGTAGATACTTGCTCTAATTTCAAAAACAAATTCAAAAATACTTTTCACACCGACACCTTTTCAAAAAGCTTTCGAAAGCAATTTTTCAAACACTCTTGAGGACCGATACAAGAGTCGAACTGGAATTTTCAGAGAAACTTTTTAAAAACCCACAGTTGAAAAGCAAACAAACCATTTTTGAAAACACAAATGAGCAAGTATCTAAGAGCCCATGGATAACCATGGATAGAAAGGGTGCTAACACCTTCCCTTTCTATAATCTACCTCCCGAACCGAGAGCAATCTCTTTAAGGAATTTTTCTGTGCTTTTGTCCTTTCTATTTGGAGAAAATAAAAGACGGTGGCGACTCTTGCTTCTGCGACATTTCGCGAACCAGCGTTAAACAGTCAGTTCCAGATCCACCGATCACACCCTGGCTGGATACAAGAATCGAATCTTCAAACTCTTCAGACGTGCCATGGCTGGATACAGGAATCGAATATGGAATTAGTCGTCAACAGATATGCCCTGGCTGGATACAGGAATCGAATCTTCAAACTCTTCAGACGTGCCCTGGCTGGATACAGGAATCGAATCTGGAATTAGTCGTCAACAGATATGCCCTGGCTGGATACAGGAATTGAATCTTCAAACTCTTCAGACGTGCCCTGGCTGGATACAGGAATCGAATCTGGAATTAGTCGTCAACAGATATGCCCTGGCTGGATACAGGAATCGAATCTTCAAACTCTTCAGACGTGCCTTGGCTGGATACAGGAATCGAATCTGGAATTAGTCGTCAACAGATATGCCCTGGCTGGATACAGGAATCGAATCTTCAAACTCTTCAGACGTGCCCTGGCTGGATACAGGAATCGAATCTGGAATTAGTCGTCAACAGATATGCCCTGGCTGGATACAGGAATCGAATCTTCAAACTCTTTAGACGTGCCCTAGCTGGATACAAGAATCAAATCTGGAATTACGACTGTTGATAGTAATTATCTTTGGATTGACCTTTTCCTGAAAAGGCGAAACATCAGTTATATGCAATGTCATGATGTATGAAATGCGTGATGTTCTCAAAATAAATGAGATTGTATGTTCATGATACGTATGTGCATGCTATAATGTATGAAGATGTGATGTTTATGAATGTATTTTTGTCTAGGAAAATAAATCCTTGACGAATGCCGGGAAGTTAACTCCTGGGCTGATATTGAAGAGTAGAGCTCTTCGTTTCTGCTGGGGATGATAATTGCAAGTATAAACCGGTAGGAGAAGATGACTCCGTTGGTGAATAAACTTGCTGGAGAGATTACTCTGCGGGAATTACTTTGCGGGGAGAGATATTTTGCTGAGATTTTGACGATAACTCCGCTGGGGATTCCGTTGTTGAGCTCTGTTGGAAGATTTGATGAACTCCGCTGGGGGATAGGAAGAACTTTGTCGGGGACGATCTTTCCGTGGTTATTGGCTGAGGATAACCCAGTTATATCCTGGTGGGGAAATATCCTTTGAATAAAGTCGGGGAGACGCGTTCGTGCTCTGCAGGGGTAAGCTTCCAGAATCTACTGGGGATAAGCTTCCTACTGGGGAGACGGTTCAACTCTCCTGGGGAGACTTTTGGACTGCACTGGGGAAGTGGCTCCACTGGGATGTCTGTATTCCGCCGGGGGAACAAATCTTATATTAAGACTGCCGGGGATGCTGAAAACTCTGCGGGGAGTATGTTTATTTCTGCTTGGGAAAAGAGTTTAGGAGTCTCGGCTGTCCGTTGCTCTACCGAGAAGTCGAAGTTGAAACTGATATTGGGTCGGGTCCAGATTTCACAGTAACTTGCTGGAGACTGCAGAGTAGTCTATTGGAGAAGAGGAGCTGTGGTCCTTTGAATTGTAGTAGTCTAAGAGGCAACCTCAGGCTGGAGAATCCTGATGTTGTTGGGGAAATAAACCCTGCTGTCGATCTGCTAGAGAGGTGACATCTTCTTGAGGATGCTTGAATTTCTTTTCAGAAAGATTTCGGAGAGGTTTCATCACTGCCCCTAGCACCGGATGCTTTGTGATATTGCCAGGAAACTTGGACTGTTCCAAACCCTTGAGATTGACATTCGAATGCCCCAAGTGATGGTGACGGAGACTTGCCCCAGGTTAACTCTGCAATTGAGGGATTTCTTGAAATCTTGACTAGACTGCCCCAGGTTAACTGAACTTTGAAAGGTATGTTGAAACCTTGATTGGACTGCCCTAGGTGTGCTGGATAGTGACATGTCGTTCCCCCTTGTTGATAGGAGACTCGTCGTTGGAAGTGTCATTCTTTTGAAGTGATTTTACTCACTGAGAGAGTTTTCGTTCCTCCGAACATTCGCTGTATGAATTTCTTCGCTGTCAAACAAATAGGCAAATGCGAACAGTGATATTCAAGCAATGCAAAGTTTATGTTTGTCTCTAAGTTTTTTTGAAAAATGCGTTTTTTAGCAGAAAACTTTTTATAAGACAAGTCAACACAAGATTTTAGAGCAAAGCCTTACAGGAGTCAGGATACCTTTTGTAACAGTATGCTTTCGAACTAACTCGCTTCAATTAGGACTTTTGAAGGGTTGTAACGTGGCTAGGTTCACGGTTTAAGAAACAAAGGATAAAGGCTCAAAGTATATTTGTACCCACCCGCTCTTCGTGATGTTCTTCAACCCTAAGTTCAGTTAATTGTGCGTCGCACTCTGTTTGAGTTTGGAACGACTTTTTGGGTGATGGTTCACCAATTGAATTTGGGAAGACATTCATCATCTCCTTTTTCTTTTTCAACATTTTTCATGTTGTTGAGGATTTGTAATGACCTCACTATTTTGATTTTGATTTGTTATCCCTAACTTTTGCGTGACTGTTCCTATTTTCGAGATTACAGTCAGTGGGATGCCCCAGCTTTCTTAAGCCTCCTTTATAGGTTTTGGCTTGGTGGGATTTTCTCTTTTGAGAGATTGACTGCCTATGTGATAGGGAACCACCCTTGTCTTTTGATTCCAAAGGAATGCTTTTCTTTTTCTTTGACATCGTCCGTTGTATTACGAACTGAGAGTTTGCGACTTCAATGCGCATTTTCTTTTGAATTAACTGAGATACTACCCTGCCCCAGGTTTATATCAAAGGTTTTGATCGTTTAGAACAGAAAACTCCTACTTCTTTGGCTCGAAGGGGTTGACTAGGGATTAACTTCCTTATAACTCCAGTGTTTGGGAATTGAAAGAAATGCCTGTACATCATCAGCGAGGTCTGTCCAAAAGCATACTGTATGAGATTATGGTATTGTTTCGTCATCCTCCCTCTAAAGGCTTGTAGCCTTTTATCAAGAGTCAAATATCATAAAGAAAGCATAAGAGTAGTGAAAACGAATGGATGAATTCAAGACAAACATATGCAATGCATTAATGAAACCGAGTTTGACATCAAAGGATAATTGTTCGAATAGCAAAACAAATTACAACTTGAAAGTTAAATGAACAGAAGTTTCTCAGTTCGAGCTTCGTCACTTCAAGTAGAGGTACCCTTAATGGAAGATCTTCACCTCGCCATCTGGCATGAATTTCAGCACTCCATTGTCAATCAGATCCTGAGTTTTGTTTTTCAAGGCCCAGCAGTCTTCGGTGTCATGTCCAGGACCATAGGAGTGGTAGGCACACCTCCTATTGGGATGATAGGTAGGAGCAGAAGGATTGGGGTTCGGATGAGGAACCCTCAATGTAACTAGCCCTGCCTTTAACAAGTGTTGCAGCACCTGGGATAACGACATGCCAAACCTTGTAAATTGTCTCCTAGGTGTAACCTTCTTAAGCTGATTCTTTTGGGTTTGCAACCCCGAAGCAAGTTGAGGAGCTTTTCCCTTGCCTTCTTGTCTCAAAGGGGGTCGAATGATGACTTGATCTTCAACCTCAAATGTTTGGCCCACTTGATCGTCCCGAAGTAGCTTGTTGACGAGAACCCTGAACTCTTCTTGTCCTCGCGCCAGATTTTGGATAAGAGCCATCTGACTTGCCAGTTGATCCTTCAGTATGGCTACCTCAAATCATGGTCCTAACCAGTCGTCCATGCCATCCTCCGGAAGTCCCATGATCATATCATTTATTAGGACCGTCTTGACCTCCTCTAGTCCCTTGGATAGGTTCAAGAACATCTCTTGAAGTTGAGCGTTTTGAGCCTGGAGGTCCTTGATAGTCTGCTCTAGAGCCATCTCTTACTGAAATAAACAGTATGAGAGTAAGGAAACCTGAAAAAGGAAAAACTATCAAGATGCAATGCATGATATGTGGATGCATGCTTTCAAGGATCTCTTGGGGTAAACACAAGAAAATGTTAGAGGTTGAACTTTGCTCTTGGATTAGAGAACTTGGTATCAGTGGATGTCTTCCCACGATAATCAAGCTCACCATGTCGAATGGGTCATAGCCACTGATTCAAGTTATTGTATTTGATCTTTGATTGGAGAACTGTGCACCTGTGGATGTCTTTCCACAAGAATCAAGCTCACCATGTCGAGTGGGTCATAGCCCCTGATTCAAGTTATTGCACTTGATCTTTGATGGCATTTGTTTAGAGGAGAAAACCTCTTGCCCTTTGGTAGACGTCTGGTTCAACGTAACCCTGCATCAAAAGAACCCTCGAGATCCTTGAAATGGTTATTGAAAATGCTATGGTATGATGTTATGATGTTATGCACATGCATGCAAAAGCAAGTGAGTGTATATACAGGTAATCATATTCACACAAAGCAAACAAGTCCTTAGGTTTAGGCTTTCATGAAGTCCAGGTACTACCCTATTTCAGTTTCATTGGTTAAAACCTGTCCTATCAAAAGTAACCGGGTTCTAGAGGATCTCAAATCCTTGACTACCCTCAATCGGTCATAACTCCAGCATCGCAATCTTTTTTTGCGGCCAGAACCATCGCGAGAGTTTAGCCTCAATGAGTGTAGCATACTGCTACTGTTCTATGGCCAAGTTGGGTCAATTTAGGGTTCTAAGGTCGGTTGGTGCTTAATGACTCCTCAGAACACCCATATTCTCCTCGTTTCAACACAAGGGATATCAGTACAGACCAAGGTGCCACACCAACGTAGCCACTGCTTCACCCATGTCGGTCTACGCCGGACAGGTCCCTCACAAATTATGCTACCTAAAAGGGGATTCCCCAGATCCGAGTTAGGATCTATGAAACTCCGATGCAAAGCCCACAGATATTAAAGCAAACAAAGCAAGCAATTGAGAAAAAAGGTGATCTAAACCCTAAGGTAACCCCACTTTTTATTTCTCCCCAGCAGAGTCGCCAGTTCTGTGATACGGTGGGAGAACTTACTTGAGTTTTGCGTTTGTATTTGCACTTGTTTGGTTTAGCAAGAGTTGCCACCGACTTTTTATTTTATCCTAAAGGAAAGGTTAAAAAGCACAGGAAAAACCTTTTTGAGATATTTTGTGGGTTCGGGGGGTAGATTATGAAAAGGGAAGGTATTAGCACCCTTTTCATCCATGGTTATCCATGGGCTCTTAGTTACTTGGTTTTTTAGATCACTTACCTTGATTTTTGATTGCTTGAAATTGTGGTGTATGGGTGTGTTTTGAAAATGTTTTTGAAATAGACGCCTTTGTTTCGGCAACCGATGTAATTGACTCGTGTTTGAGTGTTTTACAAAAGTGTGTATCTTTTCGAAAAGATGTTTCAAGATGTTTTTGGAGAGTTTGTTTTGAAAGTGTTTGTGAGGTGTGGTTTTTGAAAAGGAGGCAAGTGTTTTTGCAAGTTGATCTCAAGTAACTAAGAGTTTTGTCTACCCCCATGGCACTCAAAGGTTTTTTCTATGTTTTCAACCCCTTTTTAACAATTTTGTGCCACCATTGAATTTGGTGGACAATCTTGCGTTTAGGATGTTTAACGGGACGGGCGCGGGTCATCGTACGGACCATGAATGCAATGGTGCCAAGTGTCTTTGGCAATTTGCTTGAAGGGACTATGATCATTCCGTTTTAGGCAACTTTCGAAAGCGTCATCGAGGGACTTATGATCATTTGAATTTGTTTTACCAAAGAAACTCGACGTGCAAGCATGGCCCATTTTGGAAGGCAACATGTGGGGTCACCCTAGGGGGTGCAAATGTGATTGTGTATTGATTTCATGTATTTGTCTTGTATTAGGTTATCTAGCGTTTGATTTTATGTACATACAAACCCTAGGTCTAATCATGGTATAATTCGAAAGCGGTAAATTGCGGGAATTTTAAAGTCTACGCTATTACAAATAGTATCTGGGAGTGGGGGTACAAATTCACAAATGGGGATGAGACTTAAATAATTACAACCAAATCGAATTGCGATCAAATGTAATCAATGTAATGTATAGCAAAGTGTAAGAATATCAAATGTATAATGTATCAAATATGAAATGTATTGTGTAAGTGTATGTGTAATTTATTTACAAATTAAGAAAATGTGAATTTAATAAGGAAATTAAATATTGTTTATTTATCAAGTATTATTATCCACTTTTGATTTAAATTTGTATCTTTATATTTCTTGTTTAATATGTACAAAGGAAAGGGTATTAAAAAGAAATGTTTTAAATTTTAATTATACGTATTTTTTTAGTATTAATGTACAAAGATAATATCTTGAAAAAAAAAAGAAAAGTATTTATCATAAAGGAAAAAAATTATGTAATTATGTATTTATGTACAAAGCGTTAATTGAAAGAAAGGGAAAATTGTTTTAAATTTAAAGAAAAATTGGATTAGTTTCTATATATAAAAAAAAAGTATTATTAATGTAAAAATTAAAATTAGTATTAAGAAAAATGTTAGAGTGATAACAACAATAATGTTTTTAGTAAAAAAAGAAATGGGCCTTAGGGGGTTTTGTGGCCCAAACAGTTAAACAGAAGCCAAAAAAGGGGGAGGGTTTAATTGGAAATTCATTTGGGCTTAAACTGAGTGAATGGGGCGAGGCCCATTTGGTCTTACAACATTTTTGTGTTTAGGGTTAATCAAACTTTGTTCATTCGGTGAGAGGCTTAGGGTTTGCACCGTTCTTCTTCATCTTCGTCTTTCTTTTGCCAGCTTCTGAGCTTCTCCTTTGCCCAAGCCACCAACGCCATCTCCGTCCTCCCTGGATTAATCAGCGATGTTCGCGAGGTTTGATCTTTATTTCCAACGCATTAGGGGTTTTCATTCTTCTTTCTTGCATGTTTGATTTTTTAACGTGTTCTGATCTTGGGTGTTTATTATTGTTTATTAATGAGGTCGCGGAAAGGGGTGAAAAGAAATTGTGCTACCTTTACGAAGGAGGAGGAAGGAGGCGTTTGGAGGCTTGACAGGCGGAGGGACGGTGATGTTCGCTAGCTTTGAATCCACGGTACTCTGTGTTGCTTCTTTAAGTTTGATGATGATAATGCCTGAGAACTTTTGTTTGATCTCTTTGCCTCTTTGTTGCCTTGATGCCTTGTATGTGTTAGCTTCGTATACTTCTTTATCCTCTTCTTCTTGTTAGCCTCGTATGCCTGGCCTCTTGCTTCTGTTTGCTTCTTTATCTCCTTGTTGCTTTGAGTTGCTTGGGATTTATTTGAACCTTTGCCCAATGATGAAGTTTTCTGAGGGCTTTGAGTTGTTTGCTTGAACTTGGTTGCCTAGCTTGCTTGGACAAAGCTTATGCAGGTTTTTAGATTTTTGCTTCAGGCTTTGTGTGGTTTGGACTTTTTAGGCTTGACAGATTTATGGTTTTGGCTTCAGCAGGCTCTTTGGCTTCTGGTTCATGGCCATATGTTTGAGGTTTGTTGGACTGTGCAATAGGCTTGACAGTTAAGTTTGGTGTGAACTTACAGGTTTTGGGGCTATGGAATGCAGGTTATGGCCTTGGGAGTTTTTGTTTGGATTATGCTGGTTTTGATTGAAGCTTGTGGCTTCAGCAGGTTATACTGGTTAAGGCTTGACAGTTTAGGTTTTAGCTTGACAGTTATGGTTTTTTGGCTTGGTTGTTAGCAGGTTGTAGGTTTGGCATTGCAGCTGGTAAGGATTCTGTAAGGCTTGGACCGGTTCTACTGGTTTATGCTTCAGGCTTTAGTTATGGCCTTACTGGTTTTAGGCTGGAGGTTTGAACAGGTTATTAGGATGGAGGTTTGGATGTTCTGTATATTTGTTTTGTGTGATTTTTTCGCCCCCTTACTGTTTCATTGGCAGATTATTTTATATCTTTTCTATGCCTCAAGCCTAAACATGTAAGCCCAACTTCTTCTCTCTCTTTCTTTCTCTCTCTAGTACAGTTAAAACATTTAAATAATGTTGTATGTACTTATTCTGAAAAAGCAAACTGGCATGGGAAATGATGAAACTGAAATTTTGCTTGCAAAACACTTTTCCTCTGCATACTTTCCTTCTTCAGCTCTCCTGCATCTTTGTTACAGTTTTGGCATCTTGGGTATTTTGATATCTTGAGATATCTTTTGGCAGCTTGTTGACTTTGGACTTAGTTTTGAAATTGTGACTTTGTATTTGCACATGCTGTCTTGCTTTGAACTATGCAGTTGGTTTTGAACTATGCAGTTGGTTTTGACAAAATTTGAATTTGTGCATTTCAATACTTGTGCATTCATTTTTAATTTGCAAACATTTTCATCCCTCTTTGTGAACCGGGAGAAATCCCGTGATTTGCAGAGAGGGTAAAACTGATTCCGGCCGTTTGCTTTTAATGATGAACTTTTTATCTGTCTGTCTCTTTAAATATCTTTCTGCTTCTGACTTTTCTTCTTTCTTATTCTTTGCAGATAGAATCCAATGAGGCAGAGGGAGCAAGGGATAGAAGATGAAGAATTGAAGATTTAGAAAAATATTAAGATAGTTTTATTTAAATTTAAATAAATGTAATATTATTATTGTAAACATTTTGTAAACAAAAACAATTATACAAATAATTTAAAGATAAATAAAAAGTCCTTTTATTTGATTAATTCTTTTCTTCTCCAATTGTTTATTTATTATTTAAAATTCTTTAAATTATAATAATGGAAAATAAATTCCAATCATTTAAATTCAGAATAATAAATAATTAAATAAACATTGTTTCGGCATTGATCAATTAAACTTGGCGCTTCCAAAAATCCAAAGCAAAGCACAGTCAAACACAACAACTGCCCAAACGTATTTTCCTTTTACTGATTTTAACCAAACACTGCAAATTCAATTCAAATGCATCTTTTCACTGATTAAGTCAAACAATGCGAATTCAATCCAAATGTCTCAGCCCATATCTCGGAATAACTTGAAAAGCACTGTGGGGATTTAATTATTTCTGAGAATGCGCGCAAAAAACCCTGATTCTGATCAAATGCCAAAGAAACATTCGCCTGATCGAAGCTGAACCAAAATCAACCAAATCCCTAAGCAAACTGTGTGAACTGTTCTAGAGCCATGAAAACCAATGAAAACCCTAATTTTGTCTGACTGACGAGAAAGGTCTGTTTGACCGATTCTTGAGCCAATTTGAAAAATCAGGAAACGCCTGAAGCTGTGATTTCTTGAGGAAAAATGCGAGGGAAAATTTTGGGGTACAACACCAGCTTATTGATATTTGAAACAGAAGTACAGAAGTGGATCACTTCTCTGAAGCAAGCTAGTCTTGAGCTGGTTGATCCTGTTGCATCAGACTACCTTTGGACAAGTTTCAGAAGATGGGTATGTTCTGAAACTCATAAGATGCAAGAACAAAGCTACGGACAAGTTCAACAGAACTTCAGTAATCTACTGAAAGAAATTGAAGGTCCAGTTCTAAGCCAGCTGCTTAAGGAAGAAGTTCTCCCTCTGGATAATGCTCCCTGGTATGAACATCGTCCAGCATCCAAAGTCCAACCAGAGTCAGAAGATCTCAATCGGACTGATACTCCAGAGCAGATGATTCCTACTGAAGCACTGGGTCAAAAAGAGGATATTGCGGAAAGCTCTGAGAAGCATCATGTTACTGAAGATTCTCAAGCTTCCTCCTTTGATAGGCAGACTCTAGAAGACCTGAAAAGATCTGATATTTTGATGAAGGAAAGATCTGATATAAAAATGCGCGCGAAAGATTGAATCGGAACGTCCTTAGGGTTTTGACCCCTTTTTTTGCAATTAAATTAACTATTAAACCTAATTTACTAATTAATTAATTATTTACAAGAAAAAGTATTTTTTGTATTTTTTATGTTTTAATGGAATAAAATAAAAAAAGAAATTAAAAGTGTCAAAAGAAAAAAAACCTAAGTCTAATTCATTTTTATTTATTGCAAAAGATTAAAATTAAACCTAATTAACAAAAAGACTAAACTCATTAATTTGTATTTATATACAAAAAGTAATTGAAATTAATAAAAATATTTTTTTTGGTTTTCTGAATTTTTATTGTGAAGAAAATTAATTAAGTTAATTTTAGTGATAATAATGATAATAAAAAAAAGAGTTAATAAACAAAATAAAAAATATGAAATAAGAAAGAGGAATGAACCAAGGGGGGTTCTGGGCCCTGATGGAGGTGAATTTTGGAATTGTGAGACCCATTATCTCAAGCCTTATTTGACTTCTGGGATTGCCTAGAGCGTAGGTTGACCAGGAACATGGTATTCTGCACCTCATGGCCATCAGATCTTGTGAGAATAGCCATTTGGCGCGCTGATTTGTGAGGTATATGGTACACCTTCTTTGGAAACCTGCACACAAGTGTGTAAAGAAAAATAATATGGAAATTTTGGGGGACCTGGGAATCGAACCCAGGTCCCAAGAGACATATGCATGCCTTCCCAACCACTCAGCCAGCGCGTTCCATTCGTCATAATAATAGACAATTAATATTATGTGCAATAAAAAGCAATATCCTGGAATTAAAACAAAAATGTGCGTGTTTAGTTTAACGGGCCAGTGATAGGAAGACACATCATCGTCTTCTTCATCAAATTGCTGGTTATTTACCTGCGGATTTTTATCCGCAGGTAGTTTCGTAGGCTTTTCTCAAAATCGTCCCTAGACCTCAAAAACTTATTCTAAGACCATGGTTGGTCTCGTCTCCACCTCCTGAGTCCATCCATGCTCATGATTTGTTCTGATTTCACCTGAAAATGAAATGCCTAAAAACCACACAAATAAACCCTAGGTACGGGTATCATCATACAAGGCCTAAAAATGAAATTGAATAATGCCATTAGGTTAGAAATCAATCAAGGAGTATGAATATGCTAACGTTTTTGAGAAAAAATGCAAGAATAGATCATTCAAGTTTCGTGTTCAGAGGCAAGTTTGTGATGACTTACAGCGCTGTGTAGGGGGTCTTAGGGCGTGGTAAGGGTCGTGCTAGCTTCAGGGGATGGCAAGGAAGGATGTCACGTTCTCTTTTTTGTCTGAAAATGCTTGCAACCTTGTTCTTGATCTCCTACTTTTTTCAACAATTTTCAGTTTTGTTTTTGGCCGTCTGTGCAATATCTAGGTGCTGAATGCTGTTGCTATTGCTTGCTTATGTATGTATGAATGAAATTAGGTCAGCAGCTGGGCATGTATCCTTATGTATTGAAGTCTTGAGATCTTGTTGACCACCATTGAAGAACTTTCCATGTTTGGAGCAAATCTTGGATTTTATGCATAAAAAGGCTTAGCACGAATTTGTTAGCTGGCATATGACACATAAAAGCTATTCAAATCAAAAGATGCTATTCCATTAATTTTTTAGATTTTATTTGAATTTTTATGGATTTAAAATGAATTAAATCAATAAAAATTAAATAAAATGGAAAAACAAATGTTTGATCTTGAAATTAATCATGGGACACGTGTGTGGCATGACAAGGCTGAATCAAGTGGAAGAAAGTGGGCTCTTTTGTCAAAAATTGAAGTTTTAAGGATAGTTGACTTTTGCAAATTCATGAAAATTTCCCAACTTCTCCAATGCATATCTTACTCAATTTTGATCATATGAACATGTTCTTGGACATTTTGGAAAGGTCTTGAAGTCCTATAACCAATGCCTTTGGTTCCATGTCATTTGGATTTACCAATCTCAAGTTATGGTCTTTGACTTAAAATGCCTTTTTGTTGACTTTTGAAATTGACCTATAATGTAGAAATTGATAACTTTTTGTGAGAGCATTTCTTGGACTTGGAATGTGAAGATGAGTTGTAGGAAATGTCATCCCCTTCAAAATGAGCATTGGATGGGATTTTTCTGATGAACCATGAAAAAGTTATGCCCTGGTCAAGTTACAGTTGACTTTTCAGCTGTCCCAAAATGGAAACTTTTGCATCTTGATGATTTTTGAGCCATTCTTGTGGAATCATGATCAAGACTTGATCAAATGATGACTGTGTGCTCAAAATAAGATGTTGACCAAATTTTTTGACTTTTGACTGTAAAATGACCATTTTACCCCTGCAGTTGATTGTGAAGCAAATATGGCTTTTGACTGTGCAATTTGACCCTGTGAGCCTTGAGACTTGACATGTAGATGCTTGACAATGTATATGGGCCTATGGGACTTGATTGAGCCCTTTAAAACCTCAACCTCCTTGCAAGAACCAAAACCCTAATTTTGACTGGCTTAGGAGGATGTTTGACTGTGCAACCCTCTGAGAGATCTTGAACCATTTGAAGATTGATCTTGACAAATCTTGAAGAATATGGGAGGGCAAATTTTGGGGTACAACAATCCCTCACCGAGTCCATATACATCCTAAACAGTCTCTTCGACTGCTTAAGGGATACCCAACTATGTTTGCCTCCTCGAGAATGGCGTTGCAGATGGAAAACCTGAAAAACAGGGGAATCGTCACACCAATTCTCAGGAAACGCAAGGTTAGCTCGAATGCCCGGAGAAAGGCCATCGTGTTGGGGTAGACCTGCGAGGGGGCCAGGTTCAGATGATTGAACACCCCGACCTGGAAGTCTCTAAAAGGCAACTGTGACGCGGTGGGAGAACTGACTTGAGGTTTTGCGTTTGTGTTTGCAAATGTTGCGGTTTAGCAAGAGTCACCAACGACTTTTATTTTATCCAAAAAGAAAGGTAAAAAAGCACAGGAAAGACCTTTGAGATTGTTTTTGAGTTCGGGGGTAGATTATGAAAAGGGAAGGTGTTAGCACCCTTTTCATCCATGGTTTTCCATGGGCTCTTAGTTACTTGTTCTAGATCACTTGCTTTGCTTTTGTAATTGTTTGAAATGGTGCTTTGTGTGGTTTTGAAAGTATTTTGAAAAGAGGCCAACGTTTAGGCAATCTTTGTAATGATTCTTGTTTGTAAGAATGTATACAAAAATGTTTGTCTTTTGAAAAATGTTTCAATATTTTGAAAGTTGTTTGGAAATGTTTTGAAATGTGTGTGTTTGTTTGAAAATAGCAGGGATTGTTTTTGAAATGATCAAGTAACTAGAAGCTATCTACCTACTCAAAAGTCTTTCCTATACATTTTTATTCCTTTGATGTTGTTGACCTACCATTGTTTTGGTAGACAACCCTATCTTTGGATGTTAAACGCGACGGGCGTGGGTCATCGTATGACCATGATAACAATATTGCCAATTATCTTTAGCAAGTTTTGAGGGACCAAGATCATTTGTTTTTAGGCAACCAAGATAGCGTCATCGAGGGACTATGATCTTTTTGTTTTGTTTTGTTTTTCCAAGATACCTAGCATGCATACCATGGCCATGTTTAGGCAACCAAGTGGGTGAAACCCTAGACGTGCTTGTGTGCAAGGTGTTATCATTTTTCATGCATTTTGTCTTGTATTAGGTCATGCTATTTGTTTGATTTTTGTCTTATCATACAAACCCTAATTTACTAAACATGCATATAATGCGATAAATTGCGTAAAATAAATCTAAGCTATTACAACAATATTATGGGAGGGGGGATACAAGTTTTGAATGGGGATATTTGCACAAAATAAAACCCTAATTTACTATTACAACCCAATTGAATTTATTGTACAATAAATAAATAAACAAGTATTTAAATATGCAAAAAAATGTTAATATGCAAAAAAATGTTTTGTAATTGTTTTATGTATGAGAAAATAAAATTATCAAAGTCCTAAAAATAAGAAAAAATAATATTATTATTTTTGAAAGGGGAAACCCTAATTTTGTTTTAAAAGAAAATATTGTTTTTTAATTTTTATTTATTCATTTTTGTTTAAGAAAAATAATAATAATATTATGTATAAATATTTAAAAAAATTAAAATATGTGAGAAAATAGTATTTTATATGTATAATATAATAAAATAAAATGTATAATATTTTCAAATTATTTACAAATTTTATTTAAGAAAATAAAGTATAAAATCTTAATAAACCATTTATTATGCAAAGAAATATATATATATATATATATATATATATATATATATATATATATATATATATATATATATATATATATATATATATATATATATATATATATATATATATATATATATATATATATATATATATATATATATATATATATATATATATATATATATATATATATATATATATATATATATACACACATATATATATATATATATATATATATATATATATATATATATATATATATATATATATATATATATATATATATATATATATATATATATATATATATATATATATATATATATATATATATATATATATATATATATATAATAAAATGCAAAAAATAAAGAAAATATTTTTGGGTATTTTTTATCGTTTGGAAAAAATGAATGCAAGCACAAAAAATAAAAACATGCAAGAAAATACAAAAATATAAAATAATAAGTTAGGGGGTGTAAAAGTAAAAGGGGTGTGCAAAAAGTAGAGACATCAAGCCCAAGCCCAAGCTAACTTCGTCCCTGACCTCCAGACAACAAACGCGCGTGTTTCCTCTTCAACCTGTATCTTGCTATTCTTTACATAAAATCAAAAACTTGTAACATGAAAAATGTAGCTCGTGAACTCACGATTCCAATGATATAAAGAACATGACCTAACTCTAAAAGACCAAGGAGAATTTTAATGGCCCTAATTTCTGACCTAGTTTTTTCATGAACTTCAACAATCAAACACTCTTAGCTCAGTTAATATAAATGGAAACTATGCATATGTACAACTTAAGCAAGTTAAGGACTACATTTTTGCTTCACAAATCGTGACCTAAGGATGCCTAAATAGAGAGATAGAAACTTGACAAATACCTTGTTCAGTTGAGTTTGGATATGGCAATGTGGAAACTTTGAGTGAGGCTTGAAGTTCTTGTGAGCTTCCTTGAAGTTCTCTCAAGCTTCTCCAATGCTCAGCTTGCCTTGTAGATGCCTGAATCTTGCTGCACGAGTCAACCTACAAACCTTCAAAATGAAAATGGTGAAGCTTGAAACAGGGCACACAGTTGCAAGACAAGGGCCTAGATAGTTTAGGTAGGAGGTATGGAATGTGTTTGAAGTGTTTCAAAGCAAAACGCACGAGCCAATATTGATTTGGCCAAGGTTCTGCAGAAGATGCCCTGTTTGGGCAGAAAAATGGGACTTTTGTGTTTTAGGGTGTTTGAGAAGTTATGAATTTGCGTCTTAGGCTTGTTACAATGTTCTGAGGTTGTTTGAAATGAATCCAAGTCTTGCCTTTATCAGATGGATGAGTTCTATTGACTTTTGCAAGTTTCTTGCTTTTGAAGAAAAGTTGGAAGTGACAATGCCAAAGCTTGTACAGGCTTGCTTGCTAGCTGCACATAGTTGGTACAAGTTTCCTGATATTTATGGATATTATTTGCAACAAAAGATTAGGTCCATGGCTCAAGATTTTCAAAGTTGCAAAAAGCATGCTTTATCAAAATGCTATCATGAACTTTATGCCATTTTTGGATTAATTCATTGTGCAATGCTTCAAAAGTCAGAACAAGACCATTATCCAATGTGTTTGCATTTAATTATGGAGTGTAGAAGGGATTAGGACCTGTAAAACCAAGTACAAGCATGTTTGAAACTGATTTGCAACTTGTAACATTGTGAAAATGCCTTGCAAAAAAGTGATAAATTGCCATTTTCATTTCTTCGATTCTCCCTAACCATGAATGATCTTAGAGAGTTATTAGACATTTTGGAAATATTTTAACATGATCTACAATCCATCTTTGAAATTCATTTTGAGATTCCTCTTGGAACTAGGTTAAAAATTGCCATGAAGTTAGGTAAAAAATCTGCCTAAACTAGGGCAAAATTTCACTAAGTTAAAAAGTTTATGGACCCTTATTCACAAAATCATAACTTGAGATCCAAGCATCTTTTGGGAAAACCTTTGTGAATCAAAGTTGTAGATTTCATGGAGGAATACAACTTTCATGTTGGAAGTTTTGTTTGAATCCAATTGCATCATGGTGAAAAAGTTGTGGAAAGTTGGGGAAAAATAAGAAATTTTCCATAACAGAAAAATTCTAAGTTATGAAAAATTTCAAACTAAAACCCTAATTTGTAAAATTAGGTTTCTTGATCAACAAGTTTCACATTTTGACATATCTTGATGAATTATGACCATTGGCACTTGATTTTGACCAAAAAGTCAAAGTTTGACTTTTCAGTGTACAGTTATTTTTGATCAATTGACTGGAAAATTCATCTGTCAATCCTATGCATTTGAGATCTTTTGAACCATGTGATTAGGTCAAGATGATTCCATTGAGTCCTTGAAATCATGTTTGAACCCAATTGGTCATTGGCTAGGTCAAAAATCAGAAATTGCCCTTTCTCAATCAAAACCCTAATTTTGACCATTTTGCCCTTTTGATGATCTGATCAAATTTCTTAAGGAGTTATGGTCCAAACTTGATAAAATGGTACATAGGAGCCTAAAATGTTGTTGTGGATAAAAAATTATGAAGTTTGACTGTAAATTGGCCATGGTTGACTTTTCCCTCAATACAATTGATTTTTAGGTCAACTGTCCAATTGACTGGGCAAAAATGTGATTCGAGGCTTGAAACTTGGTATGAGCAATATTAGGGGTCCAAGATGGTGTATGAAAGTCACATGAAGCATTGATGGTCCAAAAATCCTTGTGCAAACTCAAACCCTAATTTCAGGTCATCAGTGTAAGAGGAGGTCTTGAGCTGAGCAAACCCTAATCTTGTCTGGAGTCCAAGAAGTCTTGTGAGGAAAATCTTGATAAAATGAGAGGGAAATTTTGGGGTACAACAGCTGCCCCTGTTCAATCTTCTTAAACCTGAAGAGTTAGATTGGCAAGCTTTGTCGTTCGTGACTCGAAGGTAAAAGATGATTGGACACTAGAGTGCCCGTAAATTTACACTCGTCAAAATGTAGTTGAGGAAATGGGCTTAAAGATGCCATTTGGATACGTGATAGAATCTTGTTGGAAATGGGATTAAAGATACCATCCAAATATGTTTGTTGAGTTGTAAGTTGTAAGTTAGGAGAATAAGTATCAGAATGGTATCCGCGTCTGGAACGTATCTGAACTGTATCGGGAGACTTTGTAATATGAATGAGCAAAGGAATATCATCCGTATCTGGAGCGTATCCAAGCTGTATCTGAATGTTGAATCTGAATAAGCAATAGAATAGCATCCGTGTCTGGAGCGTCTCTGAGCTTGGGGAAAATCAGAATAAATGACAGAATGGGAACCGTGTCTGGAGCGTATCTGGACTTGGAGTCTGAAGTTTGAATCTGAATGAGTAATAGAATGACCTACGTGTCTGGAGTGTATCTAAACTGTATCTGAATCAGCAAACTGAATAAGGTCTAGAATGGTATCCGTGTCAGGAGCGTATCTGAACTTAAAATTGATAGTTGAATCTAAATGAGAAATAGAATAGCTTCCGTGTCTGAAGCGTATCTGATCAATGTTTTGAATTCTGAATGAGAGACCTGAATGAGCGACAGAAAGGCTTCCATGTCTGGAACGTATATGTACTATATCTTGACCTTGAATTCTGAATGAGTAATAGAATGACTTCCGTGTCTGGAGTGTATCTTTGTTGTATCTGAAATCTAAATATTGTTAAATGATAGTTGTTAATCTTATCCTGAAGAGGGTAAAATGTTAGCTGAAACACAAAATTATGTTGCATGAAATGTATGATGCAATAAATGTGTTTTATCAATGTTTATGATATATGGATGTAATGTATGCGCATGTAAGCTGATTTGCTGTATTGTTGAGGAAAATAAATCCATGACGGCTGGGGATAATAAGATCCTTGACTGTTGCAGGGGAAAATAAATCCTTGACCACTACTGGAGATTCAAAATCTTTGATTGCTGAGGATGAGAAATCCTTGGTGACTGTTGGGAATTAAAAAAACTTGACAACTTCTATGGGGATGTGAGGATCCTTCATGCCTTGAAGTTGGAGTATTAACAAAATCTGTTGTGAGAGTAATGCCAAATTGCTTGAGAAATTTGCTTGGAGAATTCAGAGAATTCTGATGACTTCTATTGGGGATTACACAAAGGAAATCCTTACTCGGCTGGGGAATAGGGAAAACTCTAATGATTTCTGCGGGGAACTAAGAATGAGAATCTTCATTCTGTTGAGGAATAATGAAAACTTTGGTGACTTCACTGGGGAAATGAGAATCTTCAATCTGCTGGGGAGCCATGAAAACTTTGGTGACTTCACTGGGGAATCAAGAATGAGAATCTTCATTCTGTTGGGGAGTAAAAACTCTGTGGGGAAGAAGGCTTACTGCTGGGAGTAGGTTCAGGAGTTTTGGTCGTCTTCCAGTCTACTGGGGAATTCCCTGGGTTGGGGAGAGACAAAAGTTAACTGTTATCTGGTTGATTTCCAGGCTTCAAGATAACTTGTTGGGGAAATTGGATGGTTTCCGCTGGGGATTAGAAGTCTTGACTCGACTGGGGATGAAGGTTTCAGCTCCGTTGGGGATCTGTTACTCAAAGTTTTTGCTCCGCTGTGGATTGGGAGTTTGAAAACTTAACTCTGATGGGAATTAAGGGTTTGAAATTATAACTCCGCTGGGGATCTGTATTTCAAGGTATTGGCTCCGCTGGGATCTAGATGATGTATTTTAGGGGATTACTCCTGGAATAGCCTAAAGACGTTTTCATATCCTTTCAGTCTGTCAGTAATTATTCTTTTCCATCATGTTTATTTGTAAACAGTAATTATGTTCAAATGCATATGTTCATCAATGAATCATTGGACGTTTTTGCAAATAAAAACATAAGTGTAAAAGAAAAAGACAAGGAGTTTTCTGCACTTTAAAGAGGTATCTTTGTATTTACTTTGAATAAGTATTTGTGTACAAAGGAGACAGACATCCTAGTAATAGGATGATGTCATAAAAGTAAGAAAAATTTATACAAAGAAAGACAACTATGTGTGAAAAATAAAATCCCATGGGGTTCCCATTCTACTATAGCCTTCGTAACTCCGAATATCTTGTCCATCCGTTGCTTCGTCCGAGGATGATTGGATTGATCAGAAGCTCAGAGTTTGTCTGTGAAGAGATTATCCTTAAAGTGATTCGACGAGACATAGTCATACGCTTTAATTCCCTAACTTTTGCCTGGACCGCCCTTTCGGGTTTTCAGTCCACCGGGAAACCCTTTTTTGCCCAAGTCTCCCTTTTGGGTTTTCAACTTTCCGGGTGTACAATTTTTTTTATTTATCCCTAATTTTGCCTGAACCGCCCTTTTGGGTTTTCGATTCACCGAGATGCCCTTTTTTGCCTAGGTGTGTCAACCTAGCGGGTCATTTATGTGTAGTATATTTTGACTATGTATGCGTTCGCAGGGCGCGGCAGGTCGTCGCCTTCCATGGTGGTTAAGATCATTGCTCCACCAGAAAAGATGTTTTTGATCACAAACGGTCCTTCGTAGGTAGGAGTCCATTTTCCCCTGGGATCACTTTATGGCAAGATAATGCGCTTGATTACCAGATCCCCAACTTGATATGCCTGGTGTATGAATTTCTTGTTGAAAGCCTTGATCATCCGCTTTTGATACGTCTGACCATGACAAACAGCAGTAAGTCTCTTTTCATCAATCAAGTTAAGTTGATTAAGCCGGGTCTGAATCCAATCGTCTTCACTCAAACCAACATCCTTCATGATTCTCAAGGAGGGAATCTGAACCTCGATAGGTAAAACAACCTATATGCCATATACCAAAGAATAGGGTGTTGCCCCAGTTAATGTGCGTGCTATGGTACGGTACCCGTGAAGAGCAAACGGTAGCATTTCATGCCAGTCCTTGTAGGTAACTGTCATCTTTTGTATGATCTTCTTGATATTTTTGTTCGCAGCTTCGACAACACCGTTCATCTTTGGCCGATAGGGAGATGAATTGTGATGTTGAATCTTGAACTGCTCGCACAAAGCGGTGATCATAGTATTGTTAAGGTTTGTACCGTTGTCAGTGATGATCCTTTTGGGGATACCGTACCGGCATATAAGGTCCTGCTTGATAAAGCGGGCAACCACATTCTTAGTAACTGATGCAAAGGATGCTGCTTCGACCCACTTGGTGAAGTAGTCAATGGCTACCAGAATAAAGCGGTGTTCATTGGATGCTGTAGGCTTGATCTCTCCAATCATGTCGATTCCCCACATTGCGAATGACCAAGGAGTTGTTAAGACATTTAGGGGAACATGAGGCACGTGCACCTTGTCTGCATAGATTTGACATTTGTGATAAGTGCGGGAGTGGTTATAACAGTCAGCTTCCATGGTAGACCAGTAATAGCCTGCCCGTAGAATCTTCTTAGCCATCGTATGCCCGCTAGAGTGAGTGTCGAAGGTACCTTCATGCAACTCAACCATAATCCTTTCAGCTTCAGCTTTGTCCATACAACGGAGCAGAATAGAATCATGGTTGCACTTGTATAGGATGCCATTGCTTAGGAAGAACTTAGTCGAGAATCTCCTTAAGAACTTTTTGTCATTGACTGAAGCTCCTTCAGGGTATTCTTGAGCCTCGAGATACCTTTTGACTTCATGAAACCATGGTTGGTCCACTACTTCTTCGGTATTAATCTTGTGACAATGTGCAGGTTCGTCCATCCGTTCAATGGTGATTTGGGGAGCCTCATTATCCCAGTTAAGTTTAAACATGGAGGACATTGTAGCTAGAGCGTCTGTTATCTGATTTTCTTCTCGCGGGAAGTGCTCGAAGGTAATCTGCTCGAAATGCGGTAACAATGTCAAGACATGTTCTTTGTAAGGGATGAGGTTTGGATGCTTAGCATCCCACTCTCCTTTGATCTAACTGATGACCAAAGCTGAGTCCCCAGACACAATCAAAGATTTTATTCCCAAGTCTATGGCAGCCTTAAGTCCAAAGATACAAGCTTCATACTCTGCCATGTTGTTAGTACAGCTGAAGAAAAGTCTGGCGGTGAAAGGTGTATGGCAACCTTCTGGGGAGATGAGTACCGCACTGATACCATTGCCAAGTGCATTGAAAGCACCATCAAAGTACAGGATCCATCGGGATCCTTGTTCAGGTCCGTCATATGGTCTGAAATCTTCAATGTTGTCCAATGTCATGATGTCCTCGTCAGGAAAGTCGAACCTCATGGATTGGTAATCTTCAACAGCTTGATGGACCAGATGATCGGCTAGCACACTTCCCTTTATAGATTTTTGGGTCGTGTACTGTATATCGTATTCCGTTAGGATCTTCCAGATAGAGCATGCTTCTCAAAGATGTACTTGGTCGGATCCATCTTAGAGATCAGCAAAGTGGTATGAGTCAACATATACTGCCTTAGTCGGCGAGCAGCCCATACCAAAGCGCAGCAAGTTTTCTCGAGCAGTGAGTATCGGGTCTCACAGTCAGTAAACTTTTTTCTAAGGTAATAAATGACATGCTCTTTTCGGCCAGACTCGTCATGTTGGCCCAATATGCACCCCATTGAATTCTAAGACGGTCAGATATATGATTAGCGGTCTTCCTTCGACGGGTGGCATTAAGATAGGGGGTTCTAGCAAATACTCCTTGATTTTATCGAAAGAAACTTGACAAACATCATTCCATTTAACTACCTGATCTTTCTTCAACAGCTTGAAGATTGGTTCACAGGTAAATGTTAGGTGAGAAATGAACCTTGCAATGTAGTTTAGGCGCCCAAAGAAACCTCTAACCTCCTTCTCAGTGCAAGGAGCAAGCATTTATTGTATAGCTTTGACTTTGGAAGGATCAACCTTGATGCATTTGTTGTTGACAATGAAACCTAAGAGTTTACCGGACCGGACTCCAAAGGTGCACTTGTTTGGGTTCAGTCTGAGCTTGTACTCCTTCAACCTGACAAACAGCTTTTACAAGTGATCAAGGTGTTCTTCTTCAGTTTGTGATCGGGCTATCATGTCATCTACATATACCTCTATATCATGATGTATCATATCATGAAACAAAGCTACCATGGCGTGTTGATAGGTTGCCCCGACATTCTTAAGTCCGAATGGCATCACTTTATAGTAGAACGTACCCCACTGTGTAACAAAAGTAGTTTTCTCCATGTCCTCAGGTGCCATTTTGATCTGGTTATAGCCTGAGAATCTGTCCATGAAAGAAAATACTTTGTGCTGAGCTGTGTTATCAACCAGGATGTCGATGTGCGGAAGTGGAAAGTCATCTTTAGGGATGACCTTGTTTAAGTCTCTGTAATCCACACACATTCTCACTTTGCTGTCCTTCTTAGGCACGGGCACAATGTTAGCAACCCATTATGGATAGGAAGTAACAGCCAGAAATCCAGCATTGAACTGCTTTATAACTTCTGCTTTGATCTTCTCTGACATGTCAGGTCTCATGCGGCGGACCTTTTGTTTCACTGGTGGACAGTCTTCTCTTGTGGGGAGACGGTGTACCACAATGTCTGTATCGAGTCCCGGCATGTCTTCATATGACCAGGCAAAGATCTCAACATAACCATGCAGTAGCTGAATTAGGCGCTCATTGACACTCGGCTCTAGATTGACACCTATCTTGATTTCCTTTTTGTCATCCTCAGTTCCCAAGTTGATTGTATCCAAATGCTCTTCATGAGGCTGAATTTCTCTTTCCTCTTGCTGTAGAAGTCTGGCCAATTCCCCTGGCACCTCACAGTCTTCCTCACCTTCGTATTTGGCTTGGTTGATCAGATCTTCAGAGTCACTGAAGGCTATAGCAATATCGTTACCCATGGGTTCCGGAATGGAAGGCTACCTGCATTTGTGAGTGTGGGTGTGTGTAAGGGATAGCCATCTTAAAACAACAAAATGTAAAAGAAAGACAATGAGCAAAAAGGTTTAAATATGAAAAGCGTCCATGATTCATTAAAATGACATATGAAATGAAATAAGAACCCTTACAAATGGACCTATGTGCCTTGGGTAAGACACATGGTTGAAAAAGTACGAATTGTTTGTGAATTATTATAGTCCAACATAAATGGAAAAGATAAATTACTGATTTATGAAAGTAATCAGAACAAAGTTTTTTGCTTCCCAGTTGCACAGTCCTCCGTCAATAGTTGGGAAAATCCAGTCTTCCAAGTTGTCCTCTTCTTCACTGTCCTATAGTGCATTAATCCCTCGGTGGCTGATCTTCACAGGTGTCCCTCCGGCACGGGAGCGACGCACGGCCTTCTGACCAGTCAAAGTAAATCCCAAACCAAATTTGTCTGATTTGAAAGGAAAATCTGGAAGCTGCCCCCAGATAGTGGATCCACCTTCTTCCACTACTGCCCTAGCATCCTTGAGAGACAACATTCGAGGTACAGGTCTTGTGATCACAGGAGTTGAGGACAATGCCTTGGTTGCCGCTATTTCTTCAGAAACTTCCTCAAAGTGTTGAAAAGGGGTCTCTATGAATTCGCCATCTAACTCCACATAACGGAAGGAGTTCAGATGACTGGTCATGTATTCCTCTTCGCCATGAATAGTTATTATTTTCCCCTGGACAGGGTACTTGAGCTTCTGATGCAGAGTGGAAGTGACAGCTCCAGCATGGTGGATCCAAGGTCTTCCCAACATGCAAGAATAGGAAGAACGAATGTCCATTATGTAGAATGTTGAATTGAACGTCTGGGTACCCACCTTGATTGGGATGTCCACCTCTCCATGGACCATCCTCTAGCCATCAAAGGCTATGACAATAATGTTGCTAAGTTTCAGGGTTAAGCCTTCACAATCCAGTCTATCCAAGGCTTTCTTCGGCAAGACATTTAAAGACAACCCAGTATCAACCAAAACATGAGCTAGGGTGGTTCCCCTACACTCCACCGAGACGTGTAGCGCATCATTATGTTTTCTCCCTTTGGAGGTCAAGTCTGTGTTGGAGAATCTCAGACCATTATCAGCTGTTAAACTGGCCACGCACTCTTGGAATTGATCAGCAGAGGTTTCTTGTGGCACGTGGGCCGTCTTAAAAAACTTGACCAAAGCTTTGGCATGTGCCTCAGAGCACAGCAGCAGGGCTAACATAGATATTTTGGAGGGGGTATGCCCCAGTTGTTCAACAACATTGTAATCACTTTTCTTAATGATCCTCAGAATCTCTTCCACCTCTTTCTGGGATGTATCAGGAATGACTAATGACTGAGCCTTCGTCAAGACATGCTCCTCTTGAAAATTCTTTCCTTTTCTCTCAGCATCGGAAACAGGGATGGGAATTGCATTGTCATTGTTGGCGGGTACACTTGTAGGTACAGTTACTGGTATAGGTGTAACCTTCGGGATGGTCGCGGGTCCAAAGACTGCTGTTGGAGGAGCAATCTCTAGAGAAAAGATTCTCCCACTACGAGTAATTTTGCTTGTTCTGACAATGTTACTGATGTCGGGATTATATTCCTCAGAGCTTTCTTCTTCAATGGTCTGTTCAATCTGTTTGACACCATGGTAGTAGATTTCTCCACCATAGTTCCATGGTACCATTTTATCAGTTTTGTAAGGGGTTGGCCCTGGCATTGTCATCTCCAAAGGAGTAGTCATAGGAGCGGATGTAATCCTAACGGGTTTTTTAGGAACCCTGGAAGGATTGGCGTATATGGTTATTATTGAAACTTCTGAAACTGGAATGGGTGAGACAGGAGCTTTCTCAAACAAAATTTCCTTGTTATCAATCAATTGTTGGATTCCTTTCTTCAAAAGAGGACAGTTAAATGGGGAGGACAGGCAAGCATGGCAATCTTGGTCACAACCTGGGAACACCCCAGCCTTCAACAAATTCAACTTGATGGTTAGGAGAGGAGTTGACAGTTCATCCACAGTAGAAACAAACAGATCTTCTTCCAAAGCATTAGCATTGTGCCCATGCCTAGGCATCAGTGCGGAGATAACATTTGGCTTTTCAAGAGCTTCAAATTCAACTTCATTTGCATCAATCAGATCTTGGATCTTGTTCTTCAAGGCCCAACAGTTGTTGGTGTCGTGCCCTGGACTTTCTGAGTGGTACGCGCATCTGGCGTTGGGATGGTAATACGGAGAAGTAGTGTTAGGGTTTTTAGGGGCCTCCTTTAACATGGCCAGGTTCAACTTCAAGAGATGGGGTAATACTTGAGAAGGAGTCATGTTTATCTTGGTGAATTGCCTTACAGGCCTTTCCACCATTTGCTGGTTATTCCTCGACTGATCATTTCTCGGTTGGTCTGAGGCAGACTTTTGAATCATAACGGCCCCCACAGTTGGTCGTCTTTCAACTCTTCCCTGATTTCTCTGGGCATAGACAGCTGACACTTCCTTCTTTCCAGTGAAGGGCTTTTTTGCAGCAACAGAGGTAGATGCATCTTTCTGAATTTTTCCGCTTCTAATACCGGCTTCCACCCTCTCGCCAGTTAGAATCAACTCAGTGAAACCTGCAAAGGAGCTTCCAATTAGGTGATTAAAGAAAGGACCTGGCAGAGTCCCCAAGAACATGTCCACTAGCTCTCTTTCAGATAAAGGTGGTTGTACCCTTCCGGCTAAATTCCTCCATTTCTGGGCGTAGTCTTTGAAACCCTCGTTGGTAGCCATAGCCATACTCTGTAGATGAGTACGGGTTGGCGCCAAGTCGGTGTTGTATTGATACTGTTTATAGAATGCGGCTGCCAAATCCTCCCAATTATGCATATCTGACCTCTCCAACTGGTAGAACCAATCTAGCTGCGTCCCCGATAAACTGTCCTGGAAAAAGTGGACCCACAGGTCTTTGTCTGAAGAATATGGTTGAATTTTCCTGACATAAGATCGTAGGTGAATCTTTGGGCAAGACACCCCACCATACTTAGCAAACAGTGGCACTTTAAATTTAGGAGGGATTACAATTCCTGATACCAACCCTAACTCTTCAAATTCCAGCCCAGGCACTCTCTGTATCTCCATAGCAGCTAGACATTCTTCCAAGTTCTTGTATTTGTCATCGGTCGGAGGGTACTGCTGTTCAGAATAGTCCTCATCCTCTTCTTCTTCTTCTGCTTCAGAATCAGATGACACTGCAGTTCCCTTTCCTTTTCCTTCCCCCTCTTCAGATGTTGATGGAAATTCCAAAGTCCGTCTGGTCTGTCCTTCAAACCTTCTGCCCAAGATAGCCACACCAGCTATCTTCTTCTTCTTTTTCTCTTTTTCCTTCTTTAGTAAAGTCTTTATCTCCTCCTGCCCCTTGGCCAAGGTCAGAAGTAGTTGCTGAAATTATGAATTCTGGGCTTGCAAATCTTTGACCGTTTGTTCAATATCCATCTTGCTGAAATAAACAGCAGAGAGATGAGGAAACTTGGTGTGAAGACATGTTTATGCATATGATGAATGATATGTATTCATGTAATGCTTTCAAGGATTCAGAAGTTCAAATTTGTTTTAAAAAAAAAAGAAACACACATCATATTAATAAGATAAAATTTGTTAGTACATCAATGCCCCATGGGCAAAATAATACAAAATTATAAGGTAAAAAGATGTTGCGTATCCTCTTTGGTGCAATGTAGGTGTTGAGAGTCTGCTCTTCGTGAAGTTGACGAGTGAGTTCTAAAACCTATTTCTCGCTTGTGTAGAATTGGGCTTCGAAAGTGTCGCGCTCTCCCTTGAGCTGTATCCAACTCCTTTGTAAATCTTCGAGTGATGTTGGCATGTCAGGATGTAGGAGGGTGTATGGAACCACTCCTTCCATAACATGATCTATAATCATAGGGAGAATGTAGGGGTAAGGCATCATAAGACTTTGGGCGCGGGTTCGTACCCACTTGAGGTAAGGCTCAAGAGAGATGGAATTCTTGTGTCCCAAGGTCTTACTGTCTACCTTGTTAGGCATCCTCCAAGCTCGGATGAACCTTTGTCGGAGTCCTTGGTTGTCGTTGTCGAAGTCGAAAACCAATCCTTGAATCAGCATGTCATGTGGGCCATCCCTTCGGGCATAACCAAATTGTCTCAGAGCCAAGCAAGGGTTGTAAGTGATGCCTCCCATAATGCCAAGTACAGGGACATTAGGGAATTCCCCACAACGGTCAATAATGATGACATTCTCTTTTGATCGAGAACACTAATGAATGTCTGAATATGTAAGAGTCATCAATCGTTGTGACCACCTCAAACCTTGATCATTCTTCAAGACTGATTGGGGAAGATGAGAAATAAACCATCTTTCCAGTAGAGGAGTGCAACACATGAGAACACCTCTTTTCCTCATTGTTCGAGTGTGAAAAGAGTGCAAGATATCTCCAAGCAATGTAGGCACCGGGTTGCGAGCCATAAAGATTTTGACAGCACTCACATCTATGAGTTGGTCAGGGTTAGGGAACAAGACCATCCCATAGATGAGAAGAGCTACGATCTCCTCAAAAGCTTGTAAGTCCAAAGAACTCCAGCAGCTTTGGGCCTTCTCAAACAAGAACTTTGACAAGAAGCCTTTGACACCACTTCTAGTTTCCCAATGTGTTGTGACATCAGATGAGTGCAAGTGTAAGGCTTGAGCAATCTCTTTTGGCTTTGGATCTCTTTCCGTACCGTTGAAGGGTAGTTGATTGAGAATAGGAATCCTTAAGAGTTGATCAAATTCCTCCAAAGTGGGCACAAGTTGGTAGTCAGGAAATGTGAAGTAATGATGCAAAGGGTCAAAGAACTGGAGGAGAACTTTCAGCATATCCTCCTTAGTGTTGGTGGTGACTAAGTTGAGAAGACGACCATGCCTCTCGATGAATGGAGAATTCTCAGGAATCCTTGAAGCTAGCTCCTTAAGTTGTGGACGAATTCTTACAAGGTTGACTTGGATAGTTTTCCTGCAAAGTGAGTCCATAACCTACAAAACAGGAACAAAGATGAAAATCTAAAATCCTTGAAATGGTTAGTGGATGCATATGATGCTTCACGATGTCCATGATGTTATGCACAAGTATATATGTACAAACAAATCACACAAGGTAAGTACCCTCTTGAAGTTTAGTTAGCTCAACATGTTCCTAGTTTAGGCTTGCATGGGGTTTCATACGTAAGTACCCTCTTGAAGTTTAGTTAGCTCTACCTGTCCTAGAAATAGTAATCCAGTTCTAAGGAGCTTAATATCACTGGATTGTTTCCTTGTTCATTGTTTCAATTCAGCCTCTTTACTGGAGACCGAAATATTCCAAGGAACCAACCCTCAATGAGTGTAGTATCGAGTATCTACCAACTTCGGACTGCGCCAAAGCCGGTCATCTCACTACATCCTAAAAGGCCAAGTTGGTCAAGTAAAGGTTCTAAAAGTCCATTAGTGCTTCATGACATTACTCAGCGGCCCCGTATTCTCTTTGATTGACTCAAAGGCTACCGGTACCCACAAATATGTCACACTAACATAGCTATTGCTTAGACCGTGTCGGTATACCCCGCACAGTTTCCACAACGTATTGCTATTTACCTATAATGTTTCCCAAATCCGGGTGGAGGATTCAAACCCAAACAATAGAACCAAAGTTTAAAGCAAACAAGTCAAGCAAGATAAGCATGTAAAGGTGATCTAAAATCCTAAGGTAACCCCACTTTTATATTTTTCCCCAACAGAGTCGCCAGTTCTGTGACGCGGTGGGATAACTGACTTAAGGTTTTGCGTTTGTGTTTGCAAATGTTACGGTTTAGCAAGAGTCTCCACCGACTTTTATTTTATCCAAAAGGAAAGGTAAAAAAGCACAGGAAATACCTTTGAGATTGTTTTTGAGTTCGGGGGGTAGATTATGAAAATGGAAGGTGCTAGCACCCTTTTCATCCATGGTTTTCCATGGGCTCTTAGTTACTTGTTCTAGATCACTTGCTTTGCTTTTACAATTGTTTGAAATGGTGCTTTGTGTGGTTTTGAAAGTATTTTGAAAAGAGGCCATCGTTTAGGCAATCTTTGTAATGATTCTTGTTTGTAAGAATGTATATAAAGATGTTTATCTTTTGAAAAATGTTTCAATATTTTGAAAGTTGTTTGGAAATGTTTTGAAATGTGCGTGTTTGTTTGAAAATAGCAAGGATTGTTTTTGAAATGATCAAGTAACTAGAAGCTATATACCTACTCAAAAGTCTTTCCTATACATTTTTATTCCTTTGATGTTGTTGACCTACCATTGTTTTGGTAGACAATCCTATCTTTGGATGTTAAACGGGATGGGCGTGGGTCATCGTATGACCATGATAACAATATTGCCAAGTATCTTTAGCAAGTTTTGAGGGACCAACATCATTTGTTTTTAGGCAACCAAGATAACGTCATCGAGGGACTATGATCTTTTTGTTTTGTTTTGTTTATCCAAGATACCTAGCATGCATACCATGGCCATGTTTAGGCAACCAAGTGGGTGAAACCCTAAACGTGCTTGTGTGCAAGGTGTTGTCATTTTTCATGCATTTTGTCTTGTATTAGGTCACGCTATTTGTTTTATTTTTGTCTTATCATACAAACCCTAATTTACTAAACATGCATATAATGCGATAAATTGCGTAAAATAAATCTAAGTTATTACAACAATATTATGGGAGGGGGGATACAAGTTTTGAATGGGGATATTTGCACAAAATAAAACCCTAATTTACTATTACAACCCAATTGAATTTATTGTACAATAAATAAATAAACAAGTATTTAAATATGCAAAAAAATGTTAATATGCAAAAAAATGTTTTGTAATTGTTTTATGTATGAGAAAATAAAATTATCAAAGTCCTAAAAATAAGAAAAAATAATATTATTATTTTTGAAAGGGGAAACCCTAATTTTGTTTTAAAAGAAAATATTGTTTTCTAATTTTTATTTATTCATTTTTGTTTAAGAAAAATAATAATAATATTATGTATAAATATTAAAAAAAATTAAAATATGTGAGAAAATAGTATTTTATATGTATAATATAATAAAATAAAATGTATAATATTTTCAAATTATTTACAAGTTTTATTTAAGAAAATAAAGTATAAAATCTTAATAAACCATTTATTATGTAAAAAATAAATAAATAATAAAATGCAAAAAATAAAGAAAATATTTTTGGGTATTTTTTTTCATTTGGAAAAAATAAATGCAAGCACAAAAAATAAAAATATGCAAGAAAATACAAAAATATAAAATAATAAGTCAGTGGGGTGTAAAAGTAAAAGGGGGGTACAAAAAGTAGAGACAACAAGCCCAAGCCCAAGCTAACTTCGTCTCTGACCTCCAGACAACAAACGCGCGTGTTTCCTCTTCAACCTGTATCTTGCTATTCTTTGCATAAAATCAAAAACTTGTAACATGAAAAATGTAGCTCATTAACTCACGATTCCAATGATATAAAAAACATGACCTAACTCTAAAAGACCAAGGAGAATTTTAATGGCCCTAATTTCTGACCTAATTTTTTCATGAACTTCAACAATCAAATACTCTTAGCTCAGTTAATATAAATGGAAATTACGCATATGTACAACTTAAGCAAGTTAAGGACTACATTTTTGCTTCACAAATCGTGACCTAAGGATGCCTAAATAGAGAGATAGAAACTTGACAAATACCTTGTTCAGTTGAGTTTGGATATGGCAATGTGGGAACTTTGAGTGAGGCCTGAAGTTCTTGTGAGCTTCCTTGAAGTTCTCTCAAGCTTCTCCAATTCTCAGCTTGCCTTGTAGATGCCTGAATCTTGCTGCACGAGTCAACCTGCAAACCTTCAAAATGAAAATGGTGAAGCTTGAAACAGGACACACAGTTGCAAGACAAGGGCCTGGATAGTTTAGGTAGGATGTATGGAATGTGTTTGAAGTGTTTCAAATAAAAACGCACGAGCCAATATTGATTTGGCCAAGGTTCTGCAGAAGATGGCCTGTTTGGGCAGAAAAATGGGATTTTTGTGTTTTAGGGTGTTTAGGAAGTTATGAATTCGCGTCTTAGGCTTGTTACAATGTTCTGAGGTTGTTTGAAATGAAGCCAAGGCTTGCCTTTATCAGATGGATGAGTTCTATTGACTTTTGCAAGTTTCTTGCTTTTGAAGAAAAGTTGGAAGTGACAATGCCAAAGCCTGTACATGCTTGCTTGCTAGCTGCACATAGTTGGTATAAGTTGCCTATTATTTATGGATATTGTTTGCATCAAAAGATTAGGTCCATGGCTCAAGATTTGCAAAGTTGCAAAAAACATGCTTTATCAAAATGGTATTATGAACTTTATGCCATTTTTGGATTAATTCATTGTGTAATACTTCAAAAGTCAGAACAAGACCATTATCCAATGTGTTTGCATTTAATTATGGAGTGTAGAAGGGATTAGGACCTGTAAAACCAAGTACAAGCATGTTTGAAACTGATTTGCAACTTGTAACATTGTGAAAATGCCTTGCAAAAAAGTGATAAATTGCCATTTTCATTTCTTCGATTCTCCCTAACCATGAATGATCTTGGAGAGTTATTGGACATTTTGGAAAGCTTGTAACATGCTCTAAAATACATCTTTGAAATTCATTTTAATATTCCTCTTGGAACTAGGTAAAAAATTGCCATGAAGTTAGGTCAAAAATCTGCCTAAACTAGGGCAAAATTTCACTAAGTTAAAAAGTTTATGAACCCATATTCACAAAATCATAACTTAATATCCAAGCATCATTTGGGAAAACTTTGTTAATAAAAGTTGTAGATTTCATGGAGGAATACAACTTTCATGTTGGAAGTTTTGTTTGAATCCAATTTCATCATGGTGAAAAAGTTGTGGAAAGTTGGGAAAAAAAAAGAAATTTTCCATAACTTTGAAAAATTCTAAGTTATGAAAATTTTCAAACTAAAATCCTAATTTGCAAAATTAGGTTTCTTGATCAACAAGTTTCACCTTTTGACATATCTTGATGAATTATGACCCTTGGCACTTGATTTTGACCAAAAAGTCAAAGTTTGACTTTTCAGTGTACAATTGATTTTTGATCAGTTGACTGGAAAATTCATCTGTCATTCCTATGCATTTGAGATCTTTTGAACCATGTGATTAGGTCAAGATGATGCCATTGAGTCCTTGAAATCATGTTTGAACCCAATTGGTCATTGGCTAGGTCAAAAATCAGAAATTGCCCTTTCTCAGTCAAAACCCTAATTTTGACCATTTTGCCCTTTTGATGATCTGATCAAATTTCTTGAGGAGTTGTGGTCCAAACTTGATCAAATGGTACATAGGAGCCTAATATGTTGTTGTGGATCAAAAATTATGAAGTTTGACTGTAAATTGGCCATGGTTGACTTTTTCCCCAATACAGTTGATTTTTAGGTCAACTATCCAATTGACTGGGCAAAAATGTGATTCAAGGCTTGAAACTTGGTATGAGCAATCTTAGGGGTCTAAGATGGTGTATGAAAGTCACATGAAGCATTGCTGGTCCAAAAATCCTTGTGCAAACTCAAACCCTAATTTCAGGTCATCAGTGCAAGAGTAGGTCTTGAGCTGAGCAAACCTTAATCCTGTCTGGAGTCCAAGAGGTCTTGTGAGGAAAATCTTGATAAAATGAGAGGGAAAATTTTGGGGTACAACAGCAACCTAAGACCAAGATCCCTGAATACAATCTCATACATATGGAACGCATATTTGGTGAATTCCGAGCAGATGCGAGCATCACTCGTCGGCCTCATTATTTTAAAATTCCTTTGAAATCCTTCCTGAGTACCGCCGTACTCGACGATAATATAAGCTCGTCCGCTGCGATGGTTGTACGTCAAAGCAATTCCCCGGGGCTCAGCGCCCACCCAGTCTAGTGTGGGGTCGTCGACGGTGTCGACCAGGATAATGTTCTCTTATGTTGTACTCGCCTCCTCGATGTCATTACGTCCCGAGGACTCCAGGTTATCAGCCATTTACCTGTAAAGTACAGGAAACTGGTGAATTCGACAGCAAATCCGCGTGCTCGCCACAAGGCGGGAGAAGTATGCAACACTCAGATCAAAACTACAACCATTCGAAGTGGATCTCAACCAAACACCGACACCCCAGCGCCGACCATGCATCAGTCATGAATGGCACGAGCGTAACATGAGCGCTCCGGGAGGATCTTGAATCACACGACCAATTTCATAACTTCTCTTACCCGATGCTAGAACACTGCAAGGAGACTACCCTACATACTACCTAAAGGATGAATGTCTCGGTCAATCTCATGAATCTACCGACCAAACGCATGAGTATCGCGGGCAAGATTATGAATCATATGCCTAAACTTATGAGCGTCTCGAGCACGACCATGAATCAGGCGCCTAGCGCGCTTAAATCTACCGGGCATAACCTCCAGAGACAGGTTTCTATTATCAAAACGTCATCAAAACTATCTACAACACAAGAAAACAAGAAGAAAAGAAACTTACTTGGAAGAAGATGAGTAGAAACTACAGTGGTGGGAGTAATTGGACGACGAACGGTGCGGCGGTCTCAACGGCGTTACGGGAACCAACGATTGTAAAAACAGAGAAAGCAGGAGAAGCGTGAAGAGGTGAAACAGATTATGGGCCCAGGGATCTTATTTATAGAGATGACGTGGAATGTGAAACGTTGCACCGGGGAGCCACGAACCGCCCCCGTCCTCGACACCTACTCACCTAGACAATAATAGCCCTATTTACTAGGGCGGCATTGCGATTCCCAAGGACTACGTCACGTGTCCGACGGATGCAGCTGATGCATCCCCGCGAAGTGATCCGTGAGTACATCTCGAAAGGGAAAAGCTTTGAGTCGGGCACGAGGTCCCCGCGAGAGAACAAACTGAGATCAAGTCATAACTCCTGTGCCAGGAACAACGAATCGGGGGCTCCTGTTCTGGAACGGGCCTACCTTGGCCCAAAACACAAGTAAAGGCCCAGATCCAGGCAGTTCCTCGAGGCGTGCTCGGAATCACACCACCCCGAGCATACCCAGTCACAGAATATAACGATTATGCCCACCGTTACCCGCAAGGAGCAACGCCCCCGACCAAGGGCACTCCAGCTCGAGTCTTGCTCGAGCATCCTCCCCGTAGGGCAGACTCTGTCCCCTCCAAACACTAAGGGATCTTTAAAGCTCCAGAAAGACCGCGTCTTCGTTCTTCCTCATTCTTCGCAGAGCACCATCCAGGAAGGGGACCACGTGCGGGTCCCTACTACACACGTAGAGCCCGGCAGTCCCTTGGTTGGGCCAGTTCTGGTCGGCCCAATTAAGGGACCTTGGCCCAGCGCTAGGGGCTATAAATACCCTCTACTTCAAGAGGGTCAGGTATTCATTCGTTACGCACCTACATACTTTTTGTCTGCCCATTTCGTCTCTCATTTTATCATCAGAGTGTCTTGCAGGTACCCCCCCATCTCATTCAAATCCAGTTCGAGCCAGCTGTGACAGTCCAATTCTGATTCGGTAAGATTATATTGTATTTTCGTTATTGTTGTTCATTTGAGTTGCAGAACCTTACAGAGATGCATCTAAAATTTTACAACTTTTTGATTTTCAAAACCTTATAGAGATGCATATCCGTAATTTATGTCTGTATTGTTTGGTTTGATCTCACTGTCTTTCATCTTTGTAATACTTGTGTGATTTAGTTATAGACATTATGGCTCATAAGCAAGATAGATTGGTGTACGACAAAATTGTGCAACATGCATTGATTTAGAGCAAAAGAGTCAGTGCCTCGTTGGCACCTGTTGTTTCTAGCTCGGTTGATGCATATGCGTCAACTTCTAGGGCTCAGGCATCTCCGTCTCCTCTTCCCATAAGAGATGGGTTTCACATATTTAGGCATTCGAGACACTATAGACATCCCAGACATCCTAGGAACATACTCAGGCACCTAAGGCACCATAGACACCCGAGGCACAATAGGTATCCGAGAGGTATAGAGGAGGCTCAATCAACTTATTGGTACTGCCATATTGGAGAGGCATGAGAGGCACTATTGTACAGAAGGGAGCATAGGAACAATGGGGTCCGAGTCTCATACACAATAATATATATTTGTGTTAGAAGCATTATTTTTAGTTTTATTTTATTTTGACTTCAGTGTGAATGTGTATGATTTAATTTATATATGTCATTTCCATAGTATTTCCAACATTGTAATATTTTTGAGGCCAAATTATACTAAAGTAAACTCAAATAATGTTAAAGTAAAATGAAAGATAAAAGTTATACATTAATTAAAGCAAATCAATTAAGTCAACACCATACATAATATTTGTTAGAAAATATAAAAAATAATACATTCAAACACAAACTACTGAGCATGTCTAACCCCCATCTTCTCTTGCGCCTGTATTACACGATATTTCGTAACTCGACAATCATGTCCTTCACGAGGCTAACTGGGGACTGCCATCCTCAAAAAGTCATGCCTCAATGCCCATTCTACCCGTGTCTACAACACGCTGACAGACCGTCGACACATCCTCAATATGGTCATTCCTAGTCTCAAGTACCTTATGATTAGCTGATCTAAGTGGTTTTCCAAGAGCGTCTGATGTCATGATAAGGTGTGAGATCCTATAGACCCATGTCATGTAGTTGTCATTATAAGCCCACTCAAAATGAGCTAGCACCCTATGATACTCCTCTGGTACCAAGTGGCTCTCGAAATCACCTAGTATCACATCAATGTCTCTGCGACAGATGAGAGGAAGAGCAGACTCATAGGGAGTCTCAAAATAATATGCAAATAATAAAATTTCCATATCACTCGCTCGGGCCGATAAGGATACATAAGAGATAATCCACACGCCAACCATCTGGAGTATAAGAAGATAACGTCTAGCGCACGCGTCTCACGGTGACCTCTATATAGGCAGAAGGAAACATCATCTAATACATGAAGGTAAAAATACATTCTGAATGACTCAACCACACTATTCCTCATGTACGGGGTAAATGTGGCAACGCGTGGCCAATCTCCATTATAGGCAGGCACAACTTTCCACCCGGTGATGCAAGAGAAGTGAGAGATGATCCATCTCTAAAAATGTTTAAGATACAATATTAATAACAAGTGTAACAGATGAATTGTGAAAATCTTAGTAACAATAAATTACTGTAAGCAGCGTGCCCCCGTTGTACTCATGAATCGTCGCCAAGTCGATGAAGTACTTAAGATAGACCACATCGACATAGATTGCATTTTTGTCCATAAACATGGACGCGCCAACTAGGAACAAAAGGTAACACCTCAAATCACCCTATCAGTGGTACTCAACATACATATCATCACCTTCGACATCTAGGGTCCAATACATATGTTCTTTATAAAGCTTTTCCAAAAAAAAGTAAATTTCTTTGAGGCCTTAGCTGGGTCAGCCCCCAAATGAGTCACTATTATATCCACGACTTTCTCTCGACCGATCCTTTCGTGTCTCTATAATCGTCCCCTTATGGGAAGATGCAGGAGGCATGGGACGTCATCCAAGGTGATGATGATATCGCGTATAAGAAGGTGGAAAAGCACGTCTTTGAATGTCATTTATATGCAAAAGTCATCTGCATGTCATGGTTTATGGTCACATATACAACATAACATAAATTGGTAAGACCAAAATAACGAATAACATCAACGGACCAAGAAGAAATGAGGTGTTCCAACTCTAATATCTTTCTGTCGTGGTTTACCGATTTCAAACATGTACGCTATTGTAAAAAGAAAATATCACCATCAATATCGATTTAATTAGTTGACAACATATGTATTTAAAAGAAAATAAATATACCTCTTCTTTTCAAACATGCCTAGCAACATGACTTACATAGAGATGAAGCAAAGAGATGTCAAATAGGCCTGTCGTATAACTCTCTAAAGGGACATCGACAATAGCTTCCTCTTGGGCTTAAGAGGATTCAAGGACTTCAAATTCTGCTGCATCATCTAAAGACTCGTGGCCCCGTGAAGTAGATGTATGAGAGAGACGACTATGGTTGTTTTCAGTCATTGCATTTGCGTTACAAACAGATACATGAAAATAACATGTCAGGAAAAATCCACAAAATGAACCAAATTTTAGCCTGAGTCAAATCTGGAAATGCATCTTCAAAATTAGCACTGAGAAAATCCGGAGATGCATATCCAGACAAAGCTACGATTCTCAGTCATGGCAAAAACACCATTGCTGCCCTAATCCTCAAAGAATATGTCAATGCATGTTCGTGTAGGCTATCAATTTCGTTTACACTTACTATATAATGTAGTTAAAACAACTAATGTAGCTTAAGCAACTAACTACAA
The DNA here is from genome assembly GCA_948472305.1 of Vicia faba. Classification (NCBI taxonomy): domain Eukaryota; kingdom Viridiplantae; phylum Streptophyta; class Magnoliopsida; order Fabales; family Fabaceae; genus Vicia; species Vicia faba. Next base: position 438,667,925 of record OX451739.1, on the reverse strand, counting down.
ATCAAAGAGATAGAATTTTATAAAACTTACAAAATTAAATTGATGAGAAGTAGAAGCTTGAATGTATGAGATACTAAAAAAGAGGAGAAAAAACTCCAATGATAAAAACTTCAATGAATGAATGAGAGATTTGAATGTTTGAGAACTTAAATGTTTTCTTTTGAGAAGTTTTTAGAGAATGAAGGAGGAAGATAAAAGTTGCACATGAGGATATAAAATAAAAACATTTGGAGATCCATTCATTAATTTTTGAATAAATAATATTTACGTAAAATACATTTACACATAAAAAAAATGCATCTTCAAATTAAATTTTGTCATAATATGATGACTCAATAATTTGAACTTAAAAATGACTTAAAAAAATATCTCGGTCAAAAGGACAATCGTGATTTTTTTACGGTGGTAGGAGAAGACATGTAATGGCAGAAAGAGGAACCTCATTTAGTTTTGACCATTTAATATAGGTAAATCACTCCCATCCCAAGTTAAACCGGTGACCGTGAGCCCGAGTTAAACACCTTGCTTTCGTCAACAACACAAGCACAGTCCACCGTGATTTGTTCTAGATTCTAATCTCCGTACTCCATTTACAGTGAAACAGAGTCCAAACTAACCTCCACAAAAAACCTTCAACCCAGTAACAATGCTTTCACTTCACTAATTCTCCCCATAGTTCCACTCATCGTTGCTTCCAATGGCGAAAATCGAACCCACCACAACCCGAATCGTAATCGAACCACACTCACAATTCGACCTATCCACACACGCCCGCACCACCACCGTCCGATCTCTCGCCATCACCACACTTTCCAATAATCGAACAGTTCTCTACGTCGGCACTCACTCCGGAACTCTCTTCTCCCTCTCCCCTAACCTAAACGACACTAACGCCTCCCAAAACGGCACCGTTTCGACCAATTCGCCTTCCTTTTTGCAGAAGCTCTCGTTTCTGAGAAGCGTTTCTGTAAGCAACTCTTCCGTGGACGAGGTTTTAGTTTTAACAGATTTAGGGAAGGTTTTGTTGCTTTCCGATGGTTCATTGTTTCTGGTGGATTCGGAGTTATCGAATCGCGCTGTTAGGTTAGGGTTTTCGAAAGGTGTTGCTGTTGTAACGAGAAGGAGGATGAGAAATGATGAATCTGAAATTTTAGGTTTAGGTTTAGATAGTAATAGTAATCAGAGATTTCTGCATAGATTGGGAGGTTTGATAGTGAAAGACGGTGAATCACATAGTGAGGGTTGTGGTGGATGTGTTTTAGCTCTTGCAATTGGGAGGAGGTTAGTGATTGTGGAGCTTGTTTTAGGGAGTAAAAGTGGGAAGAGTGATAAAGATGTTAATAATGCGACGCTTGTTGTCTTGAAAGAGATTCAATGTGTGGATGGTGTTGTTAGTACTATGGTTTGGCTTGATGATTCGATTGTTGTTGGCACTGCAAATGGTTATAGTTTGATTTCGTGTCTTAGTGGACTGAGTAGTGTTATATTTTCATTGCCGGATGTCTCCCGGCCGCCGCGGTTGAAGTTGTTGTATAGGGAGTGGAGGGTGTTGTTGTTGGTGGATAATGTGGGGATTATTGTTGATGCGCAAGGGCAGCCTGTTGGGGGTAGTTTGGTGTTTCGGAATGGGTTGGATTCTGTTGGGGAGTTGTCTTTTTATGTGGTTGTTGTGAGTGATGGAAAGATTGAGCTGTATAATAAGAAACATGGGGGATGTGCTCAGGTGTTGCCGTTTGGTGGGGAAGGGGTCGGACCTTGTATTGTTGCTAGTGAGGAAGATAAGGGTGGGAAGCTTGTTGCTGTTGCAACTGCTACCAAGGTATGTTGTAGTTTGAATCTGATTGTACTGTGATCTTTGTCCAGGTTCTACATTTTGACATACTTGTGGTTTTGTTGTTGAACGTATGTGTGCGACTGTGTGTTTGTTCTTTAAGATGTAAAACTTGGATAGTTGGGTTTGAAACTTGTTTGATTTCTTGATAGATATTATATTTGGATTGTTAAGATAAACATAATAAAGGCCATTTCATGATAACATTAAATCCGTATTCTAACCGTATGGTCAAATCTAACAGGAAAAAATATAAGTAAAGAAGCTTTTAAGCTCAATCTACATCAAGGGAGAAATAAGTAGTTTGTAGTAGATACTAGATGGGTCTCTCATGAACCCCTTTATTTGAAAAACTACAAATAAATATATATTTTTTTAATTAGGAGACTCATTGTAAGACCCAACATGCTTAAAATGAAATGACAAGAAAATGAGAACTTATTTGAAGTAGTTGTAGAAGACTCAAGCACTAAGGATATTGTTTCATTGTGGGTACCTTCAATTTGACAAATGAAAACTATTTTGTTGTATTGCTTCATTATTCAAACTAGTAAAAAAATTCAGATGTAGGAAGTAAAATTGCCGAGTATGTACTTTTTTTTTTCAATCTTGTGGAGTAGCTGAGCTAAATGCTTGGTGGACAAAAAACTAATTTGAAACATGAAAAGGGAAAATTCATATGTTTTGCTAGCTGGATTTTGAATTTTCTCTTGCTACGATTAGTAACTTGTGCGGTGTGGATTATTATTCTAGACCCAGGGTAACCCTGTTTTTATGGGCATTAAGTGTTATTTAAAAGTGACGGTTTTACTACTCTACTACAGAAATTCGTTCCCTAATGATGGTTGCTAAAATGCTTGACATTTTTTTCATTTCCTAGTCATTCATTAAAATGGAAAAGGCATAGCCCAACTTATGTTTTGGAAGCATTGGCATTATTTGATGAAATTTTATAATGAAATCAATATTGCTTCATTTTGAGTATCCATGATTGCACCTTCAGCCTGGTAAAGATAATATACAAATAAAGGCATGACTCCTAATTTGACTGAGTTTATTGAATCCAAACTAAAATTTAATTTCAGTCCTAGATTATATACTTCAATTCTGTATCATTAAGTACCAAATGACATTGGACTGGATGCATTCCATGCAGTACTTTGCGCTCTTATATTTCTGGCATCAGGTGTAGCCTATTATTTCGATTTTATGACTGTCATTACAATCTTATTTGATTAGAAAATTGCAATAAAGCAGTTTGTAATAATTGCAACCCATATTCTCTCGTAATACTAAGTCATTGAATAAACTCATGTTTTTTTGTTACATATACTACTAGGTTGTGTGCTATCAGAAATTACCGTCTGTAGAACAAATAAAAGACCTTTTAAGGAAGAAAAATTATAAGGGAGCTATATCCTTGGTAGAGGAGCTTGATTATGAAGGTGAAATGTCAAAAGACTTGCTCTCATTTGTTCATGCTCAAGTGGGGTTCCTCTTGCTTTTTGACTTGCATTTCGAAGAAGCTGTGGACCACTTTTTGCTCTCAGAGACAATGCAACCTTCTGAAGTATTCCCCTTTATAATGCGAGATCCAAATCGCTGGTCTTTACTGGTACTATTGTGTTTCTCCCCCTTTTATTATGTTACTGTCACAAGTATTTTTGTCTCTTGCCATGAGCTAAGCCAACAGCAATAAAACTTTAAATGTGAAGAAATGCTCCATCTTTGATTAGTGTCAATTACTATATTAGCAACAGTTATAAGATGTAATTTGTAAATTTGCAAGAAGATTTGTTTATTTGTCTCTTGCCTTGTTTTCCCTTCTAATGAATGTTAAGGTAGAATAAAAGTCTGAATGTAGATTTGTAACACCGATGCCTTGTTTTCACTTCAAATGAATATTAAGGTAGAATGCAAAGTTTGAATGCAGTTTTCTACAGCAACCTGTTTAAAAGCTTCAGTGTTTCAATTAGATACTATTAAGAAATGTGGCTGGGCCTAACTTAACCTACAAAACCGACTTGTAGAGTGGGGATTTCCCCCATCTATAATAAGGATATGTTCAGACCATCTATTGTCTGATGTGAGACTCTTAACACCCCCCTCACGCCCAAGATTGAACATTTGGAGCGTGGTAATGAATGGTGGGTGACCCGATAGCGGAAACCTGATAGCAGGTGGCCTACCGGATCTTAAACGAGACTCTTGATACCATGTTAAGAAATCCGGTTGGGCCTAACTCAACCCTACAAAACCGGCTTGTAGGGTGAGGATTGCCCACACTTATAAGGACATGTTCAGGCCATATATAATATATTGTCTGACGTGGGACTCTTAACATATACTATTTAGTGACTACATTTTTTATTTTGTATTTGTGTTGGTTGGATAAACTATTTGATCTATCTTCTTTTACATGACATCAATATATGTTATGCCTTCTTCATTGCTGAACGTTATGCATATATATACATATTTATTTAAGCAAAATATCCATGTGATTGTGCAATGTACAAGTGAGTTGGCATTAATCTTGCTCGACCACATGATGTAGTTAAAGTTTATGATTTTTTTGTGGTACTTATTTGACGTGCTTTATAAGTTTGATCTTGGGATCCAAGATTAACCGATAATTTTTTTGGGTCTGGTGCTATATTGTGAAATTTTGCACTTGTTCTTAATGCATATGAATTATTCAAATATTTATAGTTTGTGTTTTATGAATGTCGTACAGAGGTTCAAACTGACTTTTGTAGGTTCCTAGGAATCGGTATTGGGGTTTGCATCCTCCCCCAGCTCCTCTTGAAGATGTAGTCGATGATGGCTTGATGACAATCCAGAGAGCATCTTTCCTACGAAAAGCAGGGGTAGAAACAATAGTAGACAATGATCTTTTTCTGAATCCACCGAATAGAGCTGATTTGTTGGCGTCAGCAATCAAAAACATTAGCAGGTTTATATTACTTTTTTCAATGAAAGGTTTATATTCCTTTAGTTTGTTATATATTTTACTTGAAAGAAAAATAAATATGTTTTTTTTTTTTTTAATATGGAAAAGAGAACACAATCCTCTTTAGTAGAAGCGATATGACATGAATCTGGGTAGTGTATACTACTTTATCTACATCCCAAAAGATAATTTTTTTTGCATTTAATCTTATCTCACCACTAGTACCATTATCTACTTTTATCCTATTCAAAGTCTTATTATCCAAGACACAGAGTTTGAAATCTCTTTTGGTTCTTACCATACCCTCCTGCAAGCTGGCTTTGAAATGTCTCCTACAGACAGCTTATTGATAAAATCACTAAAATACTTCTTGAGCTTTGCAACTTGATTTATTAGAATGACGTAGGGTATGCAGAATTCACAAATTTTCATCTTCTTTTCAGCCAAGTGTTTATCTACTTCCATATGCTTGGCTCTTCCATGTGAGCAGAATTGTGAGATATGCAGGTTATTTACTTGTTGTTGCAGTATACTTTCATAGGTGTCGATTTTCCTAACAGTAATTCTTTTCTAGTCTTTTAAACCACATAATCTCACACATTCTGTGGACCCTTGATCTAAATTATGCTTTAGCATGACTCCTTGCCCCCAATTTTTTTTCTTACTTTGCCATGTAATAAGGCCTTTTAAACAAAAATATACACATTGATGTTGGCTTGTATTTTTGCAAGTATCCATGCTTGTTAATATAGCAATCATCTTCTTGGTGACCCTTTATTGATGAATATTATGAACAGGTATTTGGAGGCCTGTCGAGAGAAAAAATTAATGCAGTCAGTCAGTGAGGGGGTTGACACTCTATTAATGTATCTCTATAGAGCCCTAAATCGTGTTGAGGACATGGAGAGGTTGGCATCTTCAACTAACTGGTGTATTGTGGTATGTGCAGATTATTGTTATTGTGGATTCGATACATGCAAATTGTTTTGTTGCATTTCTATTAATAATGTCAATTTTATTTATAAATTATTTGATTGAAGAGATTTCAATAAACTTTTAAAATTTGGACAGTAAAATGTATAGTAGTAGGAACCGGGCCTATTATTCATTCAGAAAATTTTTAAAAAAACTTCTTGCTGGCATGTCCACACTTAATGTTCTCCAAAAGGAGAATTGTGTCAACTACAAACTTAAGCTGCGAAACTGGAATGGTAAAACCTGCTTGGAACATTAATACCGAGTGTGAACAGAAAAAGTAAAAGAGGTGACCCCCTTGTCTAAATCAGTGATGCTTCTTAAACAAAGATATAGGTTGTTTCACTGCATGACATGATGGCAATTGCGTGAGATTGTCCTGAAAGATGACCCTACGATATACGTTTCTTTGCAGGAGGAGTTGGAACACATGTTAGAAGAGTCAGGGCACCTACGGACCCTTGCCTTTCTATACGCTAGTAAAGGAATGAGCTCAAAAGCTGTGTCGATTTGGCGCATCCTGGCAAGAAGTTATTCATCTAGCCTACGGAAAGACTTTGCTTTGGAGACTATTATACAGGATAGTGGGGAAAACCTTATTTCTGGTAAGGCAATTGCAGCAGCTGAAGCTTCAAGGATTCTTGAGGAGTCATCTGACCAGGATTTGATTCTCCAACATCTAGGATGGGTATGACTCTGAGTGGTTTTTAATGCCAGTAGAATGTCTACAGTTCCATGATTCTTCTTTTTGAACTTTCTCATTTCAGATTGCAGATATCAGCCAGGTCCTTGCAGTCGAAGTTCTAACATCGGACAAACGAGAGATCCAGCTTTCTCCTGGTTGGTCTCAATTCTTCATGCATGCTCACCCTCGTGAATTTCTACAATGATATTATGATAGTGCTTTGACCGTTGATATTGAAGAATGCAAATTTTGAATACATTGTTTTGCGTTGTTCTGACCACTTGTTTATTATTACAGAATGTCAAATTTAATCTGCCATAGGGCTCTGAAATATCATATTTACCATCATGTTTTCATTTCTGTTAATTTTACTTATTAAATCATTAGTGATATGTTCATTTCATACTGCAGATGAAGTCGTTACATCTATTGATCCACAGAAGGTAGAAATTTTACAGAGGTATATGTTGTAGACTTGTATTGAGATGTATATGGTTATTATTGATTCTCACGATTTCATTTTGCGGTCAATTCTTTTATTGTCTCTCCCTGATTGCTTTTATGCTCTAATGTATATGAGTACACCTAATGGTCAAGGGTTGTGTGTTATAGTTTATAATATTAGTTTATACTTTATTTTTAACATTCTGTTTCTTAACTTACCCTGACATGTTTGTTATTTTAGGTATCTCCAATGGTTGATTGAAGACCAAGACTGCTTTGATAGTCAGTTGCATACATTGTATGCCCTCTCACTTGCCAAATCAGCAATTGAAGCCTTTGAGTTTGAAATTATCTCTGAAAATATTGCTAGTGGGAATCCCGAAAGAAAAAATTTGACTACTTTGAGGAACTCAATCTTTCAGACTCCTGTCAGGGAAAGATTACAGATCTTTTTGCAATCATCAGACTTGTATGATCCAGAAGAAGTTCTCGACTTAATTGAAGGATCAGAATTATGGTTGGAAAAGGTAATTATAAGTCTTTTGACTGTATGCTATCTATAATCTGTTTATTTTAGTTCGATGTAATTTCTATTATGATTCTTTGTTTCATAGACTATCTTTGGGACGGCGGTGATAAATTCCCCTATGTTCAAATTGATGTCTACCAACATTTTTTTTTGTTTATTTGGGCTTACTTGACAGGCCATTCTATATAGAAGATTGGGGCAAGAGACTCTGGTCCTCCAAATTTTGGCTTTGTAAGTTTCCAATTAGCTTTGAAATTGTAGCTGTTTACTTTTTCTTGTAAAATTTACTCAAACTATTTTGTATGATGCCATGTAGTTCCTTGCATGCATTTCCTTTTTGTTGATTCATTGTAATTCTACGAACAACTTTATATGATTCCATCTATATGCCTGTATGTGTTTTACATTAGATGATACAAACCTTGTCCTAACCATTCTCTAGTCACCTAAAAAATTGACCTTAAACTCCAGGATTGTTTAGAATTGTAATAACCCTGGTTTACTTATATACACTAGAAAGAGGTATTCATTAAATTGACCTTCCTATAATTTGATTTGTTGAAAAATTGATTTATGATAGAGGTCAAAGATGTCATTTGATATGTATATTTGAAAGCCCTCTCATAGTTTGATAAGATTTGGGCTTTGTTGTAGACTAAAAAGAAGTGAGAAATATGGATTGCTATTTTTACTGAACACTGATCCTTCTAGAGTGCAGTAACTTACAGTTTATAATAATTTGAGAATAAAATTCCTTCCAATTCATGGTGAGATATAGGATTTGCAGATAAGATTTTGGGATTTACCATTGTTTAATTTGAAGGATTTCAGAGCACGATTAAATATCCCATATTTTCAAGATAATTTTTCGTAAATTTCATTAAAACATGCTGACATGAACAATTGAATGCAAAATGGTTTATAAAGTGAAAAAAAAAAATAGTATCTTTATTTATTATTGTTGTCTATTGTCTCCCAGGAAATTAGAAGACAGTGAAGCTGCTGAGCAGTATTGTGCCGAGATTGGAAGACCTGATGCCTACATGCAGTTTGTCTCCATTTTTACCCTTTTAATGCTTTATTTAACAGCTATTTAGTATAATTATGGTAAGGCTGTTTTACTTTTTTTGTCAAATGTCCTCAGATTGCTAGAAATGTATTTGGATCCACAAGATGGTAAAGATCCTATGTTTACTGCTGCTGTTCGCCTTCTCCACAATCATGGAGAATCATTGGACCCATTGCAAGTTTTAGAGGTATTAAACTTGGTCTATATCAGTTTTAACAAGTAGACTAGACTGTTTCACAGAGAACTATCTCATTGGCTGGTCTGGTCAGGTCACAAACCCCTTCTCTGGAGTTTGAACCACCTTTAGGACCTTTGAACCTGTTGAATACCTGCAACAGTGTCAGATATATTGCGAGACGGTGAAATTAAGAAAGTAATCAAACACCCTTTTTCGTTTTCATTGTGTATGGGACATGATGAAATTAGTTGGGTGTCACCAGATTGGCCATAATGGTGTGATACAAATACACCTATTAATAACCATCATTGGATCAGGAGAGATTCAGGTCATGTATTGTTTTGCTAATCCAACAATTCCTGCTGCTCATGCCATTAGGATCTGTTTTTATATATTCTCTTTTCAAGTTGGGGTAGCATGTAAGATGTGATGTAATTTTGCTTGTGTTTTTACCTGACTGCTTTAAATGCATTTTTAACTAGATGCTTTGGTTGGAATAAATAGGAAAATATTTTATGGACATGTCTGATATCTTGTTATAAAAATATTAGCATCAGAAGTCAATTACTACAAGAGATAGTTTGAAATGCATAAACATGCATTATTTCAGCAATATGCAATGCTTCATAAATCCTTGAGTATTATCAGACATTGGATGGATGGAGGGACCCTGCATCTAATCATTTACAGATTTCCGCTCGCTTATCCTTGGCTGTTATTGTATATTGTATACTATCCCCAAATCTGCACTTGTTAAATATTTTGGCTTTTGAATGCAGAAACTATCACCAGATATGCCACTTCAACTTGCTTCTGAGACTTTACTAAGAATGTTCAGGGCCAGAGTTCATCATCATCGTCAAGGGCAGGTACCGTCACATTTTTTCTTTTCTGGATAGATTTTTTCCCAACCTTAGAGACTATTTTCTCCATTGGGAGGAAGGGGATACAATACAAATCAAAGTTGCAGTGGTTGCTATCAAAGAGTAATGGGTAGTCTTGTTTTCTGCAAGTCTTTTCCACAAGATTTTTGCAACTATAAATTTTTTTTGAAGTTCTTTTGGAACAAAGTTTATGACTGGTTTAAATACCATCATCTTGAGTATAGTCTCTACTGTATCTCACCAGTTTATGTGGAATTTTACCACCAAGTTCATAGTAGTTCCAGAGCTTAAACTATTTTTATAAAAATTCATTGCGTGCAATTTTTCAGAGATAACTTGTTCGTACTTTGACATTTCCCGGTTGACATTTTCTTTTCATATAAATTGGCAGACAACCAAGTATACTAGTATTGTTAACTTTAATAACATATATTTCAGATTGTCCATAATTTATCTCGTGCCGTAGACACTGATGCAAGGTTGTCAAGATTAGATGAAAGATCGAGGCATGTGCAGATTAATGACGAGAGTCTCTGTGATTCGTGTAATGCACGCCTTGGTACCAAGTTATTTGCAATGTACCCTGACGATACGGTTGTATGTTACAAGGTTAGTGCTTAATCACTTGTCTGAATTCATTCTTCAAATAAAGCTTTTGTCCAAACTTCCCTGCCTCATCAATAATTGTACTAAGCTGTCTTGGTAGGACTGTAATTTGTTATCCTTGTCTTGGTAGGCTATATTGATTGGTATTACTCGATGATTATTTAGATAAGCTCCTTAATATTGACATTTATTAGAGACAGGTTTTCTCAATTGTTGTTTCTAATACTTTGCAGTGTTACCGCCGTCAAGGTGAGTCAGTGTCCGTCTCTGGTCGCAATTTTAAGGAAGATATCTTAATTAAACCGGGTTGGCTTGTGAGTCGTTGATCTTGAAGCTACGCTATTGTTATTCGATGAAAATATCGGTTAACTGAAGCCTGATCCAGATCCAAATCCAAATCCTTCCAAAATTGGTAAAAGGAATATTGAAGATCACTCGCTCGGTAATATAATTAACTACGGCATGATGGTGGTTCTGTAAATAAATCTTGAGTACCCCATTGTATTCCCCGTGCCCCCTTTTGGAAATTGCTTTGTAAATTTTGATATTCTAAAATGTATATTTTTGCATCAATAAATAATAAGCTCATTCTTGCTTTCTAGTTCTTTCAGACATATGCCATGTTGGAATTTGTTCACAAGGATTAGACGGCTTTAGATGATAGTATTATATTGTTTTCACCTTCAATTGCTTATGTAATTCCATTTCCTAACCGTGGTAGATAGAAAATAGCCTCTCACAATTTCTTTATATTATGACTTCAAGTCTTCAACCACCGGTTTACGCAGCATAGAAATGCATAAAGAAATCATAGAAAAAGGACACATTCTTATGAGGATGAATGGTGCACTCAAATTTTTATTGAACAACGATAATGACTTGTTTGCTTATGACTTACTCGCTATATGACTGTTATCACAGGCTATTAACGACATTTGAAGATTTTTGGATGGTATTAAGAATAACTAATTTTATACATCAAGTTTTCACTTACAATTTTTATTTGAATTAAATTTTTGAGGAAAATGCATCTTTGTTCAATATTTTTTGTCTTGCAATGTTAAAAAAAATGAAAGACAATTTTACTTGCAAAACGCCAATCCAAAAAACTGTAAAAATAAGCGCAGTATAGCACGATCCAGCATGTGAGAATGTCGGAGCACCCAATTCACGATTTTTTCTCGAAATTCTTCGACTAAGCAAGAGTTCTCGAAATTAAATCTTGACCATCTATATTTTAACATGGACAGCTTGAATTTGAGGAGTAAATGTTTTGATTAAAATCCCAAAATTAAGGAAGTTACATGAAGTGATACGCAACTTATATATTGGTTGAGTTATTAAGTCTAACTAACTTAGCTAGCTTGAGCAATGGCTTAACAACCTTCTAATTAACTCGTGTTGCAAGTAATTAACTTGCAGCACAAATAATCCTTAACAAATATGAATTATATACCCATTACACCTCCTAATTCATATATGCCAACCTTTTCATTTTCACAAGTTCATTCAAATAATTAAAGCTTACTATTTTCAAAGGTTTGATGATTATGTCTGTAAGTTGCAGTTTTGATTTGTAATACAATTTTTAACTTATTTTTGTTTATATTTTTTGGTGACAAAAGTAAACTTAGTTCATTTCATTATGTAATCAATGTTCAATACAAGGATGAATCAAATGGAGATCCATAAGTCTAAATCAAGAATTGGTCGCCCTAGCTAAGTGATGAGCTACCAAATTAGCTTGACGCTTGACAAATATAACTTCAAAGTCATGATGTAAATCAAGAAGATTCTTAATACAAGATATGGTCTTGCTAAATTCAGAATTATCAGAAGAGTTTGCACTAATAGCATGCATAACCAACTGCAAGTCACTCTCAAAGATAATTCACTTCCACTGCATCTGAATGAATTTCTTAACCACTTCCTTCAAAGTCAAAGCCTCTGCTTCAATGATAGAGTGCAATTCAAAATTCTAAGAGGTATCTACCATAATAAAGCCTCCCGAAATATCTCTAAGACATCACCCTCTATTAGTCGTTCTTAGGTGTTTATTAAACCCCACATTCACATTACATTTCATCCTCCCAAAATTTGGTGGCTTCCATACATGATGATGAACGGTCTGAAGGTCGCCATTACCCTCTATTTCGTGATAATCTTGGGCCATAAATCAATCCTTCCAAGTATGGTACCCTTGCATTCCCAAATGATTAGCATCTTTCTTCTCATTATTCTAAATTCAACTGTTCCTATTATTCCATAATATCCATAACATAACCACCACTCTACCTGCAACCCTTGCAATTTCGATTTACAATACCCAATTTTCAACTTATCTTTATTCACTTGATCTCTACCATGACTCATAATATGATTAGTCAAATCAATTTCACACATGTTATCATTAAGTATATCGATCTTCAAAGCTTCAATATTTTTTAATTATTCGAATAACATTTTCATCTAAAATGCTTGGCGAGCTGGATATGAGACTACTGCATATTCAATTTCACATAATGATAGAGTCACTATTCCTTGTTTTTATGAGCTCCATGATCTTCTTCACTAGGTAACAATATTTTTAAGTCCTATCTTCAAGTAACTCTTGACATGACAACATATAGTTGCCCATGAGAGAACAGACAATGTAAGTATACTTCAACATTTTTAAATGTTTGTCATTGACTTTTGTTGATGGTCATTGCAAATGGACTATCCAATGAAAATTGTCATAATTGAAATCTAAAAGGAATTCTTTTTATCATAAGGAGTCAATATAATTGGGAGATATAAACCTTCTCACCAATATTGCTCTCTAATATCACCTTTTCTTTAACAACAATTTTTTCTATTTTTGTAATTATCAACTGTGTTTCAATAAACAATCATAAAGACTGATCAATATTTCTCAATAGCATAACTAAGACATCAACTTTCAATCTCAATTTGTGATTAGGAACCTGAAGAATTGATTGTGTTAAAAAATTCAAAAGTGTGCATATCATCCTGTCTGTCAACATCTGAGTTGGTATGACACGGAGAATCAAAGCTCAAATGTGTTTAAATTTAAAATTTAATCATCGATAGCATTAACAATTACATCCGTATAAGTCAATATAGCTCTATTTTAAAAAAAGTGAATTATTGATATTATGTAAAAGATTTGATGTTATTAACAATAACGAAAGTGAATTGCCAAAATTTGAAACGAGAAAATTGTATAGTATATCAATTTTAATATATATATCATTTCTTTTTGAAATACTTCTTCCATCATAAATTTCCAAAATCCACTCATAAAATACCGTTCTCTTTTGTTTCATGTTTGTAGTTAATGAGAAAACTTTCACAAATTTTTTAATGATAGGAAGAATTTATAGTAGTATGCACAACTTTCAAATCTCCACGCAAAACAACAATTTTCCACCAAATGGAATGCTACGATTTCTTTTATTATATTTCTAAAAACACCCCCAAAAGCACGATCAATGACTTCAGAATAATATTTATGTAACATTGATGCTTGATCCCATATGATATAACTTTGTCTCAACTATTAACTCAACAAACAGACATTTTGGAAAGATTTGGCAGGATAAGTATTCGTCAACAAGTTATTGGTGTTCTCATGCATCATTTCCTCAACATGTTATTAATCATATATTCTCCGCATGATAAATTTTAACATGTGTAAAACTCAAACTTGAAAGAACACATTCAATCGGTACAATTAAAAATTTACAAAATAAACAATAGTCTTCCAACAACTCATACATCTACAAAATGCAACTAGCACACGACGTTATTCATCTAAAACATTTAACAAACAATACATGCAATATCAACAACTCAAAAGTGATGGTTCTGTCAATTAACTTGTTTATATTATAATTCAACTTGAGCCTATTAATACACATATTTATATTCAAAATTGAACAAATGACATGCTGAAAAGTTGCATAAGTTACATAAGAAAATATCAGTTGCATTTATGGAGTCGAATTCCATATATACAATTGGCCACCACCATTTGCTTCAATTGTAACCATAAAAATGATCAAGATTTCAATACAAATTACAATAACAAAAAATCATCAAACAAAAGATTTAATTAGAGTATAGAACCTTTTAAACCAATGAAAGCATTTGTAACTTCCTTCTTGTTGTGCTCATCTATGTTTTATGGCAAGTGATACATGTTTTTTTTTATAGGCAATGGAATTCTATAACAAATGAGTACAAGGGGTATTCGCCCGATTACAACAACTCAGTTTATATTGAGAAAGTCCAATGGACTTCGACTCCATAAGTAGAAGCTACAACAAACTTTGGACTTTAGTCCAATAACATTCCAAAGCCAAGAAAATAGTTTTATCTTATCCACAACTTCCCCTACATTAAAAATCACCGACTTGAATAAAATTACATTCCTCATACTCCATAAAGCCCAACATGTTGCCAACCAAATTAACAATTTCTTCCTCGAGCGCACTTTACCAACTAACGAATTTCGAAACCACAACAAATTCTCCACAACCCCCATCAAGTTAACCATGAGTACCCCTAACCAGGATGCCACCTTATTCCACACCATCCTTGTGAATGGACACAACACCAATAAATGATCCAATGTTTCAAGCTCTAAGAAGCAAACAACCCAAATCTTGTCTTTGTTGTCCAAAAGAATAACCCTCTTAACCAACTGCTCTCTAGTTGCTATCCTATATCTAATACATCTCCAACCAAAAACTTGAATTTTAGATGGAACCAATGTAACCCATAATCATGAAGTTACTTCCAGTTTTCTTTCTTCAAGAGATATATGCTTGCTTCTACTGGAGAATACCGCATAACCTGAACACACTGAGTATGCACCATCCAAATTTTGATACCACTTGAATATGTCCCCTACACCCACCTTAGGCTCGACTGTGTAGAGGATATCATCGAGTTCCGCCAACTGTGACAATGTTGTGCCCCAAGCTGTCATAATTTCATGTCTCAGATTCCAACACCACCCATCTCCTATGAAAACACCCATCTCCTCCACAGAGGCATTCAGATTAGCAGCTATACTGAATAGTTCTGGATACGCCGCCAATAATGTTTAGCAGCTATACTGAATAATTCTGGATACGCCGCCAATAATGTAGTACCACCTAACCACTTACTTTTCCAGAACCTAATTTTTTTACCATCACCCAATCTGCACGATATACCTTCTTAGAACCAGTCATCAACAGAGCTTTCAGAAATCTGAGGAACAATATCTCTCCACCACAAAGATGAATATCGAGTTGCATTGGTAGGGGATCCAGACATCACACAAACATCCAATTGTTCATATCAAAATTCTAATAAAGGCTTCCATAGTGTTTCTCTATCCTCAAGGAATCACCACCTCAATTTGCATAACAAGAATTCATTGAAAGCCTCAATGCATTTGATACCTAAACCACCTTCCTCCTTACTCCTACAAACCTCCGGCCAACTCACCCATGGGATACCCCATTTATAAATTCCACCGCACCACAAAAATTCTCTTTGAATTCTGATAATTTCCTTCAGTACAACTTTAGGAATTTTGAAGAAAGATAGAAAGTAAATTGGGATTGTGTTCAGCACCGCATTGATTAATGTAACTCTACCACCTATTGATAAAAACCGACCCTTCCAAGCAGATAACATATTTTTCATTTTAATGATAACCGATTTCCAAACAGCTTGAGTCCTATGGTTTGAACCTACAGGGATTCCCAGAAAATTAGCAAGAAACTTACCTATCTCGCAACAAAGAAAGGTGGCAGTCGCCAACATAAAGGTATCCTCAATATTAACTCCCGACAAATTGCTTTTGAAGAGGTTTGCATTGAGACCCGATACAAATTCAAAACCTCTGAGTATCGTATCGTCAAACATTACTCCATGATGGTTTACAGATGAGCACCGTATCGTCTACAAATTGCAGAAGATCAAACACCAACGAATCATTCATTTTGAAGCCCTTTAATACCCCACCTGCCACAGCCCTTGACACCATCATTGCCAACCCTTCAGCCATCAATATGAATAGAAAAGGTGATAACAGATCACCCTGTCTCGAACCTTTCTCCAGAACAAATTCTGATGTTGGACTTCCAACGACATTCCTTGACAAACGCAAGCATCCATCCACTTTAACCACCTCGCACCAAAACTAAACCTCGTTAATACATACATCAAGAACCTCCAATTTACATTATCATAAGCCTTCTCGAAATCGACCTTCAGCACCAAACATTTCTTCCTATGTCTTTTGGCATAATCTATTATTTCATTCATAACCACTATTCCGTCTTGAGTCTGCCTACCAGGGATAAATGCCGTATGGGATTTAGACACTAATTTCCCCACAACCATTTTCAATCTATTTGCAAGCAGTTTGGCAATAATTTTGTACAAACTTCCCACCAAACTGATTGGCCTATATTCACTCAAAGCTTAGGGATTATCTACCTTGGGAACTAGAGCAATAAAAGACGCAACAAACTCCCAAGCCACTTCTCGAACCTCCTCCGATGTAAAAGCAGTTTCCAACTTTGAAGCCTCCTCATAAGTTAATTGATTAAAATGAATACCTTACATCCTTGGCCTCTGAAAACTAGTATCGTTGTATTTTGATTCAAAGAAACGTTTTACCTCATCTTTGTCCCCCACAACATCCTCCACTCTTCTCGACTCAGTTTCAACACCGCCCAAATAATTACTCCTAGCCCTTGCCTTTATGGAATTATGAAAGAACCTTGTATTTAGATCGCCTTCCTTGCACCAAGACACCCTCGATTTCTGTTTCAACACACTCTCGTGCCTTTGTAAATTGTTCCAGAATAATCTTGAAGCTTCTGCCCTTTTCTTTGATATTGTCTCCCCTTCAACCACTACATTCAAAAGATCTTCAAAACTATCATCACACACATTTATATCCTTGACAGCCTCCTCCAACCTCATGTCAATCCACCCGAAAAACATCCTTATTCCAACCACGCAAACTCCCCTTAAGCTTTCTTATCTTTTTCTTTTACCACAAAAGCACTGGTTCCCTTCACAGTCATAACACACCATTCTTTATCAACAAACTCAACCAAATCAGAATGCTCCAACCAACCGTTCAAAGTCCTGAAAGTCTTCAGACCCCAATCCAATTTATTACAGTTCAACTATACAAGACTATGATCTGATAAATCCTTTGGCCTTATCTCCTGACTAACTGCTGACAACAACTCAATGAATCCATTTGATAGGAGGGACCTATTAATTATACTCATTGACCCTCCACTCCCTTTGCTCCATGAGAATTTTATAGCTCTTGTTGGAAAATCAACCAAGTCCATGATTCCTGTGAAATCATTGAAACCAACCGAATCACGTGACCTTTGCAAACATCTACAATCCACTGATGACATTTCAATTGCATTAAAATCATCTCCTAAGCACCATTCCCCATCACTCCACTTACCAATGAGAACAACTAATTGTTCCCACATCACTCTCTTCTATACATAATTACATAGAGAATACACGTTTATAAAATAGCAGCATTTCCCCCTGAACAATACAGACACCTAAGAAGCCCCCACGAGAGAAGCTAAACAAAGATGATGATAGAAATGTGATTAGTGAAGTGGGACCTAGGCCAAGGGTGTGGAGAGTTTACATGAGGAGGAGGACAAAAGGAATTAAAGATGATGACGTGGCGGTGAATGAATTAAGTGCATGAGAGTGGCTATATGTAGCTACAGCTGGAAGGGAATAAAGGGGGAATTCAGTTAGGATTTGGTGGGGTCACCTTTGGTGTTTTGGGAGCACTCCGTGCTTGAGAATTGGTAGCTACTGCTAGTTTGTTATTTTTCTTTTTCTTCCTTCCCTATTTTCTTGTAATTGTTATTTTTCTTTTTCTTCCTTCCCTATTTTCTTGTAATTGTGGATCTCATAGTAATACAGTTGCAGCTTCTTTATTCTAATCACACTGTTCTATCCATTTCCTTACTATTTTGTGCTTTAAGACCCATCAATTGGTCCGACCTGCCGGATCGAACTCACACTAAGAAGACAACTGTAGATGCCAAGGAAGCTTAAGATGGGTGACAGAGTTGACGCTTTGGAGACACAGATAGGAAATGTGACGGCAACACTGCAAGAACTTTCTCTTCAAATGCAGCAACACGCTCAGCAAATGCATCAACAAAGCTTGGTTCTAGCAAACAGATGGGAAAGAAAGGAGAGATACCAGAAGGAGAAGCCTCTAGCAAACAGATGGGAAAGAAAGGAGAGATACCAGAAGGAGAAGCCTCTACGGGTGAATCTGCACAGAGTGAGTCTCGTCTCGCCGGAAAGAAGGTGAAATTGCCTCTGTTTGATGGCGATGATCCTGTGGCTTGGATTACACGGGCCGAAATTTATTTTGATGTTCAGAACACATCAGATGAGATGCGTGTGAAGTTGGCTCGCTTGAGCATGGAACGTTCAACCATTCATTGGTTCAACCTGTTGACGAAGACGGAAGATGAGTTGTCATGGGAGAAGCTGAAGCGAGCGTTAATTGCTCGTTATGGCGGACGTCGTCTGGAGAATCCGTTCGAGGAGCTTTCGACGTTGAAGCAGAAGGGAAGTGTGGAGGATTTCGTCGAAGCCTTTGAGCTGTTGTCATCACAAGTTGGCAGGCTTCCTGAAGAACAGTATTTGGGATATTTTATGAGTGGATTGAAACCCCAGATTCGGAGGAGGGTGCGTACTCTGAATCCTTGAAATAGGATGGAAATGATGAGGATTGTGAAGGATGTTGAAGAAGAATCGAAGGAGGAGGACGATGATGGTGAGCGTCGTGATGTGAGAAAAGGGGGGTACGAGCGTGTGGGCCGGAAGGATTGGGCCGGGTTATTAAGGAGTAAAAGTGGGTTCCAGCCCAAGGATGCAACTCGTCCGTTTCAGTCGGGTGGGTCAAACCCGAGTCAGAAAACGGGTTCGACTGGATCCAACGCGAATTCAATGTCGTCTCTGGTTTCCTCAGCTCGCAAAAACGAAGGGGGGTCGCGTTCCAGCGCGACGGAGAGATGGAAGGGAGTACGAAGTCTCCATAATGATGAATTCGAAGAGAGGAGAGCGAAGGGTCTATGTTTCAAATGTGGGGGAAAATATCACCCTATGTTACATAAATGTCCAGAAAGAGCTCTTAGGGTTTTAATCTTAGGAGAGGGTGAGACTATGACAGACGAAGGGGAAATTGTTAGTATGGAAGACGTGACGGTGGAAAGTGAAGAAGAAGTGGAGGTGGAATGTAAACTGATGGGGGTATTGGGAAGCATGGGTGAATCTCACACCATGAAGGTTGAAGGGAAGATACAGAATGTAGACTTATTAGTGTTGATTGATAGCGGTGCAAGTCACAACTTCATTTCTTCCAAAAGTGACTACTGCTTTGGGTCTTGCTATTACACCTACAGCAGCTAAGAGTATCAAGCTTGGTGATGGTCATAAAGTGATAACAAGTAGAGTGTGTAAAGGGATCAATATGAAGATGGGAGGGATTGAAGTGATTGTGGATGCGCTGGTGTTGGAGTTAGGAGGAATGGATATGGTGTTAGGAGTTGCTTGGTTAAGTACTCTTGGGAAGGTAATGATGGATTGGAAGGCCATGACTATGCAATTTTCTTATGGAAATGAGTTGGTAAAATTGCAAGGTCAAGGCAGCAAAGGATATCTAAACTCTTATCTTGAGAATACTCATAGCAGAAGTGAGCTGGGTTGGTGGTGGGCTTATTTACAGTCAATAGAAGTAACTCAATCAGTGATTCCCAAAGGCCTAAAGCTGATACTAGAAGAATTCCAGGCAGTGTTTGGTGACAGCATTCAGCTACCTCCTGAGAGGAGTCAAGTGCATCGGATTAAACTTTATCCTGATCATGGTGCTATTAATGTCAGACCCTACAGGTATCCTCACCACCAAAAAGAAGAGATTGAGAAGCAAGTGTCAGAGCTGTTGAGAGCATGAGTCATTCGGCCAAGTATGAGTTCTTTTTCAAGTCCTGTGATACTAGTCAAGAAGAAAGACAAGAGCTGGCGAATGTGTGTAGATTATCGCTCCTTAAATAAAGCTACAATACCAGATAAGTACCCAATTCCTATAGTCGATGAGCTGTTAGATGAATTGTATGGAGCTACTATGTTTTCTAAAATTGATCTAAAATCTGGATATCATCAAATTAGAGTGCATGAGGATGACATCCCTAAAACGGAATTTAGAACACATAATGGCCACTATGAGTATTTGGTTATGCCGTTTGGACTGATGAATGCCCCGGATACCTTCCAAGCTACCATGAATGACATTTTTAGGCCATATTTGAGAAAGTTTGTCTTGGTGTTTTTTGACGATATCTTGATCTACAGCAGAGATATCAAGGAACACCAAATGCATTTGAAGATGGTTTTGTCTGTTTTAGTTGAGCATTGTCTTGTGGCGAATCAAGCAAAGTGTAGGTTTGGGTGTGCTCAAATTGATTATCTTGGCCATATTATTTTTGGAGAAGGTGTGGCTGTGGACCCTGAAAAGGTGAAGTGTGTTCTTGCATGGCCTACACCAAAGAATGTGAAGGGTGTACGTGGTTTTTTGGGACTCACAGGGTATTACAGAAAGTTTATCCAGGATTATGGTAAAATAGAAAAACCTCTCACAGATTTGACTAAGAAAGACAATTTTTCTTGGGGAATTGAAGCTGCCAAGGCTTTTGATGAGATGAAGAGGATCATGACTTCTCCCCCTGTGCTAATTCTTCCAAATTTTGATTTACCTTTCGAAGTTGAGTGTGATGCGGCTGGCAGAGGTATAGGTGTTGTTCTAATGCAGCAGAGGCAACCTATTGCTTTCTTCAGTAAAGCTTTATCTGATGGGAATCTGGCAAAATCTGTTTATGAGAAGGAACTAATGGCCCTTGTGCTGTGTATTCAGCATTGGAGACATTATTTATTGGGCAGAGAATTTATTGTGCATACAGATCATAAGAGCTTGAAACATTTTTTGCAGCAGAGAATTTCATCTCCAGATCAACAGTGCTGGTTGGCCAAACTTCTAGGCTATCAATTTGAAGTCAAGTACAAACCTGGCCTAGAAAATAGAGCTGCTGATGCTCTGTCTAGATGTCATGGTGAGGTAGAAATGAATTCTATCATTTCTTTTCCTTTGTGGGCTGATAGACAGAAACTTTTGACTGAAATAAATAATGACCCGTACATCCAAAAGTTAATGAAAGAAGTGCAGGAGTCTCCTAAGCTTAGACCTAGATTTCAGGTGCAACAAGGAGTTTTACTGTATCATGGCAGGTTGGTGATTTCCCCCGAATCACCCTCTATCCCTTGGCTATTGGAAGAATTCACAATACTCCTGCTGGAGGGCACTCAGGTTTTCTAAGAACATACCACAGACTGGCAGATTCCTTATATTGGGTGGGAATGCAAAGGAGTGTAAGGGATTATGTCAGATCTTGTGATGTTTGTCAGAGACAAAAGTACAGTGCTACGACTCCTGGTGGTTTGTTACAGCCTTTACCTATTCCTAATAGTGTGTGGGAGGACTTGTCCTTAGAATTTATCACTGGGTTGCCTAAGTCTAAAGGTTATGAGGTTGTTTTAGTGGTAGTGGATAGACTATCCAAGTATAGTCATTTTGTTTTACTCAAACATCCATATACTGCTAAATCCATTGTTGAACTCTTTGTCAAAGAAGTGGTGAGACTTCATGGAATTCCAAGCTCTATAATTAGTGATCGTGATCCTTTATTTGTGAGTCATTTCTGGATGGAGTTGTTCAAGTTGCAGGGTACGAAACTGAAAATGAGTTCAGCCTATCACCCAAAAACAGATGGTCAAACGGAAGTGGTTAACAGGTGCCTGGAAAGTTATTTGCGGTGTTTTGCTTCTGATCATCCAAAGACTTGGTCATTGTGGGTCTCGTGGGCGGAGTATTGGTACAACACTAGCTTTCATGTATCTATTGGGAAGACTCCGTTCGAGGTAGTTTATGGGAGACAACCCCCTGCATTGCTGATATTTCTGTCTAATGAGACGAAAGTGGATGTCGTGGCATTGGAATTGAGTGAAAGAGATGAGGCCCTAAACCAACTCAAACTTCATTTTCTCAAAGCGCAGGAACAAATGTCAAGGTATGCTAACATGAAGAGGAGGGACTTGTGTTTTGAAGTTGGTGAATGGGTTTTTCTGAAACTAAGACCTCATAGACAACAGTCAGTGGTGAAAAGGATTCATCAGAAACTCGCTGCAAGATTTTATGGACCGTTCCAAGTGGTGGAAAAGATTGGTGAAGTGGCTTACAGGTTGAAACTGCCAGCAACATCTAAGATTCACTCAGTTTTTCATGTTTCATTACTCAAGAAAGCTGTTGGGAACTATCAGGTACAAGGAGAGTTACCAAAAGATTTGGAGGTGACCAAGGAGAATGATGTATATCCTGATAAGGTGCTGGGTTCAAGAGTCACGGTGCAGGGAGGTAAGGAAGTTCAGCAGTCCTTGATACAATGGGAAAAAAAGCTGTAGAGGATGTGACATGGGAGGATAACGAATTTTTGCGTGGTCAGTTTCCTGAATTCTGCCTTGAGGACAAGGCATTGTCTAAGGAGGCGGGAGTTGATAGAAATGTGATTAGTGAAGTGGGACCTAGGCCAAGGGTGTGGAGAGTTTACACGAGGAGGAGGACAAAAGGAATTAAAGATGATGACGTGGCGGTGAATGAATTAAGTGCATGAGAGTGGCTATATGTAGCTACAACTTGAAGGGAATAAAGGGGGAATTCAGTTAGGATTTGGTGGTGTCACCTTTGGTGATTTGGGAGCACTCCGTGCTTGAGAATTGGTAGCTACTGCTAGTTTGTTATTTTTCTTTTTCTTCCTTCCCTATTTTCCTGTAATTGTGGATCTCATAGTAATACAGTTGCAGCTTCTTTATTCTAATCACATTGTTCTATCCATTTCCTTACTATTTTGTGCTTTAAGACCCATCAGATGACATGATTCCCTTCTTCCACGTTATAAGCATGCCGCCTGATTGTCCCTGAGAGTCCTTTGCAGACCATTCCACTGGACTTCCTCAGACATTGATTTGAGCTTTGTTTCTTGAATGAAACACACATCAACTTTACCCTCCGAAAGGCATTCCTTGATTCTTCGACATTTTTAAAGGATTGTTACCCCCCTAATATTGTAGGATACAATATTCATCTGGGCACTAGGGTTTTTGCCGGCTACTGATCACTACGACCCACACAATCCCTAGCCTCAATTTCTCTTATTGATTTCACTTACACTTCATCTTCCTCATCCCCAACTACCCCCAAATTTGCTTCATTTGGGGCTTCCAAAGATGAAGAGGATTAGATGGAATCCGCAGGCTCAACACTAATTCCACCGGGTAATTTCGCCCGAGCCCTTTTAGCCTTTTTCTTAATTTTTGGATCAGAGCGAAAAGGTTGGTCCAATACCAAACTACCATTCAAAGGCCCATTTACACCCAAAGTTTTCTTCCTTTTATGACTATTGAGTCTCCTCATTTTACTTTTTAAAACACACATTACCTCCTTTTGACTCTCTTCTTCCTCTTATGGCAACTCATACATGAAATCATGGAGTCAGACATACTCAATAATTTTAGCTGCAATGTTCACATTCCTGATGATATATATATATATATATATATATATATATATATATATATATATATATATATATATATATATATATATATATATATATATATATATATATATATATATATATATATATATATATATATATATATAATGCAAGCAGCTACATTGACATTGGCCATACTAATAGAAATAAATTTAGAAATTATTAGAAACAATTATATAACAGCTAGTGTACCATGCTATCACAATTCAAATTTAAATAGACATGATTAAATAGAAAAATTGACATAATAAAATTTCGAATTAGGATTTATCAAAATTGCCTACAACAAATATTATGTAAGATTATTTGGTAGTATATAATATAAATGGTATTTAATCTACCCTAAAGGTGATATTGAAATTTTTTAAAAAGTTAATCACTTTATATATTTATTTAAATGTGATATTTATTTTAGGACAGAGAGACTATTTTTTTATCAGTAAAGAAAAGAGAAACATCTGAACCTCATATTTCTAAGCAAACACCATCAGTCATATAAATTTAAGAACAACATGAATTATTATGCACAAAAAACAGGACTTTATTCTTCACTTATTGTCTTGTGTTGTTATTCGTTAGGACCAATTTACCGTTGCTTCTAGTTCTTTATTCGTTATCCTTTTTTTTTCATACAATAACACGTGGACGAATTAAAATAGAACTTTAAACTTTAATATATATATATATATATATATATATATATATATATATATATATATATATATATATATATATATATATATATATATATATATATATATATATATATATATATATATATATATATATATATATATATATATATATATATATTATCTAAAAAAAATGATTTACACCAATTTCTTTTCTTCATTTTTTGTTGCTCCGAAATCCCACTTATCTTTCATACTTACTCGCAACCATAGTTTTAAAAATATCTTTATTAAAAAAAAAGTCTTTTATCTAATAAATAAGAATATTTATTAGTTTTTTTTTTCATTAGAGGGTTAGTAGAAACAACATCTAATAAAGAAGAAATAAATAAATAAAAAGTTTGGATAAGCACTCTCTCACTCTTCTAGACATGCTAGTTTCACACAAAAAAAAAAGGATATAGTTTGTTCAAGTTATTAGTAGAAAAAAAATAAAATTATTGTTGAGAGATATAATAAGTATAATTACAACTATTAAGAGTTTCATTTAATAATTTTCTGAAATAATATTAACATTAAAAAGTTTGAAGTATTATAATTTTTTTCATAATTTGTGAGCTTGTTGTTAGAATAAAGGTTTCAAGAAATATGATTTTGTGAAAACAATAAGGAGAAAAAGAAGAAGAGAGAGAAAGATTGTGAGTTAGTTAAGTGTAATTAACTATCTAACTGAATGTATTATTATTGTTCTATATGATTACAAACATAATGACCATTTATATAGGCAAAGTGTCCAGACTCAAATACATGCTAAAAGTCCAACTAACTACATAACAAGAATTAACCAACTAACACACCTCTTAATTCATGTTATCAAGACTTCTCATCCCAATGTCTTTCTTTAACTCTTCGAACCTCACTTTCTTCAGAAGTTTGGTGAATATGTCAGCTAGTTGCACTTCTGTCTTGCAATGCTTTATTTCAAGCTTCCCTTTGTTGACTTGATCCCTCAGAAAATGATACCTTCTTTCAATGTGTTTACTTCGATCATGACACACTGGGTGATTCGCAAGGTTTATAGCTGACTTGTTATTAACAAACAGCTTCATCTTCGATTCTATTATTCCGAGTTTTCCAAGTAGCATTTCGATCCATGTTGCTTGGTATACAACATATGATGCAGCCACATATTCTGCTTCGCATGATGACAAAGCCACAATGCTTTGCTTCCTCGAACTCCAGGAGATTGGAGCTCCTTCGATCATGAAAATGTATCCTGCAGTACTCTTCTTTTCGTCTTGATCTTCACTGAAGTCTGAGTCAGTGTATCCATGAACTTCGACATCTAAGTTGTTCTTCGATTTCTTTGGTAACAGCACACCATGATCAATAGTTCCCTTTATGTATCTCAACACCCTCTTTACTGTGATGAGATGACATTCTTGAGGCTTCTCCATAAATCTACTCTACAATCCTAAACTTTGGCAGATATCTGGTCTAGTATTGCAAAGATACCTCAAGGATCCAATGATTTGTTTGTAAAGGGTCGAACTTACAAATTCATCATTCGATTCCTTTTTCAACTTTGCTCCAGTCTCTAATGGAGTAACAGTTGCCTTACAGTTGCTCATATTGAACCTCTTCAGTATATCTTAAGCATACTTCATTTGATGCAAGAAAACTCCTTCTTCGATGTCTTTGAATTCCATTCCCAGGAAATAGGAGAGATTCCCTAAATCAGACATTTCAAATTCCTGCATTAACTTCGACTTTACCTTCATTATCTCAGCTTCGTCTGCTCCTGTAATGAGTAAGTCATCAACATAGAGATATAAAATGATTCGATTGACACTTTTGATATCATTTACATATACCCCATGTTCAGAGACACACTTTGTGAAACTTGCTTTGATTAGGAAGCTATCTATCATTTTATTCCAAACTCTAAGAGCTTGCTTCAAGCCATAGAGAGCCTTCCTTAATCTGTAAACTTTTGACTCCTGCCCTTTGACGTCGAAACCTGGTGGTTGAGTAACATAGACTTCTTTTTCCAATGGACCATTCAAAAATGCTGACTTTACATCAAGTTGGTGCATTTTCCATCCTCTACATGTAGCTATCGAAACAACAGTCCTGATTGTTTTGATCCTTGCAACAGGCGCATATATTTCATCGAAGTCAATACCAGGTTTTTGTAGAAAACCTCTGGCCGCCAATCTTTCCTTATACTTTTCAGTCTCACCATTTGGCCTTTGTTTCACCTTGTAGATCCATTTCATATCAATTGGTTTCTTGTTAGCTCTTCCTACAAGCTCCCAAGTCTTGTTCTTCTCAATGGCTCTAAGTTCTTCTTTCATGGCTTCACACCAATTCGAATTGCTCAAGGCTTCACCCAAATCAATTGGTTCTGCTTCAGCCATCATCATGGCTTCTTCGATTAAGTCACCATCTGTATTGATTACTTGATCTGGAAACCTCTCATATACAATCAGCCTAGTCGACTCAGTTCTTGTTCTTGTGGATCTTCTTTCATTATGCACAGATGGTTCTTCATTTCGACTTGTCGAAGCTTCATTTTGTTCATCTTCTTCAAACACAGTTATGACTGTGTCTGATTCATGTCGAACTGAACTTCGACTTTAATCCCATCCTTTGCTTTCGTCTACAAGAACATCTCTACTGATCACTGGTTTATCTTTGATTGGTGAATACAGCTTGTATGCACCAGTCGAATGATAACCTATGAGTACCATGACTTTACTACAGTCATCCAACTTCTTTCTCAATTGTTCAGGTACATGCCTGAAACAAATTGATCCAAAAACTCTAAGATGACTTACATTTGGCTTTGACCCTGTCCAAGCCTCATGCAGTGTCTTTTCGACCATCTTTTTCATCGGGCATCTATTTAGAATGTATACTGCTGTCGAAGCTGCTTCAGCCTAAAATCTCTTAGGCATATTCTTAGCTTTCAACATACATCTCTTCATGTTCAATGAACTTCTATTCTTTCTCTCAGCTATGCCATTATGTTGAGGCGTATAGGGTGCAATAACCTCATACTTATACCTTCCTCATTGCAAAATCTGGAAAATTCAGTAGAAGTATGTTCACCACCACCATCAGTTCTTAACTTCTTTAATTTGCAGCCACTTTGTTTCTCAACATGCAACTTGAACTTCTTGAACTGTGTGAATACCTCAATTTTATTTTCAAAAAGATAGATCCACATATGTTTTGTGAATTCATCAATGAAAGTAAGGAAATACATGTTACCCAAATTTGACTTAACTTCAAAGGGTCCACACACATCTGAATGAACCAACTCCAGTTTTTGCCTTGATCTTATAGGAAAGTCACGTTTGAACGCCTTCCTTTCCTGTTTAGCTTTGCAACATTCCTCACATATCTGCTTTGGTTCCTTCACATACTCCAACCCAAGCACCATTCTTTTCTTATTGAGCATACATAAGCTCTTGAAGTTTAGATGTCCATACATGTGATGCCATTGCCAGTTCTTGTCTTCTTCTGTAGTTGAAGCAAGACATTTGTGATTTGATGTGTTGAGTTCAACCTTGAACATTTTTTTCTCCTCCAACGGTGCTTTCATTATTAGCCTCTCGTCATCCCTATATACCTTCATCTGATTGTTCTCCAACTTCATATTGAAGCCTTTTGCAAGTAATTAACCTACACTTATCAGGTTACTTATCATCGAAGGTACATATAGAACTTCAGTGATAGTAGCCTTTCGACCATCCTTTATGATAATCGAAATATCTCCTTTACCACTTGATTTGATATGCCTTCCATCTACAAACTTTATCACCTTTTCAACTGACTCATCTAACTTGGTAAACCAGTTTTTATTGCCAGACATGTGGTTGCTACATTCTGAATCCAGATACCACATGTTGTTTTTCTCAGTAGTCGACTGAGTGTTCACCACCAATAACACATCATCAGAATCACTATCTCTAGCGTGTGCACATTGAGCTTCATCACTATCTTTGGACCCTGTAGCTTTCTTTCTTCGACAGTCTCTAGCATTGGCCAAAACCTTGACAATTGTAGCATTGCACCTCTTTGTGTCAACTTTCTTCCCAGAATACTTGTTTCCCACACCCTTTCGAATAAGTATTCTTGCTTGACTTCTCATCACCAGCAAGATTATTTCGCTGCTTCGACTTCTCTTTCCAGCTTTCTTGCTGAATCTTGATTGCAATGCTTGTTCAACTACCTTATCTCTTGTTGAGTTTCTCTGTTGCAGCCTCATTTTGTGAGCCTCTAATGAAGCTCTTGAAGTTCTTCCAACTTCATCTCAGATAGATTATCGGCCTCTGAAATTGTCACAACAAAGTAATCATAATCTGCGATTAAAGATCTCAATACCCTTTCTATCTTTTGCAGACCCGTATACGCTTCACCACTGCCTTCATCTAGTTTGTTATCGTTATAACTATTGAGAAATATGCATAAATAAATTCATCCTCTTTCATTTGAAGCATCTCATACTCGCTTCCTCAATGTCTGTAACTTCACCTTCTTCAGTTTCTCATCTCCACCATACAAAGATTTCAACTTTTCCAAAGCTCCTTTTGTTGTTTCTTCTTAAATTATCTTATCGAATATGTCACAATCCACACATTGGTGAATAAAGAACAACGCAGTGCCATCTTTTTTTCCTCTGATCATTGTGCGCAGCTTTCTAGGCCTTCGTAGCATCTACTTCCAGTTATGATATTCCGTCATTCAAGATTTCTACGACATCTTGAAATCTGAAAATAAC